>OZ053299.1:46799968-47414968 GCA_964056655.1 Arabis hirsuta
CTAATGCAAAAAATGATAGTTAACCTAACTAGAAGTGTAAGAAAAAAAAAAAAAGAGAGAGAGAACATACCATCATCTATTATCAAGTTCATCCTTGCATACGTTGGCCAGGAGCTCTTATTGTTATATCTCATCATGTTTTCAATGTTGCGATCATCAGGCATTTCAAGATAATGCTTAATGACAGTCTTAGCCTCTTGCTTGGTATACTTAAACAAGACATACACTTTGTCTACATACCGAAAATACAGTCTTATGGGATGGTGCGTCTCAACTTCTGTATCAGAGTAGGTCACAAACTCGTTAGGCATATGCGGAGGGCCGGCAATTTCACTGGCTCGAGTCAAACCAAGAACCAACAGATCTAGCACCAGTCCATAAAACTGAACAGAGAACGAGGCGAACTGAAGCCCCCTAATGAGACCATATTTGTTAGTATGACGCATATCCTTGTAAGACAGGACTACTTCATTCCTGACAGACATATAGTCTGCAATATATTGGTCAAGAACCAAACGAAGAAGCCTGAAAGATACAGCAGAAAAGACGTTTTACTCCAAAAGTTGAGGTCATATATCCATAACCAGTGAAAACATAATAGAGAGAAATAGAAATACCTGTTCAACATGGTCAAATCAATTTGCTCAAAGAACTTTTCAAACTTCGTCTGGAGCATCACAACACACTGCTCATCATCTGTGCCCCATATGCCTTGCAAGTTATTGATACCTTGACACCACTTATAAACCAGAAGCGGTGGTGGCTCTGAGTCTGCAGGCTTAATCCAGTTGGGAAACAAGTTGCGTTTGTTACCCTCGTACCACGAATATTGATCCAGATAAGCATCGGTAATTTTCTCTAAGATATCGATTTTATAGACTGGTATCAAATAGCTATATAATTCCAGCAACTCTACGTCAACCTGTAGGAAAAATATATTCACCATCAGTTTAAAACGGCAACCTTGAAGATGTATGATCTAACCAGTGCTCGCGAATTATTAACTTACTTCTTTGAAGTTCTTCCGAGTGAGAAGATCCTCTTTTATACACAGCAGAGCTTGATGAGGGTTATCACAAGCTTTTTGAATTAGAAGAAGCTCCTCATTTGACGTCAAATCTACACTATATGATTCCTTCAATCTCTCAAGGGCCAGAGTGAGTAACTCTGTGTCGTGTTTGTACGATATTGGAGGGAATGGAATTGGCGAGTACTGCCTAGACTCCAGCCAATGAACAGTAGTTGCATACATTTTCACTGCTTCCTCCGTAGTGTTATCTGCAACTTTATCTCTAAATTTTTCCTGTCGTTCCTGCAACAGTTTTATTTTACAATTATAACCCATCACAGAAGTGGGCGATCGAGGATGCACGGAATTGATTTACTAGATCAACAAACGGGGCCTCTTCATAAGCTTTTGTGCAAGCAACAATAGAGCAACAGACATACCTGTTCTGCCTTTAGCCACAGACGTGTCAGCCTTCCAGAAACATTCTTATCAACAGAGTCCCCTCTTCTGATACGCTTACACTTGATATACTGGAGGCCCAGATTCTTAAATGGCATCGGCAGCCCACTGATATTACATTCGATGTTGGCTTTCCAGCACCGCCAAGCATGGTCGAGGAGCAGACAGATCTCCTTCTCCTCATCTTGTGTGCTACCTCCTGAACATTGCGGAAAATATTAAGCAAGAAAAAAAAGTGGTTCCATCCATGAGAAACAGAAGAATAAACAATTTAGAAAAAGAATGGACCTGGCATGGCAGCAAGGTTATCTTGCAAGACAGTTTGTCGAAGCTCTAAACCAAAATGGCTTTCATTGGGTTTTGAAACTCTCGATGATGTGACTGTTTCCGCCACTTCTTTTGGGAGACTCCCCTCAGATTGCCGTTCAAAAAAATTCCCTAAGTATCGTTCTAAGAGAGGAACTACTCCACGAAGGAAAAAAACCCAAACCCTCCACATTGGAGCCCAAAACCCACACCCTGCTCCTTTACCCACAAGACCAGTAGTATGAAAACGGTGAAAGATCAAGTGCTTTAAATCCTTGTATTGCATCAAAGAGTATGTTTTATCATTTGGTTTAATATATTTGTGAGCTTAGTAATTTTTTAATAGGTAACATTGACATAGACGAATGCAAAAAATACAATGGCAAGAAAATTTAAGAATGGTAAAAAAAATATTGACAAACTTCACTCAGTATTGATTTATTGATTTTTTTTTAGATGTTAATTTAATTAAAAAATTATGCAGTAATTAATTAACTGAAAATGAAACAACCCGACCCGTTTTTTTTTTTTTTTTTTATACATTGGACCAGATTATCATTCCCATAAATGATAATCCTCAATATCCAATCATGCTACAATACCCAACCAGCGGAAATCACACAAGAATTATTATCCAATCAATTCCATTAAACCAACACTCAAATTATCCAATAATGAATTCCTCAACAATCAAAGTCTAACAAATTCCTATCCAGAATCACTAACACCCTAACAATTCCAATCAATCGAGACCCTAGGATCATCCTCTCTTCCCGGCCTTGATTCCACGATCACATCTTTTCTTTACCTGCAACACATGGTTATAAGAGTTGCGTGAGTATTATCATAAATACCCAGTGAGACGGTCCTCCCATCTACAGGCCAATTACTCAAATATGAAATGCATACAATACCAGGGTTATCACTCAACACGCATAGAACAACAAGCATCACAAAACAGGACAGCAGCATCTCTGTCGATCGACACAACCTCTAGGTGTCGATCGACAGACAATCTGTCCCTCTGTCGATCGACATACCACTAACTGTCGATCGACAGCCTGCGTGTCTCTCGACACAGGTGACCCCGTGTCGATCGACAGGAAGCAATCCTGTCGATCGACAGGACACCTTCTGTTCGATGGAGACCGCCTATCCTCTCATGGCCGAATCTCCATGAACCCTAATCGATCACCTGCACAATCAACCACTCAAAGCACCAAATTCACACAGCAACAATCGCACCATACACAATCCTATATCCGAGAGCCTATGGTCACGCACTCACCTTAGATTCGAAGGAAGAAGGAGAGAAATGACGAAGAACAAGGACGAACACGAAGAACAGCCCCCTGATCCGCCAACAACAGACCCACAACAGCCTCCTCTCCCACGATCTAAGCCTTCCAACGAAATCACACACTATGGATTGAGAAACAAGGAAAAATCCACAAAACTCCTTGAAACTCCTCAAATCCTCTCAATTCTCTCTCAATCCCCTTTTTTTATCAAAAGTCGGCCAAAAAGCTGAGGAACTCGTCCCTCACGGTTTATATACGGAACCCTAGGTTCCCGTAAACCGGCCCACTCAAAACGAACCAGAAATCAAAACCCTAATTCTGATTTTTACCCCCTGTCGATCGACACACCCAACCTGTCGATCGACAGAACCTCCACTGTTCGTTTCCTCGAGGAGATAACAACCCGTGTCGATCGACACACACGACCCTGTCGATCGACAGCCACCCAAAACTGACATTTTTGGTTCACGGGCGTTACAATTCTCCCCCACTGACAAGGATTCGTCCTCGAATCACAAGTCACTAACCACTCAGGTCCGTGCCAAGGTCACCACTTAAGCCTAGAAACCCGACCCATCCTTCCCGGAGATACACCACAATGTATCGCTATAGTCCGGCCCAGTCTGCCCGATCGATCGAACAACAATCAGACAAGAACATGTCCGACCTACCGTAGACCCAGCATAAAGGACTAACTGATCGTGCAACAATCAGACAAGAACATGCACGACCAAGACGCTACATTACTCCCCGAAATTGCCCGAATCGAGGTTCCAGCATAATTACTAACCTTAGACCAGACCCTACCATCCAACCCATATACATGACCCCACCAGTCACCCCACCTGAGATCCTTCTCGATCCCCGATGGCCCTTCGGTCGCCCACTTGCAACCTGCTCAGACGCTATTGCTCATACTCATACTCATGACTCGTACACATATACACCACACCTACTCGCAGGGTCATCACCCTTTGAGCTACGATGTGCAAAGAACCCACTATTCTCTGGAGAGACCCACTATCCCTCAAAGTACATGTAGGAGACCCACCGTCCCCAGAGGCCCACTACCCCTCGAGTGCATGCAGGGAACCCACTATCCCCTGGAGAGATCCACTATCCCTCAAGTATACAGGAACCCACCGTCCCTAGAGAGGCCCACTATCCCCTCGAAAGCATGCAGGGAAAACCACTATTCCCTGGAGAGATCCACTATCCCTCATATCCACAGGAACCCACCGTCCCTGGAGAGCAATACTCTGCGCCGTGCCGTCATAGACATCTATCGACCGACACGCCTCCATGGCTCACCATGACATTCCCCACTGAAATGTTAACTCTCACCGTAACCCCCACTAGGTTACCGTAACCCCCACTAGGTCACTCCACAAGAATCCGCATCTTACGATCCATCAATAATAAGAAACATATCTTATTAATACTCCAAACGTACAATCGTTACAACAAAAACAAAAGTACAACACTGTAGCCACATGCTACAACAAAACCAACAACAAAGAAAGAAAAACTCAAGCCTCCGCTTGCTTCTCGAACCACCTCGGAAACCAAGTCTCCTCCTCAACACCATCGCAGTCCCACACGACTCTCACCAATGGTATCCTCTTACGACGCAGAACCTTGACTCTCCTCTCGAGAATCCTCACAGGCCTCGCCGCTAAGGTCATGTTGGGCTGAAGATCCTCCGGGATCCTAGCCAACACCTCCTCCGACTCATGTAGACACTTCCGCAGCATCGAAACATGAAAGACATCATGAAAAGCCCTCATACTCTGTGGCAACTCCAGCCTGTAAGCTACCGTCCCAACCCGCTCAACCACTCTGAACGGACCCATAAACCTCGGACTCAACTTGTTCTCTGCAATGGATCTGTTAGGACCCCTCAACATGGCTGCCTTGAGATACACCATATCTCCCAGCACGAACTCCAACTCCCTCCTCCGCTTATCAGCATAACTCTTCTGCCGATCCTGAGCCTCCTTCATGTTCAGCTTCAAGACACGGATCTTCTCCGTCGTCTCCTGAACGAAGTCTGCACCATACATGCTCCTCTCCCCCACTTGAGTCCAGCACAATGGTGTCCTACATGGCATCCCATATAGAGCCTCATACGGAGCCATCCCAATACTCGCCTGATAACTGTTGTTGTACGCAAACTCTACCAAGCTCAAATGATCTGCCCAATGACCACCGTAGTCTAACACACACATCCTCAGCAAGTCCTCCAACGTCTGAATCGTCCTCTCAGACTGCCCATCCGTCTGAGGATGATATGCCGTACTCATATGCACCTTCGTGCCCATCTCAGCCTGAAATGCTCCCCAGAACTCCGAAGCAAATCTCGGATCTCTGTCTGACACAATGCTCGCTGGTACCCCATGCAGCCTCACAATCTCCCGCACATACTTCTTAGCCAACACTGCAGCCCCATCAGTCTTCTTAATGGCCAGAAAATGTGCCGTCTTGGTCAGACGGTCCACAATCACCCAGATCGCATCATAAGTCCGCGAGACCGGCAACCCTGTCACAAAGTCCATAGTCACCATATCCCACTTCCACTCCGGCATAGGCAGACTCTGCAACAACCCGCTCGGAACCTGATGCTCAGCCTTCACCAGCTGACATACGTTGCATCTCGAAACCCAACTCGCAACATCCCTCTTCATCCCGACCCAGTGATAGTACCTCTTCAAGTCCCGGTACATCTTGGTCGCTCCAGGATGAATCGACAGCATGCTCGAATGAGCCTCACTCAGAATCTCCTGCCTGAGACTCTCATCCTTGGGTACACAGACCCGACCGTTCACCAGTATCATCCCACTCCCGGAGACCTGATACTCAGAACCTGCCTGCTGAGAAGCATCAATCAAACCCTGATCCTTCTCCTGAGCTACTCGAACCCTGCTCAGTAAATCCGCTCGGTTAGCTGCCTCTAACCCCAACGGCTCATGCGAGATAACACACAGGCTCAATGTGCTAATCTCGCTCGCCAGCTCCTCTAGGTCCCGCTCCTGAGCCGAAGCAGTCCTCTTCCGACTCAACGGATCTGCAACCAGATTAGCCTTCCCCGGATGGTACTCAATCTCCAGATCGTAATCCGCTACTAACTCCATCCAGCGCCTCTGCCTCAGGTTCAGCTCTGGCTGAGTGAAGAAGTACCTCAAGCTCTTATGATCCGTGAACACCTGGACCTTCCCACCATAAAGATACGATCGCCAGATCTTCAGGGCGAAGATCACTGCAGCCAACTCCAGGTCATGCGTAGGGTAATTGCACTCGTGCTTCCTTAACTGCCTCGAAGCATAAGCAATCACCTTCCCCTGCTGCATCAGAACACAGCCCAGGCCCACACCAGATGCGTCCGTATACACAACATATGGCTCGCCCGCATCAGGCAACGCCAAAACGGGAGTAGTGGTCAGCATCTCCTTCAGCTTCCCGAAGCTCTCCTCACACTCCGCCGACCACACAAACTGAACGTCCTTACCCGTCAACTTCGTCAACGACTGCGCCATACTCGCAAAACCCTTGACGAACCTCCGGTAATACCCAGCTAATCCAAGGAAACTCCTGATCTCCGTCGCATTCCTCGGTCTCGGCCAATCCCTAATAGCCTCGATCTTAGCCGGATCCACTGAAACTCCTTCGGCAGACACGACATGCCCCAGAAAACCCATCTCTCGCTGCCAGAAACTGCACTTACTGAGCTTCGCATACAACTTCTGTTCCCGCAGCTTCTCCAGAACCAACCTCAGATGAACCTCATGTTCCTCGGGAGTCCTCGAGTACACCAAGATATCGTCGATAAAAATAATAACAAACTCATCCAAGTACTCCTGGAACACCCCGTTCATCAGCCTCATGAATGCCGCTGGCGCATTCGTCAACCCAAACGGCATCACCACGAACTCGTAGTGTCCATACCTCGTCCTGAAGGCCGTCTTCCTCACATCAGCCTCATCTATCGGAATCTGATGGTATCCCGAAGCCAAATCGATCTTGGAAAAACAAGTAGCCCCCCGCAACTGATCCAACAACTCATCAATCCGCGGCAGAGGATACCTGTTCTTCACCGTAACCCGGTTAAGGCCCCGGTAGTCGATGCATAACCGAAAACTACCATCCTTCTTCTTCACAAACAACACCGGCGCTCCCCACGGTGAACTACTCGGTCTGATGAAACCCTTACCCAGCAAATCATCCAACTGCTTCTTCAGCTCTGCCATCTCTGCTGGAGCCATGCGGTAAGGTGCCTTAGATATCGGCGTAGTCCCAGGCTCCAACTCAATCGTGAAAGGATCAGACCTAGACGGCGGCAATCCCTGCAACGATTGAAACACATCCTGAAAATCCCGGACAACTCGAATATCACCCAAAGCGACCTCCCCAACAGACTCTGGCATCACAATCGTCAGCAAGTACGCCTCACAGCCCTTATCAATCAACTGCGTAGCCTGAATCGCCGAAATCATCAAACTCCCGGAAGTAGGCCTGATGCCCTGATAGACCAGCCTTCCCGCCTCGCGCTCAAACACCACTCTACCTCGATGACAGTCCAGATGAACCCTGTAGCGATTCAGCCAATCCATCCCCAAAATGACGTCGTATAACTCCACTGGACTAATAACCAAATCTGCCGGCATGATCTCTCCTGCCACCATAACCTCTACTCCACAAGCACGCCCGAAAGTAGCCAAGGTCTTCCCTCCAGCCACCCTAACCACTCCCGGCTGCTCCCCGGAATCACTCCGGATCCCACTGCACTCCGCGCACTCCGGTGTAATGAAGCTATTCGAAGCTCCAGAATCGAACAAAACATGGGAATCACGCCCGCCTACTACTAAGGTCCCTACACAATTCATGTGTCACAGAGCCTAAAGTATTACCACAGATACAAGACTCCCAAAACAAGCAATTCACAACGTTTAAGAAAAAGAAAAATTGAAATTCGCCAATTAAGGTTAAATGTACCTGTGATCGGCCTGGCGCTAGGACCCCCCGTCTCCGCCGAAGTGAACACACGCGGCGCAGCAAGCTGCCTCAACGGCTGCACCTCAACTGCCGTCCCCTGCACCGGCTGCACCACTGCCACTGCCATCTGCAACTTGGGACACCTCACCCTAATGTGCCCCGTCTCTCCGCAATGGAAGCAAGCCTGTGTAGTCCGAACCTCTCTCCTCTTCGGACAAGCTGCCACCCGGTGCTCCGTGCTCCCACAACCATAGCACCCCGTACCACTCTGCCCACTCTGGGCCCTCTGACCGGAACCCGAAGAGCCCTCCCACTTCCTCTTCTGTCCCTGAGCCGGCCTACCGCCCCGGCTCGCACCTGCCGGCTGCTGCTGCGGCCTCCTCTGCGGCTGTTGCTGCACCGGTGGACTAAGCGCTGCAGCCAGCTCTGCCCCCATATCCGCCTCAATGGCTGCCGCAGTCTCCACCAACTCCGCCCTCGTGGCGTACTTACGAGCCCTGCACAGCGTCCTCAGCACCGGTCGAAGTCCCAGCATGAACCTCCTGATTTGGGACTCCTCGCTCCCAAACTCTCTACCAGCATGTACCAGCAGCCGACCGAACTGCTCATCATAACTCCGAACCGAACTCTCCCCCTGAGTCAGCGCCAAGAACTGCGCCTGCATCCGGTCCACCGCCTCCTGCGGAAAATACATGGCATCGAATTCCGCCAAGAAATCCGCCCAGGTCATACCCGCCTGCGGCCTCCTGCTCGTCACACCTCTCCACCACAGATGCGCGTCACCCTCTAAATAGTGAACCGCAAGGTCCACTCTGTATCCCTCGGGACACCTCAGTGCCTGGAAATTACGCTCCAGACGACCTCTCCATGCAGCAGCCTCCTCAGGCTTAGCACCGCCCGAGAAATACCCAGTAGTAATCCTGTGCATCTGCTCCAAAATCCTCAGGTAGGAAGGAGCCTCCTCAGCAGCCGCCACACCTGGCTGCCCCCGGACTACTGCTGGCTGAACACCCGCCGCTAACGGCTCAACACCAGCCGCCCCCGGCTGCACAACCGGAGCATACCCCTGAGCCGGTGCCCCACCTGGCAACCGCTCAAGAAACTGAAGCATCATCGCTTCCAACCGGTCCAACCGACCCTGAGCGTCGCCCCCGCCAAGACCCCCACCTGGGCCCTGCGCCACACTGGCTAACTCAGTACCACCCACTGGCTCTGGAGGTATTTGCGACTCCGCAACCTCCTCCTGCGTTGCCTCCTGAGCCCCACTCGACTCAACAGAATCGACCGCCGGTCCTCGACCACGGCCGCGACCGCGCCCTCTAGCCCCACGGGCACCACGACCCCGGCCTCTAGCCATCTCTCACTGACTCAACACGAAAGATAAGCATTAGAAACAGAATTCCCAGACAACACACTTACCGTGGAATCACATTGAAGGCTCGGAGAAGATGATCCAGGACTCCAAACTCAAGCAACAATTAACTGACTAACTCACATAATCAATTCACACTATTTACACAATCAGCAATACATGCAGTTACTACGTTCTCCCGCCCTAGAACCGTAAGGGCTCTGATACCAAATTGAAACAACCCGACCCGTTTTTTTTTTTTTTTTTTATACATTGGACCAGATTATCATTCCCATAAATGATAATCCTCAATATCCAATCATGCTACAATACCCAACCAGCGGAAATCACACAAGAATTATTATCCAATCAATTCCATTAAACCAACACTCAAATTATCCAATAATGAATTCCTCAACAATCAAAGTCTAACAAATACCTATCCAGAATCACTAACACCCTAGCAATTCCAATCAATCGAGACCCTAGGATCATCCTCTCTTCCCGGCCTTGATTCCACGATCACATCTTTTCTTTACCTGCAACACATGGTTATAAGAGTTGCGTGAGTATTATCATAAATACCCAGTGAGACGGTCCTCCCATCTACAGGCCAATTACTCAAATATGAAATGCATACAATACCAGGGTTATCACTCAACACGCATAGAACAACAAGCATCACAAAACAGGACAGCAGCATCTCTGTCGATCGACACAACCTCTAGGTGTCGATCGACAGACAATCTGTCCCTCTGTCGATCGACATACCACTAACTGTCGATCGACAGCCTGCGTGTCTCTCGACACAGGTGACCCCGTGTCGATCGACAGGAAGCAATCCTGTCGATCGACAGGACACCTTCTGTTCGATGGAGACCGCCTATCCTCTCATGGCCGAATCTCCATGAACCCTAATCGATCACCTGCACAATCAACCACTCAAAGCACCAAATTCACACAGCAACAATCGCACCATACACAATCCTATATCCGAGAGCCTATGGTCACGCACTCACCTTAGATTCGAAGGAAGAAGGAGAGAAATGACGAAGAACAAGGACGAACACGAAGAACAGCCCCCTGATCCGCCAACAACAGACCCACAACAGCCTCCTCTCCCACGATCTAAGCCTTCCAACGAAATCACACACTATGGATTGAGAAACAAGGAAAAATCCACAAAACTCCTTGAAACTCCTCAAATCCTCTCAATTCTCTCTCAATCCCCTTTTTTTTATCAAAAGTCGGCCAAAAAGCTGAGGAACTCGTCCCTCACGGTTTATATACGGAACCCTAGGTTCCCGTAAACCGGCCCACTCAAAACGAACCAGAAATCAAAACCCTAATTCTGATTTTTACCCCCTGTCGATCGACACACCCAACCTGTCGATCGACAGAACCTCCACTGTTCGTTTCCTCGAGGAGATAACAACCCGTGTCGATCGACACACACGACCCTGTCGATCGACAGCCACCCAAAACTGACATTTTTGGTTCACGGGCGTTACAGAAAATCTTAATTATGATCGCATATTTTTTTATTACAAATATTACTCTGGCACCAAAACCTAGTTTCTTCTTTTAGTGCATCTATATTTTTTTTAAATATATCATCTCAAACTATTATGCAAAATAAAAATTTATATTCCGATAACTTACAAAAATATTTTGGCTGGCATAAAGTTATAAAAAACATTTTCAATAGGACATCGAACGCTTCTTTCGTTTGTTTTAGCAAGGGTTTGCCTAACTTTTCCAATCCAAAAAAATATTTAGCTATTTTTTAACCACAACCATCATCAACATAGTCTACTTCCACATTATTAGAAATAACCATTATATTATTTAGTATGTTTATTAATTTTAACACATTATTTCACTTATAAGAGAATAATTTTTATTTTTAAAGTATATATTCTTACAAAAACTTAATTAGATTCTTGATGTGATGACAATGAAATCACATCAACAAAATTCTTATATAAATCTTCAAAAATATCTCACGCACGTAAACTCTTATTCCCTCTCTCTGTATTCTTTCTGCTCTTTTGATATATTAATTTTTTCTTATGACTTAAACAAAAAATATTTCGCTATCGTATTTCTTTTTCTCTTCGATTTTAAATAGTACTCACATATATAGCATATGTAATGTAATCTAAACAATTTTTATTTTTTTCCAACCATGCTAAAGTACATTCAGTTCTAGATATTCATATAAGGTCCCACTTCTATACATTTATAACAACTTTGAATAAATATGCCAATAAATTTTAATCTAAAACATATATATATATATATATATATATGTGATGATTTTATGCAATTTCAAAACTAATTTTTTAAACTAATCAATTCATACTATAAATCTCAAGTTATCACGTGATTATTAATTTATAAAAATATAATCTCATACATTTTCCATGAATTACTCATTATTTCTTCCAAAAAGATTGTATTACTAATGATGAAATATTTTATTTATTCCAACAATATAAGTGTTCAATTCTTATATATTGTTTTAGAGAACAAAATAAAAAGTTTAAACTTGCAAACAAACTTTTATATTGGAATATTAACATATTTAGTGAGATTACTAATACAAAACTGTTTATTTTATCTCTTGCGACGACGAAACTACCACATTTATAATTTTATATGTTAGTTGATCTACCTACTGTTATCTTTTGATATATCAACAATTTACAACTGCAAAGAAACTTAAAAACAAAAATCGACATTAAGGCCAACTAAAATTATAATTTTTTAAGTCATGAGTTTATAAAATAAAAAAATAGTTTATGGATTCGTATTAAAAAAATAAATAATGCTAATGTGACATATAGTTATTGAATGTTTTAAATCATATGTATATATATCACCATATTTCAATTAAAAATAGCAGTAACAATTTTTTTTGTAACTATAGAAGGTTTTCTTATAATTAAGACCTTAAAAGTAAGAATTTTTTTAATCTATAGTATCTAAGATTGAAATAGGTAACCAAATCCATAAAAACGGAAATTACTTAAAGCTATGAGTTAATGAAATAAAGAAATTATGTCTTAATTTTTTATTAGCAATAAAATTTAAATTATAACTTAATTCTAAATGCTTACGTGGCATGTTACAATAGGTTGATTTAAACCCTATATGGACGTCTTTAGGAGCTTGTAGCCTAAACTTTTATATCTATACTATATAAAAGTTGAAGCTATAAGCTTTTGAAGGCGTCCACATAGGATTTAAATCAACCTATAGTAACATGCCACGTCAAATATTAAAAATTATGTTAATTTTGTTTTTGTTGATAATAATTGAAAAATAAGACATGATTTCCTATTTCCTATAGGATTTAAATCAAATTCTATAGAAGAATAGAAGATGGTAACAATCTGTATTTTATTTATTCATACACTCCATCATTTACATCAAATTGTTTACTTTTATTGCATTTTTTTTACTAAATACTATAAAAATAAATGATTGAGTGGACGACATTTTCTTATAGAAAATTAATATGATTAGAGATCGGACTCTTTAAATTGAAAAAAAAAACTATATTAGTGTATTAGTGACAAAATATAAAGTTATGTACCTCGATATCGATTAACAAAAACGCTCTACTCAACAAAAACAAAGCAAGTAAATATGTTTTGAAAAAATTCTATTCTACTAACTAACGTAATCCATTGGTCAAAAAATTCCAAATTAATTTGTGGAAAGAAAAAAAACAAAATATGCATGTACCAAAACTTTAAAAAAACACACAAAGTCACGACATGGTTTAACACACATATTTACATATTTATACAATATGCTGTTTTCTTATTTACAGTTTTTTATTTACTATTATATAATTTTTTATTTTCTTGTTTCCCTTTAGATCTCTCTATTTAGATGTTTCTTGTATTACCAAAATTGTATTTGTTTCTTCATTTCATTTATCTATGTTTTGATACGTGTTCTTTTTTTGGTTTATTTGTTTTTATAAAAGCAAATTCAAACTATTTTACATTTTTCGGAATGCATAGATTTTTTTTTGATAGAAAGTTCATAAATAAATAGAAAAAAATAACTTTATAAAAATAAAAAAATTTCTAATTAACATCAAAAGAAATTTAACTTAATTCTAAATGATTACGTGGCATGTTATAATAGGTTGATTTAAATCCTATGTGGACGTTTTCAATGAAGAGAATGATTGATTTGTATAAAATTTTGATCGTCTCATGTGTTATTCGTAACTTAAATATATACTTCACAATGATAAATTTTCTAATCTCTATTGTAATTTTAATAGTTTTTTGTGGATTGTTGGGAATTTTTCCTAATCTCTATTGTAGTTAATTGAGAATGAAAGTAAAATCCTATTCGAAATAGGAAATTAAATCCAAAAAAATTTGAAAATTATTTGAAGTTATATGTTAATGAAATAAGGAAATCATGTCTTATTTTTTAATTATTATCAACAAAAATAAAATTAACATAATTCTAAATATTTCACGTGGCATATTACTATAGGTGCTAAAAACTAATGGTTTTTTTCTAATTTGTATAATTGATGTGACATAATACTATTGAAAGTTAAAAAAAAATTATTAACTACATTATTCTCGTTTATTTTTACTAAATATATTAATTTTTATTAATGCAAAAATTTGTGAAAAGGTAAAAAACAACTTTAAAGAAATGGAAAAATTCCAATTAAAATCAAAAGGTAAATTAACTTAAATTTAAATATTTGATGTGGCGAAACACTATAGGTTGATTTAAATCCTATAGGAAATAGGAAATCATGTCTTATTTTTCAATTATTATCAACAAAAACAAAATTAACATAATTCTTAATATTTGACGTGGCATGTTACTATAGGTTGATTTAAATCCTATGTGGACGCCTTCAAAAGCTTATAACTTCAACTTTTATATAGTATAGATGTAATATTACAATTGGATACATTGAAAGCAAAACCCGAAAGTTAACCGGGGAGCGTAGCCTGAAAGTTTAACGGGGAGTGAGGGTGAAATACGGTACAATAAGATCAAAGAGGAACCCTTAAAATCAAACGACCAAATTGAAACTAGACAAACACGTTAGAACCAAATCTATTAAACCAAACCCACAAACTCCACCTCAAAGAAGTCAATCGCTAACCTTCCACATAATCGCCGAATCCATGAACCCTTGCATCAACATGATCATTCACGACAAGGATAAAGGAGACGATGGAACTGCAAACGCACTCAAAACGACACACCAAAACCCGAGGTCATAGCTAAGCCAAAAAAATGTGACAAGAACCAAGACAAACCATGGAGAGGAGATCATCCATAACCCGAGTAGAACCCAATCCAACCTAAGTTTATTCTATTGATACACAACCCAATACATTAAGGCAGCTGTTGATATGTACCACCGAGAGAAGAACCAATTGGAAAAACGGATAGAGAAGAGACAAAACAGAATGTGAGGTAAGAGAGCCTCAAAACTAACTTCTTCATAAGGAAAGAGTCATACTTCAAATTAGCCCCAACACCACTCCTAACAAAAAACCAAGACACGAAGAGGACAAACACACTAAACCATCCAGAGAGGAGAATGAGGTAGGACCAACAGATAGGCTCATGCTTCTACCTAACAAAAATCATGAACAACTACCAGAGAACAATGAAAGGAGATAACCATAAATGGTACCGAGACACATCTCCCCAAGCAGAGAAAGGCAAAAGCCAGACTACTCCATCAACTGAAACACTCTAGATCTAGACTCGTCAATCACTAGCTACCTATAGAGAAAAACTACAAATAAACAAACTTATACAAGAGAGGAGCCACCGACCGCCGGCCGAAACAAAGGGAAAAGGAGAGAAATTAGGTTTTTCC
This sequence comes from Arabis hirsuta, assembly GCA_964056655.1. Classification (NCBI taxonomy): domain Eukaryota; kingdom Viridiplantae; phylum Streptophyta; class Magnoliopsida; order Brassicales; family Brassicaceae; genus Arabis; species Arabis hirsuta. Next base: position 46,815,274 of record OZ053299.1, read on the forward strand.
CTTTTCTCTTACTAGTATCCGTAAAAAAAGGTAAAAAAAAAAAACCTAATCTAAATAGAAATAGAAAAAACTTGTTAATAGTTTTATTCTGATTATATGCACTTCTCTATATATATCTGTTTGCGAAACAAGAAACCACCAAAGCCCTAGCTAGCTAGTTACTCGCAGAGAAATATCTCCCTCTCTCTCTAATTAGGTCATGGAGAAGCTACCTTGCCTTCTGCTCAACGAGATTCTCTTTAGACTAGACCGCAGAGATATGGCAATGATGCGATGCACGAATAGATACCTCCGGCGACATATGTCCGAGGAACCTTATTTCGAAAAGGAATACAAATCGACTTTGCATCCAATATCCAATCAGAACCTCTCCTCCGGAGGGATTCAGATCATCGGTTTCTGCTCCGGCCTTGTTCTAGTATTCCTTGAGAATCTCTTCGTTGTAAACCCTTTCACAAAACAGTATCGACTCGTGAACTATACTTGGTCAAGGCTTTTGGCTAATGGAGTCATTGATCAAGAGAAAAGAGCCGGGATCGGGTTTACTGTCGATGAGATCGCTCCAAACATACAGGGATTCAAAATCGTCTGCTTAATCGAGACGAAGGAGGAGGAGGATGCAAAAACGATGTATAAATTCGAGGTTAGCTTAGGTGATTCGTATTGGACATTATCGAAAACGACCCTTACTTGCCACTCAAGCGATCTTGTCAAGGGTTTAAGACCTGTTTACTTGGACCACACTCTTTACTGGTTAAGAAACGACGGAAGCATCATAGCTTTCAATACCGTGACTGAGAAGGCGCAGCTACTTCAAACCGAATTTCGCAGCTTGAAAACGGTGCTCTGCGCCGCCACCGAGCTAACTCTGTTATCGGCGACAGAGGAAGCTATTCACGTTTATGCTCTCAAGAACAAAAGCAAGTGGGTACTCTTGAGACGGATTCCGGTAGTGTTGAACAAAAACAAGAGGATGATGTTGTCTTGGAAAGTGGCTGCTTGCGACGGGAAGTTTCTAGTTGTGACTGAGGCTACCAAGAAGGATGTAATGGTGGTTCATGAGTACGACTTGAGAGCAAACAAGTGGACAATCTTACAAGAGTTGAGAAATTGTAATAACAATGAAGAGTTTTTTCAGTTAAGACCGTCTCCGTCCTCTGTGATAGGAATGAACAACTTGATGGGAACGACAGACTCGGTGCTAGCACAAGTGCAGCCTCAAACTTGTACGCTCATCGATCGTCTATCTTTATATTTGAAGGATATGTTTCCTTCTCCCAAAAAGAGGAGACTCGACCAAAGTAAAGTCGTTCCGTGTAAACGAGTCAAGTCTCCTCTTGAAAACTTATTTGGAGTCTATTATTTGTCATCCCTTTATTCACGTAATTTGTGAAAGGCTTTTGCAAAAGATACATACCCTCATAAAACCTAGCAAACATGTTTTGCATTTTACTTTGACTCTGTTTCTCATTATCAGTCTATTATATAGTATAATTTATTTTTATATCCAATCATTGCCGTCATTAGACCATTGTATGACATGGATAAAATAAAGTCAACTAGCTAACCAGTACAACCAGCATGTCCGCAATAAATTATCAGAAAAAGCTTACCATGAAATTGGAAGAGGAAAAAAGAACACATTTGATAACAGCGAATTTATATTAACCAAAAATGCAGGGTTTGTTACAAATATCTTGGCTTAGGTTAAGGAGAACCAATTCAAACCAAAAGTAAACAAAGTGAAAGAAAACTATAAGAGTCAACTTACCATACACAATTCCAGCTTTGAGCTTCTTCTCCATTCCTCCAATCTTCCTGCAGTAACAAAAACACCCAGCTCACAGAAACAGTGAGCAACAAAAGTTTCCGGTTTAAAAAGAGTTGATCAATAAGAAAGTGTTGAGAGTGTTTACCAGATGAGGGGATTTTGTAAGACATAAATACTTGACAATGAGTTATAAGGTAATTGACAATACCTGATTGTCACTAATCACTACAAACAAGCAAGAGCAGTAGCGACTTTTTTTGTGCGGTCAACTAATTCAACCTCATCAATTCTTGTATTCACCATCTTTCTACCAAGCTATAAAGTATAATCAAGCCAATGGAACTAAAGTTGTTAATTTTCCAGAGAACGTCCCACTATTTTCAATATTACCTATATTTTCTTTATTTTCACAGTTTTTGAAAGAGAAAACCACAAAGAACTTAGTGGTTAACAATACGAAATGAAATGACTATACCGTAGATACGAGATCACTCAGATCACAAAGAACATCAGTGGTTAACAATACGAAATGAAATGACTATACCGGATATACAAGACCACTCAGATCACAAAGAACATCAGTGGTTAACAATACGAAATGAAATGACTATACCGGATATACGAGATCACTAAGATCAGACTCCACCTGCACATAACCAAATAGAACTCTATTAGAAACGAAAACTATCTAAGAAATGAATTTAAACGAAAGAAATGGCTTCTTACCTTAATCCACTCCTCTAAAGTGAGAGAAGGCCAAAAGTGATCAATCTGCGTTTCAACAAACCTGTTGGGCTTGAGAATGAAACACGACTTCTCAAAGTCTATCTTCAGACCACGCAAGATCAGATTGAGCCTCAAAAAAGCATCATATGAAGAGATGCTTTGCAACCAATCATCATAGTATCTCAAGGGATACATCTTCGCATCGGTGTCTGCTAAAATAAGATCCCGAAGGACTGCTTGGAACGGAAGCTCGGCGGCGAGGTTGCTCTCTTTCACCTGAATGTCTGGGAAGCCGGCCAGACTTTCTTTGAGAAGCTTGATCATCCTCTTGTCCATCGAAATGATCTGGTTTGGATGTTCTTCATCAGGGAGAAGCTGTAGAAATGCAGCAACCTCTTCAGCGGCTTTCACACGTCCCCATTGGGCTAGATGTCCAGGTGGTGAGTCACCAGAGCAACCACTTCTCACACGCTCATGGAAAACCTTAACAACAAACGAAAAAAATCAGTTCATATGTATTGTTTTAAAAAAAACATAGAGAAAAAACATAGAGAGAAACACATATATTTACCTTTGCGAATAGGTTGCCTTGTAACGGGTCGAACATTAAAGCCGCACCGTGAACTGTTTGCGAGAGAAGTTTTCTAGACGGCTTGCGGTTGCTGTCACAGAAAAAATCAACCAACCATGTGGTATGGCTGAATAGCTCTCCAAAGTCTAGAGGTGACAACGAGCACAAATGCAAACCTTTCCTTATCCTCTTTCTTAACTTGAGAAGCTCCTGATTTGCCTAATATTCAAAAAGCTTACCGGTTAGAGTCATCACATAATCCAAATCAATGTGCTTATAAGCATATATCTATAATAGCACCACCTTCATGATGTTGTTCATTGCTAGAGCAAGCCGTTGTTTGAAATCAGGGAACCAATTACCAAAGGCAGAATACAAGTTGTATGCCAAATCAATCCCAATCATCAAACCTGCAAGGAGTTTTGTACAAAATATGAAACCTACTGCATAAAACAAAAAATATTAAAACGACTCAGAAAAGAAAAAGCAATAAGAAAATACCATTCGGAGATGAGTAGTTAGACGGGCTACCCCCTGTGTAAGCCATGAATTTTCCCCTGATATAGCGCTCAATATCATGGGAGTCATAATCCCCCATCGAAGTTGCACATCTACCCAATACGTGTCATCGTGCCTCTGATCAAACACATCTCCGTTCTCTGCCAACAGACTCGGCATGGACATTGGCCACTCACAGGAAACAACAAGTAAAAGGTCCTCAGAAGAGCTATTCATTTTGTAACACTTCTGTAGTCCAGACCTCCTACGTACCTCCAAAACGCCCACCTCTTGTTTCAGATATTGCAGCAGATCCTCGAGGACACTGGTATGGATCTTTTGCCACAGTTGGCCACGGAAAATGTCTCTCAGATATGCCTCAAGAGTAGGAAACCTCCCGTGCATCAATATTCCTGTATGATCCAACTGCTCAGAGCAATCCACATAAAATTTCGCTCGATTAATTGTTGGCGACCACCAGAGACTGAATCTTTTCCTTAAAATCTCTTTCTCAGCTATCTCTTGCTCCTTCGTCAGCTTCTTCTTTTTCATAAGCCCAAAATCCGATGCCTTGTCCCAGAAACCACCCTTCCATGTCCCGAAGCTGAGTTCATGTAGAGCAAGAGAAAATTAGTAAATTTGGTGAAGTGGCTTAAGAACAAAAGCTGTGGGACGCAGACCATCAAGTGCTAACACAGACCATAATTCATGGAGGATCACAATTAAACAAACAAAGAGAGCAGACTTACTACACTCCCTTGAATAGTGTGTGCTCAAGAACACCCTCAACACCACCAAGAGCTTGGATGACGTCACGTTGGTAATTGTTCAAGTTCCACAGCTTACCATCATGCCTCTGGTGCGTCCACCAGAAAGGATTTTCTTTCACGACTTGGTACTGATCGAAGACCGCACGAACCCTCCAACCTTTATCATATGCTAACACGTGCCTATCCTTTTCAAACAGAGTATTTATACGCGGGACTCCCCTATCCCAGGATTCCTGCCAAATGGAATTTACAAGAATTAATAATCTCGCAATAGATCATCGAACCTACAACACAAAGATATCCTCCCAAAATCCTTTGTCAACTGAAGACAGAACGAAACACGAAAAAACTACTTCCAAGACCACCAAAAGGGGACAACAAGCTAAGCAAGCACATTGATATCCTCTCAGAACTCTGGATTAGGTAAATAGACAAGTAAAATACTTACTTCCAGATCCTCCAGCGAGAGACGTCTATTTTGGTCCTGCGCGTCAAGCCTCTGTAAAGCATAGTCTGCCCACACCCGCTGTGAATCAATAAACTCTCTTTTCCATGGATGTATGTAATGATAAAGATTAGGTATCCGCCGCCTCTCCACATGGCTCATGTCACCAACATCTGTTTGCTTGCTGTGCGAGAGGTCACTTCGTGGGATCACAACGTGACCCATAGACAGCATCCCAAGCCCTCCATATTCCCTTGGAGTGTAGAGGACAACCGGAGGAAATCTACCAAGGAAACAATAGAGCAATCAGGTTACAAAAGCTTACACATGCAGCTCTGATGTGTCGATCACAACTTAACAAAATCTATAGCACTTGCTCACCGACTAAGCATCTCTGGACTCAGCATACTCTTAATCCTTTTTTGGATTTTATTTTCACATTTAGCCAGCAGATCCAAGAGCTCTTTTGTATTCACAGTGGCTTCACGGAAGTACGTAATGAGATCTGGTACAAAAGGATAAACGTGCCACAGCTTCATGAGCCACGCATTATAAAATGCTATCACTGCTGGCTAAAAAAGGGGCCATAGGAATAGGATTTCTACCTATCAAAGATGTATTCCATTTCTCGACAGTTTCGGAGAAATCGGTCGACTCTTGCAACGTAAGAATTTGCCTCACACTTTTCTCAAATACATTCATCTGTTCATTGTCAACCCGCAGAAAAGCAACTGCAGTACTCTCTTCAGTCTGTTCATTTTGCAGATTCCAGACACCATCACCTGTGTTGCTGACATCTTCTGGGCTCATCCTGATTTTTGGAAGTATGCGGACTTCAAATCCACACCTGCACGCAAGAATCCAAACAAGTCAGCAGCATTATCAAAATTTTGGCCAATATGAAGGTGTCACACTAATTTACAACAACTGCTAGAAAACTCTTGACAAAACACATACATGTTGAAAAGCAGGTTAGGGTTATCCTTGCTGTACACAGAGACGAAGCCATTCTCCCACTCCAAGGTTGTGACGCTCTGAGGAAGACGTCTCTTCATATCCCAGAAGACACTTCTACCAAGATTGACTTAAAGATGAATAAATAATGAGACAACATCTAATGCAAAAAATGATAGTTAACCTAACTAGAAGTGTAAGAAAAAAAAAAAAAGAGAGAGAGAACATACCATCATCTATTATCAAGTTCATCCTTGCATACGTTGGCCAGGAGCTCTTATTGTTATATCTCATCATGTTTTCAATGTTGCGATCATCAGGCATTTCAAGATAATGCTTAATGACAGTCTTAGCCTCTTGCTTGGTATACTTAAACAAGACATACACTTTGTCTACATACCGAAAATACAGTCTTATGGGATGGTGCGTCTCAACTTCTGTATCAGAGTAGGTCACAAACTCGTTAGGCATATGCGGAGGGCCGGCAATTTCACTGGCTCGAGTCAAACCAAGAACCAACAGATCTAGCACCAGTCCATAAAACTGAACAGAGAACGAGGCGAACTGAAGCCCCCTAATGAGACCATATTTGTTAGTATGACGCATATCCTTGTAAGACAGGACTACTTCATTCCTGACAGACATATAGTCTGCAATATATTGGTCAAGAACCAAACGAAGAAGCCTGAAAGATACAGCAGAAAAGACGTTTTACTCCAAAAGTTGAGGTCATATATCCATAACCAGTGAAAACATAATAGAGAGAAATAGAAATACCTGTTCAACATGGTCAAATCAATTTGCTCAAAGAACTTTTCAAACTTCGTCTGGAGCATCACAACACACTGCTCATCATCTGTGCCCCATATGCCTTGCAAGTTATTGATACCTTGACACCACTTATAAACCAGAAGCGGTGGTGGCTCTGAGTCTGCAGGCTTAATCCAGTTGGGAAACAAGTTGCGTTTGTTACCCTCGTACCACGAATATTGATCCAGATAAGCATCGGTAATTTTCTCTAAGATATCGATTTTATAGACTGGTATCAAATAGCTATATAATTCCAGCAACTCTACGTCAACCTGTAGGAAAAATATATTCACCATCAGTTTAAAACGGCAACCTTGAAGATGTATGATCTAACCAGTGCTCGCGAATTATTAACTTACTTCTTTGAAGTTCTTCCGAGTGAGAAGATCCTCTTTTATACACAGCAGAGCTTGATGAGGGTTATCACAAGCTTTTTGAATTAGAAGAAGCTCCTCATTTGACGTCAAATCTACACTATATGATTCCTTCAATCTCTCAAGGGCCAGAGTGAGTAACTCTGTGTCGTGTTTGTACGATATTGGAGGGAATGGAATTGGCGAGTACTGCCTAGACTCCAGCCAATGAACAGTAGTTGCATACATTTTCACTGCTTCCTCCGTAGTGTTATCTGCAACTTTATCTCTAAATTTTTCCTGTCGTTCCTGCAACAGTTTTATTTTACAATTATAACCCATCACAGAAGTGGGCGATCGAGGATGCACGGAATTGATTTACTAGATCAACAAACGGGGCCTCTTCATAAGCTTTTGTGCAAGCAACAATAGAGCAACAGACATACCTGTTCTGCCTTTAGCCACAGACGTGTCAGCCTTCCAGAAACATTCTTATCAACAGAGTCCCCTCTTCTGATACGCTTACACTTGATATACTGGAGGCCCAGATTCTTAAATGGCATCGGCAGCCCACTGATATTACATTCGATGTTGGCTTTCCAGCACCGCCAAGCATGGTCGAGGAGCAGACAGATCTCCTTCTCCTCATCTTGTGTGCTACCTCCTGAACATTGCGGAAAATATTAAGCAAGAAAAAAAAGTGGTTCCATCCATGAGAAACAGAAGAATAAACAATTTAGAAAAAGAATGGACCTGGCATGGCAGCAAGGTTATCTTGCAAGACAGTTTGTCGAAGCTCTAAACCAAAATGGCTTTCATTGGGTTTTGAAACTCTCGATGATGTGACTGTTTCCGCCACTTCTTTTGGGAGACTCCCCTCAGATTGCCGTTCAAAAAAATTCCCTAAGTATCGTTCTAAGAGAGGAACTACTCCACGAAGGAAAAAAACCCAAACCCTCCACATTGGAGCCCAAAACCCACACCCTGCTCCTTTACCCACAAGACCAGTAGTATGAAAACGGTGAAAGATCAAGTGCTTTAAATCCTTGTATTGCATCAAAGAGTATGTTTTATCATTTGGTTTAATATATTTGTGAGCTTAGTAATTTTTTAATAGGTAACATTGACATAGACGAATGCAAAAAATACAATGGCAAGAAAATTTAAGAATGGTAAAAAAAATATTGACAAACTTCACTCAGTATTGATTTATTGATTTTTTTTTAGATGTTAATTTAATTAAAAAATTATGCAGTAATTAATTAACTGAAAATCTTAATTATGATCGCATATTTTTTTATTACAAATATTACTCTGGCACCAAAACCTAGTTTCTTCTTTTAGTGCATCTATATTTTTTTTAAATATATCATCTCAAACTATTATGCAAAATAAAAATTTATATTCCGATAACTTACAAAAATATTTTGGCTGGCATAAAGTTATAAAAAACATTTTCAATAGGACATCGAACGCTTCTTTCGTTTGTTTTAGCAAGGGTTTGCCTAACTTTTCCAATCCAAAAAAATATTTAGCTATTTTTTAACCACAACCATCATCAACATAGTCTACTTCCACATTATTAGAAATAACCATTATATTATTTAGTATGTTTATTAATTTTAACACATTATTTCACTTATAAGAGAATAATTTTTATTTTTAAAGTATATATTCTTACAAAAACTTAATTAGATTCTTGATGTGATGACAATGAAATCACATCAACAAAATTCTTATATAAATCTTCAAAAATATCTCACGCACGTAAACTCTTATTCCCTCTCTCTGTATTCTTTCTGCTCTTTTGATATATTAATTTTTTCTTATGACTTAAACAAAAAATATTTCGCTATCGTATTTCTTTTTCTCTTCGATTTTAAATAGTACTCACATATATAGCATATGTAATGTAATCTAAACAATTTTTATTTTTTTCCAACCATGCTAAAGTACATTCAGTTCTAGATATTCATATAAGGTCCCACTTCTATACATTTATAACAACTTTGAATAAATATGCCAATAAATTTTAATCTAAAACATATATATATATATATATATATGTGATGATTTTATGCAATTTCAAAACTAATTTTTGAAACTAATCAATTCATACTATAAATCTCAAGTTATCACGTGATTATTAATTTATAAAAATATAATCTCATACATTTTCCATGAATTACTCATTATTTCTTCCAAAAAGATTGTATTACTAATGATGAAATATTTTATTTATTCCAACAATATAAGTGTTCAATTCTTATATATTGTTTTAGAGAACAAAATAAAAAGTTTAAACTTGCAAACAAACTTTTATATTGGAATATTAACATATTTAGTGAGATTACTAATACAAAACTGTTTATTTTATCTCTTGCGACGACGAAACTACCACATTTATAATTTTATATGTTAGTTGATCTACCTACTGTTATCTTTTGATATATCAACAATTTACAACTGCAAAGAAACTTAAAAACAAAAATCGACATTAAGGCCAACTAAAATTATAATTTTTTAAGTCATGAGTTTATAAAATAAAAAAATAGTTTATGGATTCGTATTAAAAAAATAAATAATGCTAATGTGACATATAGTTATTGAATGTTTTAAATCCTATGTATATATATCACCATATTTCAATTAAAAATAGCAGTAACAATTTTTTTTGTAACTATAGAAGGTTTTCTTATAATTAAGACCTTAAAAGTAAGAATTTTTTTTAATCTATAGTATCTAAGATTGAAATAGGTAACCAAATCCATAAAAACGGAAATTACTTAAAGCTATGAGTTAATGAAATAAAGAAATTATGTCTTAATTTTTTATTAGCAATAAAATTTAAATTATAACTTAATTCTAAATACTTACGTGGCATGTTACAATAGGTTGATTTAAAGCCTATATGGACGTCTTTAGGAGCTTGTAGCCTAAACTTTTATATCTATACTATATAAAAGTTGAAGCTATAAGCTTTTGAAGGCGTCCACATAGGATTTAAATCAACCTATAGTAACATGCCACGTCAAATATTAAAAATTATGTTAATTTTGTTTTTGTTGATAATAATTGAAAAATAAGACATGATTTCCTATTTCCTATAGGATTTAAATCAAATTCTATAGAAGAATAGAAGATGGTAACAATCTGTATTTTATTTATTCATACACTCCATCATTTACATCAAATTGTTTACTTTTATTGCATTTTTTTTACTAAATACTATAAAAATAAATGATTGAGTGGACGACATTTTCTTATAGAAAATTAATATGATTAGAGATCGGACTCTTTAAATTGAAAAAAAAACTATATTAGTGTATTAGTGACAAAATATAAAGTTATGTACCTCGATATCGATTAACAAAAACGCTCTACTCAACAAAAACAAAGCAAGTAAATATGTTTTGAAAAAATTCTATTCTACTAACTAACGTAATCCATTGGTCAAAAAATTCCAAATTAATTTGTGGAAAGAAAAAAACCAAAATATGCATGTACCAAAACTTTAAAAAAACACACAAAGTCACGACATGGTTTAACACACATATTTACATATTTATACAATATGCTGTTTTCTTATTTACAGTTTTTTATTTACTATTATATAATTTTTTATTTTCTTGTTTCCCTTTAGATCTCTCTATTTAGATGTTTCTTGTATTACCAAAATTGTATTTGTTTCTTCATTTCATTTATCTATGTTTTGATACGTGTTCTTTTTTTGGTTTATTTGTTTTTATAAAAGCAAATTCAAACTATTTTACATTTTTCGGAATGCATAGATTTTTTTTGATAGAAAGTTCATAAATAAATAGAAAAAAATAACTTTATAAAAATAAAAAAATTTCTAATTAACATCAAAAGAAATTTAACTTAATTCTAAATGATTACGTGGCATGTTATAATAGGTTGATTTAAATCCTATGTGGACGTTTTCAATGAAAAGAATGATTGATTTGTATAAAATTTTGATCGTCTCATGTGTTATTCGTAACTTAAATATATACTTCACAATGATAAATTTTCTAATCTCTATTGTAATTTTAATAGTTTTTTGTGGATTGTTGGGAATTTTTCCTAATCTCTATTGTAGTTAATTGAGAATGAAAGTAAAATCCTATTCGAAATAGGAAATTAAATCCAAAAAAATTTGAAAATTATTTGAAGTTATATGTTAATGAAATAAGGAAATCATGTCTTATTTTTTAATTATTATCAACAAAAATAAAATTAACATAATTCTAAATATTTCACGTGGCATATTACTATAGGTGCTAAAAACTAATGGTTTTTTTCTAATTTGTATAATTGATGTGACATAATACTATTGAAAGTTAAAAAAAAATTATTAACTACATTATTCTCGTTTATTTTTACTAAATATATTAATTTTTATTAATGCAAAAATTTGTGAAAAGGTAAAAAACAACTTTAAAGAAATGGAAAAATTCCAATTAAAATCAAAAGGTAAATTAACTTAAATTTAAATATTTGATGTGGCGAAACACTATAGGTTGATTTAAATCCTATAGGAAATAGGAAATCATGTCTTATTTTTCAATTATTATCAACAAAAACAAAATTAACATAATTCTTAATATTTGACGTGGCATGTTACTATAGGTTGATTTAAATCCTATGTGGACGCCTTCAAAAGCTTATAACTTCAACTTTTATATAGTATAGATGTAATATTACAATTGGATACATTGAAAGCAAAACCCGAAAGTTAACCGGGGAGCGTAGCCTGAAAGTTTAACGGGGAGTGAGGGTGAAATACGGTACAATAAGATCAAAGAGGAACCCTTAAAATCAAACGACCAAATTGAAACTAGACAAACACGTTAGAACCAAATCTATTAAACCAAACCCACAAACTCCACCTCAAAGAAGTCAATCGCTAACCTTCCACATAATCGCCGAATCCATGAACCCTTGCATCAACATGATCATTCACGACAAGGATAAAGGAGACGATGGAACTGCAAACGCACTCAAAACGACACACCAAAACCCGAGGTCATAGCTAAGCCAAAAAAATGTGACAAGAACCAAGACAAACCATGGAGAGGAGATCATCCATAACCCGAGTAGAACCCAATCCAACCTAAGTTTATTCTATTGATACACAACCCAATACATTAAGGCAGCTGTTGATATGTACCACCGAGAGAAGAACCAATTGGAAAAACGGATAGAGAAGAGACAAAACAGAATGTGAGGTAAGAGAGCCTCAAAACTAACTTCTTCATAAGGAAAGAGTCATACTTCAAATTAGCCCCAACACCACTCCTAACAAAAAACCAAGACACGAAGAGGACAAACACACTAAACCATCCAGAGAGGAGAATGAGGTAGGACCAACAGATAGGCTCATGCTTCTACCTAACAAAAATCATGAACAACTACCAGAGAACAATGAAAGGAGATAACCATAAATGGTACCGAGACACATCTCCCCAAGCAGAGAAAGGCAAAAGCCAGACTACTCCATCAACTGAAACACTCTAGATCTAGACTCGTCAATCACTAGCTACCTATAGAGAAAAACTACAAATAAACAAACTTATACAAGAGAGGAGCCACCGACCGCCGGCCGAAACAAAGGGAAAAGGAGAGAAATTAGGTTTTTCCCTTTTCTCTTACTAGTATCCGTAAAAAAAGGTAAAAAAAAAAAACCTAATCTAAATAGAAATAGAAAAAACTTGTTAATAGTTTTATTCTGATTATATGCACTTCTCTATATATATCTGTTTGCGAAACAAGAAACCACCAAAGCCCTAGCTAGCTAGTTACTCGCAGAGAAATATCTCCCTCTCTCTCTAATTAGGTCATGGAGAAGCTACCTTGCCTTCTGCTCAACGAGATTCTCTTTAGACTAGACCGCAGAGATATGGCAATGATGCGATGCACGAATAGATACCTCCGGCGACATATGTCCGAGGAACCTTATTTCGAAAAGGAATACAAATCGACTTTGCATCCAATATCCAATCAGAACCTCTCCTCCGGAGGGATTCAGATCATCGGTTTCTGCTCCGGCCTTGTTCTAGTATTCCTTGAGAATCTCTTCGTTGTAAACCCTTTCACAAAACAGTATCGACTCGTGAACTATACTTGGTCAAGGCTTTTGGCTAATGGAGTCATTGATCAAGAGAAAAGAGCCGGGATCGGGTTTACTGTCGATGAGATCGCTCCAAACATACAGGGATTCAAAATCGTCTGCTTAATCGAGACGAAGGAGGAGGAGGATGCAAAAACGATGTATAAATTCGAGGTTAGCTTAGGTGATTCGTATTGGACATTATCGAAAACGACCCTTACTTGCCACTCAAGCGATCTTGTCAAGGGTTTAAGACCTGTTTACTTGGACCACACTCTTTACTGGTTAAGAAACGACGGAAGCATCATAGCTTTCAATACCGTGACTGAGAAGGCGCAGCTACTTCAAACCGAATTTCGCAGCTTGAAAACGGTGCTCTGCGCCGCCACCGAGCTAACTCTGTTATCGGCGACAGAGGAAGCTATTCACGTTTATGCTCTCAAGAACAAAAGCAAGTGGGTACTCTTGAGACGGATTCCGGTAGTGTTGAACAAAAACAAGAGGATGATGTTGTCTTGGAAAGTGGCTGCTTGCGACGGGAAGTTTCTAGTTGTGACTGAGGCTACCAAGAAGGATGTAATGGTGGTTCATGAGTACGACTTGAGAGCAAACAAGTGGACAATCTTACAAGAGTTGAGAAATTGTAATAACAATGAAGAGTTTTTTCAGTTAAGACCGTCTCCGTCCTCTGTGATAGGAATGAACAACTTGATGGGAACGACAGACTCGGTGCTAGCACAAGTGCAGCCTCAAACTTGTACGCTCATCGATCGTCTATCTTTATATTTGAAGGATATGTTTCCTTCTCCCAAAAAGAGGAGACTCGACCAAAGTAAAGTCGTTCCGTGTAAACGAGTCAAGTCTCCTCTTGAAAACTTATTTGGAGTCTATTATTTGTCATCCCTTTATTCACGTAATTTGTGAAAGGCTTTTGCAAAAGATACATACCCTCATAAAACCTAGCAAACATGTTTTGCATTTTACTTTGACTCTGTTTCTCATTATCAGTCTATTATATAGTATAATTTATTTTTATATCCAATCATTGCCGTCATTAGACCATTGTATGACATGGATAAAATAAAGTCAACTAGCTAACCAGTACAACCAGCATGTCCGCAATAAATTATCAGAAAAAGCTTACCATGAAATTGGAAGAGGAAAAAAGAACACATTTGATAACAGCGAATTTATATTAACCAAAAATGCAGGGTTTGTTACAAATATCTTGGCTTAGGTTAAGGAGAACCAATTCAAACCAAAAGTAAACAAAGTGAAAGAAAACTATAAGAGTCAACTTACCATACACAATTCCAGCTTTGAGCTTCTTCTCCATTCCTCCAATCTTCCTGCAGTAACAAAAACACCCAGCTCACAGAAACAGTGAGCAACAAAAGTTTCCGGTTTAAAAAGAGTTGATCAATAAGAAAGTGTTGAGAGTGTTTACCAGATGAGGGGATTTTGTAAGACATAAATACTTGACAATGAGTTATAAGGTAATTGACAATACCTGATTGTCACTAATCACTACAAACAAGCAAGAGCAGTAGCGACTTTTTTTGTGCGGTCAACTAATTCAACCTCATCAATTCTTGTATTCACCATCTTTCTACCAAGCTATAAAGTATAATCAAGCCAATGGAACTAAAGTTGTTAATTTTCCAGAGAACGTCCCACTATTTTCAATATTACCTATATTTTCTTTATTTTCACAGTTTTTGAAAGAGAAAACCACAAAGAACTTAGTGGTTAACAATACGAAATGAAATGACTATACCGTAGATACGAGATCACTCAGATCACAAAGAACATCAGTGGTTAACAATACGAAATGAAATGACTATACCGGATATACAAGACCACTCAGATCACAAAGAACATCAGTGGTTAACAATACGAAATGAAATGACTATACCGGATATACGAGATCACTAAGATCAGACTCCACCTGCACATAACCAAATAGAACTCTATTAGAAACGAAAACTATCTAAGAAATGAATTTAAACGAAAGAAATGGCTTCTTACCTTAATCCACTCCTCTAAAGTGAGAGAAGGCCAAAAGTGATCAATCTGCGTTTCAACAAACCTGTTGGGCTTGAGAATGAAACACGACTTCTCAAAGTCTATCTTCAGACCACGCAAGATCAGATTGAGCCTCAAAAAAGCATCATATGAAGAGATGCTTTGCAACCAATCATCATAGTATCTCAAGGGATACATCTTCGCATCGGTGTCTGCTAAAATAAGATCCCGAAGGACTGCTTGGAACGGAAGCTCGGCGGCGAGGTTGCTCTCTTTCACCTGAATGTCTGGGAAGCCGGCCAGACTTTCTTTGAGAAGCTTGATCATCCTCTTGTCCATCGAAATGATCTGGTTTGGATGTTCTTCATCAGGGAGAAGCTGTAGAAATGCAGCAACCTCTTCAGCGGCTTTCACACGTCCCCATTGGGCTAGATGTCCAGGTGGTGAGTCACCAGAGCAACCACTTCTCACACGCTCATGGAAAACCTTAACAACAAACGAAAAAAATCAGTTCATATGTATTGTTTTAAAAAAAACATAGAGAAAAAACATAGAGAGAAACACATATATTTACCTTTGCGAATAGGTTGCCTTGTAACGGGTCGAACATTAAAGCCGCACCGTGAACTGTTTGCGAGAGAAGTTTTCTAGACGGCTTGCGGTTGCTGTCACAGAAAAAATCAACCAACCATGTGGTATGGCTGAATAGCTCTCCAAAGTCTAGAGGTGACAACGAGCACAAATGCAAACCTTTCCTTATCCTCTTTCTTAACTTGAGAAGCTCCTGATTTGCCTAATATTCAAAAAGCTTACCGGTTAGAGTCATCACATAATCCAAATCAATGTGCTTATAAGCATATATCTATAATAGCACCACCTTCATGATGTTGTTCATTGCTAGAGCAAGCCGTTGTTTGAAATCAGGGAACCAATTACCAAAGGCAGAATACAAGTTGTATGCCAAATCAATCCCAATCATCAAACCTGCAAGGAGTTTTGTACAAAATATGAAACCTACTGCATAAAACAAAAAATATTAAAACGACTCAGAAAAGAAAAAGCAATAAGAAAATACCATTCGGAGATGAGTAGTTAGACGGGCTACCCCCTGTGTAAGCCATGAATTTTCCCCTGATATAGCGCTCAATATCATGGGAGTCATAATCCCCCCATCGAAGTTGCACATCTACCCAATACGTGTCATCGTGCCTCTGATCAAACACATCTCCGTTCTCTGCCAACAGACTCGGCATGGACATTGGCCACTCACAGGAAACAACAAGTAAAAGGTCCTCAGAAGAGCTATTCATTTTGTAACACTTCTGTAGTCCAGACCTCCTACGTACCTCCAAAACGCCCACCTCTTGTTTCAGATATTGCAGCAGATCCTCGAGGACACTGGTATGGATCTTTTGCCACAGTTGGCCACGGAAAATGTCTCTCAGATATGCCTCAAGAGTAGGAAACCTCCCGTGCATCAATATTCCTGTATGATCCAACTGCTCAGAGCAATCCACATAAAATTTCGCTCGATTAATTGTTGGCGACCACCAGAGACTGAATCTTTTCCTTAAAATCTCTTTCTCAGCTATCTCTTGCTCCTTCGTCAGCTTCTTCTTTTTCATAAGCCCAAAATCCGATGCCTTGTCCCAGAAACCACCCTTCCATGTCCCGAAGCTGAGTTCATGTAGAGCAAGAGAAAATTAGTAAATTTGGTGAAGTGGCTTAAGAACAAAAGCTGTGGGACGCAGACCATCAAGTGCTAACACAGACCATAATTCATGGAGGATCACAATTAAACAAACAAAGAGAGCAGACTTACTACACTCCCTTGAATAGTGTGTGCTCAAGAACACCCTCAACACCACCAAGAGCTTGGATGACGTCACGTTGGTAATTGTTCAAGTTCCACAGCTTACCATCATGCCTCTGGTGCGTCCACCAGAAAGGATTTTCTTTCACGACTTGGTACTGATCGAAGACCGCACGAACCCTCCAACCTTTATCATATGCTAACACGTGCCTATCCTTTTCAAACAGAGTATTTATACGCGGGACTCCCCTATCCCAGGATTCCTGCCAAATGGAATTTACAAGAATTAATAATCTCGCAATAGATCATCGAACCTACAACACAAAGATATCCTCCCAAAATCCTTTGTCAACTGAAGACAGAACGAAACACGAAAAAACTACTTCCAAGACCACCAAAAGGGGACAACAAGCTAAGCAAGCACATTGATATCCTCTCAGAACTCTGGATTAGGTAAATAGACAAGTAAAATACTTACTTCCAGATCCTCCAGCGAGAGACGTCTATTTTGGTCCTGCGCGTCAAGCCTCTGTAAAGCATAGTCTGCCCACACCCGCTGTGAATCAATAAACTCTCTTTTCCATGGATGTATGTAATGATAAAGATTAGGTATCCGCCGCCTCTCCACATGGCTCATGTCACCAACATCTGTTTGCTTGCTGTGCGAGAGGTCACTTCGTGGGATCACAACGTGACCCATAGACAGCATCCCAAGCCCTCCATATTCCCTTGGAGTGTAGAGGACAACCGGAGGAAATCTACCAAGGAAACAATAGAGCAATCAGGTTACAAAAGCTTACACATGAAGCTCTGATGTGTCGATCACAACTTAACAAAATCTATAGCACTTGCTCACCGACTAAGCATCTCTGGACTCAGCATACTCTTAATCCTTTTTTGGATTTTATTTTCACATTTAGCCAGCAGATCCAAGAGCTCTTTTGTATTCACAGTGGCTTCACGGAAGTACGTAATGAGATCTGGTACAAAAGGATAAACGTGCCACAGCTTCATGAGCCACGCATTATAAAATGCTATCACTGCTGGCTAAAAAAGGGGCCATAGGAATAGGATTTCTACCTATCAAAGATGTATTCCATTTCTCGACAGTTTCGGAGAAATCGGTCGACTCTTGCAACGTAAGAATTTGCCTCACACTTTTCTCAAATACATTCATCTGTTCATTGTCAACCCGCAGAAAAGCAACTGCAGTACTCTCTTCAGTCTGTTCATTTTGCAGATTCCAGACACCATCACCTGTGTTGCTGACATCTTCTGGGCTCATCCTGATTTTTGGAAGTATGCGGACTTCAAATCCACACCTGCACGCAAGAATCCAAACAAGTCAGCAGCATTATCAAAATTTTGGCCAATATGAAGGTGTCACACTAATTTACAACAACTGCTAGAAAACTCTTGACAAAACACATACATGTTGAAAAGCAGGTTAGGGTTATCCTTGCTGTACACAGAGACGAAGCCATTCTCCCACTCCAAGGTTGTGACGCTCTGAGGAAGACGTCTCTTCATATCCCAGAAGACACTTCTACCAAGATTGACTGAAAGATGAATAAATAATGAGACAACATCTAATGCAAAAAATGATAGTTAACCTAACTAGAAGTGTAAGAAAAAAAAAAAAAAGAGAGAGAGAACATACCATCATCTATTATCAAGTTCATCCTTGCATACGTTGGCCAGGAGCTCTTATTGTTATATCTCATCATGTTTTCAATGTTGCGATCATCAGGCATTTCAAGATAATGCTTAATGACAGTCTTAGCCTCTTGCTTGGTATACTTAAACAAGACATACACTTTGTCTACATACCGAAAATACAGTCTTATGGGATGGTGCGTCTCAACTTCTGTATCAGAGTAGGTCACAAACTCGTTAGGCATATGCGGAGGGCCGGCAATTTCACTGGCTCGAGTCAAACCAAGAACCAACAGATCTAGCACCAGTCCATAAAACTGAACAGAGAACGAGGCGAACTGAAGCCCCCTAATGAGACCATATTTGTTAGTATGACGCATATCCTTGTAAGACAGGACTACTTCATTCCTGACAGACATATAGTCTGCAATATATTGGTCAAGAACCAAACGAAGAAGCCTGAAAGATACAGCAGAAAAGACGTTTTACTCCAAAAGTTGAGGTCATATATCCATAACCAGTGAAAACATAATAGAGAGAAATAGAAATACCTGTTCAACATGGTCAAATCAATTTGCTCAAAGAACTTTTCAAACTTCGTCTGGAGCATCACAACACACTGCTCATCATCTGTGCCCCATATGCCTTGCAAGTTATTGATACCTTGACACCACTTATAAACCAGAAGCGGTGGTGGCTCTGAGTCTGCAGGCTTAATCCAGTTGGGAAACAAGTTGCGTTTGTTACCCTCGTACCACGAATATTGATCCAGATAAGCATCGGTAATTTTCTCTAAGATATCGATTTTATAGACTGGTATCAAATAGCTATATAATTCCAGCAACTCTACGTCAACCTGTAGGAAAAATATATTCACCATCAGTTTAAAACGGCAACCTTGAAGATGTATGATCTAACCAGTGCTCGCGAATTATTAACTTACTTCTTTGAAGTTCTTCCGAGTGAGAAGATCCTCTTTTATACACAGCAGAGCTTGATGAGGGTTATCACAAGCTTTTTGAATTAGAAGAAGCTCCTCATTTGACGTCAAATCTACACTATATGATTCCTTCAATCTCTCAAGGGCCAGAGTGAGTAACTCTGTGTCGTGTTTGTACGATATTGGAGGGAATGGAATTGGCGAGTACTGCCTAGACTCCAGCCAATGAACAGTAGTTGCATACATTTTCACTGCTTCCTCCGTAGTGTTATCTGCAACTTTATCTCTAAATTTTTCCTGTCGTTCCTGCAACAGTTTTATTTTACAATTATAACCCATCACAGAAGTGGGCGATCGAGGATGCACGGAATTGATTTACTAGATCAACAAACGGGGCCTCTTCATAAGCTTTTGTGCAAGCAACAATAGAGCAACAGACATACCTGTTCTGCCTTTAGCCACAGACGTGTCAGCCTTCCAGAAACATTCTTATCAACAGAGTCCCCTCTTCTGATACGCTTACACTTGATATACTGGAGGCCCAGATTCTTAAATGGCATCGGCAGCCCACTGATATTACATTCGATGTTGGCTTTCCAGCACCGCCAAGCATGGTCGAGGAGCAGACAGATCTCCTTCTCCTCATCTTGTGTGCTACCTCCTGAACATTGCGGAAAATATTAAGCAAGAAAAAAAAGTGGTTCCATCCATGAGAAACAGAAGAATAAACAATTTAGAAAAAGAATGGACCTGGCATGGCAGCAAGGTTATCTTGCAAGACAGTTTGTCGAAGCTCTAAACCAAAATGGCTTTCATTGGGTTTTGAAACTCTCGATGATGTGACTGTTTCCGCCACTTCTTTTGGGAGACTCCCCTCAGATTGCCGTTCAAAAAAATTCCCTAAGTATCGTTCTAAGAGAGGAACTACTCCACGAAGGAAAAAAACCCAAACCCTCCACATTGGAGCCCAAAACCCACACCCTGCTCCTTTACCCACAAGACCAGTAGTATGAAAACGGTGAAAGATCAAGTGCTTTAAATCCTTGCACATCCTGATCCGTTTCATCACTCTAAACTTGTAACGATACATACCTGTCAACTGGCCAACGTGGGAGAAAATATATTGCAGGCCATCAGCCAGTTGGAAAGCATTAACATTACCAAGTCGGAACTGGACATGTGCATCGACTACAAGTTTTGTCAACCTCAGGATTTCACGACAGAGATGAAAAGCGTTTCCAAAACATGACGTTTCCCGCTCTTTGGTTGTCAGCGTTTTTACAGACTTGAGATTGAAGTTATAATCCACGCGCAGGTAGTTCAAATTCTTTTTATGAATCAGGAGATTCAGCATATTGTACCCCTGCTGGCAGACTTGCAGACCCGCTTCAACCCAATCCAGTTCGGTGCTCTCGAAAAAATCTGTAGCTGCAAGAGACCGGAACGAGTGCCTCTTCTTCTGAGCCTTAAGTGGTCTATGGTGTGACCTATTCAGCACATTATATTTCAGCAGCTTATGGTGACTAACTCGGGCTTTCATCGGATATTTACGATGGCTGCAGATTATGAAATCAGTAAAGCGTAAGGAGACTCGCTAGTAAATTCTGAAAGACCCAAAGTAGCTTCACAAAAAGGGGGAACAAAAAGAAGCTTACCGTTTCTGCTTAAAACACTCTGGGACAAGGGGTATATCTTGTGCCCGACGAGTCCTCCCAGAATTATTATTGAAAGGTTGTGGGTCAAATAAAAATGAAATGCCAGCAGACATAGTGTCAGTGTTCAATGGGGTGTCTCTTAGCAAAGGTTCCACTCCTTCTGGTAATGTAAACTCATCCTCGTCATGAACGTCAACATTGCTTGCAGGGATTTTGTTATTTATTGCGGTGCTTATATAACTGTGCCTGTGATGCACACAGCATTTTACTTTCCTAGGACGATTGTTGTAGAGATGAGGGAAAGCTATTTTGTGCTCAGTTCGAAGAGGGGAACGAATGATACGCCAGCTGATGCCATTAAACCCATTCCAGTCCTTATATATTTTCTCCATATCACCACCTGGAAAAGAGAATGCATTAGAATAAGAACAGGAACTGAAACGAAAATATCAAATCTGGAGCAAAGAGGGATAAAATAGCATACCAGATATGTTGGTCTGGTCGATCAAACCAGGCAGCAAGTCGCCTGCAAGCTTGTGAAGGTTTGCCAAAATTGGAAGTGGGAGATTCCACCTCCGGTAACTGGGACCATTGATTAGTTCTGTACCTAGGAGTGGCTTGGGGTCGTAAAGCCAGGTGCATACATCAGGATATGTATTTGGATCTAGCACCAACTGAATTGGCTCTCGAGGATCCAAGTCCAGCAACATATCGGCATAGTCTAGGGGAGGCTCCTCGTCATCTAAACCTGGAAATTGCATTCTCTTGAAATGTTGATGATCATTCCTCGGATCTGTTCGCATCATAGTCCACGTAGAACCCCACTGCAAACCAGAGAGAACAAAAGAACCATCACTCAGAAAACATATCTCGCAAATTATTGAAAGCACAGACACAAAAGAAGAGAGATACGAGTATCCACTCACCTGAGCCATGTAAATAGGTTCCACGACCCATCGTATCTCGTTCACAATTGTAACAGCTCCGGTGATGTGGTACGAAACCTTCACGTACCGGTCCTGGACGAAAATTGGAAATCTAAGAAGATTGACGGCAAGATCTGAAGCAATTATTCCCGAAATAGCAATATACCTTCTCCCAGGGCA
The DNA here is from genome assembly GCA_964056655.1 of Arabis hirsuta. Taxonomy (NCBI): domain Eukaryota; kingdom Viridiplantae; phylum Streptophyta; class Magnoliopsida; order Brassicales; family Brassicaceae; genus Arabis; species Arabis hirsuta. The sequence continues at coordinate 46,837,479 of OZ053299.1, forward strand.
TAGGCATATTCTCCAGAAGCTTCAAAACTGCGAGCGGAAGATACTTGAAAGCTCTTAGGTACAAAGAGTGTTCACGGAGATGTTTATCGGACTCCCTACGAAGCCTGATAACACACTTTGTTTCAATTTCAATCTCACATTCTCACTACACATATAGCTTGATTACAAAATTGAATCTAACTACAAACCTGGTGAGACGCCTGATATGCTCCGGCGGCATTTCTTCTACGGCGGAATCCATCGGAGCTCCGGCACCGGCACCGACACGCTTCGACCTTTTGATAACGATGAATCACTTTGTATTATCAACGAAATTGAATCAATATTTTCAAGGAAACAAAGATCCGAAAACCTTACAAATCTCAGAGAGATCTAGAGAAAAATCTACTAAGAACAATCAACAAATTCAATGTATGACGAAGAAGAAAGATGATCGATTATATCTGTTCTTCTTTCCCCTTTGCTTTACTAAACACGTGTGTTGTTCTTATTGGTTTCCCTCTTTATTTCTGTTATTTGCACTTAAGTCTTTTAATTTCTTCCTCTTCCTATTTTTTACACCTCTCTCTCTTTTCGTTTTTATTTTCCTTATTTTAATGTGAAACAAATTTTCTCTTCTAATATAGGGAACTCGCGTTACCTTCTTTCGTTTTTCCGATATCATTCTTTCGTTTTTTCTTTCTTTTTTTAATGGAGAGAAACCCCATTGAATAAACAACAAATTTTCGCTGAACAAATTCGATTAGAAATGTGTTCCCTTTGTCGGACTCCAGTGACCATTGCACATCTTACTAAATTATATGGCAAATTCGATTAGAAATTTAGAAAATAATGGAGGCTTGAATTTGAGAATAAAGACTCAATTTTCTTCGTAAGGGAATTCTTAAAACCAAATGACCTACCACCACTTAGTTAGTGGCTAAGTATGTGAAAAAGATTTATTAATGTTGATGAAGCGTATGATCAATAAATTGATCAACTATAATTAAGAGTTTGGTCTTTACAATTCGTTGCGATATAAGGTTATAATTAGCCTGCCTAAGATAGGATGTATATATAGAATAATTTATCTTTTAATTACATATATGCAACGTTCATAATTTATCTCTACATGTTTGACAACAAAAAAAAATCTAGCTCTACTTAATGAAGACATGCTCTTTTTTCTTTACCAAGAAAAAAGACGTGCTCTTTACGAAGTCATGTATATATGTTGTTCGAGATTTGTGCTCGACGTGAGTCACGCCCTCTGTTCGGACCTAGTGATTTTTCCAAAAGTCGAATATAAATTGGAGAATACTCGGAGAGTAATTTTTTATACAGTTTAATAATTTTTTAAATATTTTATATATAAAAATACCAAAATTATACATTTATACATAGATTTTTTTACCCTAGCCCTTATAAAATTACAAAATAAATATATTTATCTAATTTAATTACAAAAGAGATAAAAAAAAGATTAGAAATCTAAGATTTGTATTTTGTATTGGATAAAATTCAAATATGTCACGTGTTATTAAAGAGGTTTGAATTGCTTATGTAAATGTTATTGGATAAAATATGGTTATGGCCTCAACTTTTCATCCCCCAAATTCATTTATAAACTAACGTGTTAGGCCATGATTCACAAAGCATTTAAATGAGCATCATGCTTTTTATCATTAAAATTTGATTGGTAGACAAAGTATTAAGCAGAATATTTACTAACTGTTAATGCTCTCCAAATGCTCTGAGCTTTTCCTGAACTTTGACATATAATATTATTAAAAGATATTAAAAAAATATTAAATAGCTAATTTTTTATATATAAGTTCAAAAATAAATTATATTAACTTTTATTTATTTTAGTTAATATTTATCATTATTTTATTGATTTTATTATTTTAAAATAATATCAAAATAAAACAATAAAATTTAGTTAAATATAATTTAAATTTAAAAATATTATTAAAAAATTATGTTAGAATTTTATAAATATATTTATATTAAAACTAAAACCTAATATTTAACATTTGTTTACTTTTCTATTTGTAATAGTATTATAATAAAATAGTAATTTAATAAAAGAATCATTGAATAAAAAAATGTTGTTATAACTTATGACTAGTATATATATAATATATTATAATACATATAAATAAATATATTGAAATAATTTATTTAATTTTATATCTAGTTATTCACAGCTCTGTCAATCACTTATGCATATTAACCAGAGCATACTGCTCTTGCAGCATACTGCTAATGCTAATGCTTCTTCATGCTATTGCTCTGCTATTAGCCATACCAATCAAGGCCTTAGTACCACGTGCTTATCATCTTCTTCGTGTGCAACCCTTATTTTCAGATCTGGAACTGTAACTACGAAATATCAGAAACTTTTGACCTTCGAAATAGCATAGAAAACATTTTGGACTTGACGATTTTGCTAAATAACTGCCGATTTTTTGTTAAACCGCGTTAACCGCAGTAAAAACTCGGTATTCCGCCTAATGCCTCCGAACAACTCCATCTCGCCACGGTGCCCACCGCCGACCGTTTTCTCTACCGCTTAATCGTCAACTCGCTCGAGTTTTAGAACAAGATACTAGAATGCAAACTCAGATTCACGTTACGGAACCACAATTAAAATTTAAATGAATTACTAAGCAAGAATAGAATTCGAAGGACGATACATGCATCAATTGTTCATAAACACATTATTCGTGACATACTTCGAGTCTTCGACGTACATATTTTCGAATATTGACGTACATATTGACGTACATATTTTCGAATATTGCATTAAAATAAAGTAATAAACTAATGGTCATATATTCTTTTAATTACATATATGCAAATGCAACGTTCATATTTAGGATCTTGTAAACAATTTAAAGGGCCACTAAATTAATAAAGTCAAATTGCTAGGAGTTGATTTTAAATTTTGAAAGTTAGTGTAGAGAGTGACTAGTGAGTTAGATAATCCATAAAGAACAATATGATAACATGTAGAAATTATGTCTGACTTATTATATTTAATTGAGTGAAATTATTTGAACATATATGATTTAATGCAATATGGGATACAACCATACACACAAGTGGCACTGCTTAAAGATACCTAATTAGTGAATTTGGCTAAAGTTAAATACTAATTAGTGAATCTGGCTAAAGTATATATTAAGAAGAACGAGTAGAATATGGCTAGCTTTAAATAGTTGGATCATTCGGCAAATTTCGATGCAATTTCGTCGCCATTCGTGAAATTGTCAATGTGTTTTCTTTTATGGATTGTTGAGTGGTTTATTTTGGTGCATAGGGTTCTTATATTGCGATTTCTAACTCGTTTGCGCGGGACATTCGTTTTTTGGCGAGGTGACCTTTTCTAACTCAAGGTGAATGAGTGATTAAGGTTTGAAAGGTCTGTGCCTTTGGCGAGGAATCGATTGAAGAGAGATTTTTGTATTTTAATAGTTGGTCCAAGATTATTAAGCTTCTTGTGAAAAAGGCCCTTTTATATAAACCCAATATTTATACATTTTTCCTCTTAAGTATTTTTGTTATTCAATTCTCCCAGACACGATTATCGAGACGCTCATTCCGACAATGATTTCCGACGCCGGCGGAGCCTCTTCTCGCCGGCGTCGGGATGTCTTGGTTTCGATTTCACTTTCTCTCCTTCTCCTTTGCAAGTTCTTTCTCTTTTGATTCTATTGTGTCTTACTCCGGCAAATCTCAGAGCTTCCTTGCTCGTCCATTACCAGTTTACTCCCTAGCTCACGGTCCTTCACAACTCAAGCTCTCATCTCGGACCTAGCCGAAGGGAAGGATCCGGTGACCGGCGTTTTTGCCTCCACTAACCCTCTCATCTCATTGCGTCCCTCCGTTCCCCACCGCCCCATCACGACCTCGTCTCATCCCTCTGCACTAGATCTCAACGGCACGAGATCTAGAAGGGACGAACGAATTGATGTCGATGGAGGTGTTATAAACCATCACGACCATCTCCGCCAAGATACATTACCGTCGCCGGCTTCAACCACTGCCGACCTCCTCTGCACCTCCGCCGAAGAATGCAGCTCCGAACTCTCCTCCCCTCCTTCCATCAACCACCGCCGCCCACCTTCAGGCTCCCCAATCTGTCGAGAGTATCAAAGCTAAACCTAATCTACAGATGGGCTTGGTCCAATTAACCTATGAGGATCTTGGCCCAGGTATGTTCATCCCATCTGGCCCATTTTCCCGGGAAAGCCCAATGACAGAGCAGGCTAACTGGCAAAGCGTAAATGCAATATCTCTGCAATTGGATGCAAACCTGAAACCTGAACAACGATGCACACGAGTTGACGAAAACCACCGAACCAAGAACCACTCCGACGAACTTTCTTATGTCAAATGTTACTGTGGAGATGGGTTCATACCCAGTTCGGTCGCCGACCCCAACTCCTCCGCCGTTTGCTTCAACTTTCCCTTCGCTGAATCATCACGTCAATCTAGATGAGCGAAATTTTCAGAACCTTAACACAACAGATCCGTCAACCCCGGCGCACGAGTCAATGAGCATTTTGGAAAGAAACACTTCTCTACCGGCGAAACTACTTCGCAACGGCTTAACGAGAAGAACCACACACCGACTCTCTACAATCGGAAGCTACCAACTCCTCTCCGTCACACCGGAAAAGGTATCCGATTCCGCCATCCACACTAGTTTCATCGCAAGCCCCGCACGGAATTCGTATAGATTGGGCTACGACTATAGCTTCTTCAAAGGGGGTTTTGAGGTTCCAAACACAACAACAGACCACCTTATCAGGTTAAAATCTTCCAAAATCTATGCAATAAGTATCGATTCTACCATTGGAGTGGCTGTGTACTCTTCTGAAATGAACAAATTCAAACTAGAAACCTCTTCTTTTGTGGAGAGATCAATTTTCCCCTTACCGGAGAGACCATGCTTATCAACCACCTCCTCTCGAAGACTCACTATCGCCGTATCTTTTTTCGTCAAAGCTAATTCATGGCTGGAAATCCAACGCGCTTCACTATGTCGCAATTTGGATCACAAGGGTTGTACCCATTGTGTGGGCATCACTGGATTAGTTTGGCAAGAGAGGAATAACGAGCTAAAATCTCAACTTACTTCATTGAAGCATGCTCCTAGATGCTCATATCGATTGGTTTCTTTGAAGAGAGTAAAGAGTTATGAGGTTCAACATCACCAAACTCCATTTTCACAAACCTTCTTCGTCGAGAAGAACGTCTTTAAACGCTCAGCCTTGAAGGCATCGCGAGCTAAAATCGGTTGTTCAACCTTAGTGGCTGAAGAACTAGTCCTCTCGAAGGATCGATCGGTTACTACCTATGAGTGTAACCTCTTATGTTATCGTTTTTATGCTTTGTACTGCGTATGTGTTTTAGCTTCGGATTCCTCGGCATCGAATTCTCGGATCCTAAAACTTGTAATCGCTTTCTAAAATTAATATAAGCAATATTTTGACCCAACAAAAAAAAATATAAACCCAATATTTTGGGCGTTTAAATTTATAAAATAAGTTGAGTTTAAATAATCCAGATATCTAAAACTACTAATTGATAGTTCGAATAAGAATTGGTATTGATAAGTGCACACTTTTAAATCAATATATATCAACACCTCTTTGTTGTTCGGTCTTCTAGTTGTCCATCCATAATCCACCTGTCGATGCAAACCAACGTATCTATACCATCACCGATAGCTCTTATCAATCCCTTTTCAGCAACTCACGACCATGGAGAACGCTCCACCAAGTATAAGATGGCGTGACGGGCACCACAACCTAATACATTTGTGACAACAAAGAATTCGGCCTATTGTTGAAAAAAAAAAAAAAGAATTCGGCCTATTAAATACTCTCCATGCTTGTTTAGCTAATAAAACTTGGTTAAAATATCCTTAAAACCCATGCCATCATTCGTTTATACTTAATTTATCTATGTGATTGTGCCTAAAGGTGCGATCTTTATGAAATTCACATTGTTTTTTTAAATTCATATTCTTGGGGAGGGGAGAAAGAGAATTAAGACCAAGGCTACTGAATACAAAAATTGGTATTTCCATATACTAAAGAAAATCAACATATCATGAATACAAAAATTGGTATTTAGTATTTACATATACTAAAAGTTTCGAATTAACAAATATTTATACAATGAATATAAATAGAATTGTTGGATCTGACTAGGAATCAGAAAGAAAAAAAAACTCTAGCCTTTCTATGCAACTCTGTTTTTGTCCCCTGTTTTACAATCACTACCGTCACCGTACGGTGACCCAGTTATTAGTGACAGACCAATCAGGGATCAAGTCATTCGCTAGACTCGTAACTCTCTCCTCCGGCGAATCAAACTCCGTTTGCAAACCTGAAGAAACCGAAACCCAATCGGAAAATTCGAACGGGCATCTCGGCGATGTCGAAACTTCCTCTGTTTTCAATCGAACAACGACTACTGCTTCTTTATCATCTTCAAGATCATCGTGATCAAAATCGACGGCTACAAACGGATGATTTAGAAGCATCTCAGCCGTCCATCTCTTCTTTGGATCTTTAACAAAACACTTCGACAAAAAATCTCTCCCTTGTTCCGACAACTCCTCAGGAATCATCGGAAGTTCATCTCCGACCCCGATACGTATCAACAACGACATGAAGTTTGATCCTTCTTTAAAACTCCATGCCGTTTTACCACTAAACATCTCAACTACAACGCATCCTAAAGCCCATACGTCAGCTTCTGATCCGTACTCGTTATCGTTAACGGATTCCGGCGCCATATACAACGGCGTTCCTCTAATCTGAACTCCTCCGTCAACTAACTCCGTTACTTCTCCCGTTCTCTTCGCTAATCCGAAATCCGCAATCTTAACGGAGCCGTCACCGAATAACAGAATATTCCCGAGTTTTAAATCGCAGTGAGCGAATCCGTTCGCGTGTACGTGTCGTAGACCTTTAAGCACCGATCCTGTGTGGCGACGTACGGTGGATTCCGGTAGACCTTCACCGTTTAATTTCTTGAGATTACTCGCTAAGCTTCCTCTCGAAGCGTATTCCAGAAACAAGTTATGCAATTCTTCGCCGTTTTCGACCGTCCGATCTTCGCCGTAACACCGTACGATCTCGTCGCAATCGTCTCCGAGTGTATCCAACACCGATTTCTCGTTCGCGAGCGAAACGGCGCCGTATGAATCCGCCGATTTCACGGCCATAACCGGAGGAAGCTCGCCGGAATCGTTATTTGACGGCGTCGCTAGACTGACTGTAGAAAAAGTTCCGTATCCGATTGTTTCTCCTCGAACCCACTCCATTGAAGCAAATCTCTGAGATAATTTCGAAGAATTTGGGAAATTTCTGATTTGAATTTGTTTTTTTTTTTTTTTGTGGAATCAAAATTCGTTTAGGAATTGGAGAGCACAAGCTCGTGACGGTTAATGGTGGTACCTCTTGGTGAGAGTTCTATATATATACTGAGATTTTTTTTTTCCTTTTTTGTATTGGAAAAAAGGGAAACAACTTGAGGTTACGATTTTTTTTGTTTTTAATATTATAATTAAATGTGGAAAGTCTGAATTTTGGGAAGTATTTAATGCACGTGACGAGAGGAGCAGATTTTTCCATTGTTGTTGGGGTTGTTAACACAAAAAGGAAATTTCAAGTTACGTGATATTTTGTTCATTATTAAATTGTATTAATAAATATCATTGTATGACTATTGTTTTGGTGCAATAAACTTGGAATAATATCACTAAATTATGATAATCTCTGTTCCACACGAGGTAGATATTATTTTTGACTGTGTAGTAATTAATTAGTAGTAACATGCTTTGATATTCAATGAGATCAATGATCGTTATTTTTGCTATATGTAGGAGTCGGTTTCTAATGAATTTGCGTTGAAAATCAAGTTTAATTGTGTAACTCATGTATGAGATAGCTAGAAGTTTTTTTAAAACAAAAAAATTCAATATTTCCACGTCAATGTGGAGATATGAAGACGAATTGTATGTTTGGTATTTTATAATTTTACGATTTTAATAATAAACTATATTATACACATATGATATTCGTTTCTTCGCTTCTGCTCTGGTCCTTTCATATTTGGTGTTAATAGGCATAATCCTACTCGCATATGCCACTCCTTCGTAGCGGTCACTAATTTATAATCACGTTACGTAATTCTCTAATCACACTCGAAATTTATATATACGCGCGTTACACAAACACAAATAATCGAGGGGTACATGTTTGTGACTTTTATATTCAAATTTAGCCTATATATATCGTCTATATTTACTTGCCACTAAATTCTAACAAGATTCATCATGAACAAATATATTAGGAAATTGATGCACCCACGATCTCATGAACGTTGTCATATTAGAGCTACATTATACATATATAAAAAAAAATACCAATGCAATTTGTAGTTAAACCATGACCATCCAATTACGGTTCTTCTACGACCAATATCCAATAGTATCAATTTGTTTCTATAGCTAGGTCTCGATATTCTTGTTGGACCATGGATAATATAAAACCATACGAATCAAGTTGGCGTTGCAATATTTTATGGTCAGTCCAAGAATAAAATCCTTCTCCGTTGGTAACGCTTCAGCATTATTAAACTTTTATTTGTTTTTTTTGCTAAACACCTTTTTATTTGTTTATGATATTTCATGCCGTTATCTCTTGAGATATCGATTACCAATTAGAAAAGTTTTTTTATGGCTAACCATACCAATTAGAATAGTTACGTATAACATATTTAGACCATTTTTAGATGTTTACTTACGACTCTTGATTATATACTTTTTGTATAATAATAAAGATTTAGTACCCAAACCTTCACATGTGAGCTCTATAGTTTTACTCTATTGTATTAAATTTACCATTTCCAATAGTAACGCAACTGACTTTCATTCCTCGATAAAAAGCATACAGAAACATCTCCTCAATAATATAGTACTATTTTATTAATCACATCTATTATTATAATGTTTGATGTAGTTACTTCATGGCCAACTTGCCTGCACAATTCTGGATTCCTATGGGCATGACTTCATAAAATCATTATAAAAAAAAAACATAAACGTTTAGTATACTAATATATATTGCTAGTTTTTCATTTTCATGCTTAATAACAATAATAAAGAATGATCAAGAAAAGCGCGGGAGTGGGAAGGGGTGCTTCGCACTGAAGTCATTCGCTCCAACAGACTTTCGCAAGTTGCGGCGGCTCTGAATTTTATATTAAGTACATAAATAATAGTAATTCTCTTTGATACTTTGGTAATAAGAATGGATATTAAATGTTTTAACAGGAGCTTGACGAAAATCAAGACGGAGACAAGTTGATGGAAGAAAGGGAAGTTGGTTTGTAAAAACAGTAGCCGTAACTCCGTTACCGTCACATGCTTCCATCTTCTTATAAATAACATTTTCCACTAAAATTACAGTTAGTTTATTTTTTTAAAGAAGTGAGAAGATAAAAAGGCATTGTATGAACCAATCATATATTCCATATTATTCCTTTTGTAATATTAAATTATTTATGGGAGTAATTTGTAAGAAAGAGTCACATGGACGTGATCCATAGCCATTAGTGATGAGTTGCGATCTCTACGAGCCTGTCTACTGTCTACTACAACTTGCTTTGGCTATTAAATAAAAACTATATTATAAAATGCATGTTTCTGATAGTTAAAAACTTAAAATACAATCCGTAGGGATAAATTAGTTAGGTGATATAACTTTGAATTCGTCACAAGAGATCGGACGTAAGTAAAATAAATATCTATGACTTCATGCAGAAAAGGCTAATAAGAAAAGGAAGCTACATATATTTATCCGAGAAAGAAATATAATAAAAATAAAATACAACTATTATACTCCCTTTATTTCATATTACTTGATATTTAAGCAGTGTTTTGAAAACTGGACTAGACCGGCCAGTCCAATCGAAAATTGGTTACTTGACCAGATTTGAGTTGAGTCAAAACCCAAATTTGAGTTAAACCGGTAAAACCGACCAAAAGCAAAACCGGTGAACCGGTTCTATACCAAAACCCGGTTCACAAAATTTAAGTCAAAATTTTAAATTTTATAGTCAAAAAATTTAAACTATAATTTATACTCATTATTAATTTACTTTCAAATTTATTTTGTATTTTAAACAAAAAAGCAATATCTTATATACAAAATAGATTAAAATCTTGTTATGTATATGTTGTAATGATAATTATTACATGATAAATCATATTTAATATTTTATTATTATAATTTGAAATGGTTTAATATATTATTTTTTATAATTTTATTTTGGTAAAAAGATGAAGTTATATAAAAAACAAAATATAGGAGTATTTTTAAAAAAACTAATACATTATCTACTTTTATTAGTTTTAATATATATATAATTAAAAATATAAATATTTAAAAACATGGTCAGACCGGTGCCGAGTCGGTGTTCGATCCGATTTTCAAAATATTATGTTTAAGATTTCTACATACAAATTAAAAGTTATTTAATTTTTTATTAAATATAAAATCATCAATTTTAATATAATTTTGCCAGTAAAAAATAATATAGAAAATTTAAATAGTCAAAAGTAAAAAAAATATAATTAATTTGATATTGAAAACTGAAAAAATTATTTAATTTAAAATAATTTTTTTTTAAATATTATCTATTATAATAAGTAGGGAGTATGGATAAAAAAAAGAAGATAAAGGTGAATGTATGATGAACCAACACCGCCCAGGCGACTTGGAGGATTCACTGAATCCGAGGAAGAGCATACGACTTGCTCTATAACCTCTTTTCTTGCTATTTATTAGTATGAATTCGGAAATTTGCAATTTAGTAAAGAGAAAAATATGGCGGCCCCCACGATTGATTTCTTGGAGATTTCATCAAATAGTTTTTGCAATTTTAGGAGTGCCCTTAAGAAATGGATTCCATTAAATTATAGCCGCTGGTCTCCAATAGTTTGCGAGGCATCATCTACCTATATACATAAACGATCATGCCAAAACTGAGATCTTTTTTTTAGCCAAAAAAAAAAAAACAGAGATCTTTTTAATATGGTACCACAAAAGATCACAATATATGTATGTTGGATGATAGTATATAACATATTTTATATTGTTTTAAAATATTTAGTGATTATATTGGAAAAAAGCAAACTTTCACAACAAAAAAATCCTTTAGCTGAGATGAAAATACAAATAGTAGTATATATCGCTTGAGTTCATACAGAAGTCTATTTTTAAAAAGTTGACTCAGAATAATAGTTGGTTTATTCCACGTTCGAATTCAACTTCTACAACAATCCAAGTGGAGTTTAACCTTGTAGCCAAGTCAATAGGGGTCCTTTGAAGATATCCACAATACAAAGTTTTGGAATATTCCGTCCAATTATATGGATTTTTAGATTGACCCCTTCGAAACGAGTAGAGGGCACCGTCAAAATCACACCCTTTATCATTGCCTAATCCTAACTTTGTTTTGGTCTCTATATAATAAAGTCAAATTAAATATCTTTTTGTTTTTAGTCTTAAACCAAACGCATAATCAGCCGCCAAACGTTTGGTTCATGCATTCTATCTTGTGGCTTTTAGTCTTTAACTATAGAGTTGGGTCAAAGGTCATTCTAAAACATACCAAATCCAAGTCGTCTTATTTTTCTTCCAAGTTTGGAATTTTAAACGCAAACAAAGACAAATAAAAGCCATCTCTAGTCTTGACTATTCATGATAAGAAGACTTTTATAACACGTGCGTATATTACACTTTGTGGTACTTTGTACAATTTCTACATATTTCCGTTCCCATTTTTAGCACGTGGTGATAAAGACAACAACTCGTCAGCTTTTTTATAATAGTCCATGACAAATTACTCAAATTCATAAATTGGGCTTGAAATGGCCCAATTACTACAATAGCCCAACAAGCAATCAAAACCACATTCGAGCCTTATTTTAGATCTCAGATGATATATAAAATGAACATAATAAGATTCATATAAAATCCAAACACATGTGATTCCCGGATTTAACATCATAAACAGCACAAAAGAAAATAAATTTAAAACCCACCGACAAAAAAAACACAAGATTAGTACCAAAACAATTACCATTTCTTATGGTTACATTACACATCATCTCTCGAATAATACTAATCCCCGGGTTTAATTAATTCAAACAAAACGTAACTAATCACGGATTACAACAAAACAATACACATTCGAACAGTAAACACTACAAAACAGAGTCCCGTGGATGCGAAATTACGAAAATGCCCATGAAGAGATAGCAAATCCAATCTTCTTCTTTCTCTATTTCCGGCAACGAGTGATCGACGAACAGCCTCGACGGTACGGATGCACCGGCCCTCTTGCTCCGAAACAGTTATGAGTGTAGTACGATCTTCCAGATCTAGGCGGACACGGGACTCGATTCGCCGACAATGCACCGTACGATATGTAATACTTTTGCCTCCGCCAGTATAACGACCGTCGATCTATTCCACCTTCGTCGTCGATGTCTTCTTCTCCGGCGATGTCGAATGCGTCGCTGTTAGAGATGGGCCAGTCGCTTAGGAGAACGAGAGATGGGTTTTCGGGGAGCGATTCAGATCTCGGGAGTGAAATGAAGAGAAGAGAGAGAATGATGAGGAGATCCAGAGACGGAGATGCCATGGCGATGTTGGAGACGAGAGCGAAGAAGGAAGGATGAAGATAAGAAGAAGAGGGTCACATGTAAAGAGGTGATTGGGGTTTTACTACAGTTGTGAAAACTATGCTTTTTTTTGTTTTTTTTGTTTTGGGTTTGTTAATTAATGCGCCATTTATGGACCCTCGAGCTTTGTGAGGGTTTTTGGGTGAGTGATGACGCTGAGTAATCTGGTGGGACACGGTGTAGGATAAGAGTTGTGTGAGCCGTTGGATCATTCGGCTTGATTTACGAGTTTAATGGGCCGGGTTTTCTTATTGGGCTATTATTTTCTTCGTGTGGAAAAGATGAGCAGGATAAATTCTATCACCAAAATTGTAAGGCCCAGTTCAGCATTTTGTAAAAATTTGTCTGAAATCACAATATGTGATGTGATGATAGAGCATGATCATCCTACTACTACATTTAATTTAAAATTTAGTGAATGAATTTAAAAGTAAGTTTTTAGAATCATGTTAATTAAATACCAATTTGATAGTAAAATAACGTTTGTGCGATTGCGAGTATGTCTTTAAAACATAGTTTTTATATAAGTTTTATGATTAGTTTCTGACATTATGTGTCCAACGATTAAAATTAATAGGCAAGAGATATATATATATATAAAACAATGAAAGGAAGTATCTTAAAAAAAAAAAAAAAGTGAAATGAATTAAGGTTTTGAGTTATATAATGATGTTTTTTTCTTCAAGACTAAATCAACTGAAAAGGAAACATTAAGGACCGCTAGTGAGAAGGGTTAGTGTTCCTTTTTAGTTCCTTCCTTGAAACAAACACTAAAAATTAATGAAATGATCACGATACACAGATGAGTGTATTTGGCATGATAAAAACAGCAATTAGACACACACACACACACAAAGGTTAATAAAAGCTTGAAGCTGAAAAGCATATTTTCAGCTTAAAATTATTTCATTAACAAAGATACGATGATAATATTTCCTAATTTACAACACACTCCAAAAACCATGGAGAGTTATCCGACTTTAAACCACCAAACACACATGATCTAACACAGAAAATACAAAGTTAAAAGACTCTCATAATAGTTCCAATTTTTTAATATGAATTAATCTCACCTTCTCTAGAATCACTTTTCTCTGGGACATCAAATATAATAATAATAATAAAATTAAAATCATCATAATCATCTAAGAATCTGTGCATTGCCCACCATTTGATGAGTCCCCATTGCCCCACACCCTTTCATAACCACTCCTCCGCCACCACCACCACCACCGCCGTTAACCACCGCTTGCTCCTCAAGCGACTGAACTTGTTTCTTTAAAAACTTAACATAATGAATAGCTTCATCGAGCATAGAAGCTGTGTCCATCTTTGTTCCACCAGGAACAAGCCGTTGCAAAATCCGAATCCTCTCGCTTATCCTCTCCCTTCGGTGTCGAGCGGCCACGCTTTGTGGATCTTTAGAGATCCTAACATTTCTCCTCTTAGGTGGCTTAACCGCCTCTGGATCAATGTGTATCGGTTGCATCACGGCGATGCGAAAGATCATCTCTCGCATCGCCGCCATGTTAGCGTTGTTATTGTGGTTTCTTTTGTCGAGCAAGACTGAAGAGTAGGCTGTGTTGGAAGAGAGAGAAGAAGGGTTATTGAGTAAACCGGAACCATACCGGAAACTCGGTTCGTTGGTCATTGAGTGATCAGAGTGGTTAGAGGTTGAGTTGAAGAGAAAGGGGTAGGTGGTGTTGTTGTTGTTGTTGTTGTTGTTGTTGTTGTCAAAGAAAGAGGAAGAATTAGGATTACAGAACTCAGGAAGCTTCTCCATTTGCTGCATCATCATGTTCATTATGTCAGAATCCATAGAGAGATATGGAGAAGCTGGTGAAATGGGTATGGAGGAAAACTGATGAAAAGCTTACAAATATGAAATTTAGGGGTTTTCTTTTAGATGATTGATGGTTGATGAATTGAGAAAGAAACGGTATGTGTGAGAAATGGCAATGGTTAGCACTAGTGCCCAATCAGAACTCAAGCAACAAAACAAGAAGTGGAAGGATTTATATAGCAACTTGTGGCCCATCCATTCTTTTAACTTATATATTGTATATATATAAATAAACATATATATTGTAAATAAATTCTTCTATTTTCAACTATCACATTAATGGGTATAATATGTATATGCATATATATTCAATACTAAAATTTGTCTTCTTGTCCGAGTGCAAATTGCAATCTTCCACATGCATTCAGACGAGTTTGCTAACTTGCTAATGTAAATATCATATGTTAACTAGACCATATATAGGTTTTTAAGTTTTTTCACAATCGTTGGGATTCCGATATGAAACTTAGACTTATAAATTTATAATAATCTTTAGAGCTTGTAAAATACTAAAATATATACCTTAGTTCTATTTTTATTGGTTATTGACTCCTATCATGATCTAACATAACAAAATAAGACTATACTCATTCTCAGAAAAAAAAGAAAAAAAAGGAGAGAGTATGTAATATAACAAAACAAGTAACATATGTAATGATAAATTTGCCACATTTTAGAAAAACAAATCATTATATACTAAATTTAGACATTACATAATAATGCCGCAAAACAAATTGTATATTTATTATTATCAAACGAGCTAATTAAGTCACAAAGATCATCTCCAAAACAAACAAACAAAAAGTCGCAAAGATTTGGTTCGGTTGCTAAGAGAAGCAATGGAAAGTGTGTGTATATGTAGGACTCCTACAGTAGAAGTTACTATAAGAGCATCCTCATCCATGAGATGTTGTGAGTTTCATTAGATATAAAATTATTAAAATTTGAGTAAAAGGAAGAAAGAGAATGTAAAATTTGAGTAAAATGAAAAAAGAGAGTGTTTTTAATAATATAAAATTAATAAAATTTGAGTAAAGAAGAGAGATTGTGGGTATTTTTGGAGAGAGGGTATCAATGGATTGATACTTTTGAGATTAGAAAGAGTGTGTTTGAGTGTGTTTTTAATAATTTTATATTTAAAGAGAGTATAAAATTAATAAAAGTTGAGTAAAAGGATGAAAGAGAATGTATAAAGTTGAGTAAAAGGAAGAGAGAGTGTGTGTTTTAATATTTGTTTATTTAATGAAACCCACCAAAACTCATGGATGAGGATGCTCTAAGTAGAATTATTACGTAACTTTAACTTGGCATGCAAAAATAAAAATTACCAAATGAAGGATAAAAAATCGTTTACATTTATTAAGATCGATAATGACCGTCGATTCGCGCAGGGATTGACCACGAGATCTTAGATCGAATATGGACCGTCTGGATCATGTTTGTTGCAGACACGTGTCTTACATCTACTGGTTTTAGCTACTCGACAAAGTAAGGTGCATGAACCACTCTCACCAGGCCAAATGGCCAACAACGGGAATTCCATTTTCCACCATTATTATTTTATACATTTTTTATTTATATTTTTAATACATTTCATGCTCTATTATTTCTATATAATGTGTTTTTTGAGTAAACTAAAATTTTATTTATTTATCTTACTATTACTTCCTCCACTGATGTAACATAAATATCTTCCTTTATCAAAACAAAAAACATAAATATCTTCCTTAATCCAGGAAAAACGAAAAAAACTTAACAAAAAGTATAATAGGGTTAGAGAATCGTATACTTTTATTTTGGTTATGTAATTACCCCACATCCACATGAGGTATGTCAGAATCCAGGGAGCAATATTTTTATTTGTAGAGAAAATTGGTTTAATATAAATCGAAACATCCATTCATAAATTTTCTTATTAATATAACGAGAGTAAATATATGGACTATATAGTAATAATTGTTTTAAAATAAGAGAGGTTGATTAATCGGATCTCAATTGACATCGAACCTTAGCGTATGGCACGCTTCTCAAGGCCGATCAGAGGATGACTTAACACAATTTTATTTTATTTCGTTTTCATTTTTATTAAATACTTTTTGTTGCTTACCGCCACTGACTTTCCTTCTGCCGGAAGTGCTTCTCAGTTTACATGAAAATTGTCAACTTTTTTTTGTTTGTAAATTGCTTTTTTAATCAAAGAATTTTTGATGAAATCGTATACTAAAGAAATCATCATCTGCTGTACCTGACAAGCCGATACCATTCCCAACAAAGAGGAGGGAAAAAAATTTAGCAATTGGCAATAGGAAAATGAGTTATATTTTATTCTTCTTAAAAAAAAAATTGTGCAACAAGTTTTATCCTGATCTAGATCGAGGATAAATTTTTTTAATGACGTATGATAATATGATCTTGACATGGAATGTCAAAACCTCGTAAGTAGGAGTATTGTAGTACTATCATTAAGATGGATCTGATTAGTTGTTTTAATATTTAAATGGCCATATGTGAATAATTAAACAATGATAAATACTCCTGATTAAAGTAACAAGATCCTGATTTATAAATAAATTGTGATAAATGATTCTTACCTTAAAAATACACAAGTCCAAAAAGATAACACAAGCTCTCACTGGTCTTTCAAGATCTGTCTAACTTTATTTGTACAAAATCACATTTAAGACTGGTTTTTGTTTTTAGTTTATTTGTAGTTATGTAACTCTGATTTTTCTTGGATGGTTCTTCCCCATAATTAGATAAAAACAAGCAGACAAAGCAAGTGCTTCGATCTCGGTTTTACCCTCTTATGTTGACACCAAAACATGCAAAATCCTACGAAACGGTGACGTTTCACTGCCCTCACTCTCTCAATCAAGAAACTTTTCACTTTTACCCTACTCACCACAATAAATACTCATCTTTCTCAAACAGTCGTCACTTATCGTTACATTTAACAATATATCAGTATAGTTATTTCTTGATTTTGTTATTATATGTTTTACAACTATTTCTCTAGAATTCCTTTATTATGTGGTGTTAGCGATTAAAACTTATTGTAATCGACCGTTACAAAGTCCAAATCAAGGGCTATATACAATGTTTTCATACCCGGACCGGACCGACCAGTTCGACCGGTTGAACCGCGATCCGACAAAATTCTTGGTCTGGGTTTTAAATGAAATCCGGAATCCTATTGAACCACTAAATCCCGAAAAAATCTTCCAAAACTCGGCAAACCGGCAAAAATCTGATCCGGACGGTTTCCAGTTTTAGTAAAAATAAAAAGATTTAAGAATGTATTCATGGATAAAAAATTTTACATCAACGGAATATTAACTTTAACAAACGAAATAGTGCAGAAAATTTAAGTGGCAATGGAAGGAGAAGAGGAACCAACCAAAATTAAAAAGTTTATTAAGATAAAATTTAGGATTTTTGATTTTTTGTATGATTTTATTAAGTATTTTTCGTATTTTTAATTAACAATTAGTTTTTTCTTTATTTTTAAGTGTTTTTCTTTATATTTTCATCAATTTTTTAATCATTTGTTTTATTATTATCATTTATCATCAATA
This sequence comes from Arabis hirsuta, assembly GCA_964056655.1. Taxonomy (NCBI): domain Eukaryota; kingdom Viridiplantae; phylum Streptophyta; class Magnoliopsida; order Brassicales; family Brassicaceae; genus Arabis; species Arabis hirsuta. The sequence goes on from OZ053299.1 coordinate 46,855,654, forward strand.
TAAATTAATAAATTTTATGATAATTTTTCTATGAGAAAGATTTAAAAGTTTAAAAACAAAAACTAATTAAAACATACACTAAATATTTATTTTGATCACTATACTTACTTGATATATATTTTTATTTTTATAAAACTATATAGATATATATAAATTTACTAAAATTCATTAATCAATTGATCCGCGCTTAATCGCAGTTGACCCAGTTCAACCGCAGTTGATCTGGTGATCCGACTAGCACTCTACGCTTTAAAAACATTGGATATTATGTTAGTCTAAACTTACGGAAATGTTAGTAACTTATGTAATTAAAAACTGAGAAGATAAAATTCAAAACTAAACTTATATGTTCGCTTTTTCTCTCGAAAGATCTATAAAGAATCTACGTGACAGCAAAATGGGAACAAAGGATGAGTAAATTTTTTTTAAAAAAACTTCAAAAAGGACCACAGACATATAAACATATACATGTCTAAAAAATATGAATATGATTGGTTAATCTCTGTATGGTAGTGGCCAAGCTGTCTCTCAGTCCATTGTGTGTTGATATAAGATGCAAATGGTTACGGATTGCCGTAATTCAAACGGTGTAACTAATTATGTTAGTTTTTAAAAACATCTGAAAATGTAAAACATCAATACATGGCTTGTTCAATAACGAATCACACATTTTTACGAATTAAAGTTTAATAGATACAAGTTCCTTAATTGTCAAAAATGAAATCCAACACGTACGGTTATTTATTATCAGAATAATCAAAATGGTTACTATAGTTTTCACCATTAATTACCAAAATAATCAAATTATTAGATTGAAAAACAAACACATGATTTAAAAAAAAAACATAGCTTATTTTTGGGTGTTTAAAACGATGACTGAGAAAATAACATTTTGCATACCTCATTTGAAATGAGCATAGAGATTCTGAATTTTCAATGGTTCTGGCTGCATCATTGTTTTTTTATGATAAGTAAAATATATCTTTTATATTTAGAACTTCAAATACATCAAAACACATTTGTTCAAAAAAAAAAAACATCGAAACACATATCCCATTAATGTTAAACAATTTTCTTGTACAATGGTTTTGGGGTGAACATTATAAGAATAACAAATTTGAATAATGGAAACAAATAGTATGGTTTATTTGATTATTAATAAAATGGGTAAGATACCAAAATTGAGATAAGTTGCCTCCCAAGGCAAGGTAGCAATACAATCGTGTTCATGTCCCAAGCATCATCTATGCTCGTTGCTCCACTAACAACCCGATTTATATTAATAATTAAATTAAACCTATTAATTATTTTCACATAATCTAGTAAATACTTAAACTATTCACTCCATAAGAAATTACATTGTTGTTTGGTTATTGACAATTTTAAAAAATCGTCCCACGTGAGATATCCCACAAAGGTCCCAACATCACCACAGAGAGTCTCTGATCATTACAATATCCTTAAGATTAGATTTATATAGACATTTTCTTATAATATCTTCTTGGGCAAGTGCTCTGTATTCTTCTGACACATTTCTATCATCTTACCTTTTTTTTATTCTTTTGTTTTCTCTTTTAAATGCTGAAGAAATTGAATTATTTTCCATGTATTATCTTTTCTTCGATGCCTTTTCCTCTTCTTCTATATCTCTCTTTTTTATTTCCGATAAATTCTCATGTTCCCCGTGACAGGATAAAGTTCATGCACCCTTCTTTGTTATTATTGGAGTCATTGTAATCTATATAGATGATTTTATATCAAATGCATGGAAACTTAAAGGTGATTTACAAAAATGGGAGCAAATAAGTATTCGAGATTGTCAAATTAACGGCATTACAAAGTTATTACATAGTAGTAGAAAAATGGACACAATTATATATTTCGAGATGCAACAAAGTCAAAATCTATAACTTAGGTAGGAAAGTCCTAAATCGAAAATGTAGATTTACTCATTTAAAGTAAAATAAAAGAAGAAAAAATTCCGGAAAGAATGGGGACAAGCAAATAGGTGGATTGATAAAGATTTTGTTTTATTGATTATAAAATAGTATGCTTTTAAAATGGGTAGGTGTTGGGAGTGCAGATCCCCTTTTTATTTTATTTAGCTTTGTTTCTTATATTGTTTATTTGATTTTTTAAAAAACAAAAAAGCCGGGGGTTGATTTTTGGTATTTTGGTGCATTCTTTGACTCCTCGCACCTACGTCCCTTATGCTATGTTAAATGTACTCATTTATAAGTTTTCCGGTGCACCTCACACGACATATGAAAAACAAAAATATGATATAAGATAATGTTTTATTTTGATGATATAGATTTTTTTACATACTTTGATGATAACTATATCTGAGTAGTTTCTTCTTTGGTATATAGATTTGAAAAAGGATCATATACAACTAAATATGTAGCCACATATATAGTGATCATATCGGAATATATACGTATGTGTACATTATTGTTGTGGTTTTCGGTAAATAGACACATATATCAATAATTCAGTAGGTAGTGGTTAGATCTTACAATTTCATCAAAGTAAAATAATTTTGATATTTTTGTGATACAATGCTATAACAAATGTTACTTGGGAAATAGTTATTAAACTTGTTTTCGTCAATTTTAACATAAGCTTCTACATAATCTTACATACATAGTTTTGGTTACTATCTTTAGTAAACGTGTTAATCATACCTTTTTCTTCCTTACATGTTATTCATTATTATCTATCTTTAGGAAACGTGTTAATCTTGTATCTGATTTGTTATTGTGCAAAAGATTAATGCCTTGGAAATGAAGTTACGATGCATTTTACAATTTTGGTTGACGTTCACTATTCAATGTATAGCTTTTAAATTCACGGCCCATTGCGTTTATATCTAATTTTAATTTCCCTCATTTTAAAAAAAATCATTTAACGGTAACAATATAGAAAGCGACCGACTTTGCTTTTTTTTTAGATATAAACGGGCCGTGAATTTAAAAACTATACATTGAATAGTGATCAAGCCCACGTGAAACAATTAAGGTTAGTCAGGTAAATTTCCTCTTTTTTGTTTTTTGTTTTTTTTCATATAATTACGTTTATGAAGCCCACGTGAAACAATTCATATTCCAAAACCATTTTTATAGATCACCTTTACAAAAAGTACCCAAAACTCGTTTTCCCACAACTCCAAGTATTCCAAATCTACAATACGGTCCACATATAAATACATAGATTTATACGTACATGATCGCATTCACTTATATAAATACTTGGAGTTGGATTAAACATGATCACATTCACATTATAATAATACACAAACCAGGAATTGAATAAACATGATAAGCAGCGACGACGACGAAGAGTGTCCGAGAGGATATCTAATCCTTAGACCGGAAGAGCTCCGGCCATTTGAACTTCTCCGTCTTTTATTCTCCGGCGATATCGAAAAGCCGAGATTAGTTGATAGCTCCGAAACCGAAGAACAAAGTTTCCGACATCGATGGCTTATCTTCGTCTCTCTCGTCCTCCTCAAGCTTCTCCGATTTCTCTACGAGCCTTTAGCTTTCCTTGGCTCCATCTTAGAATTCTCCTTAAACTTCCTCTCCGATAACTCTTTCTCCAATTTCTTCCTCCGAGGTCTTAATTTTTATTTATTTATCGTCTATACTAAGCTATATACGACCGGTTATGTAATGATAATAAATGTATTAACACGATTTTATTTTAAAAATTTATATTGATTTTGAGGATATATATGTGCAGGGGAATTGGTGATGCCGAAAAATACGTCCGAGAATTACATATCATTTATCGGACATTTAGACAGGAGAATAAGTTTAGACACAAAGCTGAATCGCGAAGATGGAGACATATACTATGCTGCACTGGCCATGATGTCTTCAAAAATTGCCTACGAAAACTCGGCTCGTATAAAAGATGTCGTGGAGAATCAATGGAATATGAAGTACTTAGGTCTCCATGATTATTGGAACGGTATGTATTAAATAATTAAAAAAAACATCATATTGTATACATTAATCAACTTATAATGTTTTGGTGTTTTATTTTGTTTGGTAGAGTATCAAGAAAAGGAAACAACACAAGCTTTCATGATAATGTCGACTGATCATAAAGCAGCAACAACGTCAAATAGCCAAGAAACGACGGTGGTGGTTGCATTTAGAGGTACCGAGCCGTTTAATTCGGAAGATTGGTGTTCTGATTTCGACATTACGTGGTACGAGCTTCCAAACGTTGGGAGGATCCATGGTGGTTTCATGAAAGCTTTAGGGCTTCAAAACAATTGTAGTTGGCCAAAGAAACCTATCCCAAACCCTAATCGACTGTCCCCGTTAGCTTACTACTCAATAAGAGACTCCTTGAAAACTCTGACCGCTCAAAACGGAAATACTAAATTCGTTCTTACCGGTCATAGCTTAGGCGGAGCTCTCGCGATATTGTTCGTGGCCGTGCTCGTGATGCACGATGAGACCGAGTTGTTGCAGAGGATTCAAGGAATTTATACTTATGGACAACCTAGGGTTGGAGATTCTAAGTTTGGTGAATTTATGGAGAAGAAATTAGAGAAATATAATATTAAGTATTATAGATTCGTTTATAACAACGACATTGTTCCAAGATTACCATACGATGACAAGGATTTGTTGTTCAAACACTTTGGCACTTGCATCTACTACGACCGACAATATCAAGCAACGGTATATAATAACAATCACACTTCATTATATATATTGGACATTATTGGTAGAATTCATTCAGTTAATTTCTGATTGTTATAAAAATGTTTTTAATAGGTTTTGAGAGATGAATCAGATGAGATGTATTTTTCGTTGAAGGGTATTATTAGATTGATGTACAATGCTGTGTTGGAGTTTATGAGAAGCTTCACGATTGTGACTGAGAAGGGACCTGAGTTTAGAGAAGTATGGTTGTTGAAGGTTATTAGGGTTTTGGGGATTATATTCCCTGGAATTTCGAATCACACACCTCAAGATTATGTGAATGCCATTAGATTAACTCCTTCTTATGTTTTCCAAATTCATGGAGATAGAGATGTATCCATAACATAAAGGGTTTTGAGTTTTTTTTGTGTGTGTAAGTGTGGATAGTTTATCGAATTTGTGACTGTTTATAGCTGTGATTGCTGACTAAATGGTTATATGATAATGTACCAGTTATTCAGGGAATCTATATAAAATGTTTACAGGGGAAAATCTGTAGAACTAATAATGATGTATGGAAATATGTAATAACCAAATGTATTGAGAGCGTCTGATTATAAAATAAATTATCATGCAAGTATGTAAATCAACAAGATTACCAGGTATTTATGTAAATAACCAAATAATAATATCGGATACATGTGTAAATAAGCTAAAATCGAAAGAGGTGTAAATAAGTGAAGATATCTGCTCAATCTTTTGTTTGCTCTTCTTTTGTTTTCTTTTGTTAATTGGGTCTCAATCTTTGTCTGCTTTTCTTTCTTGAGCCATCGAGATGTCTTCATGTATTTCTCTGATTTTTCCACTTTGCTTGCGGAGTAATATCTTCACTGCGAATTCTCTTGTTCCAGGCGGCGGAGCAAGGATGACAACGGACTACATCATTATTGGGTGTAGCGGTGGTGGAGCTTTTACGGCGGTGGTGATTTTCATAGAAATTCAGAAGTGTTTTCAAAGATATATATGGTTGTAACGGCTTTTGGAGAAGATTATGCATAGATTAGGTAAACATGAAGGTTTTCCCATTGTTTTTATTGTTTGTGAAAGCTTTGGTGGTGGCCGGAATGTGACAGGTGCTCGGTCGGAATACAATCCGACTGTTGCTGGGAAAGATTGGGGTGAATGTTGATGGGTTGGGTTTCTTTTCTGTTGTACTATGGCCCATTGGATTTTATCAATGAAAACAGTTAGCCGACTAAAAAAAAATGAAGATATCTGATATCGGATATGTAAGGAATAACCAAAAGTATTAGCTACTTGTGTAAATAGTTAAAAGTTATCGGGGGTATAAATTCTCTTGTTCGTATACATTTTAATAGGTTTGGGTTTGGGTTTGGTTTAAATGGCCCTTTAGTTTTTGGCCCAATAATAAACTCAATATAATATTGGCATAATAAAGAACACAATCGTGAATTTACTTTTATCAAATAATAATAAATCGTGTGATATTATTGTGATGATGTAAAATACACAAATTATGTATACTATTTGATTTTCGTCGAAAATAACACACAACTGTATTAATGGTGAATTTATTATTTATGATAAAAAAATGAAAGGCGTCAACCAAAAAATGAAATTAGTGGCTTAAAATGGGGATAAGAAGGGAAAAAACTTCAAAATAATTGACGATTTATCCATTCACAATCCTTAAAAATCCACCGCAATGCTCTTATAACGTCACATTCAAAATTATTACGTAACACATAAAAATATAATAAAAAAGAAGTTTATTTACTCAATTTCTAATGGCGGAGAGAAAATAGATGTCACTATTCAAACCGATATTTGTAAGGCAGTGTTAGAGAGAGAGATGAAGTGTGAAGCGGTGGTGATGCCACCTGTCTTCTCCTTCTCCATCATTTTACCTCCTCCTCCTTCTTCTTCTTCAAACCATTTCTTCTTCGAGTCAGAGGCGAATCAAAATTACAGAGAAAGTTTGGTTTCCAAGTACTGAGTTTTGCTTTTGATTTCAAACGGAGTTTCTGCTCTTCTCGCCTGGGAAATTGGAGATGGGTTCAACTCCGTTTTGCTATTCAATCAATCCTTCACCATCAAAGCTCGATTTCACGAAGACCCATGTGTTTAGTCCCGTCGCTAAACAGTTCTATCTAGATTTATCATCGTTTGCCGGAAAATCGGGAGGAGGAGGAGGATTATCTGGGTTTAGGAAGCGTCGCGCAGTGGTCGGAGTAAAGGCGACGGCGACGGCGTTGGTGGAGGAAGAGAAGCGGGAGACGGTGACGACGGAGAAGAAGAAATCGAGGATTTTGGTAGCTGGAGGTGGAATCGGAGGTTTAGTGTTTGCTCTTGCGGCGAAGAAGAAAGGGTTTGATGTTTTGGTGTTTGAGAAGGATTTGAGTGCTATAAGAGGAGAAGGACAATACAGAGGTCCGATTCAAATACAGAGCAACGCTTTGGCTGCTTTGGAAGCCATAGATATTGCTGTTGCAGAAGAAGTTATGGAAGCTGGTTGTATTACCGGTGATCGGATTAACGGTCTCGTCGACGGTGTCTCTGGTACTTGGTGAGTTTATCTTCAGTGGAAACCAATCCAAAGAAATTTTCATAGTTATTAGATCAGTGAACCACTCTGCTTGGATTCAGTAATTTTGATGTGTTTTGCTGCTTGAAGAGTTGAGAAGTTGTTATCTTGTGTTTAATTGCTTAGGAATCTTGAAGTAACCCTTTGATTTCATTGTCAGGTATATATAGATTTGAGAAATTTGTAGTCTATAGAATGTGAGGAAAGTTCTTGTGAAATTGTTTTGTAAATGAATCAGGTATGTCAAGTTTGATACGTTCACTCCTGCGGCGTCACGGGGACTTCCCGTGACTCGGGTAATTAGCAGAATGACGCTGCAGCAGATCTTAGCACGAGCGGTTGGAGAGGAAGTGATAAGAAACGAGAGTCATGTTGTTGATTTTGAAGACTCTGGAGATAAGGTGATGATTGATATGTAGTTAAAAGACTATTGATTTGCCAAAATGTTTAAATAAAAGTTACCAATGGAGTTGTATGGGGTTTGTTCGTTTAGGTCACTGTGGTGCTCGAGAATGGTCAACGCTATGAAGGTGATCTGCTTGTTGGTGCAGATGGAATATGGTCTAAAGTACGTTTTAAGTGAATAGAGTTTAAGGAATTGCTTTTGTTGCTGAGAATACATAATAAAGATCCTGCCTTTGTGTTTTGTTTATAGGTAAGAAATAATTTGTTCGGTCGAAGTGAAGCTACTTATTCAGGCTACACTTGTTACACCGGCATTGCGGATTTTGTACCTGCTGATATCGAATCTGTTGGGTAAATCTCAGACCGCCTTATGCATCTCCTCTATTTGCCTAGATTGTGTTATGAAAAATTTCTTATATTTGGAATATTTTCTACCTTGAAGCTACCGGGTTTTCTTGGGACACAAACAGTACTTTGTTTCTTCAGATGTTGGTGGTGGAAAAATGCAATGGTATGCGTTTCACGAGGAACCAGCTGGTGGGGTCGATGCTCCAAATGGTAAATTATCTGGATTGTTTGATTTGTTTCTATGGTTTGTATTTGGTATCAAATCAAAATAAGCTTCTTTTCTTTTGATTTTGTAGGTATGAAGAAAAGATTGTTTGATATATTTAAAGGTTGGTGCGACAATGTACTCGACTTATTGGATGCGACAGAGGAGGATGCGATCCTGAGAAGAGATATCTATGACAGAAGTCCTAGTTTTACTTGGGTTAAAGGGCGTGTTACGCTCCTCGGGGATTCTATTCATGCGATGCAGCCAAATATGGGTCAAGGTGGATGCATGGCCATTGAGGTATCCATCTATCGATATGAATCAATTTAACAATTGACTTGATTTTTAAAAAGTGACTTTTTGAGCGGAGTATTTATTATTTTTGCAGGATAGTTTTCAACTAGCATTGGAGCTTGACGAAGCATGGAAACAGAGTGTTGAAACTAATACACCTGTTGATGTTGTTTCCTCTTTGAAGAGGTAACACGAAAACATAAATTTTCTTAGTTTGGATACCTGATGAACACTAAACTTGCTCTTGAATTGGTTTAGATACGAAGAATCTAGAAGACTCAGAGTTGCTATTATTCATGGAATGGCGAGAATGGCTGCAATTATGGCTTCCACTTACAAAGCATACTTAGGTGTTGGGCTTGGTCCTCTGTCTGTGAGTATTCTTATAGTTTTCAATGATAGATATGCAAAAGGCATCATTTTTGTTGTTCGCATGACGTCAAAAGCCAATTCTCATATCTTTCTTTTGCAGTTCTTGACCAAGTTTAGAGTACCCCTTCCCGGAAGAGTTGGTGGGAGATTCTTCATTGACATTGCTATGCCTTTGATGCTTAACTGGGTCCTTGGAGGTAACAGGTTAGATCTTTCTCTGTATTCATCTAAAGAGGCCTTGAAATGTTTAGATTTCAGTAACAGTCCATAAAAGCCAACTCATATAACATGCTTTTGCAGTGAGAAACTCGAAGGAAGGTCACCTAGTTGCAGACTCACTGACAGAGTATGTTTCTTTCTTTTCTCCATTTCACTAAAAAATAATAATACTTTAATGACTAATGTAAAAGTGTATCTCTTTGTTTAAAGGCCGATGACCGGCTTCGTGAGTGGTTTGAAGACAACGAAGCTCTTGAACGCACTATTAACGGAGAGTATGTTTCACCTACCAAAAACCAGCTTTACCCGCTTAAACTCCTTTTATCTGAGTCTTACGTTCTTTGCAGATGGTATCTGATCCCACAAGGCAACGATTGTTGCGTTTCGGAAACATTATGTCTAACCAAAGATGAGGATCAACCTTGCATTATCGGGTACGGAACAAAACAAGTCACCGCAATGTCTTTTAGCTTGATATCTTAATTCCCGAACCGTTTATAATTAATGGTTGCTGAGGAAGTATGTACAATAAGCTCTTAAAGTTTGAAACTTTGATTTGATTGCAGAAGTGAACCTGATAAAGATTTTCCTGGAATGCACATTGTGATCCCTTCGTCTCAGGTATATATAAAACTCTGTTATTTAATTGACCTTAGAAGCTTCGGACTAGTCAAGAAACATAAATTTCCTTTCAAATCTTTGGTTCTAGGTTTCAAAGATGCATGCACGTATAATCTACAAAGATGGAGCTTTCTTCGTGATGGATCTTCGAAGCGAACACGGGACCTATGTGATCGAGTAAGTTAATAAAGATTTGGTTCATCTCTTGAGTCTGTGAAATTTCTGATCAAATATTTGATTCTTGAATGTGTTAACCAGTAACGAAGGAGGAAGATACAGAGCAACACCCAATTTCCCGGCTCGGTTTAGACCGTCCGATATCATCGAGTTTGGTTCAGATAAGAAGGTGAGTGGGACGCATACTACCAAATCTCGGTTTGATGCTAACCGGACCGTTTCATATTAACTGGCTTAATTTGGTTTCTGAAAAAGCTTACGGTTTGTTTCTCTTTCAGGCGGCGTTTAAGGTAAAAGTGATCAGGAAAACTCCCAAGTCGACGAGTAAGAATGAGAGTAACGGTAAATTACTTCAGGCAGCTTGAAAATAAGAGAAAAACAGACGGTGGAATTAAATATTTTCTCTGTTTAGCAGATAAATTGTGTAGTAATTTTCTATTAAAAAAGAAAAAAATATCTGCTTTCAGCTATTCCTTGCATTGCAATGTATATATAGGCCCTTGAAACAAAAGATAATCATTATACAAGACTTGTTTACTATTTACTTGTTTAGGGTGTGATTGATAGTCATTAATAGACGAAACAAAAATGGTAAAAAATTTATTTCTTCTTCTATTTTACCAATCAAGAGAAATGGAGAAGAAAAATATTTTTTCTTAATTCTATCCAAAAAGCAAGTTAATGAGATGAAAAATTTCCACTTGTTTATACAGAGAAGTATTTCCTCCAGCTAATTTGTTTATACAGAGAAATAATTCCTCCAGCTAACTTTGTACTGTTTAAAATTTCATTTATTTTCTTTTCTTCCAACTTTTTTATTAAATATACTGTTTATTTACTGAAAATCAAATATTTTTTAAGGAATTAATTTTTTTTTTAATCGTCTAAATTTATGAACTAATACAAATGATGAGAACAATTACACAAACGATTATCCAACGGACAATTTTAGTCTTGATATGATGGATTATTTCAAAAGATTTTTTTGCACCACATTGATAATCTCACGTTGTTCATATTCAAAAGAATAGCTAGCAAAATCTGCTCTCAATCTGACAATCTGGTCGAGAAGTATACGATACTTAGGCCAATCTGATGGTTTAGATAACGCTTGAAATGCAGACAATCCAGAGCTATCGTAATATCAGAGAGACGAAGATCCCGCAAACTGAGCAGAGACCATCTGACACAACTTAACTCAACCACAAGACGGTTGGATGTTGCCGTAAACGCATCTCTAGCATGGAAGATCACAGAGCCAGTGTGATCCCGAGCTATCCAAGATGCCCCACAATGTAGTCTTGGATTTCTCCATGTCGAGTTAATATTACATTTGATCAGACCGTGGGGAGGAACCTGCCACCTTTCTCTATCACCTGCATTCATCATACCATTAGAGGTATCATTGGCTTCCTTATTCAGAATGGTCTAGTGATTAGACTCTTCCAAGGAACGATCAACAATCTTCTCATTAGTTTCTTGTATACTCGAGTAAAGAATGGCATTTCTATTCTTCCAAATATTCCACAACAACCAAGGGATTGCGTGTCGAGTTTCTGCATTCAGGTGTTGTCGTTCCATCAGGTCCACAACATATACCATGTTCTCTTCGAGTGATTCGCTTAAGCTATTATCCGGTTTTAGGATCTGCGCTACGTCCCAAATCAATTTTGCCGTGGGACAACAGAAAAAGCACATGACATATCGTTTCCGAAGATACATTGCAGATCTTGCAAGCTTGATTGACTTGTAATCCACGGCTTTGAAAACGGTCAGCAACTGCAATGGCTCCAGAGATCACCCTCCACAAGAACATACGGATTTTGAGTAATGTCTCCAACTTCCAAAACCGTTTCTTTAAATTTATTCTCCTTTGTTCTAGCGATGTCAGTGGTAATGTCTCCAACTTCCAATACCGAATTAGAAAACGAAAAAAAAAGAAGAAGAAAAAATGACGTTAAAATATTTTGCCGTTGATAAGAAAAGAAAACGATAAAATTTGTTTTCACTCTGTTTGGAACATCTTTTTCATGTGGATAATAAATGTGAAAGTAAGAAAAGAAAAATTTATAAAGTGGGAAACAATAATTTTACTGACATGTTTTGGTGTTGGAGGTAAGGTCCCATCTTCATTAATATCCACTGTGCAATTCCACTTGGTGTTTTGCATTTGTTTTTTTCTCTCTCCATTGTTTCAAAAGTCAATAACCACACCGTTTTGTGCTTAATTCACACAACTGGTCATTAGTTTGACTTCTTGAAAAACATTATTGTTCATTTTGGTTTCCACGATTTACTTCAAAATTACACTGAGATATAATTCGAAAAGCCTTTTGATGAAAAACAATGGTCGATACTTCTTTGTAAATTTAATCAACGGCATTAAATTTCGTTGGTATATACATGTGGTTTTGTTTCTTTATGATTTTTGTAGTTTACAATTATTTGCGTTGTTCTTTTTGGACTTCTTTTCTCGTGAAGAAAAAAATCAGACTGATGGGGAAGGCACGTGAAGGACGGTGGGATTCCCACGTGATCGGAGGAACAACATTAATGGCGTAGATCATGAGTGTATATATAGAATCATTTCATATATACTATGATCACATTTTGATTGCTAATCAAGTCTTAAACGGTAGATAATAGTTAGTTTTTCGTTCTCGTAAACGGTTAATCAAAGAATTTCTGACAAAGAAAAACATTCTGTTATATATCGGAAAGGGTGATGTATATACAATAATACAAAAGCATAGCTAGTAGTATTAGTTAAGGACATTAATTATTGCTTAACATAATAATTTTAACCAACGACATTGCCTTTTTTCCTGATACGTTACATATACAAAGACATTTGATCTCGAAGTGTATCCAGCTATATAGACTGTCTGATTCAATTCATCAAACTGAATTATTTCCTAGATTATTAAGGGTTTGGTTAGGTGCACACATATTGTAATTTTGGCTTAATTCGTTTAGTTTCTCCAATAATTGTTCATGTCACCTGTACATTGAATCATTTCGTCATTCAACGGTGTGAATGACTTTTTCCCCTATTAGGTTTTGCATTTTTTTTCTTTTGCTCGTCTGAAATTCCAATATTTATCTTACGACGTTTTTTTTTGTTGACGGGTTCACTTTACAATATTTTTTTTGATAAAGATTCACTTTACAATATTCGAGTCAAACCAAATTAGAAAGAACATACTTAGGATTTGTATATATTTTCATAGTTTTACGTATAAACAATAGTATATGTTTGTTTAATGAATCTATGCGTTGAGAAGTAATCATTTCATAGTTTCACGTAACTCGATTTTCTAACATAGTTACGTAAAAAAAAAAAACAAACTTACTTTTGCGTATAAACGACGTCGTCTTTACCATAATTTGCGGGACCCATCAGTTTTCGTTTGTGTTTGTTTGGAAAAGTCATCACACGTGCGTTAGTGCCCCTAAATAAAGAGTAATTGTTTAAAACGCCCCCACATAAACAAAATCTACTAAATTACCTCACTCGAATCAAAACATGCTGATTTTTCAGTAATTAATACTCTCTACGTTATTAAATAACTGATGTTACGAGGAAAAAATTAAAAAATTGATGTTTTATATTTTTTTACGTAGTTTTTATTAAATAATGATGAAGAATTATAAATTTCAAAACATATTAAATGATTTTGTTGAATTATTATTGGCTAAAAGTTATTGAAAACTGTTTAGCATAAAAAACAATGTATTTATAATTAATAATTACTCCCTTTGTATCATTTTAATTGATTTTCTAAAAAGTTTTTTTTTGTATTAAATTAGATAATTTTTTCAATTTTTAATACAAAATTACATTTGATTTTATTTAATATGATTTTTTATATTCTGCAGATTTATTTATTATTGGTTGAATTGTATTCAATTAGATAATAAATAATATTTTAATTTAAAAAAATTAAAAAATTATTGTTTTCTTAATTTGTGTTGAAAAAACCTTAAACATCAATTATTATGATACAAAGAAAATAATACAGTATATTTTTTTAATATATGTGAAACTCTAGAAAATAAATTATTTAAAAACAGGGGAGTACTATACAATTATAAAAATTTCAGATTTCATTATAATTATCATCAGCATTATGATTCCAATGTGTGTATATTCATCTTATTTTTGTTTTAATTCGAAACAGAAAATAGTTTTATGACCGGGAAACCCACTCAGTAAGTTTTTCGATTCGTTTTACGAGCGAAGGTGATAGTTGCTTAACCGGTTTCCTCTCTTTCTCAGGTCTAAAATCGAAACCAAGTCCAAGTGCTTCGGATACTTCTTCGGAGCTCCATCCGGATTTACGGAGCGACTCCGATAACCGACCCGCTTTCAATAGAAGTACATCAAGTACCGCTTGACTGTCCAGAATTACCATTTCACCCTCGAAGAAATCAGATGCTGACACGTGGATAATCTCATCGATATCGGTTTCGCTCCACCCACCTTCTCTCAAAACCGAACCGATCCGGTTTACGTAATGGTTTACCCATTTCGGAGTCTCTGTTCTAGGAAGTTCCGGTGATGAGGACGAAGACGATGATGATGTGGAGGAGATGGAGTTTCTCCGGCAACGATCCACCGCCGCTTCACTCCAAAATTCCACCCATCTCGATGTACCGGACCCGTAAACCCGACCCGAATCTAAGCTTCTTCGGCCGAAATTGGAGGAGGATCCAGCGGATTTCTCGCTCGCTGAACGTTGCTTGGTGAGGATTCTCGGGAAGAAATCGGAGCTTCGAAAGGCAGATTCACGCTCGAAAAACTTGGATAGATCCGACCCGCAACAGAAAATCCGAGTCTCGTCGATGAAGAAGATCGGATTACCCGCTAAATTCGGGTTACAAGGAATGTAACAGTGATCGAAAACGGGAATCATTAAAGGAGCTCTTTTTAAAGCGTTTCTCGCGACCCGTAAAGCTTTTTCCGGGTCGGGTGGTTTCGGGCCCCATGTTTTGCACCAAAGATTGTTCTTTGCGATTTGGTACGAAACAGAGGCGATTGGTAGATCGATCATGGCACGGAGATAGAGACGAGCTCCCGGAGATCGCCAATCTGGGAATCCGGCGCCGACGGAGAGACCGGAGGAGAGGATAACACGGAGGTCCGGTGGGAAAGTGAAACCAAACTCGGCTTCGACTCGGGCAAACTCGGTGTCGGAGAGACCCGGTTGGATTTGGGTACCGGAATTCTTTAGGTGGGTGATTACTTTATCGGCGAATGGGGAGAAAGATAAAAGGCTGTTTCTGATAGTAGGAGTGGACGGAGCGGCGGCTCGGGCTGAGAGACGGCGGAGACCGGCGGCGTGAGCCGGAGTTAGTCCGGTTGTTCTCCGGTCGACGTCGACCATATTTCAACTTGGTCAGTTAAAGAGCAAATTTTTAGAAATGTGGTTGCGTTTTGAGAGATTTTGTGTAACAGAGAAGTGAGAAAGAGAGAGACTTCGAAGTGTATAAGAAGAGCTTTTATATTTATAGCTAGCATTGATGGGTCCACTTATGTATTTTATAATAGAAATTAGATTAGTATGGATAAACATATTAAAAATTATAAATATCAAATTTTAAGTTTAAACTAATAATCTGTTAAATTAAAAAATATTTTATAATATTTAAATATGAATCTTAAACTATTAAAATTTAATTTATATTTTAATTTTTATGTCTTAAGTCGTACTATTATACAGATCCAACTATATGTATATATATATATAAATGAAATTAAATTCATATTCTTAATAAGAAAAAATATATATTCTTATACATTATGAATTTATATTAACTATATGATAAAATCTTTTTTTGTCAACGATAAAATCTTATAACAATTAAAATATTATAGAGTTAAATCATGAAACAATAAATTATGTAAATAATCTCATAAAGATCTATAAAATATTTTATAAATAGTTTTATCAAGCATTATGTATAAATCTATGATTGTTAATGTCATTGATGTCATCGGTTTATATCCATAGAGATCTGTACTCGTCAAATATTACATTTTTGGATCTTAATAGTAAATATATTATTATCATTATTAATATCTTAGCATGTATAATTTTTCATTTTATATAATATCTTTTTTTAACATTAAAAAGTATAGGTAGAAGATTTCTATTTTTTTTGTAATATTCTATAACTATGTTTACAAAATAATATGTTTATAGATTTTTTTTTTATTTGGTTGTTTGTGCATATAAACTTTAACATTGCGATTTTCATATTCTTTCTAATTTTTTGTTTTTCAATTTATAAAAAATTCTTTTGTTTTATCATTCATATTTTTTCTTAATTGAAATTTTTATTTCTTCTCTACTTTTTTGTTTTTTTATTGTTTATAATTTCTCTATTTCTTTCCTAGTTTTATTTTTATAATTTGTTCAAACTATTCTAATTTTTTTTCCGTTCAAACTATTTCTTAGCTATTTGAGATTATTAGAAATTTTCGTTTTTATTATTTGGTTAGTTGCTTGACAATTATTTTGTTCATTTTCCATTTTTTATTTTATTTTTTTAATTAATTTTAAGTTTTAACACATGTCATCATTTAATCAATATGGACATATGTCAGAATTTGGTGAGTTAAAATTTTGCTTATGTGTCGCGTTTTCATCGTGCGCATCATCTTTTATATAATAAAATATTTGATCAAAAATGAAATTAAACAATAGTCTCAAATCTCAATTCACAAACTCCGAAATGAATGTTACTGTTCGAAGTGAATTTACTGGTTTTTGATTAGTTGAATATAGTTAAATGACAAAAAAGAAAGAGAAGATTGATTTTCCAGTTATATTGCTTCCGTTTAAGTATAACATGAATAATAATATCCAAAAGTTATGTTTTGATTCAAAATGTTGCTTCCCTTTTAATTATGTTGACTCAATTTTTTTTATTAAATTGAATAGATTGGTTTCCAAAGTATTGCATCTATTTTAATAGAATTTGAATAAAAAAATTAAATTCTAGAATAGATTGTTTTCCACATGCATCATATACAAACATTAGTTGTGGATTACGTTTTTATCTGTTTTCAATTTTAATTAATTTCTGGATATAATTTGTTTTTTGACTTTTTCGTTTCTGGCATCTACTTAATTAGTAGTAGATTTGTTTCAATTTTTCTGTCATTATATTTTTATTTTCTATTTCTATAGTTCATCATATATTTGTAAAGTACATATGAACAAACCTAATTAATATATATGTATAGATAGATGATATTCACTTGTACATTATCATTACATTCATCATATTTACTTTGAAGTTTTCATTCGATATCATCAAAAATGACTAAAGTCACCTTTCTTGCTATCTTCATGATCGTCTTCATTCTAGGTTTGTTTTGCACTTTAAAACTTGATATATAGTTTTTTTTTTTACGAAAAAACTTGATATATAGTTTACTATAGAAAATGAATTCTTATTGAATATTTTATCTTTTATTCATATTTTTTTTTTCGGTCATCACTTTTTTTAGTTGATAACGAAAATTTGAAATTGTAACCGTATTATAAATACTTATATTAGGGATGGTGATGAAGGAGACCGAGGGACACAAAATGTGTCATGATTTATTAACATATGACGACCATCCATGTGATTCTAAACAATGTCAGTCTGAGTGTTATAGTAAACGGAAGAGGGGAACTGGCACGTGTGAGCCTCATGATATACGGTCTTGCCTCTGTTCTTTTGAATGTCAAAGTTGATTTTTTTCTTTCCCTTGTGACTATTTGCAAACTATCATCATAAGTAATAAAGTAATGAATTGAAAAGTGATTGCAAGAGACATGGGGAGAAAAATAGAAGGCTGTTTCTGAAAGAGCTAATTTTTAGAAATATAGTTGCATTTTGAAAGATGTGTAACATATTTGCTTTATTGTAGTTATAGCTAGCATTGTATCATAATAATATTTGACCAAAAATGAAATTGAACCGGCTTAAAAAAAAAGAAGGGAAATGCAAAAATGATTAAAGTATTCCCAATTCACAAATTCCATTTTAGAAACGGTCGGACCCGTTAGTGTAGTAAGCCCACTGGCCCAGGAGTCTTACAACGGTTTTATATAGTTTTCTTTTAAATTTAAAACATTACATTTTCACTAAATAAACGTATTGAAAAGAATACATGTTATAAACAAATCTTAATAACATGAAGGTGATGTGTGGTGTGTATGAACCCCCCCACAAAAGCTTTAATTTCTGTTAATGATTAACTTCCCAAATCACAATTTGCTTTTTGCATGAAAAAAAAAATTATCTATTTCAAATCATAATATCCACAACAACAACATAGAGGTATTTCTTTCTTGCACGTTTGCAACAATCGAGTGTTTCTATAACTAATAGATAATATTGTCAACCAGTTCATTTGGCGGTGATCATTAGTCATTACCTCTGTTACTCTGTATAGTATCTAAGAACGCAGACTATATATACTAATTTGGAATAAAACGTCATTGGAGCCTTAAATAAATATTTAAAACGTGATATTTGGCATAAAACGTCATTGGTGATCCGGCAGGCCCGAAACCGATTGTTAATACATACTATAATTAGTAAAATATAAAATGGAATGAATAATAAGTTTGTCTAATTGATATGGCCTATATGGTACAATAGTAACGCGTATTTTCCTTCACACTAGCCTATATAAACCCCACATGGTCCGTTTTCTTTTTCAAATTTTTCACAATCCTTTGCAGATAATTCGCGCCGTCAAGTTTATACCCATAAGAAAAGAATGGATTATTCAGAGAATGTTCCTCCTTCTGATCAAAACGAAAACATTACTTATGTTTCACAACCTTCTTCTTCGTACTTGACAAGAGATCAAGAACATGTGATCATGGTCTCTGCTTTACGACAAGTGATATCTAGCTCCGGGTATGACACGTCATCGTCGCACTCGATCGCCGTCGATGAATCTCTTCCGCCTCCGGACGCTGGCCCTTGTCCTCTATGCGGCGTCACCGGTTGCTACGGCTGCGCATTTCAACGACGAGACGTAGAGATCAAGAAAGAGAAGAAGCACAAAGGAGTGAGGAAGAAGCCATCGGGTAAATGGTCGGCGGAGATATGGGATCCGAGCTTGCGAGCAAGGAGGTGGCTTGGAACGTTTCCGACGGCGGAGATAGCTGCGCAGGCTTACGACGAGGCAGAGGTTGGGCTTGTCGGAAGAAGATCAGCGAGACGTGGTGCAAAGAACGGAGAAGGAAGCATTCACCAAGAAGAAGGTGGTCGAAATGACTGATAAATAAATAAATAAATAAAAAATGACTGATAAATGTTTTGGCGATATAAAAATAAAATAAAACGATTATATAGAAAAGAATGCTATGGAGGAGAAATAACAGTATTACCTAGCTATTCGTAGCACCTCCAATGATTAGAACTTTAGAGAGTTTCTTAGAGTATAATCAACCATAGTTTCTTAATTTGGGATGTTAAGTAATTTTTAATTATAAATTATTTTTGGAGTTTTAAATTTCTAATATTTAAGGTTTTAAATCTCTAAAATTAGAATTTTTTATTAAGGGTTCTAAATATTTTATGTATTATTTAATTATTTTTAATATTTTAGAACCTCAATAAAAACTATTAAACACTACCATTAATTATGCTCTTAGGGATGGATTTAGAAGATTTTTTTCTATGTGTGCATAATTGGTAGAAAATGCAAAAAATGCTTTAAAGATGGTTTGAACTCAGAATGATAGGGTACAGTATTAGACTTTTGCCATTTCATCTAACAAATCCTTATTGTTTTTGCACTAAATTTATAATATTAATATTCATTGGGTACATGTGCCCCCATATCCAATACGCTAGATCCGCCAATAAGTTTCTTATTTATATAATATTAAATGAGATATAATTTAATTATTGATTTAAATATAAAAAATTAAATGAATTAGATGTCAACATGTGTCTAGTGAATTTCTTCAAAAAAGTTAAAAGGTTCTAAGAACATCAATATTGGTAAGTCTCTCAAAGAGAATATCTAATTTATATATATATATATATATTAATATTTGAAAAATAATTAATTTATATAATTAAATAATAAAACTCAACCAATTGAAAGGATACATACACGTTAGTAGGGAAGTATCTAACAAAGGTTCTAGAGTATCTCCTTACATATACGTTTCTACTCTCTCACCTCCTTATTTCTATTTTTTTAATTTATTTAATGTTTTGATACTCATTAAAGATCAGCTATATTAATATTTTTAGAGCATTTTCATCTAAGATTTTTATAAGAGTTCTAAAAAAAATTATATAAAATAAAATATAAATAAATATGATGAGAAGTTCTAAAAAGAAAAGAAACTTTAGATATTCTTTCTCCTCTTTTAAGAACTCCTCTAATATTTAACTATTATTTTGTAAATCTAAATTATTAAAAAACTCTAATGAAAACCTCTTGATAAAGGTGGTCTAAATGAAGAATCCATATTTCTTATTTCTTATACTTTTCTATTATTTTTTATTTTTTAATGGATAAAAACCCATGAAAAAATTTATGAAAAAACTTTTATTGTGGATGTTTTTATATGTTTCTAAGAATAGATAGAATTTGATTAAATAAACTTGATAAGAAATGATCTTTTATATATATTGGATATTTTTAGGCGATGTACTAAAAGGAATTAGTTTACTTTTAATACATCGCGCGCCTACGTATATGGAGTTTCGACAATATCTTTTTCGTCTTTCTATGGTTAGATTCTTAAAAATTAGATTAAAGTTATTAAAAAAAAAAATTTCCACTTTTCAAAACTTTGAAGTATCAGGGTTGTTAGTCCATATACCTTAATTAGTATATATTACTTTTTCCTTTCCATGAAAATTGATGTTTTCGTTTTTTTTTGTTCCATAAAAATTGAGGTTTTAGATTTTTAAGTGTTATTTTTTGTTAATTAATACTAACAAACTGCAAACTTTATAAAATATTTAAATTATGAAGTACTATTAGTTAATAGATATTGAAAAATATTAAATGTTATAAAGCAATGCATTAATAGTTTAAAATTAATTATTTTTTAATTTGTGTGAACGAGCTACAACATCAATCATCATGGAATATAATGAGTATTAACTTTTAAAATTTATTGCTAAAAGTGTTAAGAATGTTCGAAATGTGATTAGGCTTTTTCTAAAAATAGATCAAAGCGCTAATTTGTTCTTCTTGAAGGCTATTTTAAAAAAAATGAAATGTTAAATTATATTTAAAAGAAAAATAAACATTTCTACAATTTTATCCGAACTGTTTTGATCGTGGAAAAATGAATCTATTTTGCTACTCTCTTATAGAAAACTAAACTCTCAAGCCATCTATATACTTCAAATCATCATATTTTCATATCATCTTCATACTTCAACCGAAGGCTAATTTGGGTTAAACTCGAGAGAGAAAAGAAAAAAAATCGTTTTTTTTTGGTCATTTTTTATCATTTTATCAATGGGGCCTATATACCTATTTTTACTTCACAAAGGAGATTGCCTAGAATCGAGGTAAAGGACCACCGTCCCACTTGCTCTTTCTCAAATAGATCGTTCAAAGAGTAGAAGTAGAAAGTAGATTTGCTTCATATTAATAAAATATCACATGGTCGAATGCAATTCGCAGTAATCTGAAGTCAACGTTTATTTTGTCTGTGTTAGTCATTCCTGATTCTATTGAAAATTCGGCTTGAAAAACACAACACAATTGATCAAAATTCCAATACAATCGCGATCGGTGTACAAAATGACTTAATTGATGACTTGGATAAATACTTATTTAAAAACATGATATACTTCGTACAAGACAACTCAGGAGAAAATGGTACCTCAATTACAAATATCTTAGAGCATGTTTATTGGTGAATTTTTATGGGTTCTTTAAATATAAAATTATTAAAATTTGAGTAAAAAGAAGAAAGAGAGTGTTTTTGGTTGAAATAGTGGGGTGTATTGAAATATAAAACTAATAAAATTTGAATAAAGAAATGAGATAGTGGATATTTTTGAAGAGAGAGTATCAATGGGTTGATATTTTTGATACTTTTGGAGAGAAAATTAATGAAAGTTGGGGTGTGTTTAAATATAAAATTAATAAAAGTTGAGTAAAAGGATGAAAGAGAAAGTATAAAGTTGAGTAAAAGGAAGAGAGAGTGTGTTTTTTAATAATTTTATATTGAATGAAACCCACAAAAGTTTAGAGATAAACATGCTCTTAGGCCATCCTTATCGGTTGAAAACTCTCATCTTGTTAAGAAACTACCAATAAAAATGGTCTAAACAACACTTTTCAATTAGTATGTCACATCGTGTACTATTTTCCAGTTGTAAAGGTAATTGATAATTTCATGAATTTCTTTCACGCCAAATTAATGAATTAGAGAAGTACTAGACTAGACTACTACTTGCCTATGCATATGACTAAGGGGCAGCTTGGTAATGACTATTAGTATAGACTTTAGACTTTTAAGTGAATAGATTTTGGCGGGAAATATGATTAGTAGTAGAAATTATAAAACCATAAAATAACCGGACCTGCTTTTTTTTACATAATCAAATTAGTATTTCCTTGTATACTAATTCTCAACATTTGCAAACACTAATCAAATATCTAGTGGAAATCAACTTATCAAACAAATCATCAATTAAATCCAATAACCAATTCAAATATCCAACAAACCAATTCAATTCAACAATTAAACCAATTCCATAAAATCAGCCCGATCCGTTTTTAATTTGGATTCCACGATTCCACGATCGCATTTTTTCTTTATCTGCACCACATAATTAAAAGAGATGCGACCGATTATACACACATGCATAAAAGAATATTATAATACCAAGCGATCAATCAACAATGCACAACACAATAATCAACACGACTTTCACGTGTCAGCCACTTGCATCGATAGACACACAACCTGATATCGATCGATGAAACAATCCCTGTGTTAATCGACACACTTCCTGAGTATATCAATCAGACGATACGACTCACTAAAAAAATAGTTTTTAATTCTTTTTAAGTACATGATACTCTCAAAAATTTACCAATAATAATGCTCTTAGAGCATGTTTATCCATGATACTTATGAGTATCATGTGATTAAACAAATATTATTATCTATGATACTCAGCTGATTTATCTTCAAAAGTCTCAGCTGGCTGAGACTTTAGAAGAATATCATAGCTACGTGGTGCGATACAATTGGTCTGAAATTTTTTTTTTTTTTTTTTTGCTAAATAGTAAATATTAATGATACCAAAATGAGTTTTAATAAACATGTTCTTAGTATTTTATGGAATGATTTAGTAACTTCGCGCCGCGTGAACATTCAAATAACTCGTATGTGGGACCCACGTATATATTCGCAACGTGCATCTTTAATGACGCGGCTACCACGTGGAGTTAGGAATAGCAACATTAAAACCAAGAAACAAACGAATTGTTTGGATTATTTGGAACAAATATATATGACTAGTGTGTGTAGGTTTAACATTTAACGGACGGAATGCAAAAACGAATGTAAAAAATATACTATTAAATATTTAATTTTAGCTTTTCTGCATGTAAATAACCACGTAGGGTCACAAAGGAAAATCTAAAAAAGCAATACGCCTCCATTCATTACCTATATAAACCCTACTCGGTCCGATTGTTTTCAAATCTTCACACCACTCCCGATCTTTAGTTTGCATGCTTTTCACTATCATCCTATCAATAGTGAACTAAATATCAGTTTTGAGTTTTGATCCCAACGAAAATGGAAAATGTTCCCTCTTCTGATCAAAACGAAACTCCCATTCCCAACCTTGTTTCACCACCTTCATCTTTGCGCCTGACAAGAGATCAAGAACAAGAGATCATGGTCTCTACTTTACGACAAGTGATATCCAACTCCGTAGGTGACACGTCATCATCAACCTTCATCGCCGGAGAAGCTCTTCCGCCTCCGGACGCTGGCCCTTGTCCTCTCTGCGGCCTCACCGGTTGCTACGGCTGCGCATTCCTACGGAGGCACGAAGAGAAGAAGGAGAAGAAATACAAAGGAGTGAGGAAGAAGCCATCGGGTAAATGGTCGGCGGAGATATGGGATCCGATTTTGAGAGCAAGGAGGTGGCTTGGAACGTTTCCGACGGCGGAGATGGCGGCGCATTCTTACGACTACGCGGCGGCTGAGATTGTCGGGAGAATATCAGCGAGACGTGGTACCTTGAACGGAGAAGGAATAAAGCGGCGGAGATGATCGACAAGGAAAGTTTTGGTCGTCCATGTGGAAATACTATTGATTTCATATTCACAGCTAAATTAAGAGATGTTCTGGGACAAAAAATAATAATTTTTTATTATGGCTCTAAATGGTAATATAATTCTGTAAATTTTCCAGATTGAGCAAATTCTACAAATTCTGCAATTATTCAGCAAATTCTACAATTCAGCAAATTCTGCAATTCAGTAGAAATTATGCGGTTACCATTTACACCCATAAAGTTTAGAATTTTAAGATTTAGACTCTAAAAATTTATAATTAGTGACATTTTTGCAAATGGACAACATATATTGGTATTTTGCAAATATAACCAAAAATGGTATTTTTGCAATTATCCCCTAAATATTATATGTAGTGCGATTAAATCTTACTAAATTTGCTTGACAATTCTAAAATAATATTGTAATATTTTAAAAATTAGGTTTACTAAAAAATAATTCAATTTTAATAAGTTACTAAAAATATTCTAAAATAAGTTTGTTTTATCAATTTATTAATTTATTTAAGGGGCAACTGCAAAATGCAATTTTTGCTGTGTACATTTGCAAGAATGTCAATTAGGGGTGTTTATTTGCAAAAATAGCACTAATTATGGATTTTTAAAGCATAAATCTTAAAATTATATTCCCTAAAAAATGTTTTGACCCCTAAAACTCCTAAAACCCTCGAAACTAAACTCTAATACAATATAGTTAACCCAAACATAAATGATATAATGAAATTTGTTTTTCTTTAAATGACATTTTTACAAATTGGTTTTTTTGTTTTTTTAATTATTATTTTTGGATCTGGATCCGATCTAGCTCTAATTACTACTCTATCCATTTCAAAATATAAGATGTTTTGGAGGGTTTTTGAAAATGTAAGATGCTTTGACAATACTAGGTACTTTTTAACTTTATTAAATATTTAATGAGCATTAGTATTTTGCAATATTTTTGTGATTGGTCAATAATAATTAACCATTTAAGTTTGAAAAAAAATTACTTTTTTAAAATTAATTATTTTTTCAAAATTAATTACTTTTTAACAAAAATTTAGCAAATTCTGTAATTCAACAGTAATTCAACAAAAATTCTGCTGTTACTATTTAAGTTTGATATTATTCAGCAAATTCTGCAATTCAATAGTAATTCAACAAAAATTCTGCGGTTACCATTTATACCCTAAATTAAAATCTCCTTTTTCTATGTGATTGACCAAGAAGATGTAGTAGTATTTATTGTTGTTTATGTCATGAAGATTAAGTTTTTAAAATCTCCTTTTTCTATGTGATATATTGATCAAGAACTATCCAATGTGAACTTCAAAAAATATGAATTGGAAAATATTTTAATAAATTGAAATCAATATTGGTTAAAAATTATTCTTGGTTGCTTTTTTTTTTCTATTCGGTAAACTGATGATTTGGAAATGTCGAGAAGGTGTATACATAACTGATAATTGTCGGGGAAATAAAAATGATTAGAACAATACAAATTTTAAATGTTCTTTAATATACGTGAATGTTATAAGAAAAATAGTCTTATGAAATAGATAGAGTATTACGGTTTTTTTTTTTATATATAAAATTACTTACGGTTCTTTCTCTATTTAGAGAACATATAAACTAAATTAATAGGGAATTTTGTTTAATACATCTACATTAAACTTGATAAGAACAAGTGAAATCATTATTACAAATTACTAGTAATGACAATTTAATACTTTCTTTGTTTCTAAATTATTAATTTTTTAAAATTTTAACGTATATTAAAAAAATATATTATTTTTTAATAATAAATATATTATTTTTTGTATTAAACAATTTTCTATAATTTTTAGCCAATATAATTCAACAAAATCAATTAATATGTTTAGAAATTTACAATTCAGCATCACTACTTCATTAAAATACATAAAAAAATGTAAAAATTCAATATTTTAGAAACAAAAATTTTTCAAAAAAAAATCTATCTTATATAAACGAAGAGAGTAGTATATACTTATAGAAAATAGTTGATCTTGCATGTAATCAGAGCAGTCAATAAGAGGTGGCAAGTGGTTATATCATGTAACACACCATTTCTAAGTTCTTAAAAAAAAAATAAACACACCTTTTCCACCGAAAAATGAGAATCTATATCATACTACTTGTCAGTCATATCTAAACATGCAAAGTCGCTAAAGAGATTTTCATGATTATTTTTGAAAAACGGAAAGATTTTGAGAGATGACACAACAAACAAGATATCATAAACTCACATTGCATGCGATAGGATTGGGCACCTAAACCTATTCAATTTTCGGACGTGTAAACTTAGGGCCTATTAGTAGTAGTCAAATTGATTCTTCGTTTACCATGTCGTTCAGTTGTTTTGGTCAAACCGATGAATATCACTTTGTTTCGAGATATAATTAGCATTAATCAATGACATTCTTTTTCAACATGTTATATTAGTTCATGTTTAAAACTTTTATACATAAATTAAAAAACTATTTTTTTTTTAAATATAAAATCATCAATTCCTATACTCCCTCTGTTTCAAAATAATTATCATTCTAAGTAGTTTCACACATATTAAAAAAATATATTAAATGTCTACTTTACCCCTAATTAATACAATATTTTATTTGATATGAGTAATTAATAAGTTTAAAAGTAAACATAAAATTAGAAAAATTAGTCAGCATTGAAATTGCAGAATGACAACTAATTTGAAACAAAAAAATAAGGCTAGAGTGACAAGTATTGTGAAACAGAGGAAGTACCATTCAACCAGAAAATTTAAACAGTCAAAAACAATAAAAATATAATTAATTTTATATTAAAAATTAAAAACATCATCTAATTTAAAACACAAAATATTTTTAAAACATTATTTATTAAAATACGGAGAGAATATTAACGAAAATAATTAATACTAATCATTAATTTCTACTTACTTCTCTTTCTCTGTAACTTACATAATACATATAATGATTTTGACGGCTCACCATCTCCAAGAGCTAAATAACCACTTCCCACGTCTCATTTACCTCTATCTATACATACTCCTTCTGTTTTAATATATAAGTTGTTTTAGAGTTTTTATTTTGTTTCACAATGTAAGTTGTTTTACCATCTCTATGTCAAAAAACTAATAAAATAAAGATATACTCTAAAAAGTTCAAAAGCAAATACAGTTTACGATAATGTTTAGTGCACCTTTATTTATTACCTGCTTAGTCACGAAAATGTTTTGAAAAAATAAAAGAAAAAGTCAAAAAGCAGTTATTTGCCCAATAGAAATACCTGTGAGAGGATTTATATAAGCCGTATTAGTGATACCACTACATCATCTTATTTTTAGTGCAGTAACTATTTTTTTGTTTCTCCAAAAATCTAAATCAATCAAAAAAATTGCATGGAAAAGGTAAAGCAAGAAGAAGAAGTTAAATCCAAAAATGTTCAATTGATTCGGAAGGTGAAATATAGTACCACCGGAGAATCAAAAGACGTTTATCGGATTCATGATAGCAACGCTACCTATCCACCCCGAGAGCTTAATTTGAATAAAATGTGTTATGCTCTGGGAGACCTTCATCCGGACAGAGGGACTGAAGAAATTATAATAACTATGCTGAAGATTCAGACACCCAAATTTTTTTAGCTTTGGTTCCTTATTTTTTTTATTTTTATTTTATCTTTAATCTTGGTTTTTCTAAATAATTTTCTGTATTTTGATTATGTCTCTTATGACTATTTCGCTCCTAGTAATGTCATAAACGTAAAAGAATAAAAAATGTAATGGAGAAGACAAGATCTAGAAAAATAAATTTAAATAATTTTTTTTTATCAAACAAATAATTACAAACATAGTTATAGATTAAATTTTACTCCATGATGTTTACAAGAAGATACATGAATTCATAATAGGAGAATCTTTGTTTTTGTTGAGTTACGAAACAGTGGCTCCAAGTTTAAAATTTTTAGTTTTGGTTTCATTCTAAAATTCTTTTGTTCAATTAGAAAGATAATGTGTGCATGGCTATTATATTTTGGGTTCACGTTTGTCTCTTGAGTAACATCATGAGTGCATGGTTTTTGAAAAATCAAAAAGTAAGTACAAAGGAAAATAAACTTAGAGTAAACAAATGTGTCTTAATCTTGCAAATACATAGGGCACACCATAAATTAACAAAGACAGTGTGTTCTTCTATGACAAAAAATCGTAAAAACAAAACAGTAGAAGTTTATAATGAACTTAATGTGTTCATCACACTTTGGACTAAACCAACATCACAACCTATTTGTATAGGAAGCCGATCATCTTTTTCCAATGTAGATTTCTTCATATGTGGTATATTGTACTTGTTTGATCCTCCAACTTTCATAGTCTCTTGCATGCACGATTGAAGAGTTAAGAAAATATGGTTCACCTTTTTCGTAGGATATCTTTCAAAAGATTCTTCTACCGCACGAACAAGATCTTCAATGGTTTTTGGACACTCCTTATGTTGTAGCGATTGAATAGCACTAAAGAATCCAAGATCTAAAATATTTAGATCCGGCGAGTTCGGCGGTTGACACATCAATTGGATATCGAAACCATTCTTTGAAGCAACTTCTTGGAATTCTTTATCCCCACAAGCAATATGTGTTCTTGCATTATCTTGTTGAATAAAGATAGTCTTTCCTCGATCTTCTTGAGGCCACTTTTCATGAATAGCCGGAAGAACCTTTTCAATCAAACATGCTTTTATATCTTCTCTTTTGATAGACGTTGCTGCTTTTAATTCCAAGGTTCCAGCATCCCTATTTTTACTCCGTCTCTTAGCAGGCTCCTTAATAACAAACGGAAATATTCCAATCTTTCCAGAAAATACCTCTTTCCCTTCCTCGTCAAACCTTGGACGAGCCATCGCAGCTAAAAACATTACTTTTCCAATGTAATTTTTACTTTGACATGTACGTCGCGGCTCTTCTTTAGTCGGAAGTAAATAATACTTCTCGGTCCTTTTTGTCATATAGAACCATTTTTCATCGATATGCACCATATTGTACATATCAACAAATTTTGGTTCATGATGTAGAGTATTTTTATCCAACATAGAGATGCAAAATCGTAGTCTACCTTTCATATTGTCTTCCTTCAAATGAGGCTTGATGCTATTGGTATGACGTCGAATGATCCCTTCTTTCTTTCGTCTAAATAATGTTGTAAGACTCACACCCATGGCCATAGACATCGACCTCAAAGTTGTTCGTTTGTGTAGTGGAATTTGAGCAATTTGGTTTGGCTCAAGCGAGATTCTTTTGCGGCCACAATTTATAGATCTTCGGTGAGATACATCCACTCTTCCACTACTAGCCGTTGTTTCTTTTGCTCTTCGCCAAATCCTTTGCACCGTAAATATAGACACCGAAAATTGATTAGAAATTTCTCTGGTAATATTTTTTCCCAATTTTCCATCAACACTTCTCTCTAATAAAGCATTGAAAATCTCTTGTCACTCCTCATTTGAAAGATTCTTTCTGGTTTGTCGCAAGTTTTGTTCATCTTCAAATGCACTCCCTTCGTATTCTGTTAAAAAAAACAAAAGAATTATGGTCAAAAATTTGAGGAAGCATAATAAGGAAATTATTTGTTTGTAGTGACGTACTTAAAATATTTAAACAACAAAATCGTAACTGATTTTAAAAGAGCTTAAATAACTAGAATGTTAAAACAATGAGATATTCTCAAACAAAGAATTTGAGAACGTGGACTAATCGAGGGAAACAAACAGAGGAAAAGTAGGAACTGAAAAATTAAATTACTAAGAAACTCCAAGTTTTATCTTGCTGAAGTTAAAGCACTAAGCACAATAACTAAATCAATAAGCACAAAAACAAAATGTCTTATTCATCTTGCTCAGGTTACGTCTCAAAAAATTTAAAAATGATGATTTATTTATTTTTAAAGAAAACGAATAGTTAAAAAAATTTACCGGAAACAATTGGAATATCTTCATCTTCATTGTTAAAACTTTCTGGTGGTAGTTCGTTTAAGTCAAACAAACACTCATTTTCTTCACTTAGAAAAGACATACTCAAACGACAAAATTTGAAGCTGTAAAAGAATTTAGAAACCATTTTTATTTTAAAGGTTACATAAGCATAAAATGATTCACGAAGTTTTTACTTTGGCTCCAATGTAAAATTTTAAATTTTAAGCTTAAAATTAGTTTTGTAAAGTTGGCTCCACTTTTTTCTCTAAAACTGTAAATGAAAAAATTAAAGTAAATGATGGCTCCAATTTTTTCAAGTATTTCATGTTATCCGAAAGTACACTGCGTAACCTTTAGTATTCCCCTTTTTCAAGTAATTATTGTTTTTATTAAAATAATTTTTTCTGTTTAAAATAAGAATGATAAACGTAATCTTTTAACACTTTTTGAAAAGTAAACATTTTAAAAATAAATTTTCTTAAACACCGTGCTTTTAGCTAAAACAACTTAAATAATGAAACGGAGGGAATATAAGTTAAAGTGTTTATACATTCCAAAGACATAGTATATATATACGTTTACGCACGATTCATTTTCTTTGAATAAGAGATAAAAAAAATGTTACTATCCCCTTTCAATCGAAATGGCTAATAGGAAACCTCTAAGGAGCTGGTCAGAGTCCGACCACTATCAACAATTCCTTCAAGGAGAAGAAGATTTATTCTCTATTCTCGATCATTCACTTTCCATCGATTACAAGTACGTCATAAGAGTTTTACTGTTAAATTAAGAAAATGGTTTGTTTTTGTGAGCAAATCTAATGTACTCTTTCGTGGTTTGATAATTCGCAGCTCGTTCACTAATCCTTTTAAGGATTTTCAAACTCAAGCTTGGTTTTCTTTCCAAGACGACAACGTTGTTAATCCAATCTCTACTAGTTATGCAGCTGGTGGTGATCATATGTTTATGGCTTCACTTGAACTTGAAGCCATTACTACTTTCTCTCAAGGTATATATGTATACATATATGCATGTACTTATTTATATATATAGATACTAATGTTGTATGTTCTGTATCAGATGCATTGAGTGGAACGTGGAATGAGAATACTGTTCATTACAATAACCAGGTTGAAGATGAAATCTCAAGAGTTAATAGCACAGGAGATTCAAACATGGAGATAGTATTGCATGAAGAAAACAACACAGTGAAGGAGACAACAACAAGCCAGAAGAGGAGATATAGAGAAGATGGAGTCACCAAGACTTTGTCGAAGGAAACAATCTCACAATACTACTACATGCCCATAACTAAAGCAGCCAAGGAGCTTAAAGTTGGATTAACCTCCTTGAAGAAGAGATGTCGTGAGTTAGGTATTCCTCGTTGGCCTCACCGTAAGCTCAAGAGCCTTCGAAATGTAGAAACTAATATCATGGTGCGCCAATACACACAGTTTATATATATTAATATATAGTCAATGGACTTGCTTATAAACTTATATGTGATTGTCTTTTATGACAGGAATCATGGAATATGGATGGAGAAATGAACAAGAGAAAGCTAAGGAACGCTTTGAAGACTTTAAAGATGGAGAAGAAGATGATTGAGAAGGTTCCTGATTTGGAATTTGGGGTTAAGACTAAGAGGTTAAGGCAGGCTTGCTTTAAGGCTAGTTACAAACGGAGACGGCTCTTGTCGTCCGTTTAACCAGAGAGCAAGAGCTTCTCTATAGAAAGAGGGAGATCTAATCAACTATTTTTAGCAGTCTAGGTTACTATTCGATGAGTCTTGTAGTATCATCTTTTGATGATGATGATGGTTGTTTTGCGTGAAAACGGGATTAGCATTTTTCATCATCACTCTAATGCTAATCCGGTTTTCACTCTCTTTTATTTTTGTTGGTTTAATAAAAACAAAATTATTGGGAGAGCCTATTTATACCTTGAGACCTGTGAAAAGTTTGATTTTTGTTTGCTGTTTAAAGCGTTTATCTCTAAATAATCATGACTTACAATTTAAACACCAGTGTGTGTTATATGGTTTTTTTTGAATTATAAATTACTCTCTGTCCCATTATATAAAAAAATTTATCTAAAAACGCAGATTTAAAAAATTATTTAAATTTTTGTTTTATCTTTTTTACATTAAAAATATCATTTAACATTTAATTAAAACCAAATCAACCAATAAAAAAAATACTACAGAATATAAATAGTCATAATCATTAAATTTTGTTTAGAAAATTGAAAAAATCTTATAATATAGGACAAAATAAAAAATCTAAAATATCTTACATTTTAGGTCAGAGGAATTTATTTTACATAGATTGGTTACGATATGACAAATAAATAAAAAAAATCCAATTCGAGATTTTTATTTGATTTTCAGGTTGGTTTCAGTATAATAATATACTCATTGTTTGTTCTCGAACCGAGACTGGCTAAGTAAAACTATTGGGCTTTGCTTGGTTTTAAATAAAGCCCAATATAACTTACGGCCCACTTTTTCACACCGCATAAATCGGAATCCCAATAATCAAACCGCTAGAGATAAAAAAAAAACAGTGATCATCATTGAAAATTGAAATCAGTACAAGAAAAAGAGACAAGAGAATCACAAACACACACGTTTCAATATCTCACGGACAAGAGAAGACATCGCCGGTATCAATCCACCGGTAATCAGCGTCGACGGTGGCTCCGTTAGTAGCGGCGGCGGTGGTGTGAAGGAGACTCTTGATTTTGTAAATACATTTGTGATTATGGATGCGGTTGAGAACCGCTTTTTTGTTCAACGTTTGCGTTTGCGTTTCAGACGATTTCAGATGTAGTTGCTTCGATACTTGTTCTTCTTTCAAATTCTCCTCTCCTTCCTCCGATTGGACTCGTTTCGAAATCACAAACTCCATTATACTAGTAATTATTTTTTGAAATATTATTTGTTGTGATTGTGAAGTTATTAACAACAAACACTCGTGTGTGTGTATTTATATATACATACCATGCAATAATGGATTGGTGAAACTTCGCATTCAGATATTGTAACTTGTATATTAAAAATTGTTTTTTTAAGGGAAAAAGTGGGGACATATATTATTACGTTGGGCTTTGGTCCCCTTGGTTATGTGAAAACCGGTGGCTGATTTTGGCTTTTCACTAATGTAAACGAAGGGACACAAACTATGTGCTTTCCTACGCACGTAGTTACGTACCGTAGCTTTAGCTTTTGAGTGCGTTCTTCATGCTTTAAAAATGGTTTTTCATCTGATAATTTAATGAGACAAAATGTCACATTTTTATATATAATCTGAAAGATTCCGAAACGATTCTTTAATACATGGAAAAACCATACTATATTTTAAGTGATTAAAAAATATTCCGATCAAAGTCACAACCATTCCGAGTTTTCGACTACCACTTCCACAAGACAGATGACCATTAATTGTAATTTTAAAATGAGCATAATAGTAGTATTTGATTCAAGGTTATAACAGAATAGTACGTAGAATGATCTGATAGCAAAAATACTTCTCATTGAATAAAGTTTTCACATATTAATCATAATGCTAAAACACTGGTTTTTGTAGACTAATGATGTGTTTATGGGTGATTGGCCTAACATCTCAGGTTATAGTCAGGAAGCCTCGCTTTAAGAAATTTGGCATGAGAGAAATTGGAGGGTTTATAATCAAGAGCAAATTCCTTTTTCTCTTAGCCTAATTCTTTCCTCGGTCTCTCAATGCTGAGTAAGGTAAACAAGTTATGAACTGGTTATTGATCAAAACTTCTTTTTTGATTGACCATTGATTAATAAGATTCACATATAGAGAACCGAACATAACATAAAGGTGTTAAGGTTACATAACAAGAACTTGGTATTTACTTTTGGTCATAGTAGTAAGCAATCTCCCACTGACAAAACGAACAAGAATCTCGTTGCATCTCCCATTACTTGGGACAATAAACTCAAATAAAAGCTTATTGGTCTTCATCAACTTATGGCTTCTACAGAAACACAACCATGATTCAGACGAGAACCTGAGTCCTCTATGGCAATTCACAATCTTCATTGGCCACTTCTTTCCATTTTCATCGCAAAGCTCGATATCTTTCTCCAACTCGATCCCGTTCGATTTCAGAAACGTTATCGGTATTTCCTAGCAACACATATATATATAGCGATTGATCTAGGTTTATATGTTAACTAACCATCAAGATAGATTTGTAAAAAAAAACGATTCTTTAAGCTCACCAGTTTCTGAAGTACACTATTTGTAATATTCCTCACAAAATGCGGATTCTTCAGGTTTTCAAATCGTTTTTGTTTCTTCTCACAAGGATCTAGATAATAACAATGAACAATATATGATTCAAAATATATAAAATGTTAAGAAAAAAACCAATAATGTTAATTACCTCCAACCCGGTTAACTTCTCTCCGAGTCTTTAATTCACGATGTTCCGGTTTGGTTTTGCTAGTTGAAAAATACTCCGGTTCACTAATCTCAACCAGATCAATAGGCTCTTCCTTAACCGAATCTTGTTTCCGTTTCCGTTTCTTGCCACAATCTTTACTACGTTCCGGTTTGGAAAAACTATCAACCGGTTTAACAGTAACCGGTTTTTCTTTCTCAACAGAAACCCTAGATCTCTCCGTGTTAGTGACGACACCAAGATCTTTTTTAATCCCGTCATTAGCGAAAACCGTAACGGAAAATCTCGAATCTCCGTCGTAACAAAACACTAGAAAGTCTCCGAATTCAAGAGATTGATCTTCAACGAAAATATTCCAACCTTTTCCGAAAACTACACGAGATCTTTCTTCTGTGTCTTGTGTTTTTGTCTCTAGATACCATAATCTTCCGATCTCATCGAGTAATGAAACTTCATTAGGTAATGGTTTCTCTAAGATATCTATGAATGCTGGTGGTATCACCTGCATGTTTTAATTTCATAAAAAAAAAAAAAAGGAAATTTTTGTTGTTGACATAAAAGAGAAGAAGAAATAGAGATATATAGAAACATTACCAGTTCGCGAGAACTAAATTCAGGAAGAAAAACCTTGAAAAATTCTCTGTCTTTGCGTTCGTAAGAAGATGAAGAAGAAGCCTTTTCAACCATTATTTCTGAATTCTGTAATTAGGGCTTTTGGTAAAGAATCAAGAAGATCTCAAAAGCAGAGGATCTGATTAGAAAAGACGAGAGGATCTAATGTAAATAATGTAATGATGTTTCTAAAGTCTTGACAAGGTTAAAAGGAAGAAGGAAAACCTATCAGAGAATAAATTAAAAAAGGTAAATCACGAGGTTTGTTTTTTCTCCCCCTAGTTTCTTACTATTTATAAGTTTAGCCCCTTAACTTTCTGATTTTTACAGCTTAACCCTTTTAAAAGGCCTAATCAAATCAATCGATGATGACTGACTACGATTTGTATACTCACTCTACTCTCTTGTTTGACTTGGCCAATATTACGATGTAAATAAATTTAATGTTTATTTTTATTTACCGTTTCGATAAAGTAGTTCCGAAGATATTCTCTCCCCCAAAAGAAACAGGAATAATTTTATGGAAACAACTTTTTAGAAAACAAAAAAGGAAAAACAAAGCTTTATATGGAAACAAATTTGCGGAAATGTGAAGATTTACTATGGAAATTGAAAGATATGGAGAATCCAATTACTCGTTAGGTTATTTTAAAAAAAAAAAAGTATATAAAATTAGTTAATTTTGTTCAAAACTACTGTATTTGAAATTATCTATAAATATGCTTCAGCAAATGTAAACACAAAGATTTCTTCAGTGAGGAGATGATACTATAAAATATTTTTCATACCGGCTAATGAGTTTGGACTTCTCTTTTATTTCTAGTACCCGATTTTTTTCCTTGTAGCTATCAAATTTGTACATTTTGTTATATATCTCATTCCATGAAAAATTTGTGTTGTCATACTCTTAAATCACATTACTTTTGTACTTAGCAGAGGATTTTTCAC
Source organism: Arabis hirsuta (assembly GCA_964056655.1). Taxonomy (NCBI): domain Eukaryota; kingdom Viridiplantae; phylum Streptophyta; class Magnoliopsida; order Brassicales; family Brassicaceae; genus Arabis; species Arabis hirsuta. The sequence continues at coordinate 46,891,834 of OZ053299.1, forward strand.
AAATCATTTCCAGCAGTTGCTTAGTAACATTTAAGATGTTTCACGTACGTTTTAGCATATGGTTGGAAAGTGATTTTCTCAAATTTGTTTATGTATCATCACTAGAATCATTTTCACCAATTTTATTGTGACGTGACATTATCTTAAATATGATATGACAAAATTTATCAAATATTTGTTTCACTAATTTAGTTAACTCAATACTACTTAAATTAGTCCACTCAATAATGTTTATCATCAATCAGGCACATCTTTTTAAGAGAATAATTAATCCACTAATCATAATTATACATAGCTTCCTCCACTATGTATAAATGAAAGATGATAATAACATCCAACAATCGACCACATTTATATCAAGTTGTTTTTTTTAAAAATGGTTTTCGGAGATGAATATAATATTAACGATCAAACTAATCTTACGTATACACGAAGATTTCCATCAAATGAACCATCAAAGGTAAAAAAGCAATGCTTTTTTTCATTTGATCAAACGCCCTTTTGTTTAATTTTTTGTAGTTTTGGTTTATTTTTGATATATTAATATCATTTCATGGATCAACAATCCAAATAATTTATAAAAAAAAATTATTTTAATATTTTAAAAGTCATTATCACCACGTATAACACAATTTTGGAATCATAATTATGCATATCACACAATAAGTCAACCCTTATACATTATTTGAGAGTGATTTTTTCAAAATTTTTTATGTGTCACAAGTGATTTTCACAAAATTATATCCGCATATAACGCCGAGAGTCAGCTAGTCGTATCTTGAAAAAATAACTTTGATATAAAATCCATAGACTCCACTCGTCAAGTCCGTAGAGCACCTAAGATCATAATAAAAGTATTCATTTGTCTTTTATTTATCAAACAGTTTTGCTTCTATGATGATTTTGAAGAGATTTAACATTGCAGTGTTTTCCACATTTTCCTCCTTTGCATTACCGATTTGGGAGTAGACTACATAGTTATTGTCGATCTTACTTCTCACATTTTTTATATATTCTAGGTTTGATGCTACAAACATCAATCATGGGATTCGATTTTTGTTACAAGATATGAAAATAAAAATATCAACTAATTTTTGTTTGTGTTTTCAAGTTGATATTGGATATGGTTTCCATAATAGTCATTAGTTACTCATTTGTTAAACTTGATGACAAATTCAAACTCAAATTGAAATCGTCAAATTCACTTTGCAGAATATTTATTGGTATTTGATTGTTTTGCTATTTTCTTGCACAAGAAAATGCAATTCCACCAAAGAAATCCAATAATCAAAACTTTCCATCAAAGCAAAAACAATGTTTTCTCACTGTCGAAACATAGAGGGGTAAAACATGTTTCAAAAACCAAAAATAAACATTGTTCGACATTTTTCCAAGAGAAGCGAGCTCTGAGAGTTCATCAACGAAAAAAAGAATCGGGAATGAAATTGTTGCCACGCTGATAAAAAAATATTGTTCCTCTGTGAAGAAACCTGCCATGAACCACTCAAAGCATAGCCTTAAGAACTCCTCCTCGTACGCCAAAGTCGCTGGCAAATTCGTTCCGAGCTCGGCATACGCGACCCTGCGCTATGCCCTGCAACCCGGAAAGAAGTATCCACATCTTTAATCTTTGCCGACGTACGACCCGAAGTAGAATTCTCAAACTCAAATCCAACATCATTCGTCTTGTGTAAAGTCGTTCCTAACCACTCAACCGTAAAATGCCGTCATTATGGACATATATGCAATACAGACAAAACCGGATCCTAACTACAATTTTCTAGAACCCTTTAATCTACCTCACGAAACGAATTTTTTTATCTTGAGTTCTTAATAAAGTGTAATGGAAAAATTAGTAGAGAGCATAAATGGATAATTTCATAAAATGATATGAATCTTTATCAACTCAATAAAGTACTATAACACAAGGGGTTGGTTCTCTTGTGCCCTAGGCTCAAAAGACAGAGAGTTATTCTTTAAATCGAAATATCCAAAAACTGTTTTCGGGTACCGAAGAGATTATGAACCAAAAGTTCGGAACTCCTACCGTTTATCCAAAAAAAAAAAATTGCTATAACTCATAAGCAAAGAAAAGAAAGGACATGGCAGTTGCTTTCTACGGGTTGAGGCTTTGAGCCAAAAGAAAGCTACTTAATGAAAAGATAATCAGAAATGGGCATTTTTGCTTTTTACAATTTCTTAAGATTATAGCTCGTATAGAGTTCATCGGACCAAAGCCTCCTTACAATTCAGAAGGTTCTGTTTCGAAGCTTTATGAAAAATCCCTTAGACGCAGAAACCCTGTAAACCCCAATAACCGGAAGAAATGTTGAGCCATCTGTCTCGGACATTCCGTCATAATTGTCGTTTCCGGCAACAACAATGTCGCCGTTACAAGCCTCCGAAGTCGCCACCGCCGCCTCCATCACCACCGGCGTTACCAAAACCGCCGAAAAAGCCTCAAACTTTCACCTTCCACGACGCGACGTGGGAGGATCCTTACAGTTGGATGTCGAAACTCGAAGACAAAGTAGCGATGCGTCATATGGATATCTATATGGAGCAAGAAGAGAAGTATACCGAAGCTGTTTTGGCTGATACTGATCGGATTCAGACCAAGCTTCAGTCTGAGATGGCTTCTCGCTTGTCTTTTGAGCTCTCCACTCCTCCCCTTCGTTGGGGACCTTGGTGGGTCAATTGAAATCCACAGCTTTTCTTGTTTATTATGCGAAGTTTGAAGTAATCTTAACATTGTTCATCGAATTGGATAGATTTCAAGAGGTTTGAGAACAAATGGTAGTAAAAAGCTTGGATCATTTTGTGCATACTCGTCGATTAGTTTGAAAGTTTCGTCCTTTTTGGTAATAGGTTGTATTATAGACGAGTCGAAGAAGGGAAGCAGTATCCAGTACTGTGTAGAAGGCTAGCGAGCTTGCACGAGGAGTTCATTTCTCATAAATCTCCTGCTGCAGGGTTTGATTTTACATCTGGGAAGAGGATTGAGCAGAAGCTGCTTGATTACAATCAGGAAGCTCAAAGATTTGGAGGTAAATAAGCAAGTTTTGAGGCTCTTATACTTGTAAGGATCAAGTGGAATCAGGAATTTTGTTGTGTTCTTTTTGTGTGTGGTTTTGTAGGTTATGCTTATGAAGAAATGTCGGAGATATCTCCTGATCATAAATTTCTTGCATATACTATGTATGATAAGGACAATGACTACTTCATGTTGTGTGTGAGAAACTTGAACTCTGGTGCTTTATGTAGTAAGCCTCACGCAGATCGTGTCTCGAACATAGCGTGGGCGAAGAACGGGCAGGCTTTGCTCTATGTCGTGACTGATCAGAAAAAACGGCCATTCAGGTTTTCGTCTGATCAATTGTGTTGTCTGGTTCAACTACAAATTGCTTGTGTAAATCAATTTTTGTTGCTTCTGTTATTAGGATATATTGTAGCACGATTGGGTCAACGGATGAAGATGTTTTGCTTCACGAAGAACTCGAGGGCAATGTTCATGTTAACATACGACATACAAAAGATTTCCACTTTGTGACTGTAAATACATTCTCTCCTATGTTTTCAAAGGTGAACGCGCCAAATTGATCTCTTATAAGCTCTTTTTACTTATTTGTTGTTGAGCTACTTGTAATTATAACAAGAACTATGTCTTAGGTGTTTCTGATAAATGCAGCTGACCCGTTTTCTGGTTTGGCATTGGTTTGGGAACACAATGCTCCAGCTCACTGCATAATCGAGCATCATCAAGGATTCCTCTATTTATTTACAAATGCTTCCAAGGATGGTGGAACACTCGACCATCATTATCTTCTTCGAAGTCCTGTTCACTTCTCTTCCAGCCCAAGAGTCTGGGAGGTTGGTTTGGCTGATACAATATCTGTTTCTATGTACTGATTAGTATTATTCTCCACTCTGATTTGTATGTGTTCATCTCTCATCTACAGAAAGTTTTTATCGATGACCCTGAATTGATCATAGAGGATGTTGATTTCTGCAAAACACATCTGTCCCTCATTGTGAAGCAAACGCAGAGCTATAAAATCTGTGTGGTTGATCTACCTCTCAAGACAGAGCGGGTGAAGCTTACTATGCTTAGTTACTTTCATCGATCAGATTGATGCTCTGTGAATAAGTTTGACCATATTAGTTTCTTATAAACAGGTACCAGTTCATCTGAGAGATAATAAACCTCGTTACCTTCCTCTTCCAAAGCACGTTTCTCAAATATTTCCTGGCACAAACTACGACTTTAATTCTCCAACAATGCGGTTCACAGTTTCTTCACTTGTGGTAGGAGAATTCATATTGCTGTCTCTGCACTGTAGTTAAGAGTTTTTAGTTGCTAATTTTTTTGAGTTTGACATATGGTCTGCAGATGCCTGATGCTGTGGTTGATTATGATCTATTAAATGGGAAATGGAACATTGTACAGCAACAAAACATGCTTCACGAAAGAACACGGGTTTTATATGGCACTGCAAACTCTACTGAGAGCCCTAATATACCCTCAGGCACCAGAACTGTCAGTTTTGATACTGAGGATATTACTGCCGAGAATGACAACTTGTGGAATGACTTAACCGAATTTTATGCCTGTGATTACCACGAAGTCTCTTCTCATGATGGAGCCATGGTTCCATTAACTGTTGTTTGCTCGAGAACTCAGAAAGAGGAGAATCAAAAATCTGGTCTTCTTCATGTTCATGGTGCTTATGGTGAAATGCTCGATAAGAGATGGCGTAGTGAACTGAAAAGCCTCCTCGATCGCGGATGGGTTCTTGCATATGCTGATGTTAGGTCAGTCCCGTCTTCTCTTCTCTCTCAAATACTTGATCTTATTTGTAGATATGTGTTTATTTTTGGCTTCTTGGGTTTGTTTTCAGAGGTGGAGGTGGGAAAGGAAAGAAGTGGCATGAAGAAGGAAGAGGCGCAAAGAAACTTAACTCCGTTAAAGATTACATTCACTGTGCCAAGTTCCTTGTTGAGAACAATATAGTTCAAGCAAACAAGTTAGCTGGTTGGGGATATAGTGCGGGAGGGCTTGTCGTTGCTTCAGCTATCAATCAATGTCCAGATCTCTTCCAAGCTGCGGTTCTAAAGGTAATCAGGAAACTGTGAATCAAGAGAAAGCGAAGGCAGTGACTGATTACGAAACCTTAAAATCATCAACTGTTTCTTTTGTTTTTGTTTCAGGTTCCTTTTCTTGATCCGACTCATACTTTAATACATCCAATACTACCCTTAACGGCAGCGGATTACGAAGAGTTTGGATATCCAGGAGATATCAATGATTTTCACGCGATACGGGAATATTCGCCTTATGACAACATTCCTAAAGATGTTCTTTATCCAGCAATTTTAGTCACTTCCTCATTCACTACTCGGTAAGTATCCAGCAGTTTTAGTCACTTCCTCATTCCTATAGACGCTCCCTTTTATTGATGTTTGAGATTTCTTCTCTCGCATTGTCAGATTTGGCGTATGGGAAGCTGCGAAATGGGTTGCAAAAGTCCGTGACAATACCTTCAATGACCCTGAACGCCCGGTCTTACTCAACTTGACGACTGATATTGTTGAAGAAAACCGGTTCTTGCAAACTAAGGAATCCGCGTTAGAGATTGCGTTTCTCATAAAGATGATGGAATCTTGAGAAGAAAACCATCAACCACAGAGAATAGATATAGATATTTCCTTTGGTTCTAAATTTTAGATATGAATCAATGAATTGTGTGACACAAAGATGGAAGAGAAATGAACAGTTACAATATACAGACAGCTGCAACAGTGTCTGAGATCGTCTCTGTTCACATAACTTCCCATAATCATACACGAGAATGTTCTCAGATAAGTACAGTAAAGGAAGTAGTGTAAGACAAAATGTATCCATTGCTCATGTCCTTTAAGCTTCTGAAGAATCATCTTCTTCAATAACTGTTGGAAGTGTCCCCTGTTTAGCAAAACCCGGACTCAAGAACTTCGCCACGAAATTCCATAATCGGTAAACATCTTCAAAGTTTGTCAAGAACCCGAGAGAAGCTGTGACAACCTCAACTCTCATGAACCCGTTGTTTCTTCCTTCTCGATCCACCGGTTTCCAAGAACTTGAGTCTTCGCTTCGACCATCGATGATCTTTATGTGACTGAGGTAACCAATACCTAGAGATATCCCTTCTCTTTCAGCTAGTTTCTGCACTATCTCAGGATGCACCATTCCGCTTTTCAAATCCCTAACATTGAACGCCACCGAAGATCCGCGCTCGTATTTGATCTTTGGACCATAAATCTGAATAAGATTCTTGTGCTCTCCGCCTGGATCTGATATAGGGAGCCTTAATTGGAGCAGAGAAGTCACAAGCCAGTTAATGAGGTACCGGAGTCTCGAGGTGGTTTTGTTGAGACCTAACATGTTTACATGATCAATGTGCCTGCAAACTATCTCAGGTTCTCTCGGGTCATCATCCCATTCCACTCCATTGCTTCCATCTTCATCTTCTTCTTCATCCCCTAGACTGATCACAGATGCTTCTCCATGATCTACTGATCTAAACGATACTCTTCGTTTACTGGGATGTTCATCTTCATTCACAAGAAGTCTCCCGCCATTGTACTGACTCTTCTCCCTTCTTCCTAACAGCCTAAATTCGCCTTCGGTTTCTCTTCTTATCGCACTCTCTTTTATTCCAGAGGTTGAACCATTTCCATTTGCTTCAGAAATTAGCTTACTGCTCCCTCCGTCTTCTTCTTCTTCTATCTCATTAACTCGCAACCGACGACTTGTGTCTATCTTATTCATTTCAGATTTTTCTTCTTCCAACACTTCTTCACCCACTTCATGTGATACTGATAAAACAGCAGCATCAAACGAGAGGACATGGCTCCCACCGTTACTGCCACTATAAGCCTTTGAAGCTTGTTTAGGAGACATTCGTCGTTTGTGGTTTTGTGGAACCAGTAAGGGGCTCTTTTGCTTATTCAGATGACCTGCATTATCAGAATCAGCAGGACTATGACCCAAATCAATCCAGAGCGTGCTATCCGATGACTCATCTTCACTGAAAACAGGGCTCTTTATCAAATCACCCACTGAGATACTCTCAGCTTCCTCAAACACAGCGCTTGTCCCATCTCTATCAGAACCAATTTCATGATCCATATCCGTCTCAAAGACATCCTGCACTTGAGCAGAAGTATAAACACCAGAGAATGCCGGTAATTGAGTTGCCGCAACTTTATTATCCCCATTAATGGCGAGATCATTATCTTCCATCCCAGTCAAACCTTCCAAACCATCCATGGAGTCACTTAGATACAGAGGGTACTCAGGTGTTATCTTCACAATTCCTGAACTTGTTTTCCCGGATTGACTCTGCAAGCAGCTAATCACAGATTTCTTAATCAACAGACAACCAAACCCAGTTGGATCATACCCAAATACACGGTAAAACGAAGTTATGATGAAATCCGGTCGGAACAAAGACAACCCGAGCGAGTCCATGTCTTTAGGACCCAAAGCTCCAGCATCAAGCAACACATGCCAGTTGTTTTGCTGAGCCAATGCCATCCACTGGTAAGAATACTTAGACCCTGTAACCCTCGATTGGACCGGAAACACAAACAAACCGGTCGCGGAATCCTTCTTCCTCTTCTTCTTACTCAAAATCTCCTTCTTAAGATCCATCGAACAAAGCCTAAGCGTAGGCCATTTAAACCAAGCGCTGCCAACCTTTGCGCCTTTCTCCTTCGCACACTGACCCATCCAACTAACCGACTGACTCTCGTGATCAAACATAGTCAGTAGCTTCTTGTTTGTGTGAAACGGATAAGACTCTGCAAGCAACTTGAAAGCAGAGCCTCTACTTACAGTGAACACAAGACCATACTCATTCTCAGGGATGTTCAAGTAATCCATTATCCTAATCTTGATATCATGTTCAATAGATCCTTTCTCAGCACCACCATATAAAGCATGATTGCTTAAATTCGCACTAATCTCCGACAAACTAAAAGTGCAAGTGTCCCAATAATGAACTGTTTGAAGATACGAGAACAACCCAAATCCACAATAGTCAAGACATACCTTTGGTAATGACAAGTGAAAATACTCATCGTTTCTCAATTCATCAACTTTCTCAGAAGATTGATACTTTGGATACATCGTTAGAAACATGTTTAAAGCTTCTTCAAGCTCAGGTAAAGCTTCTTCTGATTCAAATGCTTTTTGAGCTGCAATGGAAGTAGCACGCAAGAACTCTCGTTGAGCATTGAGTCTAGCAAGTGATCTTGACCGTCCAAGGCTTTGATCATGAGACTCGTCTTCTTCTTCAATGTCTTGAGATTTGACGAGTAACCCATTTTCAGATGCTTCTTCGAGAGCTTCTCTGAGCTTGGATTCATGGAGTTTACGCTGAGTTACAGCTTTTGTTGACTCGGAAACATCTCGATTCCTACTGCTCTTCTTGTCAAGTACTAGAGCAGCAGCACAGTGGTAAATTGGCTTCCAAAGTGAGATATGCATCAAATTCCTAATTGTATTATCAAAACATAAAACCTAATCAGAATCACGTTTCAACGAATTAAGAACAAAAGTTTGCCCTTTTTTTTTCTTTCCTGAAAACCTAATCAATCAAATTGGGAAAAAAGGTCACTAATTTAGAAACCTATGATCATAAAAAACAAAACCCAGAAGTCAAAATCAACACTGGATTCGATTCGATTGAAATGAGAGGATGAGAAAATAGAAAGAAATCACAAATCCCAGATCAGGTAAAAAAAAGATGAAACTTGAAACAGATACTAAATCAGAATTTTGGTAAGAAGATCAAAAAGTCAAAACCTTTGTCCCTTCTTGAACATAGAAACTGGAAACAGAGACGCAAATCACAAAAACCATAAGAACAGATCCATCGACAAAGCTAGCTCTAATGGAGTAAGAGTAACAAAAACTTTGTTTTTAACATCTGAAACACAGAGAAGAAGAAAGCTTCTTGTTCTTCGTTTCACTCACCTTGTGTGCTCTACTTGAAGAGAAAATTTAACTCCTTTCACATCAAAGTAGCCATTAAATCCAACAATACAGAGAAAATTTTGGTTTGTGTAATTCTCTCTCTTTGGTCTCTCGTGGTAATATTACTCTTTTCCTTGAACCAAAAATAGTGACTAAAATGCCATTTGACTTTTTTTTTATATCAATCAAATGCCTAATCTTTGCTGTTACTTGCTGTTCCAAATTCCAAATATCTTTTTTTCTTATTATATAAATCAAGGGATCGATCATCAATCCACGCAACATTTTTATGATTTTATTTGAATTTTATAATTTGATTTTGATATCTTTTTGCTGATTGATTATTCTGGGACCCATGAAAGCTTCTTTCTTTCTTTACTGTTTTTTTTCCTCCATTGTTTTGAATGAAGCTCCTTAATTTTAATTTAAAGATCCTCACTTTTACTTTTCTTTTATTTTATTATCTTAAAATCTCATTATTTCTCTTCTTTTACACCTAAAAACATAGAAATTTCAATACTTTTTATTTATTAATTTATGGAAATATTTACTTATATTTAACTTAGCTGTTTGTTGTTGACAGAAAAAAAAGCCATAGCTGTTTTAAGACTATAACATAAAAAGATAAAAAAATTTCCTCAAGAAAAAAACATAAAAAGATAACGAAACTAAAATTTAGCCGTTGAGATATTATTTCGTGGTTTTGATATTTTAGTTGTTTTGTTTGTATTTTTCTGTCTAATTACATAATTCGTCTGCATCACCAATCTTCATCTGTCTGAAACGGTTTTGAGCATGTAAATAATAAAGTATCTTTCTACCAAAAAAATAATAATAAATATCCTAATTTATGATCCAACCCACGCATTTATTGGTTCTAGTTATAACAGTACATTATCTCATAAAAGTAGCCAATTTTAAAAAAAATATGAGAAAAGGTTTTATTACAAAAATTTTGTTGACAACAAATATAAAAATTAAATTTTAGTAGGTGAAGTGGGGGGCTCAACAATAGGGGGTAATTAAATAGTAGTATTCATAAGTCATAACTATAACATGTGGATCCACACAAGTAACAGTAATAAAAAGGTTTTTTTTTTTATCATGTTGTCGTAAATTCAATTGTTTTCTAAGGGATATTATATACAAGTCTCATCCATAATCTTAATAATCTCTTACGGATAAAAATCATAATATTCAAACCGTACAGTAAATCTTCTTTTCTATATTTAACAATTAATAATTATTATTGTACAATCTTATGCAAATTTAAACAAAAATAATTGAATTAAATAGTGATAGAAATGGAGGCAGAGACCTAGATAAATGGTATCAAATCCAAAATGCTTACTTATGTTGATTAGTCAACTATTATCTAAAATGACATAATCACCCCTAGCTTGATTAAATCATTCATTTTGATTTTTGACTACTCAAAACTTTTTCCCAAAGTGGCTTTTTCATGGGCAACAAATTCTCGACGTTCCAATAACCAAAGTATATCAATCTCAAATTATTTTACCAACTATTTTCTCATATGATTTTGAAAATTAATCATTTTTGAATTTTTCTTTTGACTGTGCATAGTTATAAACAGATACATATAGACAAACAAAAAAAAAGAAGAATGTGACGTTCACTTCTCCGACCGTGGAAATATAAACAATGGAAGTGGAGACGCACGTCGCACCCAATTTCACGAGTAGAGATGTGATCTTTTGGCACATTATTGCTATAGTATTGGTTTATCATTAATCTCAGTCAAATTTTGATCAAAGAGTTTTATGTAACATCATATATTATATCAAGGGACAATAGTGTGAAGATCGAATTGTAATCGATTTAGTTGGTTTGTAAATTTTCCCACTTAGTTAAATTTTCTGTCTAGTAATTGCTCTGGTTCAGTTTCTAACACTATTTTCAGTGTCTAATATCTCCACTTGGTTTATATAAACACCTTCAGATTTTGATTTATATATCATTACCATCATCACAAATTCACAATTAGTTTGTAATAATTAAGGCAAAAAAATACTATCAAATTATTTCCTTGTTCTTGGTTCCCATCGAGTCTTCTATTTTTGCTCCAACAACTCTGAAACCCATTAATAAAACCCCGAGTTTGTATACAGTAATAATATCTTGTTAATAGTGTGTTTTTATAACGTTTTTTGTAATTATTGTTTTCTTGTTTCATGTAATGATTTTCATCTTTAATGTTTTTGCACCTTTTACTATTATGATGATGACCAATTTTTCGCTTTCGAAATGGGACACAGATCGTGGTTTATTGGATGACCATGCATCGATAAAGTTATTTTTCAGCTTTGAATATTTTATCATAATGGGATGTTTGGTGAAACATGCACAAACATAACATAATAAAAGCCTTATATTTAGCCCCTTATCATAAAGTACGATTATTGCATGTTTTCTTTACACTGTCATGTCAGATTGCATATCATTTTAATACAATTACATTATACGACCTATATATTTTAAAAGAAGCATAACTTTATAAGGTTGGAACATATATAAATATATTAATCAGCCAAAAGAAAAGAGGATAATTGGCCCAACAATGCGTTTTATTCTTGTAATTCAGTAATTATTGAAATGGGCCATAAGACTTGGCTTGATGATCTAACCATCGTACTACGTACCTCTTACTTCAAAATAAAAATTTAATAATAGTTTGATTTTTACTCATACTTTTGAAACATATATTCCTATCAAGTATCAACATGTATTTTTTGGATGGTGGAAAGTTGGAAACGAGATTTTAGATATTGTTTTATCAAAGAAAGCAAGCAATGGTTTCATTATGAGTTTAGATTCAATTTCACATCAATCTACAAAATTCAAAATCTCATATGTAAGGCCCATGTGACATACACCTTAAATTCCAGGCCCATTAGACACACGGACCGGAAGATAAACGAAGCCCGTTAATGAAAATGACGAAAACACCCCTTCAAAGGAAACAGTGAGGAGGACTCAAACATGGAGAGGTAAAAGACAAAAAGAATGGGATATAGAGAGAGAGAAAGAGTGTGTCAGAGCTTGACCAGATTAGACCGGTCGGGTACACAGAGTAAGGACGGCTCTGAACCATTAGACACGTCTTCACACACACACTTCTCACATGTCTCTCTCTACAAAATGTTCGTTGTTGCTTTTTGGTGTGAGATTTTTTGCATGCTTCTTTAATTCCTCCTCTCTATATCCATTCTTTATCCGACAAGCTTCTCTTGTTTCTGTCTCTTCTCAAAAACGAATCTCTCTTCTGTCTCTTTTGACCGTTTTTAGGCCACAATTTACATTTACTACCCTCTTCTTTCGTTTACGACAAATCATGCACATATCTCTCTCTGTATACCTTAAAGATTAGTTTGTCTTGTTCCCAAGAACATGTTTAGTCAGATCTCATACGATTATTGTGTCTTCATGGTACTGGCTAGATTTAAAATATCCCAAGATAAATAAAAGAAAACATGGTCTTTAATCTGCATGAGACCATAGAAACATGAAGTTGATATTAATGTATTGTAATTTACATTAACTTTTGTCCTAATAAGAACCGATTTTTAAATGCACTTTTTTTAAGGTCCTGAACGCATTGATTTCTCCTACAGGATCTATTAAGGTACTGTAGTGATTGGTAGCACATGTACTCACACACACCATCAATGTCTTTAGGTCCATATGCTAAATTTTCATTTTAGAAAAGATGACACAAGTACGTTATTATTCACAATAATCATCTTAAATAAGTAAATTAGCCTGTTAACAAAATAATGGTTGAATTATTGGGAATTGCATTACATTAATAACCTCAATAGTCTCCTCTAGCTTTTGCCTATTGTGTTGCCTACTCTCTTTACGTATTTTCTTCAATCACATCTCTAATTTTTTGTTTCTCCCATTTTCATTGACTATTATTAACTCAAATGTTAACAAAGCATACAAGCTTACAAGTTACAACACAATTAAACTTCTAATTTTATAGTTTTCCGAGTCAATAATTGATTCATAATGCATTTATTTGTTAAAGTATTGTAAATTGTTTATATGCAAACAAAACGTGTGACAAATTACGGATAGAGATCATTAGAGAATTGTGGTTTTTTCCATAATTTATTCAAAACAGAAATTTTTTGAAACAAGAGCCACCTACGTATCATGAAGTAAAAGAGAGAGAGAGTATTAGCGAGAAAGAAACAGAGCATTTTCTCTCTCTATGTTCACAATAAACCCAACACACTCTGTCAAAAAGCTTCACTCTCTTCTCCTTCCCCATCTCTCTTCTCTTTAAAAGGAACCTCTTACTCTCTCACAAAGTTCCAACCTTTATCACACACAAAGCTTAAATCTTTCAACTTTCGATTTCACCAAACATGCCTTCTGATTTCAACGAATCGCGTCCGGTACTTACGAGGCCACTCGGCGGAGGAGCGGTGGCGATGGCGATTCCGGCGGATCAACAAGAGCAGCTTCCTTGTCCTCGATGTGACTCAACCAACACAAAGTTCTGTTACTACAACAACTACAATTTCTCACAGCCACGTCATTTCTGCAAGTCTTGTCGCCGTTACTGGACTCACGGTGGTACTCTCCGTGACATTCCCGTCGGTGGCGTTTCCCGGAAAAGCTCAAAACGCTCCCGGACTTATTCTTCCTCCGCCGCTTCTTCAACCGTCGTCGGAAGCAGGAATTTACCGTTACAAGCGACGCCTGTTCTGTTTCCTCAGTCGTCTAACGGCGGTGGTAACACGGCGGCGAAAGGAGGCGGGTCGTCGCTCTACGGTGGTTTCACCTCTTTGCTCAACTACACCGCCGCGGCGAGCAGAAACGGGCCTGGTGTAGGGTTTAATGGGCCTGACGGGTTTGGGCTTGGGCTTGGTCACGGGTCGTATTTTGATGACGTCAGATTCGGGCAAGGAATAACGGTCTGGCCGTTTTCAACTGGCGCTACTGATGCTACAGCAGCTGCTACAAACCACGTGGCTCCCATGCCTGCCACGTGGCAGTTCGAAGGTCCAGAAGGCAAAGTCGGGTTCGTGTCCGGAGACTACTTAGCGTGAGGCTTCTTCATCAATAGGAATCGGAGGGTTTCAATCTCTCTTCTTCTTTTAGTTTTTTCTAGTCATAACTTTTTTTCAGTTCAGTGATCTCAAGTAGTATGTGTCTGGTTTATTTAGTTTAGGTTACTTGTGAACGAAACTACAAATCAGAGGAACGTTTGGTTTTTTTGAGCTCTAATTCCAACTTTAGAAATGCAACGGTTACTTTGTAGGAAATGCAAGTCTGAATTTATATCAGTTGCACGACTCTGCGTATACAGACAGAGACTTCATTTTCTCAGTAAAAAGTAAACAAACGCAGTAACTTACTTTTTCGATTAGGGTTCATAACACTCAAGTGAGACTATATCGGAAGATTTCTCTTCTCTGGTGTGTCACTTAAGTTACTTCATTTGCTACTTGTGAAAAAAACAGAGAAACATGTGTTATCTTGGAAACAACGGATCACTTATTTACAGTATCGATCCGTAGTAACATAGACTATAAGAGACAAACATTATCCATCAACGACCCAAGACAAAGGAAGAGGCAAGTGTAGATATTTACACGAGAAATGCAAGTAGGAAAGTGCTGATTGGAGTTAAGCTGCACCAAAGTAGCATCAACTGTATATGTACCTAAGTTCAGTAAAAAAAGCTGAGCATAGATGGATGGCCACTGTGGAGCATCCTCTTCAACATATCCATCCCAAAGGCCGAGTCCGATGAGCTGAAACAAACTTAACTCAATTCAACACTTTCCATTTCAGACATGATCCCTAGAAAACAGTTTGGTATGTGAATAAGTGGAGACTGATGTATGTACCTTGGGATATTGATCTCAAAGGGGCAGTAGATTACGCCATCGTTAATGGGAGGAACGTGATCCTTTTTCTCGTTGACGAATTTTATGATTTGGAATAAGACTTCTTGAAGGGATTGCTCAAGCAGTGTCCTACGGGAACTTCTCTCCTCAGATGCCTCTACAATAATTGGATTAGAACATAACGATCACTTCCCACTCTTGTAAGAAAAAAAAATGGTTCTGATGTTTTGGAGATGAGAGGAGGAAATTAATCAATCTTACCTCCAGTGTCCATAACTAGTTTAGAATGGTGAGACTTTCCGACTGGGGATTTAATTGGCTGAAGCACATTCAGATTGATGTTCCATTGCTCCCAGCACGACCGTTCAATTTTATTAGTGAACCAAGACTGCTGTTTGCTTTTGACTTCGTAAAACGATAGACATATCTTTGGCCATAACCAAAAAACAAAGAGAGATCATTAACAGTCACAAAGAAGAGAGAATATGAAAGCATTAGACAATCACATAAAGCATATATGTAAGATAAGCTGCAAAGACGTTGAATCGTTGCTTGAGCATATATACCTGACTTTTCTTGTTGGGATGTTTCTCAATCCAGCTTATGAAATGCTCAATCTTTTCATCGACTTTCTTTTCCACTTCTATTTCACCGCATTGTACCTGTAACATATGGGGAAAAGGAAGAAAAAACCACCGATATCAAATTCAAAGCATACATTAACTCACCATTTGGAGCCACCAAAATCAACACATGTAACTCCTTTTAACTGGCACAACAAAACCATAGAGGAGAAAGAGATTCAGTCTTACGTATGTAATCTCAAAGAGCTCTAAATCAATATCTTTAGGGCGGATAAGACCAAGTGCTCGATGAAAGACAATCGTATGTAGAATGCCTGCATCAAATCGAAACTTGGTTAAACAAACTTGCAGGAATAGCACCACAGAATCGACAAGGACAAGTCTCTGCCCATATCAGACAAGAAGAAATCTAACACCTTCAAGACTGTCTCAACCTAAGAAACTCCAAATCTAATCAATGTGTAACATGTCAGGCATGAGAAAGACCTAATCTGAGATCCGATTCTCAAAATCGAAACATGATTTGATTCCGACCACACATAAATCAAGCATTGCTAAATACCGTAAACTTACAGCGTAGAACCTCGCGTATCTCGAATGATTCCACTTCCTGCAGAACAAACAAAAATTACAAGTATCAATATAGAACAAATCCCGAAATAGAAACACGACTCGATGACTAAAAATTGGACTGATCTAGCAAATAAGAAGAAGAAAATTTTCACCAGTTCCTTCAGTTGACAAACTTCGCAATTCATATTCGCCGGAGAAAAAATTCAAACACGAGAATTTTGCGATCCTTCGAGAAGAAGAAGAAGAAGTGAATTTTGCGGAGATTTCTGATCGTCGAAAACTTGAAGAAACTGCAACCTTTTTTTTTCTTTTTCTTTTTTCCTTTTCTCCGTTTGATTTAGGCAAAAGTACTGTGTCCACCTAAAACTGGATTTGTTGTTTACATTTGAAAGCTCTGTGTTACTACTATTTTGGGTACTCTCTTATTGGGCTTTATTAGGCCCACTTGAGCAAATAATTAGGCCCATGAAACGTGAAATATGACAACTTTCTCTCTTTTTCAAGGTTTTTCAAGGTTTATGATTTTTTTTTTAATGGAATTCACTATCTTTCTGTTATTTTTATAATAATCTTAATAGAAATTCTTGATGAAAATTTGAAAATCTATCAAAAGTCACAGACGAATAAACCTCTCTTATTATAGTAAAATAAAAGATTATTTGGATTAGAAAGAACACTTTAATCTAATTGTACAAACTCAAATATGGAGAAACCTAGCAAAGACCATAAAACTTTCCCTCTTCTCTGTGTTTACAACAAATGTAAGTAGACCAGTAAAGAACAAACCCAAAAAGCCTCAACTAAATTGAATTTATAAGCCTTAAAAACAAATTTAACTTTATATTATATAAAGAACAGAAGAGGAAACTATAAAAGGATCTCATCTCTCTAAAGGTGTCTTCCAATAGCTTTGCCACAGAGAAGAAGATTATCAGGAGGATTGTATTCATTGGAAAGACTCTGTACTGGATTCCATACTTTGAGATAAAACTGTTGTCCCGAATACTGTCTTTCCCATATCGCCGATCTCATATTCCACATTCCTTGATTGTCCAAAGACACCAAGATTGCTGTCCAAGAGTTTGGATAGACCTGCATTTATGCACCAAGAACCACACATCAATAACACAAGAAAGAAACCGAAATTTTGGACTTTTATTGACGTTTTTTTTACCTGAGTTGTGTGTCTGGTAAGAGCATCAACAAGATTGTAAAGTGGTCTTTTTGCAGGTGTCCATTGTCCAGAACCAAATCTAGATTCACAACAAAGAAAAAAACGGTGTAGCGAAAATCTGCCTTCAAGCATAAGCGTGAATAACAATAAGAAGAAGACTCACCCAACGACCCAGAAGTCATAACCATCAAGATGCCAAGACTGCATTGACTTCTCGTTGTTTTGAAACACGATTTCGAGGAAGTCATGGAGAGAGGCTTGAACAACTGATGTTGCAACGGTTGCAGGAGAGTTAGAAGGGACACTCTGAATGGCATTTGTGCTGAAAACTCCGGCAATGTTGAAGTGATCAGCGAGTTTAAGAGGTGTCTCTGAGTTCACATAAGAGACTCCATTGACTGCATAGCGTTGCTTTCCGTTGATCAAAGGAGCTGAATTCGAGAAAACAAATGACTTCGTTGCTACGATTTTTCCGTAGTGGAATGATCCTTGCGGGTTTGGTCTAGCTGCATTTGCTGTTAAGTTCCATCTAAAACCCCGAAAGAAAGCAACATTAAAGATCCAATCTTTCGCATTAAACGTTTCTTGATAAGTATTATTGCTTTATATACCTGAATGTTCTGGCTTGTCTCATAGACCAAACCAACTCTCCAGGCGGAGGAGCGGGGGGATCACCAGAAGCCGGAACACGAGAGTTGGAATAACGCAACAAACCCATAACAGAAAGATTGCTTCTTACAAACCGGGTGCTTGCAACAATGTAATAATCTTTAGGAGTTTGGCTTAAGGTCACAAGAACAGCTAGAGACTGTCCAACATGAATATCAAGAGAATCGTAATCGGTTTGAATCACATGAGAGCCTTCAACTTCAACTACTTTCATTGTATGTCCTTGGATTCTGAAATTAAAAGAGCTTGATGAACCAACATTGGAGATTCTCAACATGTAAGTCTTCCCTGAAAAGATTTCACAAAGTAAGAAACCAGAATTCACTCAAAGAAACAACTTTGTGGAAAGCTGAGAGATTTCATAACTCACCTTGGTCTCCTGTAAATGTTGTTTGGGTTTGTCCATTTATGAGAAGTCCATCAGGAAATGGAAGAATCCCACCAGAATCCAAACGTTGTTGAAGTGTTTTGTGGTTGGTTTTAAACCAATCACCAATGAGTAAAGTGAAATCTGAAACTGGAAGAGGGTAAGGGATTGGGATTCCAGGTCTTGCATAGACATTAATGGCTCCAAATCCACCGGCTGCTTTGTGAAAAGCGGTGGAAGGAAAGTAATTGTAAGTTCCGATCTGATCTTTGGTTTGGAATTTGTAAGTGAAGTTTGTGTTTGGTTGGATTGGACAGTTTGTTCCTAATACACCATCTTGCCATGAGTTCTTCCTCTGCTTAATCCCATTCCTAAACCACAGAAAACATTGAAAAATGACCAAATTAGCCAAAAAACACTAAATTATTTGGTTAAAGTTTTCAGCTTTTCGAATTTAAACCATAAAGATCAAATCTTTAAAAGGATTGGGAGAACCCCAAATGCATAAATTGTCTCAGTGAAGTAAAGAAGCAAATTCAACGATTACTTACATTACATAAAACAAAACAGAGGACTTATTCTTTAGGAAGTATGTGAAAATGACAAAAGCAAATCTTTAGGGTTTTTCTAAATACCATGTTAAGAGGAAAGGTTGGTCAAGTTTGTTGATGAGGTTGAGAATGATGTTGTCATTGGTCACAACATCAAGCTTAGGACCAGGAAACTGACCATTGATGAGAATAACCTAAACAAACAAACAAAAAAAGATCTGAGTATCAAACAAGGATTTAAAAGTTTCTATAAATGGAAACTGTAATTGTTGTACCTGTTGAGGAACACCAAGAGGGGAGATAATGCCATAAGTCACAGTCCAAGTGTAGTACTTGTAAGGGCTTTCTCCTTTCACTGTTACTAAACTGATCAACAAAGCCAAAGCTCCAAGAAGAAGATGAAGGAGAGATGTTGATGCCATTTTCATGGCTACCTAAAAGAAATGATACAGACAAGAGAAATGAAGACAGCTCAAAGCTCTTTTTATGTAATTGGGTTTTGAAAAATGAAAGGACTTTGGTCTATAAAAATGCAATTAGATAGCGAAAGTTAAGGGTGACATAAGTAAGTGAGAGAAAGAAAAAAAGTCGCAAAGGTGGTGGTTCCAATCAATGACAGTGAAGATCTCGAGCTAAGTTTTTTGCTTTAATTTTATTTATTGTTCGTTCGGTCAAATAAATTAAATTCAACTACTCAAAAATCAACTTCACCAACTTTTTACAATCCTTTAGATTTCAATTGGTCTGGTTTTGTTTATGTCAGAATTATAAATCTGCATTATTCATTATCATTCACATTTGAATTGGTCTGGTTTATTAGAGTAAATCATCGGGGAAAATAAAATAAAATAAAGTTGATAATGTGAAGAAGAGAATAGTGGATAATGCGGTGACAACGGAAAATTGAATGGTATCACGCGTTTTGGATATGATTATTGCTTCCAGCCAAAGCTTAGCTTTCATTATTCCACAATTCCGATAACGATACCATAAAAAGCTATATGAAATTAATTTTAAATTAGAAAACGAAAAAGGAAAGGGAAAGAAAATGGGTAAAAGACAAGAAGAGTTTTTGCTTTGAGAAAATATAATTAGGTACTAAATTATCGCCGCTAATTAGATTTCCCTTTTGCAGTTTCCTTCATGTTCACGGCTAATGAAGTTTTTTTTTTTTTAATTCTTGGCACTAAATATAAACGAACTTTCTAGTTTCTACAATATGATTTTGAAAAATGAATATTTTGAAAAGTACTGTATAATAAAAGTGTAATACTATTATTCTTTTGACAAAAGAATAGTATGTGTTTATTTATGGTCATCTGCCTTGTTGAAAGCTGTGCCGCGTTTGCTGATTTACTGCAAATCTGATTAAAAGATAATTTTATTTTATCTTTTTTATGACATTTCAAGTTTTAAAATTCGCGGTTGGGAAATGATCCATGAAATATGGTCCACCGTCCACCGACTGACCAACTATATATTTTCCCAAAACATAATTATTAGTTAATTTAATTTGATATAAATATAAAATCTCATTTACTAAGGTCCATGGACTCCATGCATGCTGCATGCAGATCACAAACTATACTGCAAATGTATTAAAATTTGATCGTTGCCCCAGTGAGCAATGCAAAGACGACAAAAAAAGAAAAGAAATCATTCATAAGCAGCATAATTATGATGTGTCGGAAGGATTATTAGAACAAAAGATGAAGCATGTGGGTGGTATTTGATTAAGCATCATTGTCTTTCTAGTTAAAATATTAACCACTAGTTTTGATTCTTTTATCTTCTTGTCTCTTAAGTCTTAATCACTATCTAGATTATATCGAGTAAAATACAAGAGTAAACATGGGCTGACCCCTATTCGGACATGTGGAAGCTCTCACAATAATGGACACTCACATGCCTATGTTTCAGTTTGTTATCTTACTGCTCTGAAATTAAATTACGAGCCATTGTATTGTAATGATTTTAAACTATGATGATTTTAAACACGCATTTTGTGTCGACAAAAAAAAAAAAAAAAAAAAAAAGCACACGCATTTTGTTTTCTGGGCCCATAAATTATAAAGCTTATTTTAGTGGGCAGCTTCGAATGGTGGCCCAAAAGCAAGAGAAGGTTGAAACACGCTCTATCTACCGAACCACGTGCGGCACGTGTGTGTTGACGCAGACGCGATTCCCAGGTAATTGCGCGGCAAGGGAAGAAGCAGGAACGGCGAATCTTTTCCGATGGACGGAAAAGTCAACGTGTGATAGGAATCACGTATCTCATCTCTTCTCCTCTGTTATATTACTTAGCTTTGGTTTAGCTATTTCGTTTTTCCTAATTAACCGGTATTTAGTAAACCGGTATTATATATGTAAGGCATACAGCCGCACAATAGAAGTTAATCGAACAATAATTCTTTCTTTCATCTCTTTCTCTTACACAACTCACCATCATCGCTCACCACCGAATCCTTAGCTCCGAGGTGATATTCTTCTTTCCTTCACCTTCTAGCTTGTGATTCACCGTTCCCCGAGCTTTCGGTAAGCTTCTGGATCGGATTTTATCTCTTACCAACTCATCCTGTCTCACAACGATGACGGAATTGCTTTGCAATTAAGCTTAAAGCTTTTGATTTTTTCGTCTTCCTAATCCACCTACTATCGTTTTCCACATTCGCGAAGCATATACTTGAGAGAGATCCCATTCTTTAACAGCTAATTTTCAGCGAATTTCAGATTTTACAGAACAAATCTGAGAGTTTTTCGATTCTGGGTTTTCTCTGTTTCGTTTGATTCCTGAGCTAAAGGAAGTGAAAGAATAAAAAGAAAAAAAAATGACCGATTGGGTCGATTTGGGAGTAAGTTCTGTTGGAGGCGCTTTGGTGTCGGAGGGTCTGAGACTTGTGATCGCAGAAGCGAAGAAGTTCAAAGCTTTCAAACCCTTATCAAAGGATTTAGTATCGACGATGATGAAGTTGCTTCCTTTAACTGAAGAGATCGATTTGAAGCAAAACGAGCTTGATTTTGGTGTTGGGGAACTAAAGGAACTTAAGGATACGATCGAGCAAGCTAGTGTACTGGTTCAGAAGTTTCCAGGCGTTAGGTTTTACGAGAAATCTAAATATACAAGAAAAATCGAAGAAATCAATAAGGATTTGCTTAAGTTTTGTCAGATTGATATACAGCTTCTTCAACATAGGAATCAATTGACATTGTTGGGTTTGACTGGTGACCTTGTGAATAAAGTTGACGGTTTAAGTAAGAGAATGGAGGATTTGAGTGTTCATGTGCCTGTTTTTAGGGATCTTTGTTCTGTTCCTAAGCTTGATAAGGTTCTCGTTGGATTGAATTGGCCATTGATGGAGCTAAAGAAGAGACTCCTTGACAATGATGTGGTTAATCTTGTGGTGTCTGCTCCTCCCGGGTGTGGTAAGACCACACTTGTTACTCAGCTTTGCCACGATGCAAAAATCAAAGGTATATGTATAGGTATTAAGTGTTAAAGTCTTGATTTTACCTCTTGAATTGTAGTTCTTGTTTCTCATGTATGTTTCCATTGGCAGGAATGTTCAAGCATATATTCTTTAATGTTGTGTCAAGTACTCCTAACTTTAGGGTTATAGTACAAAATTTACTTCAGCATAACGGTTACCAGGAACTTGCATTTGAGAACGATTCTCAAGCGGTTGTTGGCTTGAGAAAACTGCTGGAGGAACTTAAGGGTCCTATATTGTTGGTGTTGGATGATGTGTGGCGGGGATCAGAGACCTTGCTTCAGAAATTTCGAATGAACTTACCGGATTATAAGATTTTGGTGACTTCCCGGTTCGAATTTCCGAGCTTTGGTTCCAATTATCAGTTGAAACCTTTGGAAGATGAAGATGCCAGAGCCCTTCTCATTCAGTGGGCATCGAGGCCTTATAACGTGTCTCAAACTGAGTATGAAGATCTTCTCCAGAAGGTGCTGGTTTCATTCATCTCTATGAACCTATTACATTTGTGATCTTAACAAATCTGATTACTATAATTTTGTGGGGTTGGATTTCTACCTTCAAGTTTTAAAGCTACAATTGTCTTGTCTGTGGAAACAATAGATTCATGTTTTTTATGTTTCTCATGTGGGGATTGCAGATATTGAAACGATGCAATGGATTCCCAATCGTAATTGAAGTAGTTGGCGGTTCACTTAAAGGACGATCTCTAAATTCATGGAAAGGCCAGGTTGAAAGCTGGTCTGAAGGAGAGAAAATTCTTGATAATCATCATCCTACTGTGCTAGAATGTCTGCAACCTAGCTTCGATGCCCTAGAATCCAATCTCAAAGAGTGTTTCTTGGATTTGGGTTTGTTTCTCGAAGACCAAAAGATACGTGCTTCAGTAATAATTGACATATGGGTAGAATTATATGGTAAAGGTAGAAGTAGTACCATGTGCATGAAGTACCTTGAAGACCTTGCCTCCCAGAATCTGCTTAAACTTGTTCGTCTCGGGTATGTTGTTTCTGTTTCAGCGTCGTGTCTTTGCACCTTCTTGTCATCTATTGTTCGAGGAACTCATATTATTTGCTTTATCAACAGAAATGAGCAAGAAGACGGTTTCTACAATGAGTTCTTAGTCACCCAACATGATATCCTTAGGGAGTTGGCTATCCACCAAAGCGAATTAAAGGAAAACTTGGAAAGAAAAAGACTGAACTTGGAGATAAGAGAGGATCAATTTCCAGATTGGTGTTTGGATCTAAAGGAGCCTATTAATGCCCGTCTATTGTCTATTTCCACAGGTAACTCTTCGGTGTTCTCTTTTTCTGACAATCCAACTTAGTGATTACACAATATCTCTTGTTTCTAGAAATATGACTATCCTAAAAGTCTGTAACTATACTTGGTCTTTATTTATTGCTACAGATGATTCGTTTTCATCAAGTTGGGTTGAAATGAATTGCCCTAATGTTGAGGCTTTAGTTCTTAATATCTCTTCATCAAGCTATGCATTACCAAGCTTCATTGCTGGAATGACGAAGCTAAAGGTTCTGACAATCACAAATCACGGAGTTTATCAAGCAAGATTGAGCAATTTCTCGTGTCTCAGTTCATTACCAAACCTGAAACGGATCAGATTGGAGAAAACTTCAATCACTTTGCTGGACATTCACCGACTGAAACTCAGCAGTCTCAAAAAGCTATCTTTGGTCATGTGTAGTTTCGGCGAGGTTTTCTACGACACAGAAGAAATAAATGTCTCTAAAGCTCTGCAAAGTTTACAAGAGATTGACATAGACTATTGCTATGATCTCGATGAGTTACCTTACTGGATATCTGAAACTGTTTCATTGAAGACACTCAGCATCACAAACTGTAATAAGCTCTCTAAACTTCCGGAAGATATAGGAAACTTGAGTAAACTGGAAGTGTTGAGGCTGAGTTCTTGTATTAATCTTCCAGAGCTGCCTGAAACGATCGCCGAACTAAGCAACATGCGGTTTTTGGATATTTCGGATTGCTCGGGATTAAGAAAGTTACCTCTAGAGATTGGGAAGCTGGAGAAACTAAAGAAGATCCCGATGAGGAAATGTTGGAGATGCGAGTTACCGGGTTCAGTGAGGAACCTAGAGAATCTGGAGGTGAAATGCGACGAAGAAACTAGAATGGTATTGTGGGAAAGGTTGAAGCCAAAAATGAGAAATTTGAGGGTTCATGAGGAGGAAACAGAGCATAACTTGAACTTGCTTCAAATGTTTTAAAAACGAGAGTTAAAAAAAGAACCATTTTTTTCATAGCTTGTGTGGATTATGTAATGTTGTTATTCTCTCATCTCATGTATATGTATATGGAAACAATATTGCATTCAAAGAAATTAATAAAATCATACATTCAATAAGAGTATTTTATCTCTTTATTATGATTTATGAGCCAATTGTATTAAGGTTTAAAATTATAAAAGTTTTTTTTTAAGTTAGGCAATTTAAAAGTGGGTCTATAGCACGTCGTGTGACGAACTCTCTTTAGACTTGAGAAACGCCAAAACGAAGACAAAGCTTTTGATTTCGTCTTCCATTACAGTTGACATTTGATATGAGAGATGTCCTTGTCAACAACATGTTAGATTTCCAGATTGCTTTGCTTAAAAAGCTAAAGCCTTTTGGTTTCGTCTTTACTATCGTTTTTCCTTTCTTAACATGTTTGGCTTTTATAGCGAAACTGAGAATCTGGGAGTTTGTTTTTACTTTTGAGATTCTGGGTTTCCTCTATTTGGCTAAAGCTGTGAGCTTTATCTGAAAGAGAGGAGAAACAGAGGATGAATAAGGCGACTGAAATTGCGATAGGTGGTGGTGTGGGAGCTGTAGCCTCTGTGATCCTCGAACTTTTGATTGCAGAGGCAAAAATAGTGCTGGATTTCAAATCTGTGTCTAAGGAGCTCGCAACGACGATGACGGATTTGCTTCCGATACTCACAAAGATCGAATCTTTGCAAAAAAAAGCTGATGATCTTACGAGTCTAATGGATACAATCGCTAAAGCTCGTGTCTTGGTTAAGAAATGTTCAGGCGTCAAGAAGTGGGAGTTACACAAGAAATCTTATTATACGAGAAAAGTGTGGAAAATCCAGAAGAAGATTGTCAGGTTCAACTACAGCTTCTTCAACGTAGGGACCAATTGGAGTCTATGGAAGAGATTAATAAGCTCAACCTTTTGATGAAAGGGATTAATAATAATCACAAAAACTTCACTAAGAAGCTCGACGATTTCATGAAAGGCATTCATAACTTTTACCAAATCGTCATTAAGAAGCTCAATAATGTCAGCCAAGAGATGAATAATAATCACCAAGTCGTCGTTGGAAAGCTGGACCTTCTTCTGACTCCTGTGCTCGTTTATAGTTATCGTTGTTCGGTTCCCAAGCTTGGTAAGGCTCCTTTTGGACTTGATTGGCCACTGAGGAAGCTAAAGAGGAAGCTCCTTGATGATTCCGTGATTCTCGTGTCTGCTACTCCGGGATGTGGGAAGACCACGCTCGTCACTCAGCTTTGCCACGATGAAGATATCAAAAGTATGTATATATGCATAATGTCTTAAAGTTTCGATTTTTGTACTTCTTGTTACTCATCTAGTTTCCATTGGCAGGAAAGTTCAAGCATATCTTCTTTAGTGTTGTGTCAAGTACTCCTAACTTTAGAAAACTAGTACAAGATCTAATCGAGCACAATGGTTACCGAGCACTTATTACATTTGAGAATGATTCTCAAGCCGGTGTTGGCTTAGGAATACTGTTGGATAGACTTAAAGGTAAAGGTATATTGTTCGTGTTGGATGATGTGTGGTCTGGAGCAGAGTCCTTGCTTGGGAAGTTTCCGATTGACATACGGGATCTCAAGATTTTGGTGACTTCTCGGTATGACTTTCCAGGTTTCGATTCCACTTTTCATTTGAAACCTTTGAAAGATGATGATGCCAGAGCCCTTCTCATTGAATGTGCATCCCGGCCTGATCACGCATCGGAAGCTGAGTATAAAGAACTTCTCCAAGAGGTATAAAGAACTTCTCCGAGAGACTCAACAGTTTGCGGTTTCTGGATATCTCTGGTTGCTTGGGACTGAAGAAGTTACCCCTAGAGATTGGAAAGATGCAGAAGCTGAAGAAGATCTCGATGAGGAAATGCTCGGGATGCGAATTGCCGGATTCAGTGAGGAATCTAGATAATCTGGTGGTGAAATGCTATAGAGAAACTACAACTGCATTCTTGTGGAAAAGGTTGAAACCAAAAATGATCAATCTGGAAGTTCGTGAAGAGGAACCAGAGTATAACTTAAACTGGCTTATTAACTTGTGTGCTTCTTGTAATGTTGTTTATTTTTATGTCATACAATGTTCTTGAAGAGGGAACAGAGCATAATTTGAACTTCTTCCTCTCTTTTTTTATTCCTCATAATAATAAAGCTATAACATTATACATTTAATTAGAGTTTTTATCAGCTTTGTAAATCTAATATCACACTACAATTTAGTTTCAATATTTTCAATTTCCTTTTGTTAAATTTTCCAATATCTTCGTCTAAAGTTTACATCTAATAAATCGATGATTATTTCCAAATACATGCAACATGAACTTAGAATTTGGAAGATGATTTGGATTTGAATTTCAACATTCCAGCGAAATTAAGAATCTGGAGACTGAGTTTTTAATTAATTTTTTAATAAAATCCCTTTGAGAAGTTATTTAACTATTATGAGCTATTTTATTGTGGGAATTTAAATTATATAAGCTTTTTAATTAGGCCCATAGTATTAGAATACATCTAAGGCATATTTGAATGGGCCACATTAAATACGTGTGACGACTCTTGACTTGAAACGCCAAAACGATGACGCAAACGCAATTTCCAGACATGGCGAAGCATATGACTTGAGAAACGCCTTAACGAAGACCCAAACGCCATTTCCAGGTAATTGCGCAGGAAATCTGATTGATTTCGTCTTCCATGTTTTCCTTTATAAAATTGAGCGAAATTAGAGAGTTGTTATACTTTTTAAGATTCTGGGTTTTCTCTATTTTGGCTAAATTTGTGAGCTTTACCTGAAAGAGAAGAGAAACAGAGGATGGCTGAACTGATAGGAGGCGCTGTTCTGGGAGCTTTTGCCTCTGAAGGTCTGAAACGTTTGATTGCAATGGTAAACACAGTGTCGGCGTTCGAACCTGTGTCGAAGGAGCTCGCATCAATGATGGAAGATTTGCGACCGATAGTCACAGAGATCGCATCGCTGCAAGGAGTCGGAGCTGATGATCTAAAGAGTCTGAATGTTACGATCGCTGATGCTGATGCCTTGGTTAAGAAATGTGCAGGCGTCAAGAAGTGGGATCTACTAAAAAAAGAGAGATATACCAAAAAAGTGTGGAAAATCCTGAGGGAGATGGGCAGTTTCTGTCAGCGTCAACTACCGCTTCTTCAGCATAGGAACCTATTGAGGTCTACGGAAAATATTAAGAAGCTCGACACTATGATGAAAGGTATTGATAATAATCTCGAAATCGTCACTAAGAAGCTCGACTTTTTGACGGAAACGATAAATAGTAACCACCAATATGTCACTGGGGAGCTCAAAATCGTCAATGAGAAGCTCGACCTTGTGATTCCTGCGCCAATTTATAAGGATCTATGTTCGATTCCCAAGCTTGGTAAAGCTCCTGTTGGATTTGATTGGCCATTGAATGAGCTAAAGATGAAGCTCCTTGATGATTCCGTGGACTGTCTTGTGGTGTATGGTGATTCAGGGCGCGGTAAAACCACGCTGGTTACTCAGCTTTGCCACGATACCAAAATCAAAGGTATGCATTAAAGTTTCCATCAGAATTGTGTTTCTTGTTTTCTTATCATCTATGTTTCCATTGGCAGGAAAGTTCAAGCATATCTTCTTTAATGTTGTAACCAAAGCTCCTAATTTTAGAAAACTAGTACAAAATCTACTCCATCACAACGGCGTCGCTCCACCCACATTTGACGACAATAATCAAGCAGTTAATGGCTTACGACAACTGCTGAAGAAACTCATAAAAGACGGTCCTATATTGATGGTGTTGGATGATGTGTGGCCTGGAGAGGAGTCCTTGCTTGAGAATTTTAAGCCAATTAACTTGGCCGGTTATAAGATTTTGGTGAGTTCTCGGTCCGACTTTCCGAGCTTTGGTCCCAATTATGAGTTGAAACCTTTGGAACATGAAGATGCCAGAGCCCTTCTCATTCAGTGGGCACCCCGGCCTCCTAATGCGCCTGAAGCTGAGTACGAAAATCTTCTCAAAAAGGTACTAGTTTCATTCATCTCTATCAACCTATACATCAGTGATCTAACAAACAAGTCTGATTACTAGAATTTTGTAAGGTTGGGATTTCTACCTTCAAGTATGAAAGCTTTTAGCTGTCTTGTTTGTGTAAACAATAGATTTATCTCTTTTGTATTTTTTTGACATGGTGGGGATGGATTGCAGATATTGAAACGTTGCAAAGGACTCCCAATCGTAATTAGGGTAGTAGGCATTTCACTCAAAGAAAGACCTTTACATACATGGAAAGTCCGATTGGAAAGCTGGCCTGAAGAGGAGTCAGTTCTTGATAATTCTCATCCTACTGTGCTAGTTCTGCAACCTATCTTCAATGCCTTGGAATCCAATCTCAAAGAGTGTTTCTTGGACATGGGCTCACTTCTTGAATACCAAAAGATATCTGCTTCGGTAATTATCGACATATGGGTGGAACTATACGGTAAAGGCAGTAGTTCCATGTACATGAAATACCTCAAGGACCTTGCTTCCCAGAATCTGCTTGAACTTATTCCTCTCGGGTATGTATGTTGTTTATGTATCAACATTGTGTCCTTGCACCTTCTTGCCATGTACCATTTGATGAATTTGTTTTTTATTTACTTACCAGGAGAAAGGAGCCAGAAGACGGATTCTACAATGAGTTCTTAGTCACTCAACATGACGCCTTTAGGGAGTTGGCTATCCGTCAAAGTGAATTAGAGGCAATCCTGGAGAGAAAAAGACTAACTATGGAGATAAGAGAGGATAAACTTCCAGACTGGTTTCAAAGCGAATTAGAAATCCTGGAAAGAAAAAGACTAAATCAGGAGATAAGTGAGGATGATTTTCCAGACTGGTGTGAAAGCAAATTAGAGGCTATCCGCCAAAGCAAAGTAGAGGCAATCCTGGCAAGGAAAAGACTAAACTTGGAGATAAGAGAGGATAAATTTCCAGACTGGTGTTTGAATCTAGAGAAGCCTATTAATGCCCGTCTCCTGTCTATCTCTACAGGTAACTCGTGCAAGTCATTTTTCTCTGAAAAGTCGTTTTATGAGTTTCCCATAACTATACTTTGTCTTTCTTTATTGTTACAGATGATTTATTCTCATCGAATTGGGTTAAAATGAAGTTCCCCAATGTTGAGGCTTTAGTTCTTAATATCTCTTCATCAAACTATGCATTACCAAGCTTCATTGAAACAATGGAGAAACTCAAGGTTGTGATTATCATAAATCACGGATTTTATCCAGCAATATTGAGGAACTTCCCATCTCTCAGCTCATTACCAAACCTGAAACGGATCAGACTGGAGAAAGTTTCAATCACTTTTCTGAACATTCTCCGATTGCAACGCAGCAGTCTCAGTAAGTTGTCTTTGGTCATGTGTAGGTTTGGTGAGGTTTCACACGACACAAAAGAAATAGTCGATGTCTCTAAAGCTCTACCGAGTTTACAAGAGATTGACATAGACTACTGCTATGATCTTGTTGAGTTACCGGTTTGGTTCTCTGAGGTTGTTTCATTGAAGACACTTAGCATCACAAACTGTAACAAGCTCTCTAAACTTCCTGAAGCTATAGGCAACTTGAGTAAACTGGAAACACTGAGGCTTATTTCTTGCATTAATCTCTCTGAGCTGCCTGAAACAACCGAGAGACTCAACAGTTTGCGGTTTCTGGATATCTCTGGTTGCTTGGGACTGAAGAAGTTACCCCTAGAGATTGGAAAGATGCAGCAGCTGAAGAAGATCTCGATGAGGAAATGCTCGGGATGCGAATTGCCGGATTCAGTGAGAGACTTAGAGAATCTGGAGGTGACATGCGATGAAGAAACTAGAACGATCTTGTGGGAAAGGTTGAAGCTTAAAATGAAAACTTTGACTGTTTACGAGGAGGAAACACAGCATAACTTGAACTGGCTTCATATGTTTTAAAATCTGAGTGAAAAAAGGAAACATTTTTTTTTTTTTTTCATAGCTTGTGTGAGTTCTTGTAATGTTGTTTATTCTTATGTCATACAATGTTCATGAAGAGGAAACAGAGCATAACTTGAACTTCTTCCTCTCTTTTTTTAATTTACTGATAATAATAAAGCTATAACATTACACATTTTTAAAGTTGAAATTGTTTAGATGTTTTTAAGTTGTGTATGAAAGAACATTCTCATAGCTTGTATTCTTGTAATGTTGTAGCTCCATTCTCCACATTATTTGGACTCTATTTATTCTTCTCATTACCAAGCCATTGTACTTCTCATTACCAAGCCATTGTATTGTAGGGAATCCTTTATATATTAATTGAAGAGACACTAAAGAAAAAATCATATGTGCCACTCAAAAAGTAATTCAAGAGACATTTCATTTAAATTAACCAGTTATAATATTTTATTTAAAACTATATGCCATATTAGAATTCTCTATATATTCTCATTAATTTTTTAACATAAACCCCATTAATACATATTTTAAAAATATAAATTCAACTAAATGTATCATTTTCGAGTTACCATATCATCTATTTTTAATTCTTTTTTTATACATTAACAAGTTTTCATTATCATATTTATAACAATATTATCTATTGTGTATATATGTATTTAGATTAGTATACTATACAAATAACTTTATTATGATGTAGTTTACATATTTAATCACACTTACAAATATCTATACATTTCATTATTATAAAAACATATATTATTTTTTGTTTGTTATATCCAATAAATTCATGTAAATCTAAATTTTATCAGATTTATCGTATTTTCTATAATTTACATGAATAATGAAAATTAATTTTACACTTAAACATTTGCATATGGTTTGATTAATTTTACACTTTAAAATATTTAAACTTATAATTGCATTAACATATATTTGATCAAAAATATTGAAATTTTTTATATTTATAAACAATACATATCATTTTTGTACGTGTATAGATATTATAAATTATATACTTTGTCATATGTTTAAATATAAAAAATTATATATATAAATATCGATTAATCAGCCATTTTAATCCCGCTATCAAAATCTAGTTTATATTAAATAATAAGCCCTTTTGAGTTTGAGCCATTTTGTATTTAGGCCCATAGAGTATATCTAAGGCTTATTTGAATGGGCCGCATTAAAAAATATAAAAAGGCATGCGTTCGCACGCGCGAAAAAGGTACGAAACACTTGCAGCACGTGCGACGAGACTTGAAAAACGAAGACCCAAACGCAATTTCCAGCAAGTCAACGACTACAGAGATTGCTTTGCTTAATTTCGTCTTCCTTTCTTAAAAAGTTAGACTTTTAGCGACATTGAGAATCTAGAGACTTAAATCTGGGAGTTTGCTTTCCTCTTTTGAGAATCTGGGTTTCTCTATTTTAGCTAAATCTGTGAGCTTTATCTGAAAGAGAAGGATGAACAAGGCGACTGAAATGGTGGTAGGTGCTTTTGGGGGAGCTGTAGCCTCTGTGATCCTGGAACTTTTGATTGCAGAGGCAAAAATAGTGCTGGATTTCAAATACGTGTCTGAGGATCTCGCAACGACGATGGTGGATTTGCTTCCGATACTCACAAAGATCGAATCTTTGCAAAAGGCTGATGATCTTAAGCGTCTACAGGATACAATCGCTAAAGCTCGTGCCTTGGTTAAGAAATGTTCAGGGGTCAAGAAGTGGGAGTTACACAAAAAATCTTATTACACGAGAAAAGTGTGGAAAATCCAGAAGAAGATTGTCGGCTTCTGTCAGGTTCAACTACAGCTTCTTCAACATAGTAACCAGTTGGAGTCTCTGGAAGAGATTAATAAGCTCAAACTTTTGAACGAAGAGATTAATAGTAATCACCGAATCTTCATTGAGATGCTCGACCGTTTGATGGAAGAGATGTATAATAATCACCAAATCGTCATCAAGATGCTCAGTAGCGTCAGCAAAGAGATAGATAATAATCACAAAATCGTCGCTGGAATGCTCGACCTTCTGATTAAAGTGCCTGACTTTAGGGATCTTTGTTCGGTTCCCAAGCTTGGTAAGGCTCCTATTGGATTGAAAGGGCCATTGATGGATCTAAAGAAGATGCTCATTGATGATTCCGTGAGCAGGATTCTCGTGTCTGCTACTCCGGGATGTGGGAAGACCAAGCTGGTTACTCAGCTTTGCCACGATCCAACTATCAAAGGTATATATGCATCATTAAGTGTTAAAATTTCGATTTTTACACTTGGAATTGTACTTCTTGTTACTCATCTAGTTTCCATTGGCAGGAAAGTTCAAGCATATCTTCTTTAGTGTTGTGTCAAGTACTCCTAACTTTAAAAAACTAGTACAAGATCTAATCGAGCACAATGGTTACCGAGCACTTATTACATTTGAGAATGATTCTCAAGCCGGTGTTGGCTTAGGAATACTGTTGGATAGACTTAAAGGTGAAGGTATATTGTTGGTGTTGGATGATGTGTGGTCTGGAGCGGAGTCCTTGCTTGAGAAGTTTCCGATTGACATACCGGATCTCAAGATTTTGGTGACTTCTCGGTATGACTTTCCAGGTTTCAATTCCACTTTTCATTTGAAACCTTTGAAAGATGATGATGCCAGAGCCCTTCTCATTGAATGTGCATCCCGGCCTGATCACGCATCGGAAGCTGAGTATAAAGAACTTCTCCAAGAGGTATTAGTTATTCTCTACTGAACCTATCCAGTGGTATACAACACTCTCGATCTTTTTTCTTTTTTGGGGATTACAGATATTGAAACGATGCAACGGATTCCCACTCGTGATCAAAGTATTAGGCGGTTCGCTTAAAAACCGAACTTTAACTCAATGGAAAGGCCAAGTGTTAAAATGGACTAAAGGAGGCACAGTTCT
This sequence comes from Arabis hirsuta, assembly GCA_964056655.1. Taxonomy (NCBI): domain Eukaryota; kingdom Viridiplantae; phylum Streptophyta; class Magnoliopsida; order Brassicales; family Brassicaceae; genus Arabis; species Arabis hirsuta. Next base: position 46,925,301 of record OZ053299.1, read on the forward strand.
TGATGCTACTGATGTGCTCAAGTGTCTGAAGCCTAGTTTCGATGCCCTAGACTCCAATCTCCAAGACTGTTTCTTGGATTTGGGTTCGTTTCTTGAGGACCAAAAGATCCGTGCTTCGATAATAGTTGACATATGGATCGAATTATACGATGATGGCAGGATGACGGAAAAGGAAAAAAGTATCATGTGTATGTCAAACCTCCAAGACCTTGCCAACCATAATCTTCTTGATCTTGTTCCTCTCGGGTATGTTTTGAATTTATGTTTTTGTATTGTTCCAACTTAAAAGTTCTCATTTAGTAGACCTACTTATTTATTCGCTTTAAAAAACAGGAGTAAAGAGCCCGAAGACGGTTTCTACAATGAGTTCTTAGTCATGCAACATGATATCCTTAGGGAGTTGGCTATTTGTCAAAGCGAATCAGAAGCAGTCCTGAAAAGAAAAAGACTAAATTTGGAGGTAAGAGACAATAAATTTCCAGACTGGTGTTTGAATCTCGAGAAGCCTATTAATGCCCGTCTCCTGTCTATATCTACAGGTAATTCTTTCAAATCTTTAATTCTCTGAAAAGCGAACACAGACCGTTGTTTCTAGATTTATGACTTTCCCATAACTATACTTTGTCTTTCTTTTTGTTATAGATGATTTGTTCTCGTCGAATTGGGTTGAAATGGAGTTCCCTAATGTTGAAGCTTTAGTTCTTAATATCTCTTCATTAAACTATGCATTACCAAGCTTCATTTCTAGAATGACGAAGCTAAAGGTTGTGATTATCATAAATCACGGTTTTTATCCAGCAAGATTGAGCGATTTATCGTGTCTCAGCTCATTACCAAACCTGAAACGGATCAGTTTGGAGAAAGTTTCAATTACTTTTTTGGACATTATCCCGTTGCAATGCAGTAGTCTTAAAAAGCTATCCTTGGTGATGTGTAGTTTCGGTGAGGTTTTCTACGACGCAGGAGAAATAAATGTCTCGACAGCTCTACCGAGTTTACAAGAGATTGACATAGACTATTGCTCTGATCTTGTTGAGTTACCGTTTTGGGTCTCTGAAGTTGTTTCATTGAAGATACTTAGCATTACACATTGTAACAAGCTCTCTAAACTTCCACAAGTTATAGGCGACTTAAGGAACCTTGAAATGTTGAGACTGAGATCTTCTTATAATCTCTTTGAGCTTCCTGAAACGATGGAGAGACTCGGCAATTTACAGTTTCTGGATGTTTCTGGATGCTTCCAATTGAAAAAGTTGCCTCTAGAGATTGGGAACTTGCAGAAACTGAAGAAGATTTCAATGAGGGATTGCTATCGATGTGAGTTGCCAGATTCAGTGAAGAATCTAGAGAATCTGGAGGTGAAATGCGACGAAGGGACTGTGTTCTTATGGAAAAGATTCAAACAAAAAATGAAGAATCTGACAATCACAGTAGAGGAAACAGAACATAACCTCAACTTGTTTCGATTCAGAAACTAGAATGATCTTGTGGGAAAGGTTGAAAACAAAAAAATGTGATTCTTGTAAGTTGTAATGTTTCTTATGTCATACAATGTTCATGAAAAGGAAACAGAGCATAACTTGTACTTCTTCCTCTTTTTTTTTTTTTTATTTCTCATAATAATAAAGCTATACATTACACATTTGATTACTGTTTTTTTAAAATTTTCATCAGCTTTGTAAATCTAATATCACACTACAATTTAGTTTCAACATTTTCAATTTCTTTTTGTTAAATAAATCGATGATTATTTCGAAAAAGATGTAAGATTGAATTTTAACTTTGGAAGATAATTTTGGATTTAAATCTGAAAATAAATGGTTTCATTAATAGTACAGAAAGAAGTAGCTATATTTAAAAAACCATTTGACAGTATTCAATCGTTGATCCTTATCTAAATTCAATAAAGTTTGAACAGAGTAATTTACCATTATTTTCTTACAAACTATTTAAATCATATTCAGCATTCTTCATTATATTTTAAAATATCATCTTTGTACGTTCTTTGAAAATCCTTAAACGAGTAAAGACTAGCATCTCATAGACGACTACCTTAAAGTCACACAGTAGTGTAATTAGATACAAGAAAGATCTCCTGTTATATTGGAAGTAAATTTCTTAAAAAACAGATAAACTGAATTTGTTTTTGTTTCACTACAAAATCATTACTTATTCAATCAATAAACTCTTCTCAGGAGATCTTTTCTTTGATTAATATTTTTTTGTAACATTTTGATTCAATCAATAAACATTGTCGTCAAGGACATCGTCAAGGACACTTCTGGCCTTTCCGTGTATGTCAAACCTAACTTCTATTTTGGGATTGCGTGACTTTTATTCATATCTAATTGGTTTTTTGAAGAGTCAAGTTTCTATTAGTAAAATAAAGAATCAGTTAACAGGGAAATTTTCTTCGACTCTTAACTCTTTACTGCATTTAAGCCCTTAAAAATTTTAAGTTCATAAATCCTCCTCTCCATTAATAGGAACAATTATGGATCCGATCCAGAGCTTTGATGCCTTGACACACAATCTTAGAGAGTGTTTCTTGGACTTTTTCAAAGACCAGAAGATAATTGTTTTTTCAATATTTTCAGTTTCTTTCTTTAAAGTTTGGAAGACAGTTTTGGATTTGAATCTGGAAAAAAATGTTTGTTTCTATTGAGGAAATGTCATGCCAATAGATTTTTCTATACGTCAATCTTTTTTAAAGACCGTTTGACAGTATTCAATTGTTGGTCCACCATCATTTCTTCCAAACTATATAGTCATATTCAACATTCTTCAATATATACCAAAATATCATCTTCGTACTTCTTTGAAAATCCTAAAAAGAGACTATAGAGGACTGACTACCTTAAAGTTATAACAGTAATTCGATACATGAAAAATCTCTCATATTACTAATGGGTTATCCCTTATATATTAATTGGAAAATGATTTTTTAAAAAAAAATTTAGGTATCTTCACCAAATTTTTTTTCTCAATTTTAATGTGACATGGCATCCCTTAGAATATGACATGACATTCTCTCTAATTTAGTCCATTAATCCCCAACTAAAATTAGTCCAAACTCAATAATTAAAATTAGTCCAAGTTCAAAAAGAAAATGAGAATGATGGCTCCATTGATGAAGTTAAGAAGTAATTATCCAAAAATAATCCCACGGAATAGAAGATTATTTTTACGTGTTTTTTTCGATTATTTGATTAGAGATTTTAATTATTGTTACTTTTAAAAATAATTTTCTTTTGAATTTTAATGGATCTTATTTTATTTCCAAAAAATATGTTCAACCAAAAAGATCAATTAAATAAATCGACTACATTTCGTTTCAGTCCAAATGTAAATTTATGTATCATCATCAACTTCAAAGTTAAAAATATGATAAACTTTAGTAAAATCTACACAAGATTAATCTGACGTTTACAAGATTATGGAAATCGTTATCTCCACAAATTTGCCTATCCAAAATTTAAGAATATATCAGAAATAAAATGTATGAGTAACTATAAATTTAAAAGTGTAGAACTTGGCTGCTCTGAAATTTATGTATTATCAATTCTAATTTTCAAATATGAAAGTCTTTGATAATTAGAAATATTGAAAGCTTTCAATAAAAAATTAACATTTTTTGATATTTAATTAATAATAGACTTATTATGGTCCGAAATTTATGTATCATCAACTCCAAATTTAAAAATGTGAAAATCTTTAGTAAAATCTACACAAGAACAATCTTCTGGAACTGTTCCAATTAAATAAAAATTACCATATAAAATAATTAAATGGTAAAACTAAATTTATGAAATTCATATTATTAATAAAAACGATATTATTGACCAAAATAATCAACAACAATTTCATATTTTTAAAGATTAAAATTAAAAACAAAATTACATAAATAATTTACCCGCGTGTACGCGGGAGAATCACCTAATCTACTTATATATTGGATGTAAAATTCGGAAAAAAAAGAAGAAGACAAATTGATTTTATTTTTGTTTTCTTCTAAAACCATTCAACCAATAAAATCTTCTCAGGAGATCTTTTCTTTGATTAATACGTTTTTGTAACATTTTAATTTAATCAATAGACATCTAGTTGTAACCTTACCTGTTCTGTTAGAAATATTCACATTGACCTAACGGGATTTGTCAAGAGACAAAACTGAAAACTTCCCCACTTTTTCTGCATTTGATCTATAAGTTTATAAAGCTTCCCTCTCCATTCATAGGAAACCATATATGGATCTGACACAAAGCTTCAATGCCTTGCCTCGCAATTTTCAAGAGTGTTTCTTGGTCATGGCCACGTTTCTTAAAGACCAGAAGATAATTGCTTCCACGATAATTGACGTATGGTTCGGATTATACAGTATAGAGGATTTCATCTCCATGAATTACCTCCAAGTTCTTGCCTCCCACAAACTCCTTAAACTTCTTCCTCTTGGGTATGTTTACTTTCCATTCATCTACCAAATTTTTTTTATCTCAATGTATATTAATATCAAAACTAAGAAAAGAGTCTAGATTTCTTCGAATTAACAAATAAACTAACATACCTTAAACCTTATAAACGAAGTCCTAATATCTAAAATCATTAAAACCAAGATAAAATAAAAATGTATTTTTTTTTTCATTTTTTTAGTCGATTCATTCTTTAAAGAAAGTTTTTTTCTTCTTCTCAATTCTCCCATTTTATATTTTAAATACCAGGAAAAATGATTATGAAGATGGTTTCTTCAATGAGTTCTTGGTTAAACAAGACAACATCTTTAGAGAATTTGCTACAAATCAATGTGAAAAAGAGTCGTTTTCGATCTTCGCAAGGAAAAGATTAAACTTGGATATACAAGAGAACAAATTCCCAGACTGGTGTTTAAATCCAAAACAGCCTATTATAATTAATGCCTCTCTCTTGTCCATCTCTACCGGTAATATAGTTATTTCATTACTCTGTTTCAAACTTTATGTGATTGATCTTTAACTCTTTCTTTCTCTTTCTTTTTGCTTACAGATGAATCATTTACATCAAATTGGATTGAAATGGATTGTCCAAATGTTGAAGCTTTAGTTCTTAATCTCTCTTCATCAAACTATGCATTACCAAACTTCATAACTACAATGAAGAAACTGAAAGTTGTGATGATCATAAATCACGGTCTTGATCCTGTAAGACTGACCAATTTATCGTGTCTCAGCTTATTACCAAACCTGAGACGGATCAGAATCGAGAAAGCTTCGATCAGTTTGCTTGACTTTCCAAAACTTCAGCTCAGCAGTCTTGAGAAGCTATCTTTATGGTTATGTCACTTTGTTGAGGTTCTTAATGACTTAGAAGTTGATAATGTTTCTGAATCTTTACAGAGTTTACAGGAAATCGAAATTGATTATTGTTATAATCTAGTCGAATTACCGTATTGGATCTTTCAAGTTGTTTCACTGAAGAAACTTAGCATTACAAATTGTAATAGGCTAAGTAGTCTCTCACAACTTATAAGTAACTTGAGGAACCTTGAAATGCTGAGACTGAGTTCTTGTAATAGTCTCTTTGAGCTTCCTGAAACGGTCCAGCGACTAAGCAATCTACGAGTTCTCGATGTTTCTGGATGTTTTCAATTGAAAAAGTTGCCTTTAGAGATTGGAAAGTTGAAGAAACTGAAGAAGATTTCGATGAGAGATTGTTATCGATGCGAGTTGCCAGATTCAGTGAAGAATCTAGAGGATCTGGAGGTGAAATGCGACGAAGGAACTGTGTTCTTATGGAAAAGATTCAAACAAAAAATGAAGAATTTGAGAATCACAGAAGAGGAAACAGAACATAACCTTAACTTGCTTCAATTGTTCTAATGTCAGTTTTGTTTTGTGTGCGCGTGAAGTGTCAGATTGCTTTGTGTGCGCGTGAGGTCTTGGAAGTTTGTAACAATGGAAATTATGTGTATATAATATATATGTGTGATATTTTACATAACAATATAAAAACCTTTCTATTTTTGCAGTTTCAGTTGTTATTGGGCCTAATAATTTTCTGATTATAAAGCCCATTTAGGGTTTGATAATGTTTTATTGACTTAACAACTAATGTGTCTTGTCGAAACATTATTGTTAATACAACGGTAAAATTATACAAAATCTAGCCGTTAAACACACAACAACAACAGCTCTTTAAATTCTCCTTAAATCCTTTCGAGATTACTTGTTTTTTCCTCAAATCTCTTCTTCTTCTTCTTCACCAATTGTAAGAAATTAATCTCTCTCTCTCTCTCGACTGTGGAAAAACAAGAACGGCAAATCGGTTACGGAGACACCGCCGGTGAATCCTATTCCGCCGGAGATACGCTCTTCACGTGCCTTATGTAAATCCTTGTTCTCATCATCTTATTGATTGTGCGTATGTGTTAAAGTTGACATGTGTTCGGGTTTTTTGTCTTTTAATTTCAGCAAGATTCAAAATTCTACGGAAGATCTTTAACTATGGTGACCAAAAAAAGGAGTACATGTTTCTGTGATCAGTAAATCTAATACGGTAAATTTTTCATCTTCTTTTTATATCCGTTTAAAACAAACAATCTGGAAAATTGATATGTTTAAACTTTTTAGTTTATAAAAGTTTTACAAAGTAAGACGTTGACTTTATGATGCAGATCCGTTAATCTCTGTAAACTTTCATTGTGTTTTTTTTTTTCCACTTTGTTAATGTATGGATAAAATAAAGTGTTTAATTTGGCTAGTTTCTTTTGTGTTCTTGTATGTTTACATTGATTTTATAATTGATTTCAGGAGAATGTTGCTATATGTATGTGACTTGCCTAAGGACGCATGAGGATCAGACGGATAACATTAGAACCTAGGTAGTTATTTGTTTTTACATTTATACTATTTAAAAAAAAATATATATATATATATATATATATGTATATATACTATCGGGTTTTTAAAGAAAAATTAAGTGACAAAATTTATAAATGTAGTGTGAAAACAAACTAAATATGGTGTCATGACATATTTTATCGGATTTTAAAAAAAAATATTAAGTTGTGAATTTATAAATGTGGTGTGAAAACAAACCGGGTATGGTGTCATGCCATTAATTTGTCTGTTAGCGATGTCATATTTAATATGCGATCACACTATATTGTAAATTAACACTAAGCTTTTTGTACATATTTTTCGAATTTTTAAAAAATTTAAAATTTAAGTGATAAATTTATAAATGTGGTGTGAAAACAAACCGAGTATGGTGTCTTGTCATTAATTTGTCCGTTAGCAATGTCGTATTTAGTATTAGTATGTGATCACACTATATTGTAAATTAACACTCAAATTTTTTTGTACATATTTTCGAATTTTTTTGAAAAAAAGTGATAAATTATTGAAATGATAAATTTGTAAATACTATGGTGTCTAGTCATTTCTTTGTTCATTAGGGATATTTGTATTTAATATATGCTGACATTATATAGTAAATTTATCCATAGTTGTTTTGGGTTTACCAAATTTTAATAGTATTGTATTTTGTTTATAGATTTTTTAAAAACAAATTTAAGGTAAACATGACCAAGATTTACATTACCGGATTTTTGTAAAAGAAAAAAAAAGAGTGATAATTTACAGTGTAGTTTTATCTGCTAGCACATCACATTGTAAATTTGATATTCAACTTTTTATCCGAAAATATGACCAATTAGGTTTCGTTTCGTTTTATATACTACAAAAAAAAATTGAATGATAATAATACATATGGTGTAGAAACCGAATTTGATGTCCTACTAATAATTATCCGTTAGTGATCCTATATTCAATTTGTTATCACACCAAATTGTAAAATATGTGTACATTATATATAGATTATTATGATATTTTACATTACATAAAGAAGCAACAAACAAACAGACAATGAGCCCAGTACAAAAATGGCAGATATAGAAAACCAGAGGATCAGACAAACACTGGTCTCGAAATAGATAAGAGAAGGTATTTTTGGTCATAAAAAACTTTTTTTTATCACAGAGCATAAACTATCTCTCCGCTACTGTCAATGTCGATTTCAGACTCAGAATCAAAGTCGTCCATATCATCGTCAAGATCAAGATTGTCCGTCATGAAATCGTCGAGGCAACGGTTTCGAACAGCGGGAATTGTGGCTTCAGAGATGATTTGCATGATTGTGTCAAGGCTTTGCATTGGTTGTTCAGGCTCTTGATATTGGCTTGCTGTGTTGTTGCTCTCGTCCGTTAAATCAGCTGGTAGATTCTTTAAGAACCAATCATGAGTTTTGATCTCTGGAATGCTAATCCTCTGTACAAACAACAACATCGAAAATGTCATTTCGCGGGTGGTTTAAAGATTCAAAGATGAGAAAGGGAAATGACTTACGGTAGCGGGATCAGCCACGAAGATTCTTGAAATTAGATGACAGCATTCAGGTGAAATCCGTATGTCTTCGGGGATTGAGTATTTAACGCTAAGGATTCTCTGGGTTTTAGAATCATAAAGAGGATAAGAGGATAATGGTGGTGGGGGGGAAGAGATGAGGAAGAAACGTTTCTATGCGATTACCTGTATTGTTTTTCGATAGTCTCTAGGCTCTTCTGGATCTTCAAATGGATAGGCTCCAATCAACATAACATATAATGTTACACCGCACGACCATACATCTGCAATCTGGTATCGTAGTAACAATTAATAATCGGTTATTCATCCAACGGAAAAACAGAGGAATTTCTTTAAAAGCTCTTCTTACCTTGCCATCGTATTCCTGACGAAGCAGAACCTCTGGAGCAATGTATGCAGGTGTACCGACAGTTGATTTTGGTTGTGAATGAAGAACAGAAGACTGTCAAAAGAAAACAGATAAGCAAACACAATTACTTTAAAACATACAATTGAAGAAGTAGATGGAGATAAGCAAAGTATTATTCAGCACAGAACGAGTCACATAGCACGACAATAGAAAGGCGACATACAGTTTCTGAGAGATAATACCTTTGAATATCCAAAATCACATATCTTTAACCGAGGAGCAGGACTCCCATCCAACAGTGTATTCTCCAGCTTCAGGTCGCGATGGCAGATTTGCTTCACATAGGAGGAAACCGAACACGTCAATTACTTATCAGATGTAGAGAGCATAAACAACTACAAAAATAACAAGAACATAAGTCCCTAAAAGGTCCACGAAGCACTTTTCGCTACATACCATCGCATGACAATAACTGACTCCAGATATAAGCTGTTGAAAGAAGAACCGAGCCTGTACAAGAAGAAACCAAAACATCATTAAAACAGAGGAAACCTTGAACATCAATAAGAAGAGGATCAAGCTTAACATAAATTGCAAACCTCATCCTCGCTAAACCGTCCTGCATTGCAAATCCGCTCGTAAAGCTCACCACCAGAAGCATATTCCATTATAATAGCCAGATGAGTCGGCGTTAAAATGACCTATCCAGATCACAAGAAAACCATCTATAAAGGATCTAAAACCACACTTGCTTATAGATAAAACTGAAGAAGTTTTTAAATTTACCTCTTTAAATCTAACAATATTAGGATGCTTTAATGACCTGTGGTTAATGATTTCCCTTTGAACATTTTCATCAATCTGCAAACTCGTGATACATCACCATAGTTAGAATTCAATAACAGAACACTGAAAACTCATAAAACCAATTTAAAAAAAAAGAAATCCTATAAATATATAATCTTTCAAGCTGATTCCTCCATTGCACCTAAATCATCTTTTTCTTCTCAGTTGTGTAGAAGCTGAGGAAAATAAATTCATCATTGAAAGTTTGGAAAATTAGAAAGTTCATATTTTATAAAATCGAATTCACAACTTTAAAAGAAGCTCCAAACACACATTTAAAGAACTCAAAAAGCATAATCAGCATCATCAAACCAAAATAACCATAAGAGATGAATCTATAGTAGAATCACTAAATCTGGAAAGTGGATACTAAAGCAACACTAAAACGATCACTGAACTACAATAAATCATCAACTTCCAAATTTAGAAGAAGAAAAAATGAGATTTTTAAAAAGTTCAAAACCTTGTCTCCTCTCTCGATGTACTTGACAGCAACAAGCTCCTTTGTAACTTTATCTCTCATAAGACGAGCAACTCCAAAATTACCAGACCCAATATCTTTAACGAAGTCGTATCGATCGCTATCGTGCATAATCGGCATATCCATCGGTCCTGTAGTCACCGGAGCTCGATCCATCGCCGATCAAATCAAAGGCCCAAAAAGAAAAATCGAAGCTTTCAGTAAATTCGAATCTACCCTCGAAGAGAATCTGTTGTTGCTGGAATCTAGGGAAGAGGAGGAAGATTCGAGAAAATGAGGAAAATTATCTCAAAGAGAAAGGAAATTGAAGAACGAATGAAGAAGAAGAAGAAGAAAGGAAAAAAATCAATAAGGTCATTTATTGGTTGTTCCCAAGAGATAAGGATAAATACTAAAACGACAACGTTCTGTTGGTTGATACGACAAGAGCCGCCGCGTTTTGGTGATTGATGTTGCTTCTCAAGAAACGATAACTAAAAATAATAAATAAATTAAAGCGAAAAAATAAAATAAAAAGCGCGACTTCACTCGTCCTTGTCGGCTAAAAAACAACTTTCCTTTTTTTTTCCTCTATAAATTCTTTCTATTTATCCATTTGGATCTCTTTCTTTTTCTTCTCTTTTTACTATTTAATTTTTTTTTTAAAACCAAAATTATTTTTAAAAATTATGTAATGTTGGGATAGATTAATCCGGTCCGCTAAAAAATAGATCAAAATATATTATTTTGACCAGATTGAATGGACATGAGATCCAGTCCAAAAAAAAACAAAATTAGGTCAAAAACCCAAATCAACTTTGCAAGCAATGGATCAACACGACAGTTAGCACAGTTGTAGGAGCGAAATTCAAAGAATATGCCAAAAACGAGCCCAAAATATATGGAACCGCTCAGGATATGTGAAGCTGGATCGAGAAGCTGAATTAAGCTATAAATATACGAAGTCTGAGCAGATTTCGTTAATTTTTTACTTACGCGAAAACTAAAACACTACATTTCAGCTTGTGACACATCTCACTCAAAATCTCATTGTATATTCGATACATATCAATATAAATCCAGCTTCGTTTTACTTTTTTTTATGACTAAAATTTGTTCTCTAAATTCACATACAAATACTTAATCTAGAATTCAGCTTCTATAACTAGCCAAAACTTTGCAAAAACTACAGGTTTTCAAAGAAATCTTACTTTCCTGATTTCTTTACTTAGTGGTTTTTTAGCTAATTAACTCTTTAAAACAAATTAGATACTCAGCATTTTAAATAAATAAATTTTAAAATATCATTTTCTGTGTGCATATTTGCAATAATATCACTTAGGGGTGTTCATTTGCAAAAATGCTACTAATTATAGATTTATAAAACTTATATCTTAAAATTCTAAACCCTAAAAAATGTTTTGATCCCTAAACTCCCCTAAACCCTCAAAAACTAAATCTTAATAGAAGATAATTAACCCAAACATAAATAATATAAAAATAATAATTTTTAAAAAGTGATATTTTTGAAAAGATTTTTAAAATATGACATTTTTATAAATTAACATTTTTTTAAAAAGTTTCAAGATATTTTCGTTTTGAGTAACAAGAAATGCTAAAAAAATTGTTGTTGGGGAAAAGGAAAAACCTTAGTTGAGAAGGAAACAGAAGCTTAAACGTCACGTGCTGAACAAGCGGCCATGTGATGAAAGAATATTCGGTAGAAATATGCCGTTAGTTGACGGCGTATAACGTGTACACTGACTTGCTGCAAAACGGAACGGGATTCAGAAGACGAATGGTGAGGATGACAGTGACGTGGCAAGTTTGCTGGGCCTATTTCTACTTGTCAATTTATATTTTGGGCCTTTGAATTTATTTAAAAGACTAGCCCAAGTAAGTATAACATGGATGATATTTTGTCTTTTTTGAATAACAGTGTACCATGGATGATTGATTGGATGAATAGCAAATTATTATCATATTTGCATGACATATAGTCAAACTTTAGCTTGTTTATTTTGTCGGTCCATATATGTATATACACTCCTAAATTGGAATTCACTAAGGACCATTGTATTAAATTGGTTGTTGGATTGACCTAGGTAGAAATCTATATATGAAATTATTGCGACACGAGCCATTTAATTTATTGGAGTACCAAGAAGGTACATTAGTGACTAGTGTTATAGAGAGAGAGAGATATGTAATTTATCAAGTTAATAAAAAAGGAGTGAATGGTGTTTATGGGTAAGTGCGCAATTAATGGGTCAGTGCTTAATTTAATGACCGATGCTCATCAATTTCACCACCTTCTCTTTATTGCTATACTAAGCATCCTACTGGTGAGATTAGTATACTATTATATGCACATGAACATTAAGTATCCATGTTTCTCATGAGCTATCAAGTAGTTATCTAAAGCTCACCAACATTTAAACTACTGGTTAAAATGGTCATGCTATGGTCAAACGTGTAAAGTGAATAAAAGTTTGTACTTTAGATTGGTATGACTATATGTTTAGATGAGAAGTTGTAAGTGTATTTTGTTAATTCGATTGTATATTATTCCCTTTGTTCCACAAAATTGAATTTTTTGAGTTTTTCACACATATTAAGAAAAAGAATTAATTTTGTATTACAAATATATTAATTTCATAATAAACAGTTTTTAAAAAAATTTAACCAATAGTATTTCAATAATTTTTTTGAAATTTATAATTTATCAGCATTAAATGATAAAAAATGTATTAAAAACACTAAAAAATTTATTTTTATAAAATAATTTATTTTAGAAAAAGTCATTTTTGTGGAACAGAAGGAGTAATAATTTTTTCAAGTGAAGAACTAGAGATAGATCATGTTATGTTGAGGTCTTAGGGAATGATTTATAAACTAAATGGTACAATTATTAGTATTGATAAAGAGGAAAATGCCATGGAAGAGAGAGCCAAAATTAAAGTACTAAGTGGTCAAAGAGTGTTAATAAATGACCCAACACAATCTTAATTGCCAAACATTCACACTTAACTACTTCCTTACTTAACTACTTCCTTAGAGCATTAGCCATCGGTAAGATTATGTGAATTTCTTTAGCCCAAAATCACAGAAAAATAATTAAAAATAAAATTAGAAACTTATTTTGGGTTTGAGATGTTTCAGCGGGGCGAGACAGATGAGACGGTCGCATGGAGCTATGTGGCGACACCAGATTGGACCATTGAGATTCTAATTTTTTTCTTCTAGATAGTAAATATTATTAATGAAAATAAAAATTTAAGATAGGTCTGGGCATACTGGTATTCAGGTCGGATCATATCGGATACAGATTATGTCGGGTATAAAAATTTTATACTCATACAGGTACCTGAAAGGTTTCGGATCGGGTATAGGTTCGAGTTTTTCGGATACAGGTTCGGGTCCGATCACAATTAATTGTACCCAAAAAATTCACGTACAGGTTCGGGTACAGGTATACGTTTAAAATTTTATAAAACATAATAAATTCAAGTTTTTATAAAATCTTGTATATTTATATATATTAATTTGATTGTCTTTCATTTTATTTTTTATAAAAGATAAATTATTTTTTATTTTTTAGTTACCTATTGAATATCATCATTGGACATACAAAATTTAGAATTTTTTTTATGAATCTCAAAGATTAAATTATTATTAAAATTAATATTAATCTAATGTTAATAATTTTCATATGGTATCATGGATAATGATGTTCTTAAATTCACTACTACTTGATGATTATTATATGCGTTATAAGTATAAAACACACTCTTTTTAAGCAAAAAATGTTGTAGATTTTTGTAGTCATAATCATAATGTTTGTTTATCAAATTTTATTATTATGTTTCTCAAAAGTTTTGATTTTAAATTTAACATGACAAAATACCCAAAATTTAATACGCATCACAATTAAACGGTAAAAAACAAAGATGGCTCATTCCATATTTTCTATTTAATACTTTGATTTTACATCGTGATAAACCACTAGGCCAACTCTGTCTTAGATCTAATTTACAAAGAGATTTGCATCCAAAAACACTAACATCCCTCTCTCTTTTTTACTTAAAACCAAAAAAAAAAATGTCAAAAAATAATAATGAGAAAATACAAGAAAACTGTAAGAAATAAATATATGTTTCCATAACGAAAAAACAAGAGCGAGGAGAGATGGAGTGGATATCTGTTGTTCAATTTGATAAGAGCCTTTGATTGGTTTATACTCTTCACCAAAACTGCCTATTTGAGACTCAAAATCAACCAAATAACGCTGACTTTTTAGTGCGTCGTTTGACCTTTACGTGTAGAGTGTCTTTTCGCTATTGGAAGTGCGACAAAATTAGAAAGAAAGGAAAAAACTCGATTGCGTCCGTAATGCCTTGAGCAAAGTCAGAGTTTCCAACTGCAAGAAAAGTCGAATAATTAAGTAAAAATTAAAGCAACGGATCCAAGAAACTATATAAAATTAAATTGTAAAGAACTTCGATGTGATTGAAGCTCAATATATGCATGAATAAAGTGTATCTAATGAGACAACAAATTAAAAAGATTTCCAGACAGAAAGGTGTAAGCAAATCTTAGACTCTTAAGCCACACAAATCATCTCTTTTATTCATAGAACAAAGACAACATATATCGTAAATTACTAACCATATCATCACACTAGTCTAGATCAAGAATCGGTGAAGAGATGTGACCCACCATGAATTTTTGTTTTAAACTTTATTTTTTTTTATAACAACTAGGTTAGTTAATGCATTATTGTTCAGAGAATCCAACAAAAAGGAAGTTTTTAAAATATGGGCTATATGGCTACAAGAACTAGAATAGTTATTGAAGAAATGACAAGGCTTTATCATTAAATGTTGTTCATAAAGCAAAACCACCTCTGTACCACTGTAACTGTACTATACCATAAAGAACAATCAAAATGCAGAGAAAATTGAAACAAAATCGAAACCCTAATTATTATTAGGAGAGAAACTAAAATCGAATTATTATTCTTTTCCACGTACCTTGAATTGAGGAAATATTGAGGTTATTGAGCAAACGAGAAGGTCAAAAGGCCATATCTTTTTCTTTAATTTCTCTCTCTTTTTTTTACTAGTTACCGACATTAACCAATGACATTCCTTCTACCCTCCTCGCTCTCTGAATTCGGCTGCGTTTGCGTTTCTTGCGTTTGAAGCGGTAGCGGTTGAGAAGATTGTGTTGGTATGAATAGTTGAGCCTCATGATGTTGCTGTTGATGATGATGATGTAGTTGCTGATCCGTATGGAAATTACTATTCGTCGGAGGACTATCAACAAAGTTACCACCAAGAGCCAAAGACGGTGACATTCCAGTTACGCTTGTACCGCCGGAGCTTAACTGATTAAACCCGGTAACCGTAACAGAACCGGCCGGTACAGAATCAAACCCATTATTATTAAACCTCATAATCTCAACTTGTGGTTGGTTTTGATGATGATGTGTAGGACTGTTACTTCCTCCTCCTCCTCCATAAGCTCTAAACATCTCATTTTGTTGCTCTCTCGCAACCGCATTAACCGCTGCTAATTGTTGAGCCTCAAAAATCTGTTGTTGTTGTTGTTGTTGCTGATGGTACAATTGACCAGTTGGTATAGCCATCATTGGCAACAAGTTATGATGATGTTGTTGAGTCAACACAGAAGCTGAAGAAGAAGACTGTCGTTGCGGTTGAGGCGGCAGAGACATGAAATGCGGTTGAGGATGATGCGGTTGGAGAATAGGAAGCATAGGTTGAGGACCAACGTAAACCGCAAGCTCTTTCTTGGCGTTTTCAAGATCGTGTTGAAGCTGTTTAAGACGGTGTTGAAGGATTGAGATTAAACCGACGCAACCGTAAACCGGATCGCGAAGTCGAGCTTCTGCTTCGTAGAAAAGAGAGTTTACTGCGTCTTCTCTTTGGTTAGAAGCGAGCTCGTTGAGAAGCTTAGCGACGTTACTTGCTCCAAAGACTTTGTGTACGTATGCGAATTTTTGTGGTTGGTCTGGTGGGAAATACGGAGCAAATACACATTCTTGTGTACATTTTCTTCTTAGGAATTTACATGCTGCGCAAGGAGAGCTTGAAGACGCCATTATTTTGTAAAACCCTGAAAGAAAAGGAAAAAAGATTCAGTTTCTTGTAATTAAATAGAGAAAGTTTTCTTGAAAATAAAGAAATAGGGATCGTGAAAGTAAATGCATCGAGGAAGCTTCGTGTTTAGTCCATTAAAATTGTGAAACAAGAGATTGTAAATAAAATTGTTATCGTGATTCGTGCATACAAAAAGAAGGTTCCGTACAAGTAATAGAATAGTGAAAGAAAAAATAGTAATAATCAGAAGTTTTGAGAAGAACATAATAGTAAAACATGATTTTTTATGATTATAATCATATCTCTTTAACAAAAAGATCAAACAAGAAATGGTTACGGTTACAAACCTGAATAGAGATTGCGACGGTACAACTTCAAAAGTTTTCAGATCTGTTTACGAAGAGAGAAACTTTCATTTTTCCTGTAAAAAAAATAAAGTAAATAAATAGGTTTATCGGTAGTTTAAGAAGAAGAAGAAGATCAATAGGTTCCAAAATAAAACAAAATACTAGAAATCGTCATAAATGAAGAAAAAAAGAAAAGAAAAATCTATCAATATCAATCCATGTCAATCAAACTTTTAACTGAATCAAATCATTGATCAAACAAAAAAAGGAAAAATCGGACTTACCTCAAATTAAAATACGAATCTTATTTCTTTCCAAAAACCTCTCTCTCTGATCTTGTTTAGTTATAGCTTCGTATCTCACTCTCTGCATCTTCTGATTCCATAATCGATTGAGAAAGATAGGTAGAGTAAGTAAGAAGTTACTAATCAGGTTCTAGGGTTTCTGAGAAAACCCAGAAAAATAAAACCCGAGATTTGATCTTAATCTCTGATTTATTCTGCCCTAAAGGCTAAAGACTTATATAAAGGAAGAGAGAAAAAAGAAAAGATCAAGAAAATGGGAAAAAAAAGGAAGGCATTTTCTAATTGACGTAGACGATCTTTTATATCAACGAATACGCCATTTACCATAACCGTTGAGATTAAGAGATAGGATGATTTACAACCGTCCGATTTTTTAATTAATTATTATTTGGGGGTTTTAATTCTAAGCAACCACGTGAGTAATTACAGTTTTGTCCCTGTATTATTTTCATTTTGATTTTTGACTAGATTACCCTCTAACTGCTGTCATGATCTCGAGATAAGTCCTTTTCGTTTCTAAAATATACTCCCTCCGTTTCTGAAAGAGTGTCATTCTACCACTTTAATTTTGTTTCAAAAAGAGTGTCGTTTTGTATTTTCAATGCAGATTTTTAAATAAAATTCCAGTTTTGTCCCTATTGTTTTAATGTATTAATTGCAGAGATAAATTTATTTAGTGTATTTACAAAGGGTAAAATTGAAATTTTATTATTTTTCTTAATTGGCGTGAATATGGTTAAAATGACACTCTTTCAGAAACAGAGGGAGTACAGTATAAACAAAATCTCTTAATAATGATACGAATTTGTTTAAACAGTTACTGAAAAAGTCAGCCCCACGAATACAATACAACAATTTCTTTTATTTTTTCCCATAAGAAAATCTTTTAATTACAGTGGAGTCCAATTAATTAAACATAGGAATATAACAAAGTCTTAAGTTGTAATTACAAGTATTTTTTTATAAGATGATTAAAGGGCCACATGCCAACTGGAGATGGAATTAAAGTGCTTCGTTATGTTCAACACAAGTCTAATGTTGCACATGGTTGTGTGTTTCATCACTAAAAAAATCAGGTATTGAATTAACTTATGTCATTGAATGCAATATGACTAAGAAAATAATCGTAAAAATAAATGTAACTAAGCATTCATTGCTGAGAAATTTAAACCAAAGTCGAAGGACTATATTTTTATATTGACAACAACATTTACATTGAAAACAAAAAAGGATTAAAATTTCAACTTAAAGTATAAATGTATATCGAAATATAATAGTAGCAAATTTTGACCATTAGTGGGGATACTGTTGTAATTACAGACTAACCCACTACGACTTGCACGTGCGGTAGTACCTAAATAATCAACAAATTTAACCGCATAGACTTTTTCTTTTTGTCGTCATATGTAGGTCACAAGGCCAGCTCACTAGTCGAAGTGGACCATAAAACCGATCCACTAACTATTTTCCTCAGGCAGAAGGGGAGGAGTCGAACCCTTTACCTAGATGTCAAGTTTAGAGTGGTATTACCACTACACCACGTGCTCTCGGCAACCGCATAATTTTTTTTTTATTTATGCCAATCGGCTAATAATAACCGCATAGACTAAGGATTATATTTTGTCCCACAAATCTGCATTAATATTAATAAATCGTATTTTTTGGCATTTGAATTCCAGATTTTCTGATGTAGAAACATTAATAATTTTTTGATCAAACTATTAAATCAAAGAGGCTTCTGATAATAATACCGTATATCAGAATTTAGATTCCAAATGTTGTGTACTTGTGTTGAATAGCAAAAACTAAATTTAACCCTTGTGAAAATGACCTTAACTCAAAGGTTATTTATTTGATAAAGATATTTTCACGCGTAAGCAATTATATGTGCAAACAAACATATCGTTTTCACTAGATATTTCCTTGAAAACGAATTGGATTCTTCAAAATATATTAGATCTAGCTAAAGTACACAAAAACCCTCAATTAGTAAGATCTTTTACAAACAAACAATTATAATTGTCATATCATAGTTACAGATTTTTACCAAAAACAAAATATCACAGTTACAGATGATAAACTACTACTTATAGGAAGTTAGAATATAAATATAAGAGAAGTAAATCTGGACCACTGGTTGTCCACCTCTGATTGCTTCTCACTTTTGTGGAGTTCGAATCCACCTTCCCTCATGAGTAGGGAGTGTATTTCCTCTTAGTGAGGATTGAAGGGTCATTGGCCGGCCCACTGTGGTCTGAAACGACAAAAAAAAAAAAAAGAATATAAATATAAAAAATCTGTGAAAAGAAACAATAAAAAGTAGGTAAATCCGAAGTTTAGGTCAAAAAGTTATTTTAAAATTGAAGTTTCAAAGGTGCACCGTGCACAAATCCCATGGATAAATGATTCTAAGTCATTCAGTTTACACTTTTCCTCCCGTTTGTTTCGTTGAGTTTTATGAAACCCATGCGAAAAATAACGTAGAAGCATATAAAAGTCACATACGAAAATATATACGAAGAACATGGTATTGTATAAAACGTTGTATTAAAAAAAAAAACTGAACGATATAGTTTATTATTAACATTTTTAGTTTCCACAAAAAGTTGTATGAGTATATGTTTTAAATCCCGCTTTACCAATTTTTAAAAGTTAATACTTTCGTAAAATATAGGAAATTAGATTTTTTTCCAAAAGAAAATCAAAACAATAAAATTTCATCAAAATTTTGAATCTTGTTCCCTTCCTCCAACTCATATAAACTTTTTTTTTTTAAATAAAAATTTTTAAATCATTTTTCGATTTGTGCATGTCATCCTTTCGCAAGGAGCCATGCCAATTTTCTCTGTATCGTTTCAATTTTATCGGATGTCTCCGAAGAAGCTAAATATCTAAAAGTATATAGTTTTTATCTTAAGATTAATTAAATTTATTAAACTTCTTACGATTAATTAAATTGTTCTCAATATTGTCTTTATCAATTTCACCTTAAAGATTTATAACTTTTACGTCATTTATACCAAAACTATATACTTTTAGATATTTATTTGACTTGTAAAGAATAAGGTTAATGAGATAACAAAACTAAATTAACCAAAAAATCTAGGAGTTGAGATCCGATCTTTAGGATGTAGACCTCTCTATACTACACAGTACAAATACAAAACTTGTTTCATTCGTGCAAATCCGATGGCATTACTGTAATAACAAGAGAAGAAAAAGGGTTAGACGAAGACAATATAGGCCCCACTCGATGACGTCATCAGTAGCGCATAAAAGCCTACCGGTGGGACCCATCTAATAAGGGAAAAATGAAGAAAATGAACTCACGTTGCTCATTTCTCATCTCTTTAGATTTACTGAGTAAGTGAGTAATATCAATTTTCGAATATTTTTTTTTTGTAGATCACTTTTTCTTTTTACATATATTTTAGATGAAAACTAAATATTAGCGGTCTAAAGGCGGGGATGAATAGATATAAATTTATAGATTATTCAATTTGTTAATAGATTTTGTAATACCTAATCCTTTTCATTTTTGATTAATATTTACTATTTGTCAAAAATGATTAATTTTGAAAAAGAAAATAAAAACTTAAAATTGATAATGATTTAATCAAATTTATTTATGCAAAGTAGCATTGTTAAGTTATCATTGCAATAATATGCTTATATTGTATTTGTTTCTTAAATATGGCAATTGATAGAATTTAAATAAATACTTTAATTTCTTTTTCAACTATTTTTTTTATAACAAGCAATCTTGAGCTGATTTGACAGCACAGTAAAAAAAATTAAGAAATAATTATTCATAAATTAGATGAAAACCAATAATTTCTTTGATTGCGGATATATGTGAAATAATCTCATTTCCAAAAAAAAAAAAAAATTGAACCATGATTTTGTTATTTTCTTTTTAGATATCACTAGCACAATCTCTTTCTAGTTTATGCTGCAATTTTGAAAGATTGTTTATTTTTATTTTTATTGTTTTCTCTTGTGACTTGTGAAGTTGATAATTTAGATAATTGAGAATGCAGGTAAATCACTTTTTGTTTGTCTCGTTCTATTTTAATACTCGTTCTGTTTGTTTATATATATATATAAAGTTAGTACTCGTAGGGTTTGTTATATCATTGTCAGCATGTTTGACTTTATCATTTGCTTTGATTTGACATTATCACGTGCATTGGACCGTCTCTCATTTGCCAGGTATTAATTGGATCGTCGTCTATATTCTCATTGTCTCCCTTATCGCTGCTATCTTACAAAAACAACCAATTTCTAAGGTATCGAATAGTGATACTAGATTAGTAGGCGATGCAAAACAATTAGAAATTAGAACAATTGTAACACATATATATAGTTACTACTACGGAACAAGTGATCGTGTTTAAACTTCGCGTGCTTAAATAAACCCATGCGTAAAGAAAATAACAAGCACCTAGCTACTTTTCAATATATAAACATAAATTTTATAGACTTTTTGAGCTTAACACCAATTTTATCTATATCATGTTTTATTATTCAAAAGATAGTTTTGTTTGATACGAAACATAATTATCATGAGTAAAATGAGAAGAATAGAAATATTAAATGTAATGTGGAGATCCGTATATACGTAAAAGAAAGTTGTTTGGTAAGAAAACAAGTCAAATTAAATAATTATAGATGGTCATGGCATGGACATTCGCGTTTTGGCCTTAGCGTGTGAAGCAACTACATATTGATACGGCTTGTAAAAAATCAGAACAGGACAATGAAAGAATGTTGTTATTACGAAAAAGACAAAAAGCACACATGTGTGTACACCAATTGGTGTACACCAATTTGTTCGTGATTATATTTATATGTTAACATATAAATGTGACTTGTGTGTTTAGTAACGTACCAAACATCACAATAATATAATGTTGGACGGTGAATCAAAATGATATCAAAACTTTGATTTATTTTCAACTAGATAATACAAAAACAAACTCTTATACACAAGGTTTTGAGTCTTTGGTACTTACATTTGATCAAACGTTTCCCCTACATAAACAATAAAAAAAGGATGTCCCATAGAATTGGCTTGTATTTAGAATTTGACAAAATACATGAATTTAATAAATCACTTTCGTAAATATATTTGGATCTAGAGGTAGGAACATAAATGGAATCAAAACCTGAAATCCAAAAATTCCACATTAGGCCGAAGCCAGGATAAAATAACACAATAGAAGTTTATATTATCCCAACGGGCTAATAAAAAGCCCAAGTAGTAAATTAGTTAAAGCCCACAAAGCCTAAATCCCTCCAATCTCCCATCGCCTGGGTTTGATGGAAAAAACCCTAACGTCACTCGAACACTAACCAACAGAGATGGCGAAATGGTTGCGCGGCCTGAGTTCCACGGCGGAGGTGGCTAATCTACCGGCGTTTTCATTCGGTCGATCGATTCGGCGTTTACATCAGTACGATACGATCCAGGCGATACCACGCGAAGCCACTGGTCGAGGAGTATCGGCTCGAGATCGGACGATTGGCCGGATTCCCGCCGTGGTTTTCCCTCAGTCGCTTCTCGACACCGATGCTTCGAAGCGAGGCGTTTCGAGGAAGCAGCTTTTGACGGCGGATAGGAAACAGATTAAGTCTATTCTTGACTCTGTTGGTCTTCCGTTCTTCTGTTCGACCACTTTTCAGCTCCAGATCCGAGCTGGTCAGGGTTCGTCGACGTTAGTTGAATCGGGTCGAGTACTTCCCCTCAAGGTATTCCAAATTTTCACCGATTTCAATTTCAATAATTTCGTAATGATTTTAGAGAAATGTGGTGAAATTAGTGTCATTAGATTGGTGACGGAATTGGATACGGATACTGTTAGTGAATTTTGGTGATGGGATTAAATTTGTGTTTGGTGTTACTTAATGTTCAGATTCATAGAGACGAAGAAACTGGAAAGATACTTAATTTAGTCTTCGTATGGGCTGATGTTGGAGAACAGTTGAAAGTTCATGTTCCTCTTGTTTTCAAAGGATTGGATAATTCACCGGGTCTAAAAAAAGGTAACTCTTTCCTTAATTTTCTTGTTCGCATTTCTCGCGTTTTCCCCCCGGTTAATTTCACTTCTTGTGCTTTGAAATTGCTCGATAACTGGTTTCGTGTATTGGTTTTGATTGAGAAGACAGTGTGAAGCTATTCTTGAGCTTTTGGGATTCTCTTTTTTCCGACTGATGAGTACTTTGCAGATTGGTTTTGTTTCTTTTTGCTCGATAATGCTCTTGTTCATTATATTTTACTGTTATCCATCCATTCTCATGATTGAACTAAGTCATGTAAAGAGAGAACTTTCATTTTCACCTGATAGTAATGTTAGTGTTCCAATGGCAAAGGTTAAGAAACATGAGATTCGATATGTTTGCGGTTTTCTCACCTGTAGAGCATGGTTTTCATTAATAGACTACTTTCAGGAATGTTCTTATGTAAAATCCTTTTAGCAAGGGAAATTCAAATGTGTACCATCGCCTGATGTTACTCTTCTGTTTTGCTGTCATGATCTTTCAATCTAAGTGTCTGTTACTGTTACCAGGGGGAAATCTACGGTCAATCCGAAGTACTCTGAAACTTCAAGGCCCAGCAGAACACATTCCATCTAAAATCGAAGTAGATGTGAGCAACCTTGACATCGAGGATAAAGTGTTAATGCAAGACGTTGTAATTCATCCATCGTTGAAGCTATTAAGCAAGAATGAAACCATGCCTTTGTGTAAGATCGTCGCCACAAAGCCGGTGAAAGAACCACAAGCTGTTCCAGCATAAAATAAGTCCTTGGGAAGGTCATGTTTCTCTGAAGTTTCTGTCTCATAAAGATGAAGAAAAAAAACAGAAATGTTGTGGAACTTTAGAAGCAAAGAAGCAGTTTTATAATAACTCTTGAAGTGAAAGAACCATAAAGCCTCTAGTTGTATTTGGGTTTTTGAACGATGCAGAAACAATTCGAATTGATGATTAAATATCTGTTTTTGCATCTTATTTCGCTAATTCTGATCTGTTTGCAATTAGATGGTTTATAGAAGATCAGTTGATAATACTGAATTAAACCGGTCTCTTATTTGAATGGGTCGTTAACATTGAAACATGAACCAACGACTTGGTCCATAACATTGTGAACTTCGAACTAAGAATGACACGTGTCATTTGTTGTGACAAGAATTTTGTTGCCACGTATTCTTTGGTTTTCTTTGACCGTTGACTTGTTTGTGGAATCTTGCAAAAAAAATTGTAGTTGACGACCTAGAACAAGCTCGGAATCTTCACTGGTATTCGATTTACTACAGTGTCTGGATTATTGTAGTAGTTTCGTAAAATCGTTTTTATATATGTGAATCGAATTTAAATACTTTTAGATATACAACTTTTTACCAACCAAGTTCATAGAAATATTTCAGCTGCTTTTGTAGCTTTGACTGATCTTCTTACGTGACTTTTATTTTTCAGAATTTTTCTTTACATTTAGTATTAAAAAAAAAATTGTGCATTTAATGGATTTACCTTGTAACTCTTGACCTAATATTGGAAAAGATCTGATCTTTCAACGAAAGCATGTTGCCTAGTTTAGGAAATGGTAAAATAAAATAGAGTGGAACACAATATCAGAAATAAATTAATTAAAAAGTTCGTTGAGTAGGTAAGTGTTAAATAAACTAACGAGTAGTGACTAATTAATTAGGTGATAATTAAATAAACTCGTTACGAGTAAAGCGAGTAAGGTTAAGTTGGTTTAATCAAAGATTTAAGTCAATGCCTCGAGATTCGTACCGTACGGTTTTACATTGGAGTCGACTTTACGCCCTATCTAATGTCTATTACAAATTGGACATTTTCAAATTTGCTTTTTTTTTTTTTTTTTTTTAAAGAATATTAAATTATATTCACACCAAAAAACCTGTTTGTTACATCAAGTGCTTCTTGTTTTTGACAAAGTAGCAAACCAAGAGAGAATTTAGAAACCTAATTTAATAATGGAGAGAGTAGCCAAATAGTTTCATACAAAAAATTAATTTAGCTCCATTCAACATCAAAAATTAAATTATTTAACAAATTATACCGCGAGTTTTTAGAAGTGTGATAAAAAAGAAAAAAAAAACTAGAAGAAAGCCGTTGTAAACCGTACCACAAAATATAAAAGATAAATTTCCCAAAATAAAAAAAATAATTGGTTCTTCTAATATTCATTCTTCTTCGTTATTACTTTCTGGTTTTTTTTCTTGTTTTGGTTTTGTTTTTTTTCTAATATTTCTGTTAAATCCGTTGGGTTCTTCCATGGATCCTCATCGCCATCGTCTCCATCTCCGTCTTTCTGATAGATTCTAATCGTGTTTTTAAAGAGAAAGATAGAGAAAAAAAAAGAGAGGATTCCATGTTTATGACCATACCATGATTTCTCGCTATGCGTTGGCTTCCGCAAATCTCGTTCTCGTCTCCATCTTCTTCTCCATCTTCTTCTCTGAAACCGGTGGCTTCATACTCTGAATCTCCGGATCTGGATCGGAATCAGGATCGAGATCGAGATCGATTTCACCGTCGTTTGTTTCGTTTTAACCGTGGGAGGCTCACGCGTCAGAGGAAGCTCCGTCACTTGACGGATGACGATGTTTTGGGAGAACGTCGTCCGTCTACGTCTTCTTCTTCCGCCGTCGATGTTGGGTTAACTCGTTCTCCAAGCGCTTTCACGGTGGGTCCTCGCTCTCCTTCTGCTGTTCCGTTACCGTTACCTCTTCCGTTACCTGAGATCGCCGGAGATTCGAGGAATCGAAATGCCGGAAACGGTAGAGGTTTAGAGGAGAGAGATCGAGATCCCGATAGGTTTATTGCTGATCGCACCTCCTCTGGTCCTCCTCTCACCAGGTACACAGATTTTTGTCAATTAGGGTTTGTAGATTTGATCCTAATTTGGCATATGTCAGGATGCTTTCCATTTTTGGCTTCAAATGTGTTTGATTAGCTTCTTTAATCTCTTTCACGTTGTAATCAGCGTCAATGGATTTGCTCGTGACTCGAGAAGAGCTACGGAGAATTCTCCATATCAAGATTATAGCTGTACAAATAGTCCGAGAAACAGAAATGGTTATTGGGTTAAGATTCCAACCATGAGTGCTCCAACGAGTCCATACATGAGTCCTGTACCTAGTCCACAAAGGAAGAGCACTGGCCAAGATTTACCCTTTTTCTATTTGCCTCCAAAAAGCAATCAAGCATGGTCAGCACCAGATATGCCACTTGATACCTCATTACTTCCTCCTCCTGCTTATTACGACATTACTGCATTTAGTACGGATAACTCTCCTATCCATAGTCCGCAACCTCGAAGTCCACGCAACAGACCGGTCAAAAGCCCACAACCGAGCAGACCGTCTTCACCGTTGCATTCGATACTATCGCCTGAGCAGTTGGCTGCACCACGAGATAGTGTTTCCTCACCTTTGCATCCGAGGCCAGACTGTCCGAGGCTGTCCACTGATGTTACGAATGGACGCCGTGATAACTCCAATGTTCATCCTTTGCCTCTCCCTCCTGGAGCTGCTTGTCCCTCTTCATCAGCTGCTGCTTCTGTTCCGTGCCCGCAGGCTCCTCTTAAAGTGGATTCGTTCCCGATGAATTCTCAGTGGAAGAAAGGGAAGCTAATAGGTCGTGGTACATTTGGAAGTGTTTATGTCGCCAGTAACAGGTAGTCTATTCTCTCATTGTATCCTCATTGTTGAGTGCCAGCAATGCTCTTCTTTTTAGTGTATACTGAGTTGTTTTTCATTTGCAGCGAAACTGGAGCGTTATGTGCAATGAAGGAAGTTGAGTTATTTCCTGATGACCCGAAATCTGCAGAGTCCATAAAACAATTAGAGCAGGTAAGCTTTAGGACAAACAATCCTTTCAGTGAGTCTAAGAATGCCCGGTCTGTGTTTGGTTGTTCGTTTGTTCTATCTCATAACTTTGGTTCTGTTTCAGGAGATCAGACTTCTCAGTAACCTTCAACATCCAAACATTGTGCAGTATTTTGGTAGTGAGATAGTGAGTATATCCTTTGTTTACATGCGTATAATCTACCTACACAATGCAGTGTGGCTGAAAATTCATCGAGTAATTGTCTTTTATTTTGATTGTTCAGGTAGAAGATCGTTTCTTTATATACCTGGAATATGTTCACCCGGGTTCAATTAACAAATATATCCGTGAGCATTGTGGTACCATGACAGAATCCGTTGTTCGCAATTTTACTCGTCACATTTTGTCCGGGCTGGCTTATTTGCACAACAAAAAGACAGTACATAGGTAAAGTCACAAGTTTAGTGTAACCAATCTTGGTGAATATATATTTCCAGATTTTGAAGCTAATAAGCATATTGGTTTCCTCTTTTTTTGTGTAAATGTTCATCAGGGATATCAAAGGTGCTAATCTCCTTGTTGATGCTTCTGGTGTTGTCAAGCTTGCTGACTTTGGCATGGCTAAACACGTGAGTTCTATAAGTTTATATTAACGTCTAGTAAACTGTTGTTAATTGTCGTCTCAAGTGATCACCCAAATATTAAACGTTTAGGCTCTTCTTTTTGTTTCGGTTTGATAATAATAAAGTTGCTATTTTCTTCTTCAGCTTACCGGACAAAGAGCTGATCTCTCGTTAAAGGGAAGCCCGTATTGGATGGCACCAGAGGTAGTCTTGGTTCTATGATCCTTAAAATTTACTGAACTCCATAAACCCTATATGTATACTAAAATATTCTTTTTTTTTTTAACTTACACAGCTCATGCAAGCTGTGATGCAAAAAGATAGCAACCCTGATCTCGCTTTCGCTGTTGATATATGGAGCTTAGGATGTACAATCATTGAGATGTTCACGGGGAAGCCACCGTGGAGCGAGTTTGAAGGGGTAAGCACTAAGCATACACATAATGCCTCAATAGTCTTTATACTAGATAGTTTTTTTTCCTCCTAATAACTAAAAGTGTTTGTGCAACTTTGCCTTGTCATAGGCTGCAGCTATGTTCAAGGTCATGAGAGATAGCCCACCGGTACCAGAATCAATGTCACCTGATGGTAAAGACTTTCTAAGATTGTGCTTCCAGAGAAACCCAGCTGAGCGACCAACCGCATCTATGTTGCTAGAACACCGGTTCCTTAAAAACTCTCTGCAACCAACCTCACCACGCAACAGCGATGTCTCGAATTGCACCCAGTTACTCAATGGGTTGAACATAACGGTAAGCAAAACCCTCAATACAAGCGTTCATCTCTTTCTCATTGAGTTATGACATTAATAACACTCTCTCCTTGCATTGACAGGAACCAAACAGCAGAAGGGAGAAACCAAATTTCAAACTAGATCAGGTTCCGCGTGCTAGAAACATGACATCCTCAGAGAGGTAATCTATCATCCATCGCAGTTCCATTGGCATATTAAACCATTCAAAACCGAAAAACATTTGTGTGAAACCTGTGTTTTGTTTTTGTTTCTCTGTCTTGTTTGTTTTTGTATGTTTTGGCTTTCTCCAGCTTCTTCAATCGTACTTCTTTTTCTCCAGTGAAAGTGGGCAGCAGCAGCAGCAGCATCAACAACAACAGTACAGGTCTCCCGATCTAACGGGAACCGCGACCCGTCTGTCCCCTCGTTCCACTCTCGAGGCTATTCCAAGCCCGTCCCCTTCCCAACGACCTAAGCTCAGCTCTGACCGGAGAAGGTCCTGCATCGCTCAAGATCACATTTGATTTATGCAGCACCAAAGAGGTTTTCCAAATGTTATACGTATATATATGTGTATCAATGTATGTACGTATACAGAGAGTTGTTGGGGCATACAAATGAGAAATTATGTGGGTAGAAGAATTGTTGTATGTAAAATTTAATCCAATGTTGAATCGATAGATGAAGAAGAGGCTTCGTTCTTCCTATCCTTTTTTGGCTTCAGAGAGTTGTTTGTGTATAAACGACGTCTTGTGTACATTTGGTTTCGGATCTGTATCATTTTTAGATTTAGATCCATTTAAACAAAACAAAACAAAAAAAAAACTAATCTCTCTGTTTTGAAATTGTTATAAAACTAATTGTTAGAAAACAAAGATATGACAAAATAAAAATAATTTCAAAATCTCTCTGATTTCAGGACCTTTTTGGTAATAATGGGGAATACTAATTGGGAGAACATGTTGCGTGATTGGTGAACTAGATTCATAATTTGGATAAATCTTGGAAGTTTTTAAACTATAAGGTAAATTATGTAAATATCTAAAGTGACTTTACAACAATTTGAGGGATTTATAAAAGGTAAATTACTTTTAATTCCGACAAAATTCCTCAGAGCCGTTTGCATTTTGAAATTTCTTCCTTTCTCTGAAAATGGCGAAGGAGAAGGTAATCATCGATCTCTGTAGCTCAGACGAGGAAGAAGAAGACGATTTCGGTGATGAGAATATCAATGAGGAAACTGAAGATGAAGAAGAAGATGATTCGAGTTTTAGGTATTTTCGAATTCATTGAATCTATTTCCTCGGGTTATATTTGTTTGTATCGATCATTGTTTGTTGTCTGGTCAGTGACGATGATATCGATTGGATCCACGATGATGGTACGGATTCAGATTTAGAAAACGATGAAGATGACAAAACTGGGGAAAATGGCGATGAGGATGACAAAGTCACTCGCCTCCTCACAGGTTGGTTTTTTTTCAATTAGGGTTTATAGATCCTTTCTCAAAGACTGTTTCGATTGCATGAATTAGACCTAACTTTGTTCAATAAAGTAAACAATAAGCATCTATTCGAATTGTTGATGTAGCCGGGAGTGATTTGAAAGCTTTGAATGTGATTGAATGCAAAGCATATCTGAGAAAGCATGGTTTAAGATTATCTGGTACAAAAGCAGTTTTTATTGAGAGAATTGTTGAGCATTGGAGGTATGGAGTTTTATGGCTTTGCCTCTCTCTTTAGTCTTGTGGAAATTCAATGACTACTTTATATTCTCATTTTGATTCTCAGGATAAAAGATGGAAGCGGTGAAAAACTTTATCCAAGATCATCTTTTGCTATCAATTGTAAAGGTATTTCTTTTTGCCTGTTAGTGTTGAAATTTCCAGTGGAGTTTGATGACAGTTGAAGAAATTGGTGTAGGTGATGTTTGCAAAGGAGACACTGTTTTGTTTACACAGAAGATGCAAAAGAGTGGAAAGATTGTGGGGAGAAGAACTGTAGCTGGCCAGGTTGTTAAAGAAAGCTATGGTACTGCTAAACAACAACACACTTTCACTGTAAGTATGATGACCTCAAAATGTGTGATTTTGCTTTATTTATGTTTTACTCCCATAAACTTAACCATCTTGTATGTTTCTATTTACCGAAGATTGAAGTGCTTTGGTGCCAAGGGATACAGAAGTTGCCTCCTTTGTATCCGTTACTAGTTAAAGGACGAAATCTTTATAGGTTAATGACCTTGAGGCAGGTGAGTGTCTTTTTTAACTTTACACATTCAGTAATGAGTCGTGCCGGTTTCATATGCTAATGAGTTGGTTGCTTATTCTAGCGATGGGCTAATGAAGGAGACAGAGTAAAAGTTCTCTCTGAAAAGCATGACCGTGGTGCCGCAGCAAGAAAGGTTATGAGAGAAAGGAAAATAAAGTCAGGCTATGTATATAAAGGTGAGATGCTTTATTCTTCTTTGTTTTAGGAATGTTTATACACCAGTTAGAGATTTCTTTTTACTCATCTTTCGGTGTTTGTAATCAGATGGAAGGCTTCAAAAGCCTGATCACTTGAAGAAGCCTTGTCAAGCAAAGACTAGAAAAAACGAGAAAGATGACATTCAAACCCAGAGGTCGAGACAAGACATCGTGGCTAATCGTTCACTTGTGGCTTTTCCAAACCAAAATCCTTCGCAGGGCCATACGAATCCAAGCCAGTTGAGAAATATGAATCCGCCTTTTCATTCCTATGCTCCTCGTCCATACGCTCCTCCACCACGTGCGCCTCTTACATATGCTCCTCGTCCATACGCTCCTTTCAATGCCCAGTCACACTTTCCTCGTCCAAACATTCCTCCTTCACACTCATATGCTTATGCAACACAACAAAACCAATCAATCCAAAGACCACCACCTGCTTTCTACAACGGAAGACCTACCTCTAATGCTTTGCAGGGACAAGCATCTTTCAACCCACACGCTATGCCGGTTACACATCAGAGGAGACCATACCAGAACCATCATACCACCCACCATGCCAACTCAAACCGTGGCTACAACAACTACGGAGTGAGGGACTTGGATCACTTCTCGAATATGATGATAAGCCACAGAATAGAAGGAAACGCATACAGGCAGAGTGAGGACACTCGCAGACAATACAAGAACCATCATAACTACAATTCCAACTCTAATAATGGCTACAACCATGGACCAAGGGACTTGTGAGTAACTTTTTTACAGGTTTCAGTGATCTCGAAAGGTAAGAAAGTTTTCTTGTCTAGGCTCATGATTCTCTTGATCATCCCTCTCTCAAGCTTCTCTCTTGTGACTTCAAAAGCTGCTATTATGTTGTGATCAAAGGATTTTTTTATGACAATGTTCTGGTTTTGCAAGTTAATTTACTAATATCAGTCATTCTTCCGCGATTATTACCAGAAAATGTAGATATTTTTTCACCTTTTTACCCTTTCGTTTCACTTTTTTTGGTTCGGCTCGACGAGGCCTAACCATTTGCAAAAAACCCGATGGTAAAGCCCACTGGGCTTCGCATTATTTTATATAAAATATTACTTTTTTTTTTTATTATTTATTAGCCCCATTGGTTGCAGAAACTTACAAATCTGGCATGAGAGTCTGCTAACAAGTTCTGAGGACCTTTGACAAAGAAACTCTCAGACTCATCTTCACCAAAACCTGAGCTGCTTTTACCTTCTCTCACTTCCTTAAACCTACCCATCAAATTCAGCCCTGTCAAATGATCTCCCCATATATCGTACCTATACTCTTTCGCCTTCTCTTCTTTCACTTCGGTTCTTGATTTCGCTCCAGGAGCTCTCACACTTGGAGCCAGATAGCTTCTTTCTATCATCATTGACTTAACCCCTGACACCGGAAACGTTGCTGAGTGCGATAGGACCGGTCTGGGAGGCTTTACGGGCTTCGTTGTGGCTTGGTTAGTTGGTGGTTCTGGTGACATTGGAGAGCTCGGAGTTGAGGTTCCACTGTGACTGCTTGAAACATCTGTGCGCTCGGATGTTAATTCCCTGATTACGCCTTTCTTCTTCTTCTTGTTACGCCGTCTTTTCTTGTCTTTCGCAGTCTTTACTGACAGATTCACAGCTTCTGATGCTTCTTCATGAGAAGATGAAACAGAAGAAATTGGCTTTACGCTGTTCTTGGAATCCTCATCTTTGTTGCCGTTATTGACGAACCCTTGCAAGGTCTCGCTGCTTATTGATCTTAGAATAGAATCCATTTCAGGGGAGATTGTGATCGTAGATGGCTTCTCAACTTTTCTAACCGCAATGTGGCTACAGTTGTCTCTCTTATTGTTCTCCTCGACGAAGTGGTCATTGAAGCAAAATATCAGAATGAGTAAAGCAGCAGCGAGAAGAACCGCGATTGAAAACTTCTTCGTCCGTACCCAAAAGACCGTTTTTCTGCAAAGATTAAGCATCAAAACAGGAGCTGTTGCCTTCATAGGTACTGCAAGAACAGCAATTCCAGATGACCAAGAGAGCTCGAGATCAGGATCAGTCTGATAGAAAAAAAGAAACTTAATGGAATCCCCTGGTTCTAATGAAAAGCCTTCACACTGATGGTGGAACATAAAACCATTTCCTCCACAATGTTTTCCTGAAACCAAAATACTCAACTCTCCTGTGTCCTTCTGACCATACAGCTCTTTAGACAAAGGTTTGTAACAACAAGCCGTGTCTCTGATGTTAAGAGGGCTTAGCGGTTCTGGCTGAAACTCTATGATGTGAACAGGCCTAAGAGATAGCCACACAACACTAGATAGATTGTTACTCATCAGACCAGGGTTACTACTCCATGATTTGTTTGGACAAGACAAGCCAAAGAAGGGGACAATTGGATCAAACTGATTCTCTAATCCTAAAGCTGAAAGGAAAGAGAACAAGTGTGAACTGGGACAAACATTCTGGATTGCTACAACACTCTCAGAATCTCCAACGTTAAAGCTCTGAAACCCTTTAGCAGCAGCAATGTTGTGGACATTGGAACCAAAAGAGTCATATTCAGCTAAGTTATGCAATGTATTGACTGAGGAAAGCAAAAGACATGAGAGAAGCAGAAGACAATGAAACGCCTTTGATGAACCAAGTGTTGCTCCTCTGTTAAACAATGAAAGATATGCAAAGTGAGAATTTGGGGGTTCGCTAAAAACATACTAGGAAACAAAAAACACAAAAAAAAAAAAAACCAAAAATGTTAAAGGGAAAACAAAAATGAAATCTTGAAATAGTACCCAGAAAAGAGAATGTCATTTGAAGAAATCAGAAGCAAGAAAATAGTTCTATAAACAGAAAAAGGACAAAGTTGATAGACTATTCATGTTGATGTCGAAACGCAAAACTCGAATTAAAGAGCATCAAAAGAGTAAACTAAATAAACCCAGAATCATCATAGCAAGAAGAAGAAGAAGAAGATTCGAACTTCATATTCTTAAACAAAAAAATAAATAAAAAAAAATCAAAACTTTCGTGAAAATCGTTGAGCTTTAGTAAGAAACAAGAGTGACCCATCATCGGAAAAAAAAAAGGTTTTGTGAACAAAAGAAAAGAAAAAGGTGAGTAAAATGGATTTACCGAAGATGGAAGAAGAAGGAGGAGAGAAGTAGAAGCGGAGGCGTAATCGCTAGGGTTTTTCGCTCCATGTCCGAAAAGAACATCGAATCATCTAGAAGTTATCATCTGAAATTTAGGGTTCTTTTTTTAATGGAGAAAAAAAGAGCGATTTTCTTGGGGACGATAGAGCAACGCCACCTGAAGGCAAGGGGAGGCTGAGGACCAATAGACTGGAAAAATTAAAGGAGAGGAACAAGATGACATATTCATCCTGCGAAATTACCTAATTACCCTCTCTCTAATGACCTAACTGTTCAATCCCTTCAAAGTTTTGGTCCTTTTATTTTGTGGACATTTTCATATTTTACACACACATTTGTTATGAGTTAAAACTTCAAAGAAATACAAAAAATATATTTAGCAAGAAAAGTAATGTAATTGAAATGCTAAGCTTTGGTTTGTAATTTTTTTAAGATGATTATATTTTTTTAATTGTAAGAACTTGAGTCGTTTGGAAATGCTTGCTTTTTGTTAAGTATATTATACTGTACAATTTTCAAACTCACTTAGTTAATGTAACCGTGTAAGAAAATACAGCTGGATTACAGATAATTCTATGTAACCCAATTTAGCTAAAATAAGTCCAAAAACACTCTAGTTGTGATAGTTGTTCGAAAATATCAACAAATTATCATAAATCACCTAATTAAAACTTTTAAGTAAAAACTACAAAAAGCGTGCATGACCTTCTTATTAGGAGTATATGCGAACATGCAAGTACTTTCAAGTTATTTGGAAACGTTAATATTCAACTTAAATTAAAATCAACGTTCCATGGAATAATCAAACATTTGAAAAAGCGTGCCAATGTGTGTCACTTATTCACTTGTAAATTCAATAAATTGTCCTCCGTATACATGGATAGTTTAAACATTGCTTTATAAATCTAAAATATCCATTCTCCAATTTATATTTTTCATTAGACTAATAAATCCAAAAATATCGAATATATGTTTTTGAAATTGATACGTAGATTTTCAATAAAAAAATAAAATAATAAAAGACACTTTATAAACAATAAATATGATAAAACACACCAATATGGTAGAATATCGTGACGTTATTTTTCTTTAATCTTTTAAATTTTTATTGTTTTTTCTAACAAATTTATATTGATTTCATCGTCTAAAATGTACGTTTGCCTAATAGTCCGTTTTTTTAAGAATAATGTCCGTTTTCATATTTATTTAAGGGTTTATATTTTAGGTAAATGACTCGTATATTAGACACATGTCATCTTCAGTCTGAGAATGTTAGTTTAATTTTAAAATGGATTTATGTCTAGCTCAAATGGGTTAACCATATATTTACCTCGAATGGATTGTACATTCTGCAACGTGTTGGCTTCGTTTTACGGTTTTCATATCAATGAATGCATGTTGACTCCAAAAAACACATGTTTAGATTTGAATCATGAAACTAAATTCGTCTACTTCGAAAGATACATATATCATACAACATAAATTAGTTTTATTCGGAAAACGTATTATACAACAAACAAAACAAATTTCTCAGCAGATAGTAATGATATAACAATTAAGTTCACGAAATAATTCAAAAAGAAAAAAATCAAGTTCACGAAACACTTTTAATTTGAAAAGTTGATATCGAAAGGTGGCAAGATGGACTTTTTTGGGGGTCAAAAATGGAAATATACATGTTCCGAGTTGCGAGTGTATTGGACTTTTTATGTGCGTACGACAAAACCGGTACGGTCCGGTACAATTGCGAAACGCTGGGTCACTAACGGAGTTAATAACGGGGAATCTCGATGCCTAACGGCGTTTATCAAGAGATTCCTCTCGACGTGTTGCCCACATTGCTACGATTCGCGTTTGTGGGCCCCACAAAAGATCACATCTTCGTAAAGAAATGAATGATCGGACGGCTGAGATTTATAGTGGACCATAAATATGTTTTTGAATTCATTAGATAGAGACACATTATATAATTAACGTATTAATCACATATCAATAATCTATTTAACTTAATTTTTTGAAAATATAAGCAAAGATTCTCATAATTTAACTACATGCACCAACCGAACCATTAAGCCATGTATTAGACAGCAACTAATATTTACAATTTACAATTTAAGTTTTGTTTTTCATAAGTAGTATTTCTATATATTTAGATATCATACAAAAAATGTGTTAATTAGGATTAGAAAATTGTAAATTTTATATGGATTAGATAAATTAAAGCATATATAAAGTTACGAAATCCCTAATCTTGTAAAATCTCTATTTAAAATATGAAGTTTAAGAAGGAACAAGAAATTAAAATATGGAGTTGTAAAGAGCTTAAAATATGGAATTTTTTCTTTGTTTTTGCTAATTGAGAATTTGGATTATCATGATGATATGTACACACTAAAATCTATATATATAAATAGCAAAATTTTCTCTTCATCTAAGGTGTCCACATAAGCAAAACAATTTTGTTTACCATAAATTTTATTTTCAAGTTTCATTTTTTTCATGTTTATGTATATTTATTATTATTTATATAAAATTTCTAATTAAACAAAAAAGGAAAATCAATAAATAAATAATTAAAAATAGTACATTTTAAATTATCTGAGTATTTTATTGTGGTAAATACAAAATTACAACAATAATATAGTTCATCTGAAAATAATTAAAACATTATTAACTTGTGATAGTGATAAATGTTTAAATATTTAAAACATCATTAGTCATATTTATATATTTGAAGGTTTAATTATATTTTAATGAATATTTAAAAAAAATTAAATGGTTTTAAGAAGTAGTTTTGTCTATGTTGACATCCAAGATGGAGAGAACTCCTTAACTTTATATATATGATTTGGTGTGCGAAGATTGAACTTGAAAGGCAACGATGATGGAATTTGGAGAAACATTGAGTGGGCAACTGATACTTTTTTTTACTTTTTACAACTAACAGTTGTTTTTTTTGTAAAAATCATATGTTTGTTTTTTGATATCGGTTTTGGAGGAATTTCAAAAATGTCAATTTTGATGTATTAATTGCTTGCAGCATTGAGAACGGTCTTGTAATCCCATTCAACTCCATAATAGAAGATGCTAAGAATTTGCCCATTTGAATGTTTATGGTAAAGACATTCTCTGCGAAAATCTATCCCAAACCTCATAGAAAAACTCCCTTGAATGCTGCTAGAAAGTAGTGATCTTTTTCCTTAGCGAAACATTTTTGGAATTGGTGTAAAAATGTTCCAAGTAAGTAGCTTTGCATTCTTTCTAAATTGTCAACGATCCAAGAGGTAAAGACTTGAGCCATCTTGACGTCTTGTACATTGAATAGTGAAGGTCTTGATCAAAGGTTGTATGAAAAAAAAAAAACGAAATGGGTTTCGATTGTATTTAAATGGGCTTAACCAGGAACTCATATTGCGGAACTTAACGGGCCTTCACAGGCCTCTGAAAATAAAATTATTGGTGTGTGGTTCAAGAGTATATATAAAGAAATGCAATTGGTGTTTGTATTTTTTTTTATAGCAATGAATTGGAAAATTCCGTCAAATCCATATAATTTACCGATTGACTTAAAATGATATGAGTTTAATTAATTTTTCGCCACAAAAATTGCCAATTACAACCAGAAAATATTAGGTTGATTTAAAGAGAGAAAAAATCAACGTAGAAGCAGAAGCGTGGGAAGCATAGTCGCATGCTTTCAACTTTGCTATTTCTTTTGTATAAATAATTAAGACGATTGGGAAAAAATATATTCCGAAATCGTTTTTTAATAGATCGGTCGTTATAAAATAACAATTATTAAAGAGAGATCGATGAGCTTTTGTCACCGTGTGGTACATATCAACCGACCAACTAGTACTTTTTATGTCACTCCTAACTCCAAAGTACTTTTTATAGTTAATGGACATGTTTTTTCGTCTGTGTAAAATCCTGATCTTATTAGGTTTATACTATTATTTATTTAGTTTAGTTTTCAATATATTTTAGCACGTACGTACGTTTATTCCCCATATATATATGATTATTATTTTGTTGTTAGAAAACCCGTATAAAATTTCCTGCTGAGTTGTTTCTTATAAATAATGCAAAAGACAAACGTAGATTGGTATACATGATATTTTGATTTTTTACAGCAAATAATAATTTGATTATATGTACAAAGATACAAGAGATTTAACCAATGCATGATTAAATAAAGAGAACTCTTTTCAAAAGCAAAGAGAGAAAGAAAAAAAAAGAGAAACAAATTAATTAAGCTTATAGGAACAGTATGCAAGTGTGTAAATGTTTATGTTTTAATGGAATGGCCAATGCCGGGGCTGTTTCCCGGAGTTGTTGGCCGGAACTCATCAACGTCATGTTCTTCTTTGCTAAATCCACTCTTCTTCATCGAGCCGCCGCGAGCTATGCTTAAGCCACCGGAGTCGCCGTGTACCTTGAGAGTATTTTTGTTGCTGTTCTTGATTGGCTTTCTATGAGTCCTCAAGTGTCTTGCCTCGGTCGGTATGATTTCATGGCTCACAATTATGGTAATAATAAGAAGAAATATGCAAAAATTCAAGAACACAGCTTTTGCCATTGATGATGATTGAGTTTCTGTTAATTAAAGAATGTATAGAAGTAAAGAGAGAATGAGAACTTTCTCTCGCTCTGTTTTTTTTTTTTCTTATATAAATATGTTTTATTGGGTATTAAGGAAAAAATTAAGTGTGTTTAAGCTTGTATAAGAATCTATAAATAGTAGTCAAGAGATGCCATGTGAAGAGCTTTGAATCTTAATTTAACGGTTTAAGGAATCTTGGGTTTAAGGGGTGTCTTTATATAGGCACCCAAAGTAACGTGGGAACCCTAGTTAGGCTTATGGGTCAATCACATTTTTTTAATACTACTTTTCTTCCAAGAAAAACTTGAAACCAAAAGTATAATGTCCAAATTAAAATCTAATATAATACTTTAATTTAAACTAATCAATGGTTCTCAGATGAGCTAATTAAAAGGTTAACAGTCACCACTTCACATTTGTGCCTATTTGTATATATTCTCTTTGCTTCCTTACCTCTTATTATATACACACTATAGAAAAGTACAATTATTATTTACTATGATCGTGTCACAAAATAGAAAACGAAATGTTTTGTTCTCCCGAAAATATTGAAAGTGTTTAAATGTATTGCATATGTATGTAATTTAAGTTTGATGTGTTGCTCTGTCGCCAGTTGCCACCTTTGTCACCCAGTTCAAAAGAGTTACCTTAAATTTGGAATTGTTTAGTTTCCGAATATATCAACTAATGATCTGAATTAATTTCGATTTTCTATCATGCAAGTAGCGATATCTCATATACATTGATAAATTTGGTTACAAAAGTATGAAAATATGGATATTTTTTAAAGAGCATTTTTATTCTTCTGTGTGATCTTATTTTCACCTGGTTTACCATATATAACCAGCAACCACAATATGTTTTCGTTATCTTGTGCGAATTCCTCGTCATCTCCTTCTAACGATTTTATCCCGAATTCTTCAGAATTTGATAATTAGGAAGTAAATAAACATAAATAACAACAAAAATGTTCAAGATTGTCTATGATACAAGGTGTGGATCTAAAGTCAAATTATACTACACAGATAAATGGAGGATATTAAGATATTATACATTTCAAATCAAAGGAATCGCGATTTAATCTATACTTATCTCTATTTTATAGATGATTCCATTTTCATTTTTCACTTAGTAAGGTATATCTATAGGGGTTTACTTTTTCATGGTCGTTAGGCATCGGATTGTTGGATCCCATATTTAATATTACCACCGCATGACATTCGGTAATTGAGTTTTGATAATGTTACCTATATATGACTTGGTTGGTGCGAGTATATATAGTCCACTACCGAGACATCCATGTTGGGTAGGTTTAGCAGAAGACGGCAATGTTACTTTATGTACGATTGCATT
Source organism: Arabis hirsuta (assembly GCA_964056655.1). Lineage (NCBI taxonomy): Eukaryota > Viridiplantae > Streptophyta > Magnoliopsida > Brassicales > Brassicaceae > Arabis > Arabis hirsuta. The sequence continues at coordinate 46,964,918 of OZ053299.1, forward strand.
TAAAGAATGTGTAGTTATCATTTATTTTTCATACACTTGTTCACCAACTTCGAGTGTTAGTTGCTTGCTTCCGTGAGAATATGCTTTCAAATGCTGCCTATATATGCAGGAATGCCATAAACGTACAATTCTATGTATCCATATTTAATATACATGTATCACAAACTAATTAAGTCGCTTGTACCTGACGTATGATCAATAAAACTAGCTCCCAACTTGCAAAAGAAAAAAATAATCAAAAATCATGGTGGTGAATACAAAACGGTAAAAATGTTAATCTATATAGTACAAAAAATAATTAACCTAAAAACAAATTATGGCGATACAATGTAGTCTATTGGCAGGAGACAGACCTAGGTATCGTAATAGTGGTTATTGTGTCATTACTCGAATTCAAACTCGCATGTTAAATTTGGTGGTTCATTTACTTTCCTCGGCTAAATCCCCAAACATTAACAGCTTTAGTTATTGTACGATTTGGAAAAAGAAAACTAAACTAAACAAATAAATATTGTCGTGATCGTACGGTATTAGTATAATCACACTTGACCTTTAATGAACGTACCTATGAAGACCTATATATGTTAAAAGCCTAAGTACATATTGATCGACAGCGAGAGCGGTCATAAAGTATTCCAAGACCATTGGGTGCTTATTATATCATAACATTATTTATATCACTTTCTCATTCTTCTAAATTTTAATTAATAATCTAGCTTCAAGCCACCCTTTAAATTCCTCAAGAGCTACACCTTTTATAATTATCAACTATTTTACCATGAAAAAGCTTTCATTATAATAAGATAAAAAACAGAGTGTCCTTTGCCACTATTCCATATGCCCTAGGGCCACTATAGCTTCTGACCACTAATCATTAATTAAGGCTTAAACCATATATGGAAAATAGGGTTAGTTGGCTCTTAGTTTTCAAATCAACCACAACCGTCAATTTAAAGATCTAGAGACCAATATAATCTTTGTTCAGCCCACCACCATGATTAGGATAAATTATTATTCTCGGACTTTAATTTTAGTTTTTGTTCAAACAATTCTTTGATTTTTTTTATCATTCGCATACAAAATATTTTTGAATAGTGATCTAGTATAAATCAATGGTGTATAGAATCTGCAGATATTGATTCTAGTTTTCTACATCATGTATACAATATTTAATATAAATTAATAATACCTACAGAATTCATTTGAGCCAATAGTTTATTTTTAAAACAAGCTGATGATATACATCTTGCACAAAAATGAAGAAACAAATATAATACTATGCTTTCCATTTTTCATAGTAAAAGCAAAATTTTACAAAATCCGTATATAGTTTTTACAAGATTATACTTTCGATAAACCGGAGAGTTTTTACATTCTCTCATTTTTAGAGTCTAAAATTTCCTTTTATGAGACTTATCACACCAAGTAGAAATATATATTATTAATACCTTAAACCGGTGTTACTATGGATCGATTACACCCCTTTTTATGTAATTAAAGACAAACCCTAATAGATCCACATATAGTTGCCGCTTTACCCTTTAGACCCAAAAAAAAGTAGCCACTTTACCCTTTCCTTGGACGTCTTTTTCAAATGTGATATATACATATGTTTGGTTATACATTTATATTAAAAAAAATTCGTGGTTGGTGAATATATTCTATTGACTGTGTCGATTGATATGTGTGCATGAGTGATTAATTAAGTTCGTATCGATCTGTTATGAAATATTTAAGCTATTTCCCATTCTATCAATTGCAAGTCGTATTAGTAATCCGTCAAATTACGGAACTGCATGTAGTACCATATTTTTGTGGTTCAACGACTAACTGCATATATATATTGTTTTCACGATGGAAAAGTCAAAGAGCCATTAAACCCTAGCTAACGAGAAACAAAGCGATTCAATTAATCGATTACAATTACGAGAAACACACAACGAAGAATACATAGAAACATTTTCATACACGCCCACAACAACATCTTACTTTGTTAAAAGCAAATGTTTTTTAAAAAGCCCTAGCATCATCTTACATTGTCACAACAACATATAGCTAGTGACCAATTCCTGGACTGTTCCCGGGGTTGGTAGGCCGAAACGCATCCACTGAGTGATCTTCTGCCGCTAACTTGCTTGAAAATTTTGAATCGCGGCCATCGAGTTTCTTCATACTAGAGATTCCCGAAGATTTCAAAGGCCGACCTTCAACGATGTGAGATTCTTGGATAAGAAGCAGCACTATTAGTAGTAAAACCAAGCTAGTTAAAGTGCATTTAGCCATATTAACAGAGATTGTTATATTTTCTAGATTGAAGTAACTGAATAAAAAGTTTATATATAAAATATTTTTCTGAAAATTATTCGAATATAAGAATTGAATGTGTGTATCTACGGCTTCAACTCTAGATCGCTATTTATGGAGAAGCAAAATGACTAGCTGGATCATGCAAGTGAGCCTCCAACAAACACATCCAATATATTATTTATTTATAATAATTAATGTATTTTATACACATGGAAAAAAAATTAGGAGTATAATTATAATTTCCAAGCTTCTGGGAAGATTCCGTGAATGGAGGCTATATGCCAGCATTTAACAAAAAACATCGAACCTTAGTCTATGAATGAGTCCATGCATGCCCAAAAATTACAAATTAAACATATATCCTCCGAGTTATATACAAAGTCAACAGAGTTATTTCGGTGATATTCGCACCGAGTAATAAAAAGCATATTCCTTTATCCTGATAGTAGTTCGAACCAAGGTGAATGTGGTCATTCGTTAAAAAGTGTAAGAAAATGGGTGCACGTTTAGACTGTCATGAATCAATTCAAGAAGGAGCTTCGTCCTTTTAACTAAATCTTTTATTTGGTTTCTTACAAAACTTTTTGAGAAGTCTAAGAGTTTCTTACTAAAGCTTAGACTTCTCTCTCATTCTATATTAATCTAGGTTTGTTTCCTTTTTCACAACGCGTTTGCTAGGTATTTAAGTACGGGTAGAAATATGTCACTGCCCGATTTCTCTATAACACTGTTATAACACTATATCCAAAATGTCTATATTTAGGGGAGTGAAAAAAGAAAAATAAAGTATTATTGAGAAGAAATTTTTTTATGACAATTGGCACTAGATTAGTGTTTTTGAGTACTGCACATGCATTGGAATCGTTTTTGGATCTTCTTGTTCCTGTGCTTTGCGGCTATGCCTATGCATATGATTTTATTTTATTTTGTAAATTTATATGTAGTTATATTGTAATACTCCATGAGTTCGACATAGTGTGCTCATAAAGTGTAAATTATAGTTTAATTTCTGTACAAATAAAGCAGTAGACTGTTAGTACGTACCTTAATTAATAACTATATCAATTTGCTGAGAGCATGCAAAGGCTCACAGTAATCTATAGTTTAAGCTATTATTACTTTGTTTTCTATTATTATATTTTATCTGTAAATGCACTTTTATGTTTTTTCCCTATTATTAACATCAAAGTCTCAAAAAACATACTACAAAATTAGGGATGGACAAACGTGAATATGAAACAGGATTTAACGGAAACGGGACAGAAACATGATTTTTTAGACCAAAAAAATATGTCTTATTTGTGTTCCATTTAAAATACAAGAACGAGATAGAACTGAATATGACATAAACGATACGGAAATTTCATAAGATAACCGGTTTCAAAACACTAAATTACATAAAACGATATTCAAATTACAAACATGTATTTAACCTACTTCTTTAATTCATCAAAAGCATCTTCAAAATTAAGAAAAAAAATCTCAATTGTATTTCATAAATGTTTAAAATAGAAAAATTATAGTCGAATCAGGATGAATCAAACATAAAGTAAACCACATAAATATCTCAAATCAAAACATAAATCTAATAATATAGAATTTTTAAGTATATATTCCTATTCTACAAAAACAGAATAAGAAAGTTAATTACTTTTTGTAATATATGATATAATATATTATATGATTCCACAATAAATATATATAAATATAATTTAATACGTATTTATTTATGTTAAACGGAATTTCGGGAATTCTCGTTTCCGTCCCGGCCTATCTCTTTTCTAATCAGAAATTAAAAACTTGTCCCATATAGAAATACGAAAAATACATGGTACGGAAATTCGAGAACGGGTACAGAATAAAACGGGACGAAAATTATGTCCACCCCTACACAAAATTATGTTCAGTATACCTTTTTCAAACCACAATTCTTACAATTTTAATAACTTTTAGTATTTTTACTAAACATAACAAATACAAAATGTATTTTACTATATTCACTCAAAATGAGAAGGGAAAAAATCACCCAAAAGAAAAAAAGAATTCTCACAAATTACATGTCACTTTAAATGTCTGTTTGAGTACATACACACAACTTAATATTGTTATATATTTAAATGAAATATTCTTTGCACGAAGCACCAGTGGTCTAGTGGTAGAATAGTACCCTGCCACGGTACAGACCCGGGTTCGATTCCCGGCTGGTGCATCACATTTTTTCATTTTGTTTCGAATATTTATTATATTTTTGTTGTTGAATACAAAAAGCAGGCTTTAGCTGTTCCCTCCGCGCATCTGGGCATACCACTTTTAAAGATATTCTAGTAAAAAATTAAATAAATTAAACATGATTGGTTGCTAATTTTCACCTTCATCAAATGCGTTATTTTCACTATTCAACAACATATTTTCCTTGAATGTTCTAATTCTATAAATAAGTTATAAAGAAAACCCCATACTTCCAATATTGCAACAAAGAAGAATTATTAGTTAAATTTTTTTAACCTTAACTAATTAACTATTTTTTAACAATCATTGTTCAACAACTTTCAACTACATGGACATGGGGCGTGAAGGAAAAAAAAATAACGAATTTGTATAATTAATTGTAGTACCTATGATAACTCAATTAAGTCATTTTCTGTCTCCCTGATTTGGAAATCTTTATACATTCCTCTACATATATTGATCATCACCAAACTTTTTAATTATTTAAATAATCCCAAGTGTTTATAGTACTAAGGTTTTTAAAAATTTCTCACTTTTTTCTATAGGATTTAAAAATCGCCAAGTCCTTTTTTCATGTGCTTTGCGATTCTTCCTTTTGCACATGGTGGCAAGTATTAAGAAAGCTCACCACGTATATATTATTTAACCCGAACAAAAACAATATTAAAAACACAAATCGTATTTAACTTTATTAATGATCGAAAATAATATTCTTAATCGACCAACTTACAACTGACATATTATCATAAACTACATACACTAAATCAAAACTACACTTACACAATAATTTAAATACATATTAAAAATTTAGTAAAAGCAACGAAGAAGTACCGCTAATTAAACACTATTAAAACCTTCTAAGCCTTATTAATTACGCTCGTTGATTTCGACACCATGTCCAACCCCGGGACTATGACCTGGTGTCGTAGGCTTGAAGTCATCTTTAAACCCTTCAACACTTTCATTATTCTCCTTCATCTTATGACCAATGCCCGGACTATTACCCGGAGAAGTAGGCCCGAAATCATCAGGGTTACCGGCCGTGAAATGATGATCATGGTCTTGACCGTCGTCGGTTTTCCTCAACTGCCTTGCCTCAGTGAATTGTATTTTATAAAATACCATCGAAATGATCAAGAGGATGATAAGAATGATATTAGTCGAGAGTTTCATGTTAAAAAAAAAAAGTTGTGTGCGGGATTAGTAGTTTCTAGGGTGATGAGAGAAGAAGGGTTGAGATCACACAACTTTGGCTTATGTTTTTAAGTTACTTCGAAAGATAGATCGTTTTTATAAGTGTTATGTGAGTGGAACAATGAGCACAGTGATTTAATTTGGACCGTTCATGTAATAGTTTCAAAACTATAAAAATGCATAATGTAAAATTAAAAAAATGGGTGATATTTATCAAACATATGATACAATAGACAATCGATGGACGGCATATAGCCAAGCTGAAAAAAGGAGATTTCAAATGGTTAATTGGTGTCCTTTAAGGTAAATATAATATCAGAAACGTCGGTTTCAATCATCATAAAATATAACACAACTTTAAATTTATAAGTTTAATTTTGGCGATTATTTTATAGTAAACAAATAAAAGATATATTTATACGACAAAATCTAAGCGTGGGATTTTCGGTAGACGTCCTGAATCTCCCATAGTGCTCCATGTTGAATATACCAACTCATACTTGTATAGTTATATTGTACTTTTTTGTTAAATTCTACGGTGAATTTTTTGTTTAGGAGATTAGCTAGAGTAACATTTTTTTTTTATAAATAGCTAGAATAACTTTACTATTTTTTTATTGTTGAAATAATATATTCTGAATTTTTTGTTCATAGTACCAAAATTGTCCTTCGCATACTCTTTCGAGGTATTGACAGATTTTGCCGAAATATTGGCAGATTCTGCCGAGATATTAGTAGATTATGCCGAAACATCGGTAGAGTCTACCGATTTATTGACAAACTCTGCCAAAATCTAGAAATACGTAGACTCTACCGAAACATTGGTAAACTCTACCAAAGCATTGGCAGACTCTGCCGAGATATTGGTAGACTCTGCCGAAACATTGGTAGACTCTACCGATGTATTGGCAGACTCTGCTGAGATATTGGTAGACTATTCTGAAACATTGGTAGACTATGCCGAGATATTAGCAGACACTGCAAAAAAATGCAGACTCTACTGAGATATTGACAGACTCTACTAAAAAATGCAGATTCTATCGAGACGTTGGTAGACTATAACGAGGCATTGACAGACTTTGCAAAAAAAAATCATAATCTGCAAAGACATTGACAGACTTCTGGAATGTTTTGTATTTTGTTGATAATGATTTTTAAATTTTGTGTCTATTTTCTTACTTGAAATATTTTTTTTAAATTAAATCTATTTCTAGTAGTAATTAGTTAATAAAGATATTTTTGGTATTATGAAGAAAAAAAACGTAAAGTAGATTATTTGAAAAATAAAAAATTAAAGTTATCCTAGTAATTTTAAAAAAAAAGTGAATTATTCTAGATAAATTTTTCTTTTTTTTTTCACAAAATTTTACGGGGGATTTAAAACACAGTACTTGGTGAAGAACTGAAGAACATATATGGTTTAGTGGTGCCAATTAAGTTTTAATCATGGGTCTATATCCTAAAAACACTGTATATTTTCAGAAAAGTTATAATTAAATGAAAAGCAAATGTGTAAGCATGAACGAGAAGACATTTTCTCTGGTCCAGTCAGGACTTAACAATTTTCATATCATTGTTTTGTGATTATACATTAGTGAAATCGTTTTTAGATATTAAAATGGCTATATATTAACATTGGAATGAAATATTATTTACAAAAATACTATAAATTTCCAAAGGCTAATTAAGTTCCACAAAAGCCGCCCTTCCCTAACCACAGAAAGACACTAATGTTAGAAGGACCCTCTCCCATCTGGCCATCTCCATAGATAATATATATAAAAGGTTTATATACTTTTGATATTTAAAAACAAAAAACAAAAATAGTACAAATCTTGAAAGAAATCCCGTTTTTAATTGTAATGAACAAAACGTATATATGTGTGCATGGTTGTTCGAAATTGAAATGTGTCTCTTTCTTAAATCTTTTGTTATATTCATGATTATTATTTTTTAATGAGACTTCACTATTTTTATCTTCATTTCTTTTAGTCAAAAACATGGTGCTAAAAAAATCAATTTTAATTATATGTTCAATAATGTTTCGCTATATACTACAAAATTGTAATTCTTGAGATTCCCTAGTTATATATGATCATGTTCTTGACTCCTAAAGTATATTATAAAAATAGGACTCCCCACTCACAAATATAAGATCTTCTCCACTACCAAAAGGTTGGTTACCATCAGATTTATAAAAATATTCTTCGTACGAAAAATAATTGTAATCATCATACATACCTATATGTTTTCGTATTTTTTAATTTGGCTTCTAGAACGGCAAGTAAACACTCGCGAAATGTATCTGACTGATTTGTAGTATACATAAGTGTTTATTTTCGTGGTGTACTGTGACGTTTTGAAAATCATAGTTGTTGTATAATGTAATCTTTAAAAAATGTTTTCTCACCCAACTATCAAATTCCACTAATGGAAATTTTTTTCTATCAACTTCTCATTAATTTACTTTCGATATATGTTAAGATCTAACGATTGTAAAATTCTTGTCTTTGTTATTTTGAAATATAATGTACCAAAAGTTTCTTTCGAATAGAGGAAACAGAAACAAAACAAAAACCAAATTAGAATTAGTAAAATGAAAAACAGAATGCAAAAAACTCCCGATATAAAATTGAAAAGAGGACAATTTGTGGAGTTTCTTAAAAATCATTATCTTCTAATCAGAAATTTTAAATTTGTGTTCAGTGTATAATAATTCTTGATATGTTTATATATTAATTATCAACCGGTGATGCATATTTATATTATTTTAAGGAAAAAAATAAACTATTTACACGTTCTTAAGTTTGTTTCTAACACTATAACATGTAAATGTTTGAATCGAATGCAACACCTAATCAATTTAAGCAGTATCACTAAATTCATTTATAAGAATATATGATTAGTTTTAGCAAAAAAAAAGAATATATGATTAGGTGATTAAACGTCGGCATATGAAATTTAATATGGACACTTGTCTTCCTTTATTCTGTCCATCCATTTTTAAACTATTAATTAAACTTTTAATGTGTCCGACAACGCCGCCATGCTTGTTATAATATACTACTAAAAATAATTAAACCGCATTTCTAACAATAATTAACTAAAAACGAGTGAGAGGAAGAGTTAGTTGGTCAACGAATAAAGTCAAAGGCACCATCGCCATCAACTTAACCACTAACTCTTCCCTACCACTCACTCTTCTCTTGTCGTTTGTCATTATTATCATTTTTAAAGTTATGAGTGTTTTTTATTTACCAAAAAGTTTAGACCGAAATTTAGTTGATTTCGATACATGTACTTTTTCTAAATCATTTTATGAAAACATAAATAAAAATTATGGAGTAGCCAAGACGATATCCCAAAGCTTGGTGACTAATTCTTCTGTTTACATAACTTTGTTTATGCTAATAATTGTCGTTCATTTTTTAAGTTTAAAAAAAAAAATTGGGAATCCAATCGTATACGATTTCGTTGTGATTACCGTATAATAGAATCAAACTGCATCCTTATGCAAATGTATTTTCGATCTCTTTAAATTTTTTTCGGGATTATTTACACTTTTATGAAACAAAACCTTCTATTAAAATGGACAAACCAGAAAGAAGTAAAGAACTATGTCATGTTCCTTTTCTTCATTTTCAATGATATGAACGCTGTGTTCAATTTGAATTTCTCTAACGTTTAAGTTTTTTTTTTTGTTAAACGAACGTTTAAGTTTTGGAATAAAAACCGTGTTTAGCTGTAATTCGTATTTCGTACTATACACTTGTAGTCGGAATATCCCATAACTTTGAATATTCGTGCAATATATATAAAGTGTGTGTGCAGCCATATAATGACATGTTGAAAGTGAAAAAGGTTGATTTTTTTAATTTGGTTGGTTCCCACACGCAGGGAAGTTCTTTGAAGTGCCCTACCACAGTCTCCGACCACAGATCTTTTTCTTTAACAGAAAATTATATTATGTATTATACAATTTGCTATTATATTTTACGACTAAAATAGAGGCTTGGTATAGTACTAACATTATTTGTAGAAGAAGAAAAAAAGGAACAGCAGTGAAAGGAAAGTAAAAAGGCGTGAAGGCCATTGATTCTTAATGATGAGAAGCAAAAAGTCAAGAAATCTCAACCATCAAATTCACGGTTATTATTTTATTATGATTCTTATTATATAATTATACACCAACGTACCAACGATGTTTTTTAAGTTCCAAGTAAATCCTGTTCAAAAAATCGACCGCCTAACCGTCTAGGCGGCCGGATAATCGCAATTCGACAGTCAACCGCCGCGATTTTGTCCAAATCGGACTAATTAATCAATTCAGAGTTGAAAACGGGTTGTTGTAGATCGGAAACGTTGTCGGCGGTTTCGTAAAGAAGAAGATGACGAGATTTGTCATATATTTGTTTGGGTTTTTTAATTTATTTTGGCCCAAAGTTGTTACATTACTGGACTAATTTGTTTTTACACTACATACAATAAACAATATTAATAATATCAATCTACAATATATTCGATGCATAGTAAATTGTAGATTTTACATATTTTAAAGTTGTTTCTAAAAATTATAATATTAATAATACTTATTTTCCAAATAATTATGTGTTGTCAACATAATATATTTAATTTTTAATATAAATTTAATAAAAAATATGAAAAACTAATCTCCGATTAATCTTCGATTAAACTCCGATTTCTTTGCTAGGCGCTAGGCCCAGCTCAACCGCTCAATTAGCGCCTAGCGATTTTTTGAACATTGCAAGTAAACATGTACTTATGTATACTCTCAATTCACAGCACCAATGCCGTTATTTTATGTCTATATATAAAAATTGGCACACCTTTGTATATATGGTCCTTTTGCATGTGACATGATATTTCTTTGACATTTTTAAGCATATAGGGTCCAAAAGCATTATTTACCTATATACTTAATCTATACATAATAGGCTGATTGATAAATATTTTTCCAATTTATCAAAGTATTATTATAGGTTTTTTTCTCGGTGCATACAAATACAAATACTAGAATTAGTACTATAGCATTTTATTTATTAACTTAGTAACACTGCAATTTTTTTTAAACAGATCAAAACACTTCGGAATTATGTCAAAGTTTAACATTGAAAATGTAAAATAATAATTTTGTGAAAAGAAGTAAAAGTATTTAGCCATATTTTAGTAGTATATATAAAATCAAGTAAATGTTTTAAAACTTAAATCATTTATATAAAACCTTAAATTAATAATGTGTATATTTTGTAGGTCCCGAATGAGCTTATATGTCTTTTGTTTCTAACCCTGTCTGACTCCCAACCAGATTAATGTAAGTCAACCACGATTCATATTATTTCATGAAGCAAATTGAAGAAATATCAAAAGAAACAACGCTAAATATCATAAGTGAACTTGCATGAAAACGATAATTACGAATACAATACTAAATCATAAGTTCACAACACATATGTACACATATGTGGAAATGCACGAAAATGATTAATCGTGGGATAAACTATGGCCAATGCCAGGGCTATGACCGGGCGTTGTAGGCCTGAAATCTTCTGCCCCTTTACCTCCCGATGGTGGCGGCGACGGTGGTGGTGGCGGCGAGAGCTGAACCACCTTTTCATGACCCATCAGATCATTTTGTCTCGCCATTATCGTCGTCTTGTTATCATCAACTTTCGTATTTGCTAGGGTTCGTCCATGGACGCGATTAAACCCTAGAAAAAACACAATCATTAGAATAACACAAGCGTACAATGTTTTCTTTTGAGCCATAGACGATTCCATTGGAGGAAAAAATGGGAGATAAAAAGAAAACAGAAAAAAAGAAAAACTAAATGTATATTAATTGTTGTTTAAAGACTCTTGAGAGTATTTGAGAAGTGGTGGTGTGAAGTAACACTTGCTTCTATGGGGGCATTTATAGAGAGACTATACTTGCTTATTGCAAATAAACTAATTTACTAAAGTCGATTTTGTTTAATTATTAGTATTATTACAAAGTAGGTCGAATGCTATTATATTCTTTTTAAAATACGATGATTGGTGCAAGAAAAACATGCAATTACATGTAAATTTTTTTTCTTAAAACATACAATTAATATTAGTGGAATCAAAATTTTAAATGATATGTATTTAAAGGATTCAAGAAGAACAAAATACAAGACTGGCAAGTGTGAGCGGGAAGACAGAACAAAATTTGATCAAAAATAAATTTTACGTGTCGGAAACAAAATAAAAGATGATACATATATATTCATAACTTTTGATTATAGAAAACGTCAAGATTATCATTCTAAAAAGAGAGAGCCAAAGCTTTAGCTTTACAACCTTTAAAGTTGGACCGACTCCGAATCAAAACCCTAGCTGTTCGGAGGCCATTCACTATGCCTACTGCTTATAATATTGTGCTTTTTTCCTTTGATATTTATTTTTGTAAATCTTTGTTGATTCCCTTACGTATCCCCAAGTAAACGAGAGTCCAAAATGGGCTTTCATTAAGGCCCATATTATCCGCAATTTTCCAACTAATTATTTTGATAGTCTTCTCACAAGTGTGTTTCTGTGTAAAGTATTGTACAAATACAAATGCAGAATGAATAAACCAATAATAAACTCATCCAACTTTAAAAAGAAAACAAGTTTCGTTCTGTTCGGTTTAGTCCGGTTTGGGTTCTAACCAAAGAGTTGCTGAATCACAGTCTCAGCGTCTCCATTGTATTGTGATAGAAGTTGAATTGCATCAGACCTTGGTAACGCCAGAAATTCCTGAAACCATTTATATATCTCGTGACTAAGCAAAAACCAAAAAAAATTTAAATAAAATTGGGTTCCCAAATTCATTGAAAAACTTACCATTACTTTAAGAATTGCACTTTCTTCCCACAAAGCTTCTCTTGGCGAAGTCTGAGTCATTATCATCAAGCTGCTGCTACCACCATCTTCGGAGGTCATGGTGCTTGACGACGTAGTCGTGACTTGAGACGACAAGTTTGTGTTGCTATCTTTATTCGATCTTGATTTGATAGCACCGATCAAATTCGTGCTCACTTCTTTCAAAGAATCAATCTTCAAAAGATTATTGAACCGGTCTTTACACATCTGAAGCTTGAACCACTCAGTATGCGTGTGAAGCGTCGCTTTTATTATTTTCATAAGCTGCGGTTCTTTGATCCCGAGCCTCTTACCGACAGAAACCTTTATAACAAAAAAAATGGCAGTCAGAAACAAACACCAGTAAATTTGTTGAGACAAAACCAGAAGAAAACATCGAAATCTAAGATCATTGTCACCTGTAGCGTATTTGCAAGATCATTCAAAGGCAAATCTGTCAAACCTTTTGGGCTTTTGAGATATTGTGGGGGTCGGATTTCTCCCATACGAGATCGATATAACGACGAGATCAACTTTGCAGCATCCTGACGAAATCGGATCAAGTCTGCAAGGGCTCAGTCTAAATCTAGGTCCAAAATGACATTAAACCCATTAACAAAATGAGTTTAATAGATTAATGGGCCTAATGTTAGTATATTGCTTAACGGACCAGACCCATTTATTAGCTGGCCCATTTTACTTAGAAATACTATATATAGTTCACTGTACTCACCCAAAAAGGAGATCGATTCATTTTGTAACTAGAGCTTAACAGAAACAGCAATAACACATATCTTCGACTTTTACTTTGTGATTCATACTCAGAAGACTCGTTTTCTCCTTTCAACCCTTGACAAATTCAACTGTGTAGGATCCGCCGTCCACAGATATTTATGGTATTCACCACTCTCTAGACCACATTTAATCGATTTGGCGTCCACCGAACAAGGCAAATATAGTGAGAGCAACAAGAAGTATATGATGTTGATATTCGGTCAATACTATCCAAGTTGATATTGATATATGATGCTGAGTTATGTGATATATTATAACGAAAATATAAGGAATTAAATCGAGATAAGGTTTAAGAACTAGAGGTACATTCACAAAACCATAAAATTCTCATTACATAATATAATAGTTCACCTCACTACATAAACAGAGTCAATGAGACACTTTCTCTCTCCTCTTTTCAACTCTGCAATCAACCTTAAAATTTGAGTAGAGGTCTTCAATCAACTTTCTCCCACACTCAGTCCTAGCTGCTATAGGCTCTCTTGGAGTCGTAGGCATCTCTTCCAACTTTGGAAAGTAGTTTAAATTTTCCATGATGCAAGCTCTTGTCTTTTGTTTGGGTGATAGCGAAAACAAATGCTAAACCATTGTAACATTAGAATCAGTTCTCTCATCTACAATAAGAAAATTAAAAAAAAAAAAAAATCAGATCACATGCAAATCAGAAACAGAATAACTACATTAAGAGAGAAAAACTACACATAAATCTCTTACCAAAGAAATATTGTCCCTAAGAGATTCATCGTCAGTAAGGATATGAGATCTTAATAACTCCGTAGTCGCTGGATCGTCTGAATGACTACAGTAATGCTCCTCTGTGAGTAATTGAATGATATACACACAAAAAAAAACAAATTACTAATGCAAATATGTAACCTGGAATTAAGTTATTTGTCAAATTTACCTCGTTGTGAATTCTAAGTTCCATCTCGCATTGAATCACATCTGTATCAGTTCCTCCAAAGTCTTCAGCAAATGAGCATGTGTAAAAGGCGTGAGACTCAGACCAGTCTCTCAGACACAACCTATAATAAATAGCCAAAAAAAGGTTAGATAACCATTAAGAACAACAAAATTAGAAAACAAAACCAAAAGACACATGAGCTAGACATATAGAGTCTTACCAACAGTACTCATGTGCACATCCTGGAACTTCACAAACCATATGAAGATATCAGTTGTTTTCTCCTCATGTGCACATCATGTACACTTTGAACAAGTGACGATATCAATTGTTTTCTCCTTATCATCAAGGCCAATAATGCACTTACAATCTGCTCCGGGGCACATTTGTACCCTCTGTAAAATGAAACAAAAGACAACATCATTAGATATTGTAGGAAAAAAAACATATTTTTAATGTGATATGAGAGATGATATCAGTAGTACAAATAAAAAGGACACTAACCTTGGAGGAACAAAGCCAGGACCTGCCAACATTGTAGTCAAAACTACCTTGCAAGAGTTCCTCGCATGCGGGATGTGCTACTGTATTTTCAGAGACACATATGCAACAAGTTCCAATGGTTCTCTCAGCAAGGCAGAGACCGATTTCAGTATAGACCAGATCTCTAGAAGATCGGAGATCTTTTCTGATCTTCTTTAAATCCGTAATAGTTAGTAAGAAGTAAAGAAGTTGTAATGAAGTAATAAAAAAAGGGGTAAGAGGACAATGATTCATGATAAAGTGGTCTTACCAGTTGTAATGAATTGATAGTAGGAGGCCTAAGTCATCTCTGGATATGAGAGTGGATCTAGAGTTGAAAGATATTTTGAAATGATTTTCTTCCAGATTAGAGTAAGTAAAAACAAGGAAAAGAGTCGGTGTACGTTGAAGCTAGAGTATTGGGTCAATACTATCCCAAATCTATTAAACGGGCCTGTGAATATAAACTGTTTAAAGTTAAATGATAAACAAGCGAAGACAGGCCTGGCCCATTTTAAGATCGTAGGCCTTGATATAAAAGCAGTCGCAAATCTCTCTTCTTTCTCCCTTCTCCTCGCCATCGCCATCGCCACCGCCACCGCCACCGCCACCGCCATCTCCATGGTGTGGTGTAACCATTGTGCGAAGCATGTTCCCGTAATTCGCCCCGACGGCGGACGTGTGTAAGTGTTTTCGATTTTAGATTTTAGATTTGAGAGTTTCTAGTTCCGAGTTATGATCGATGAGCTTCGTTTCGTTTCGTTTCGTTTGGTTTGGTTTTTGTAGGGCATGTGATTTATGTGGGAAGGTATTGGAAGACTTGATTCTTTCTGACGAAGTTACATTCATTAAGAATGCGGCTGGACAGGTATGCTTTAGACCTAGAATTCATTCCAAGTTTTCTTCTTTAACACTAAATTAGATATTCATTCTAGTCATTATACGAATACACTACGGATTTTAGTTTCTGCTTTCTCTTTTCATTAGAATGATTGCTGTCCCTGCAGAGCCAAGCGTCTGGTAACAACGTCAATAGTGTTCAGACTGGGATTTCAACCTCACGTGAAAGGAGAATTAGAGTAGGTTTGTCTTCTTCTTTTTTTTAATATTGCAACTGATACATGATCTATGTCTGAAAAGTCTTTGCCTTTGATCCTTCCATTTTGGCAGCTAGAGATGAGATTATGAATCTGAAAGATGCCTTGGGAATTGGTGATGAGAGAAATGATGTGGTTGACATGGCTGTCCGATTCTTCACAGTATGTTTCGCTTTTACATATCTTTCTGAATATTAATCTCTGTCAGAGGATTCTTACACCCTCTAACTTTATTTATCGTCTCAAGATGGCAGCTGACCAAAACTTCACTAGAGGGCGCAGAACCGAACTAGTACAGTCTTCCTGTCTCTACTTGGCTTGCAGGTTGGAATCTTAGTAATCGTCTTGCAGATTTCTTTCCTCACTTATCTTTCCATTGACCAAAACTTTTCCTCAGGGAAAAGGAAATCGCCATTCTTCTTATTGATATTTCAAGCTACCTTCGAGTTAGCGTGTAAGATGACTTGTTTTCATTCCCTACTTTTCTCTCTATTTGATACCCTAATTACCTGTTTAGTCTACTGCAGAGTCGAGTAATGCGGGTATTGCTGTTTTTGGTTTCATTTCAATTTTTTTCTTTTGTCTAGTTACGACTTAGGTACTGTGTACTTGCAATTCTGTGAGAAGCTGTGCTTAGTGCCAAACCGGAACTATGAGGGCCTTGTTGATCCTTCAATATTCATTCCTC
Source organism: Arabis hirsuta (assembly GCA_964056655.1). Lineage (NCBI taxonomy): Eukaryota > Viridiplantae > Streptophyta > Magnoliopsida > Brassicales > Brassicaceae > Arabis > Arabis hirsuta. The sequence continues at coordinate 46,981,539 of OZ053299.1, forward strand.
GATTCACAAACAGTAAGTATGTCGTCTTTTGCCTCCCATTCTTATTCTTTTCTGTATCGGGTGATGCAAAACATTCTTTTTTTTTTTCTTAAGTTGGTGTGAACATCAGTCCAATTACAAACAGTTATATCAAACTCTTGTTTTTCTTTCATCATACACTTGCAGTCTTATTGAAAGGTGCACACGATAAAGCAAAAAATGTCGTGGATACGGCTAGAGACATTATAGCTAGTATGAAGAGAGATTGGATGCAGGTGTGACTCCTCTTTTTATTTTACTGTTAAAAGGACAGTTACCTACATGTTCTATGTTTTTTTTTCTATTCTGGCTTGGCTTGTGTTAATGTTGGCCATCTATTGGCTTGCAGACCGGCCGGAAACCAAGTGGAATCTGTGGAGCAGCAATTTACATTGCTGCCCTTTCTCATCATATCACGTGCTCGAGGACAGATATTGTAAGAATATGAATTAGCTGTTAAAGAATATTCTTATAGATGAGAGCAACGATGTTTCGCCCTGCCCTTTGATGTGTTTACTAAATATTTCAGGGAAAAATTGTGCATATGTGTGAAGCAACAATAACCAAAAGATTGAATGAGTTTGCTAATACCGAGGCTGCAAATTTAAATGTGAGTTATTTCATTTGCAGGATATGTTACAAATCTCTAAGGCTAAGAGTTTCTAGTTGTAGAGTTATTCGCTAATTAGATGTTTTTATGTTCATTCTTTTTCAATTGTTGTACATGCTTGTCTAGGTTGATGAGCTCACTGAAAGAGAAAGGAGACTGCATAAAGAAAGACTAGATTCTGACAAAGGAGAAGTGATCTGTGAACATAAGGGTCTTAAACATTTTGGTTATGGACTATGTGAGAGCTGTTACAAAGATGTAAGTCTCTGGATTTTCTCTTTCCATTTTATCTGCTTATGCAACTGGCGAGTCCTTGACAAATGGCTCATGCTTTTCTTTTCCATTTTTTTCCGGCAGTTCATTAGAATTTCTGGTGGATTTGTTGGTGGGTCGGATCCTCCTGCCTTCCAGCGAGCAGAGAAAGAGAGAATTGAAAGAGCAGCTAGAGAAGAAAACAAGGGAGGAATTGGTATAGCGGCTTAAACCACGATGAACAACTATCGGAATAGATTAAAGTTTTTTTTTTATATATTGTTTGAGCTCTTGAGAAATTTTTTTTGTGCTGTCTCAGAGAAAAGTGAAGGAGAAACAGATTGGGATGCTGAAGCTTCGGATGAATCAGTCAATCTTTCTGACCTTGATGGTGATGCTGAGGTGGGCAATAATTTTGCTTCCTTGTGTTGTATTAGATTCTAAGTAGAATTTTTAACCTCGAAGATGGACCATGAAATGGAAAAAAATCTCTTCATTCTATCTCGGTCTATTTTCCTTACTACAACAGTTTGACTTTACATTTGATGGTTGGTCATAATATTTCACTGTGTCCCAGGTGGATGGCTGTTTTCTCGATGAGAAAGCAATGCTCGCGAAGAAGACCATTTGGGAATTAGATAACCCAGACTATCTTGAGGTGATAGGCTATATCATTTATCTTCTCTTGTATTCCTTGTAAATTGTTACATACATAAGAATCTTACCAAGTTATATTGTTTTGTAGAAGGAAGCAGCTCTGAAGACGGCTAGTGAAGCGCTGAAGGCGAGCAATGCTAATTGCCCAGAATACGCAAGAAATCTTGTTGAATCTTGTAAAGCATCTGTGGCAAAATCTAGAAAGGTGACTAACTTTGCAGTAATGTTTATGCATGCTTTATATCAAAGTATCTGACTTGTGAAGAATAATATACATAGTGTCCATTAATGACCCTATATGGTTGTCTTGTTTGTATTTTCTCTCTTGTCTTGATATAAGGAAAAGCAACAAAAGCGGGCTGCGGAAGCAAAGAACGCGCCTCCCCCAGCCACAGCTATGGAAGCTGTTACGAGAATGCTGGAGAGAAAGGTAAGCAAGTTATATTCAGCAATAAAAACCCCTGATACCGCAAGTTGATAGTCAAAGAAGATATCTATGAAACATTGCTTTCTGACTTTTGAGTCATGACTTTTACAGAGGCTTAGTGGGTTAATCAACTACGATGTCTTGAAGGAGCTCTTTGATACAACATCAGTAAGTTTCTATTATGATTGTGTGGCCTTTAGTTTCTCATGGCTTTATTCCAGGTCTCTGAGTACAAGTTTCTTGTTTCAGCCAGTTGAGAAATCACCCAAGAGATGGAAGAAGAGCAATGAACATGAAGACAATGATGAAGAGATGAGCGTAATATCTTAATGAGGTGAAGAGAAAACATCAACGTGGAATCGAAAATCTGAGTTTTAATTGTAAATCGTAGAAGAGTAGTCTTCTTGTCAAATATTTGGTTACTTTTTTTAGCAGACGGGTAAAAAAGCCATGGAAGAAACATATATTTTTTGATGTGTTACATTTGCTATATCTACGAATTAGACTGAGTACTACATTTTGTTCCTATAAACTAAAAGAAAAGAAATGATGGTTTTCGTTCATTCTTAATGGGAACACATTAACAACAGAAATAATGGCATTCAACTAGGCCAAGTGAACATGTTATGTCCAAGAGAACACAATCTGGTTCTCTGTTTACTAGCAAAGATTTGTAACTTTGATACAAGCAAACTGGAAAAGTAGACGTCTCTAAGACCATCTACATTGGACCGACAGAATTTAATTTTTAATGATTGAATCCCCACAATGGGGTGACTGAATTTTGGCTAAAAGAAAAAGGATCTGACGCTGTATTGTTTTTGCTAAGCTAACTGAAATAAAGAAAATAGGAACCACAAAAAGTAAATGGCTCATTTAATTGGACCAAACAAAGCAACTATGGACCCACGCGTGTAGAATATAGAAGTATATTTTTTTCTAAAAGATATGAATTTGGACAAATGTTATTTTCCTATTGGATGTTAAAATGCTATAACTTTTTATGTCATCCAAATAATTCAAAATGAAGATAAATTGATTTTTTTTTTATAAAAAATATATATTAAAATTCATTATTTTTATACTCTATAAATAGAGTGTAATTTCATTTGATTTAGACACACAAAAAAACACAATTTTATTCAATTATCTTTTTTTTTTTTGTTACAAATCCAATTATCTTTCTAAAAGTTTTGTTGTTAGGGAAATGGATCTCAACAATAACCCTTTTAACACCCAAAATTCTTCTAATTATCTTTTTAACTATCCAAATCCCAATAATTATCATTTTCAAAACCAATCTTCCAACCAACCGCAAAATATACCAAATTATGGGTTTCCACCAAATTGTTTCATGTCGTCATATGTTCTAACATATCCTCCATATTATGGATCGATGATGCAATATCCATCTCAAGCACCCCCTTATTCTTCTACTCCGACGGGTCATGAAAATGTTCCAAATGTTGGACCAATTGAATTTTCCGGATTTTCTACACAAACGACTCTTGGAGGCATGAGTAATATTGACGAAGGCACTCCATATAAAGATAATTCAACTCATGCTCGCAAAAAAAATTCCAAATGGAACACTGCACAAAATTTGGTGCTAGTAACTGGGTGGATTAAATATGAAACAGACAGTGTTGTTGGCAAAAACTAAAAAAGTGAATCATTTTGGAGTCAAACTCCTGAGTACTGTAATGAGCATTGCTCATTTGATCACCCTCGTGATCACGCATCACGCATTGCAAGCAGATCTAATCAAACACATATGGGCAAAATTTCGTGATTAAAGAGATTTTTAAGTTTCCGTTGTGTGTGATTTAAAATTTTTATTGTTTGTGAGTTGGGTTTATTGTACTAATTATTTAATGTGTGTTTTATTAGTTTTTGTGTGTTTTATTGGTTGTATCGTGTGTTTATTTGTGTCTTGTATTGAATACAAAAAATTTCGTGATTTTATTTTTTTATAATGATTTTTTTAATTTTATTATTTGCTAAAAATTAATTCAAATTATAAATAAAATATAAAAAACATAATTTTCGTTTAGTTTTAATCGATAATTGCTACTATTATATAATCACAAACTATAAATAAAAAAAGAATATTAAAATTAAAAAATAGTGGGATAGAGAGCTAAATTTTATTAAGCAAAACTATTGTAGATATAAAAATTGAATGAATAGTTGAATTATTAAGTGGAAGAGAGAAAAAATGATGTGGAATGTTAAAAATGATAAAATAACTAGTTGAATTTTATAACCATTGTGAATGTTCTAACATAGGCTGATGGAATAATAACAAACAATCCAACACAACAAACAATACTAGATTTAGATACTTAGCTATAAAAATATAGGGATAGAAACCACCGCCGTTGACCCACCCGACTAAAGTCTTCACATGACACCGGTGACACTGTAATTTGGGCTCAATCCTCAGAAGGAGGACATGGGTAGTGATCATGGTCTCGTAGACACTACAATTAATGAGTAAAAATGGGTTAAATACTATTCTAGTTCTAATGGAATAAATTAATAATAATAAAATTAATTACCGTGGCACAGAAAGGGGAGTAACAGTTTCCACAAGCGACGGGCATAAATGTAAGTCTAGCTTCCGTAATCCAAAGATAGGTTGCACAGTGTGGACACTTTACATGATATGCCTACGAAATAAAATAAATATTATCATAAAACTAAAGGAAATTAGCATGAATCAAAAAGTAATAATTGGCCATATGACCATATTAAGTGACGGCTATGCTAATTTTTCAATATTAACTACAATATAACACAACTGCCCTTAATATATACGATTGTTTACTTTCTCCCACTTTCTTAATAGAAAACAAACTGTCCAAGTTTCATGTTCTTTACCTTTTTATGATTTACCTGCGTAACATCCACGGAATGAAAATGGTATATACAGAAACTAAAATATATATTAAACAAAAAAATATCATAGAAAAACTCACCGGGTTCGATTCGGCAAAGGAAACGTCCATGTTTTCCAAGAATTGTTCCACCTCCAGTCTATGTATATACGATGGCAGTAGTGTGATGTGGCAGACAGGACATTGTAGCACAACAAGGCCTTCATCTAGTTGTTCGCGAATAACATCTGCAATCAAAACAATTAAAATTAAAGACAATTTAATAGCTAATTATTATGAGTGTTAAAATTGTTAATTGTAACTGCTCGAGAGCGTACCTCGCATGTGAACATAACAAAAATGTCCACAACCCGAACTCCGAAACGTATCAGGCCATTCTTCTCTCTGCACACACGTTCTACAAGGAGCCTTGGTGCTCTCGGTGCGGCTGACATTAGTATCGTCTGGTCCCAATTGTACTGGGCTAGGTACAGAATGGCAAGATCTCGTTGGTTTATGTGCGGAGCGGGTGGAGTTATGTAGGCACTCAAATCTGTAACCATGTGTTCCCAATTATATCGAAGCGGAGTAGGAGGGAGAGTATACATTGTCTCTGAAAACTCGATTCCGAAAACGACCCACAATCAGAGTCAGTCACGAGACTGAAACAAAACCCAACAAACAAAGTAAATTCAAAGACATACGAAACCCTAAAGAAAAAGAGAGACCCTTTTGAGCTAGTCAGAGGAAGAATAAGAGAGAATGAGCGGTGGAAAAAGAGAAAAGAAGAGTCAAGAGATGGTTTTGTGAGTTCAATTTTGTAATCTTTTAGCCTCTCTCCTCCTCTCTTAAATAGAACAAACAAATGGACTCGTGCTTCTATCAATCATTTGTATCTGTCTTCTTTCTTTCTTTCTTTTCGCTCCTTTTTATCTCTATAGTATTTGCAGTTTAAACCCTCTTACTATTCTCAAGCTTGTATTTTTTACCCCAAAACCAAAAAGGACAAGAAGATTCGTGCACTCTCCTCAAGAATCATTATAATTCTCAGTTATGATCAATATCGAGCTCGGGTTAGGATGATTTGTAACATTCATAACTGAATAAGATCGTATAATAGTTTTGAATAAACCAAATACTATTTCTTTGCTGGAAATATAAAAAAAAAAAGAGAAAAACAAAACTATCAAAAACATATCGCATGCAAGACTTTTATAATGTTTGAAAAATAAAACTTCTAAAAATTAAGAGTGGGTCAAAATAGAAAACATCTTTTACGGTTTGAGTTGATAATATGAAGAATCTCTTCGCCTTTCTTTCTCCTTTACCCATTTAATTCCTTTCTTTTTCAACGATAAAAAGTTAATGGACTGTAAAAAATTTATAAGAATGACGAGAATAACCCTAAAAGAGAGAGGATTGCATGTCTTCGGAACTGAGATGCTGCAGAAACCGGAGACAAATGGCGGGCCAGCTTTTGTCCTTCAAAAAACTCTATAATAACCAAAAAAATAAATAGATAAAAACATTATCATTTTTTTCCAAAATAGAAAACAAAAATATCTGTGGAGATTCCTTTTTATTTTGTTTCTCTGTACGAAATGGCCTTATTCACATTATTAATTTTTTAATAATCAGAAGGTAAATGTCCACATAATTTATTTGATATATGGTGAAATGACGAAAAGGTCCTCGTAAAAGAGTAATAATGGAGAAAAACACGTCTTCGGAGTAAAGGCAAAGTGAGAACTGAGATGATGCAGAAATTGAAGACAAATGGCGGGCCAGCTTTTGTCCTTCGAATTTTGGTTTCTATGTACGAAATGACCTTATTCATATTGTGTATATTCTCTTCTAGTACGAGATGAATCTTTTAATTTTTGTGTGTTTTAGCATTATCATAGTTGGACAAAACAATATCTAATTATTTTAATTGTTTGTTTAGTTGAACAATACTTTTGGCATTTTGCATGTATTTGTATACGATATAGAATCTGCATGTTGTGTAAATCTGTTGAATCTTATAGCAATGGAAATCTCCCCAAATATGATTTTGTATAATAAATTTCAATTGGCATATACTTTTTCCCCGAATTATGAATACCAAATTACCGAATTGAAACAAATCCGAAATTATCCGAACCGTATCCAAACCGATTCTTTATAATATCGAATGGGTTCTAAACACCTAGAACCGAAAAACAGAATCCGATCCGAACCAATATCAAACGGATATCCGAAGTACCTGAAACATAAATTAATTTAAAGATATTTAGATTTAAAGTAGGGTATCTTCATGTTATTTAGATAATTGTTTTCGTTTGTTTTGGAGAATTCGGGTATTATAGATATATATATATTCGAATAAACTTAACCAACTTATATATATTATTTGAAATTTTATAATTTTGTTTTTGATATTTTATCGGGTATTTTAGATAATTCATGTAATAAATAATTAAATCGAATCAAATCCATAAAAAAGAGTAATTGTGAGTATTTCAGATAATTTCTTAGTACAGTAGAAACTCTATAAATTAATAAACTCAGTAAATTAATAAATTTTGTTGGTCTCGAATTGGGTTAATGCAAAATATAACACAATTCGATAAGATAATAAGATAATAAATATTTTATAAACTCTATATAAATATATGGTCCCAATAAAAACATCAATCAATATATGGTATATAAAATTTTATAAAATATAGTTAAGGTATATTTATATAGGATTTTAGTTGTCTGTTATTTTTTTAGAACTAAAATTTCGTTGAAACTAAATCATTATAGGATGTAATAAACACAAAAAAGAATAAAACTAATTTCATAAAATATAGTTTAATAAATAATAAAAAATTAAAAAATTAAAGTAAACTTTCTTTGTAAAAGATTCCAGAAATTTTTTTTCGATAGATTAATAACTCTATAATTTAATAAAATATCATAATTCTAACATTATTAATTTATAGAGTTTCTACTGTATTTTAGATAAAAAATCTGAATCCAAATTCAAATCCGAAAAAGTTTGGATATTTTTTGGGTTTCCTACAAATAACTGAAACTGGCCCGAACAAGACAAAAACAAAAACCGACCAAAATTTTTAAAATATTTGAATAGATATTATATTCATATAATCGAAAATCCGAAATCCGAACTAACCGACCCAAAATCCAATGGTTATCAGAATGTCCGCGCCTATTTGTATCTGCCTTTTTTTTTTTTTCTTTTCGGTCTTTTATATATATAGTATTTGCAATTTAAACCCCTCACTATTCTCATACTTGTGTTTTTTACCCCAAAATCAAAGAGGACAAGAAGACATACATACATATGCACTTCTTAACTCCCCCATGTGCTGGAAGTCAGAAAATAGGGCTACCATCTTGTACACTTTAAGGATGATACGAAACCTCTTTATGACACATAGCTGTTCCCGCTCTTGAGACACATAGTCATTATTATTTTTCAACCAATTACCGCTCAGTGGTTTTGATTTTGCAGTTCCTTAGTTTAATAATCAAAAGGTAAATGTCCACATAATAATTTGATAATAATGGAGAAAAAAGCATGTCTTCGGAGTTAAAGGCAAAGAGAGAGAAACTGAGATGATGCAGAAACCGAAGACCAATGGGCGGACCAGCTTCGAGTCATTTGTTTTTATTTTTGGAATCATTCTTCCTCGATCTATAATGGCTACAATAACAATTGAAAAATTTAATATGGATAAAATAAATTGATGGGGAGAGAAAATAAGTGTTTGGTTTCGTACATATGGGTTTTGTAATTTATTGTGTTGAGCTGTCAAGCAACAAAAAAATATAAATAAGCCCAAAAGACCACCTTTTTTGATGATATAGAATCTTCTATTTTCAGTTTAAAGACAATTGTTTCTCCTCCACACAATTTCAAAAACTACTGAATGAACCATGTGAAAAGAGCCATATACAATTATTCATGTGTTTTGGAAGGATTTTAATTATTTCAATGGTATAAATATCAATTTAGGTGGAAAAAAAAATGTCATGGGTGGCATGGGATAGACTTACAAAACGCAAGAGACATGGAGGCTTGGGCTTTAGAGACATTCAATGTTTCAAAAATGCTTTCCTGGACAAAATGAACTGGAGAATACTAACTAATCCAGAGTGCCTAATGGCTAGAACCCTTCTAGGTAAATATTGTCATTCATCTTCTTTCCTAGACTGCAAGCCACCAAGATCGGCTTCCCATGGATGGAGAGGAATCCTGATAGGGAAAAACCTGCTAAAATAGAAGTTAGGAAAAGTCATTGGGAATGGTAAAACGACAAAGGTTTGGCAGGATCCTTGGCTGTCCCTAAACCAACCAGTACAACCCTATGGACCACCAACTGAACAAAGCAAAGACATGGTAGTAGAGGAACTTATCTTATCAGACATGAGGGAATGGAATGGAAGTTTTGCATCCCTGTTGTTCTCAGAGCCACTAACATTTACATATAATTTTCCATCCAAGGAACTACAAGCACCTGAGCTATCTTCCACTAGAGGTAAGTTTCTGCCTGCAGCTAGAGAGCCAAAAATTGACAACGACCTGCTTGTTAGGTCCTTCAATGGTTTTCGTTAGGGATATTGGAGTGATTTCAAGGCCAATATGATCACCATGAACGTTGTTTTCATTTATACACCTGACATTCTGATGAAGTGAACAAGTCTCTAGCAATATGCTTGACTGTCCAGCAGAAGGAACGGTGCAAATCCGTAGTGGGTAATCGTTTTTGTTCCACAGTCTTAGCTTATCATCGCTGCTCGTGGATAAGATATATTGAAATTCCCTTGGGGATGCAGAAGCAGTTGATAACACGACATCTTCATTAGACCTTATTACACCAGTCTCCTCGTTAACTTCATCAGAAGATAACAACAAGATAGATTCTGAGTTTTAGAAGAAAACTTACTAACCAGAGCTCCCTCATCCTCACTGAGACGCACGACGAGGTCCTTCTCTTCGGATTCTAGAATCCTCGGCGGAGCTTCCATTTCGCGTTGAAATTCTTCATTCTCCGTCGTGAAATTCCAATAAAAAAATGGTAAGGAAAATATGTCGTGCCGTTTTATGTTTGGAGTATAGACATGCGTGCCGTCTAGCTTGGTTGTGTGAGTAGATGCACGTTTTTGGTCGCTGATTGGCTTCTTCGCTGACACGTGTCATAAAGAAACAATTTGAAAAAATACTACTAGAATAGAAGAGAGAGAGAGAGACCAAATCTATTATTAGTAGTGTTCAATCTATTATTATCTGACCGTATTGTAGCCGCCGTTCTGTTTCATCATCGTCTCCATCTCTATCCTCGAATCTCCATCGCCGGAAAATCCTCCACGATAATCTTTTGAGCATGAGATTTGGATTAACCCGAGATTTGCTTTTCAAACGATCTTTCGCTTACTATTCGTTCACTGCCGTCAATTCTTTCGGAGACAACAAGCTCACTAGTCCCAAATATGGAGAAAACAAATCCAATTGAATCAAATTGCATTTTTCAGAATGGATTCTCACAAGCATTTGCCGATTTGTGAAGAAAACGATGTATTTCTTTTCATACAGATTTTTGTATAATACGCTCAAATTTGATCAATTGACTTTTATCAAGCGAAATGAATAGTCAAAATTAATGACTATAAATAGTAGGGAAAAAGGCTTGTAACCAAGACCAATAAATATATATTCACAAGCTAATACTCCAAACCAAAAATTCAAAAAAAAAAAAAGACCGTGATCGAAACGGCGATGGTTGGCCAGCGACCTAGCAGTCTTTAAGCTTAATTTGGATTGATTGAGATTAAGATTGCTAAGTGAAAGTGGTGGTTTTGAATTTAATTCCGTGTTATTCCAGAACAACCATTTGTTGTGGAGCTTGATCAGAGAGGTATAGCTTGTTCCATTTTCTTTATCTGACTCCTTCTAAAGATTTGTTTTACAATTTCTTGGCGATTTTGTTTTCCAGAGGACGGAGATCAGATTTAGTATGAGTTTCTTGAATTTGTTCCGCAAGTATTTGTAATTTGTAAACGGCAAGCATATTGGTGGATCAGACGGTATCATCTTCCCCGAATTTCCCTCTTTTCTGACTAAAATGTGGATGCAACTTCTCCTTTCAACTCACTGCCTTGGCTGTTGTTTATCTTGCTACAGATCTTGCAGATGCAGTGGAGAATGGTCAGTTGCTAAAGCTTCTTGCTGCAAGTTGATTTTGAGAACCAGGAAAGTGGAATTAATGTGATTTAGAGGAATAGGGATCTTTGGTACTACTCTAGTAGTAGACTGAATAAAGGAATTGGTATGTGTTGTGTTGGCTGTCTCGGTAGTGAATGGTTAGGTACGATAAGATTGAATTAGGGAAAGAGTAGGAAGTATAGAGACAGTGATGTTGCAGAACAGCCATGCCCTTTCACCCATCGCCCTCTCTGCGATATCTGATTCATCCCTCTGTCTTTGTTTCTCATCCTTTGATTATATTGTTTGCATCTTCAATGCTTGTATGATACCTCTGACTCTTTGCGCTTACCAGACCCAAACATAAGGAATTAAAATGAGCTAAGCTTTAAGAAGTGGAGAATTCGAGTTCATTCACAAATCCATAGAGGAGTTATCATTACATAATAATAGTTCACCAGTTGAAACGTGAGAAATAACAAGAAATAGAAATAGAGTCATAATAAACACTCATCAGACTAGAGAAATAGAGTCAATCAGACATATTCTTTCTCATGTGAAATATGCAATCAACCTTAAATTTTGAGTAGAGCTCTTCAATCAACTTTTTTCCATACTCAGTCCTAGCTGCTATAGGCTCTCTTGGAGTCGTAGGCATCTCCTCCAACTTTGGATACTTGTCTAGGTTTTCCCTGATGCAAGCAGTGACCTTCTTGACATCATCCCAGAAATCTCGTCTTTCGTTTGGGTGATAGCGAAAAAAAATGCTAAACCAATTTAGAATTTTAATCAGCTCTCCCGTCTACAATAAGAAAATAAAAACACAAAAATCAGATAAAAAACAGAATAACTACATAACGAGAGAAAAACTACACATAAATTTCTTACCAAGATATCATAATCTAAAAGAGATTCATCCTCAAGGATATGAGATTTTAGTAACTCAGTAGTTGCTGCATCGTCTGAATGACTACAGTAATACAACTCTCTGCGTAACTGAATAATATGCACACAAAAGAAAATGATTAACAATTACTAATGCAAATATGTAACCTGGAAGTAAGTTATTTATCAATTTAACCTCGGAGATAAATCTAAGTTCCTTTTCACATTGAATCACATCTGTATCATTTCCTCCAAAGTCTTCAGCAGATGAGCATTGGTAAAAGGCGTGAGAACTAGACCAGACTTTCAAACACGACCTATAATAAATAGCCAAAAAAAAGAGGTTAGATAACCATTAAGAACAACAAACACAGAAAACAAAACCAAAAGAAACATGAACTGGACATATAGAGTCTTACCAACAGTATTCGTGTCCGCATCCATCAGCTTCACAAACCATATGTAGACACCCATCAATTTTGGATGTTTTGGCCTTGCAATTTGGACAAGGTTTGATACCATCACCAAATCTGAAACAAGAGAAAAAATACAACATGTCCAAATTAGACACGTCATAAACAAACACTTAAAAAGTTAAAACGCTTATGATCTCTTAGACCAATTGTGATTGTCTTCACAGGACGCCGGGAAATGGTTGATTTTACACTGTAATTAAAAAAAAAACACAAATCAACGGATATTCTCATAGTTGTAGAATAACAGAAGATAAGTTTTAAATGTTACATAATACCTGGAAACAGAATTTGGAAGTACACCTCACACAAGTGACGACACCGGTTGTTTTCTCCTCATCATCAAGGCGGACAACGCTACACCCTACTAGTGGGCACGTTGTCCACCTCTGTAATATGAAACAAAAGATACCATCATTAGATTTTATAGAGAGAAAAAAAACATTTTTAATGTGATATTAAAGATATATATCAGTAGTACAAATAAAAAGGGCACTAACCTTCATGGCATAAACCCAAGACCTCCCAACATTGGTATCAAAACGAGCAATGACTTTCTCATCATGTAGAGATGAACTTAAGTGATTGACATGGCAATCAACATGATTGGGACATCTTAGTTTAGCCTTACCAGCCTCTACCTCCATGACAAGGTATTCTACAAAATAAAACACAAAAATAGCGAATATGAAAGTAAAATAGTAATTAATTTCACAAGCATACTCTTAAGAGAAATTACCTTGCAGATGTGCCTTGCATGCGTGACCACATGCGGGATGTTCTGCTGTATTTTCAGAGACACAAATGCAACAAGTTCCAACGGTGCTCTCAGCAAGACAAAGACCTATTTGAGCATAAACCGTATCTCTAGAAGCTTGGAGTTCGTCTCTAATCTTCTTTCGATTCCTAATAGTTAGTAAGAAGTAAACAAGTTGTAATGAACTAATAAAAGGAGGGCTAAGAAGACAATGATTCATGATAAAGTGGTATGGTCATACCAGTTGTAATGAACTGCTATTAGGAGGGCTAAGTCATCCTTGGATATGAAGCTTTCGGGTGAATCTAGAGTAGAAGCAAATTTTACACCGTTCTTCCAGATTGTACGAAGTGCATCATAACCATAAAACAGAACCATATTACCACCTGCACCCAAAACCACGAATGGTAAAGACTTAGGAACCATATTAAGACATGGAGAAGAGGTAACTAAATTCGTGTACCTTGACGTAGGGAACACTGATGGAAAGAGATGATCCGAAGAGAAGAGTGGAAAGAGCGAAGAGATGATCCATCGACAATTGCTGCCGCAGGACCCTTCAATCCCTCATAACGCTTTGGGCCCTCAGAGTTGCAATAGGCCTTTAACATCGGGCCTTCTACACACATTGGGCCTTAAGACTTAAAATTAAGTTTTGATTTTCAAAACTCGACCGGCCCACCCAAAATATTGTCAACAGTCTTCCCGGAATACTTGGCCAGTTTGAAGGGGAAGAAAGTCCATCGCCAGAGGTAGAGGGGGAAGAAAAATTGAAATGATTAACATAAAGAAGAAGACAAGGAAAGACTCTAAGAAAGAAAGACTTTAAAAAGTTATTATCCATGTTCTATGTGCCTATGTCTATATATTCACTTTGTTCTTTCTGTCATTTTCTTTTGAATTTCTTCTCTAAGAACAGACTTTAAAAGGTTATCTAATTATAACATATGAGCAAAAGGATATTAGTAAATTCATGTAAATTAAAACTTCATCATAACATGTGCTCACTTTGTGTTGACCTAATTAAGATTAAATCTGAAGTTTATATGTATATCCAAATTAGGATAGATTTCCATTGAACTCATACCAACAAGGGCCAAAGAGGGTGACAAAAAGAGCAAGAGAGGGAGAGTGACTTTAACTAACTGATCTACGAAAGACAAACTTTGAATTTTCTATGACCAAATTTAATTATACACATATATTTTAAAGAATCATCATTGAATTTTCACTTGAAGTGAATTAGTTTCTTTCAACAAAGATGAAGAATATGGTAAAGCACATAAGGGCACAATTGAACCACAAAGGAAAACTGTTTTATTTTAGTAAATTTTTGTAGTATATATGTATTAAACAAAAAGTGTATGTATTATATATATATGTACTAGATTAGGACATGCGTTAATATGCGGGTAAGCACACTGAAAGTTATTCATATAAATATATAAGTTTTAATTAATAATCCGCCGAATTATCAAAATATTTTGAAATATTATTTTAAAAAAGATCTTAAATCATGAAATATCAATTTATATCTTAATTCTCATGTCCTAATTCATATCATGTGGATCCAAATATATATAAACGGAATTCAAATCATATTTTTAATAACACATAAATAAATTATATTTTTATCCATGTGAATACATATATTAGTTATATGATAAAATCGTAAAAACAATTCATATATTCTATAGTTAAGTTAAAGACCTAAATTTGTTTTTATATACATAATTTTTTTAAACATCACATATAAATCTATGATCATAAATATATACCATTAATGTCATTTTTTCTCATGAAGATCTATACTCCACTACTTTAGTCATTCTTGAATCTTCTTCATATCGTCATATCTCAAAGGTTATCATTTTTTTGTGATATTCTAAAAATATTTTTATAGATTATTTTTTTGCTTTAGTTTGGTTAGGCATATCTTAAATTTTTGCATTAAGATTTTCATATCTTTTATATTTTTTGGGTAATTTCAAAAATGCCACATTTCAATTATCTTTTTACAAAAATATTACAATGCATTGTCCATTTTCGAAAATGCCACAAAAATGACATATTTAATATAGCTTTAATTAATATTATATAAAATTAATAAAAAATATTAAATTAATATAAGTTTAGTTATTAAAATATTATAATAATTAATAAAACTGAGATTTTTAAAGTTCAAGTTATATTTCAAGATGTAATTTGCTAGTAGTAATGTCCGGGTCGACTTCCTTGCAAAGGGAGCTCGAGCACAAGATTATGTATTTTTCCATGTAATCCAGATATTTCTGTAAATCAAAACGATGATTTGGTGCAAGAAAAACATGCAATTACATGTAAATTTTTTTTCTTAAAACATAAAATTAGTGGAATCAAAATTTTAAATGATGTATTTAAAGGATTCAAGAAGAACAAAATACAAGACTGGCAAGTGTGAACGGGAAGACAGAACAAAATTTGATCAAAAATAAATTTTACGTGTCGGAAACAAAATAAAAGATGATACATATATATTCATAACTTTTGATTATAGAAAACGTCAAGATTATCATTCTAAAAAGAGAGAGCCAAAGCTTTAGCTTTACAACCTTTAAAGTTGGACCGACTCCGAATCAAAACCCTAGCTGTTCGGAGGCCATTCACTATGCCTACTGCTTATAATATTGTGCTTTTTTTCTTTGATATTTATTTTTGTAATAATCTTTGTTGATTCCCTTTCGTATCCCCAAGTAAAAGAGAGTCCAAAATGGGCTTTCGTTAAGGCCCATATTATCCGCAATTTTCCAACTAATTTATTTTGGTAGTCTTCTCACAAGTGTGTTTCTGTGTAATGTAATGTACAAATACAAATGCAGAATGAATAAACCAATAATAAACTCATCCAACTTTAAAAATAAAACAAGTTTCGTTCTGTTCGGTTTAGTCCGGTTTGGTTTCTAACCAAAGAGTTGCTGAATCACAGTCTCAGCGTCTCCATTGTATTGTGATAGAAGTTGAATTGCATCAGACCTTGGTAACGCCAGAAATTCCTGAAACCATTTATATATCTCGTGACTAAGCAAAAACCGAAATTTTTAAAAATAAAATTGGATTCATAATAAGGATCTTGACAAACTTACCATTACTTTAAGAATTGCACTTTCTTCCCACAAAGCTTCTCTTGGCGAAGTCTGAGTCATCATCATCAAGCTGCTGCTACCACCATCTTCGGAGG
Source organism: Arabis hirsuta (assembly GCA_964056655.1). Taxonomy (NCBI): domain Eukaryota; kingdom Viridiplantae; phylum Streptophyta; class Magnoliopsida; order Brassicales; family Brassicaceae; genus Arabis; species Arabis hirsuta. The sequence continues at coordinate 46,997,907 of OZ053299.1, forward strand.
TCATGGTGCTTGACGACGTAGTCGTGACTTGAGACGACAAGTTTGTGTTGCTATCTTTATTCGATCTTGATTTGATAGCACCGATCAGATTAGTGCTCACTTCTTTCAAAGAATCAATCTTCAAAAGATTATTGAACCGGTCTTTACACATCTGAAGCTTGAACCACTCAGTATGCGTGTGAAGCGTCGCTTTTATTATTTTCATAAGCTGCGGTTCTTTGATCCCGAGCCTCTTACCGACAGAAACCTTTATAACAAAAAAAAATAATGGCAGTCAGAAAAAAACACCAGTAAATTTGTTGAGACAAAACCAGAAGAAAACATGGAGAAATCTAAGATCATTGTTACCTGTAGCGTATTTGCAAGATCATTCAAAGGCAAATCTTTCCCAAGTGTGTTCCCGTCGGGTTGGAGTAAAACTAACAAAGTCTCCTTCAATGGCTTCACTAAAGACTGGTTGTTGGTTGCTAAGGGACCTAAGTGAGAACGCGCAACCTCTAGGGCTCTATCGTGATCACCAGCACTCACCAGTTTTAGAAATTCAACCTGTACATATATAATTTATAAACAGGTTTATCTTCTGCCACCGCGCACAATGAAGACAATATAAGCATTTCCTCTCGGGAATAGACAGAGGTTTAAGTGTTCTTGCACATTACCTGCTTAAGATGGAAAAGTAAACCCGGGTTTTGTGTGAAAAAATCTGGATCCATGGTGCTGATTTCGTAAACAGCTTCTGCCGCCATTCCTCTGCTAACCAATTCCTTCATTGCTATGGCTAACTCATACTTGTCCTTTACAGGGTTTAAGCCTGAACTGGACTTGGGAAATGAAAGATCAGAGAGAGAATCGATTTCATCAGCTCTCCCTCGCCATCTTTTGCGCTTATTCCCCTCAGAATTCATATGGGATCTGATTCTAAGGAGAGCTCTTGTGTTTTCACATTGGTTTGACCAGCTAGTGCTGCAATCTTCACAACCGCTGGTTGGTTCACTGCCATGACGTGTGCCAATGTCACCTCCTTGTTTGCTAGACATTTCAGTATCATTTATGATAGCGCCATCAAGCATGCTATTGTTGCTATCATTCTCAACATCTGAATGTTGACTAGTGTTGAGATCTATTTCAGAAGAACAATCTCTGGATAAGCTGTGGCCCACCTCCGATTGGTTGGGTTTGGCAGGACCCATGATCATTTGCATCTCTGATTGAAGTTTAGAAGATCAGAGTTTTATAAAATACCAGACAAGAAAAAGAGGTAGAATAATTCGTGAAACAGCCTATAGGTTGATCACCAACCTGAATCCACAATACCCCTGTATATGCAGTACTCCTTAACAAGTTCATCAAGAACCGAAACATCTAATTGCATCCTGCACAATTCATTCTGCAATAAGTAGGAGCAAGAATTAGGCTGCAATGCAGTTATATAGAATTACACAACAATAATAGTAAGTAACATGTGGTGAACTATACAGCTCAAGCGCAAACTAAAGTGTATGCAAGAGATCTTAGCGTATAGATGGTGAGGAGTGATGAGAATTGAGAATAAAGCAGGAAAAGTATTAAGATAGGACGGAGGATTTGAAACCTGGAATGCCTGGAAAAGGTCACCTTTGGCAAATTTCATGCTATCAACAGCACCTTGTCTAGTGAGCTCAACCGCATGAGCAAGAGCCTGTATGTCCACCTGAAATTTGATATTAAAAATCAGTACAATGCGTGTTATAGATATGATGACATTTCATTCACCAGATGATCAAGAAGCTAACTGCCACATTACCTCATCAAACGGTGGTACTTCATACATACTTTCCGGAGGAGTGGCTGGTGCATCACGCTCCTCCAGGAGCAATCTATGGGTGAGATCGGAAACTGTGGAGGAAATTCCTTGGTGAAAACAAAATCCTTTATGTATGCTGGTAAAGGGTATAACATAGAGTTAATCAGAGTGAGCGAAAAAGAACACGAGATAATAACAGTGTTTCTATAAACGAATATAGCCTTACCTTATCAGATATCTTAGTGTCATTGAAAATACCGGATCATATGCTTGTAAAGAAGCTCTCAAGACAGATGACATCAGTCCAGCCATTTCATACCTTCTTTTCTCTGCCCACTGTAGAACATAAAGCTCATTCCTTATAATCCAAAATACAAATTCTGCATGATGTATAGCAGCAGCAGTTCAAAACAAAACAAAACTATGAGGACGTTCTGTGTCCTAACATCCTAAAAGAAAGAAAACTGCAGAAACTTGACATACCTCGTTAGCTACTGGAGAGGTTTGATCATTTTCATCATAAATGAGTGCAAGAAGGATATGCTTGAATTCCTCGTAAGCTTCCTTAAGATACATATGCAGAGGTCAGAACTTCATACACCGAGAACCAGCCAAACAATGAATTATTGATAACTCAGAATAGAAAATAAAAAACAACCTCTCTTACAAAGAAGATGATGATTCAATTGCAAAGTTTTTCTATTACCTATAGGCTTCAATAACATAATTGTGGAGCCAAAGCATACACAAACAGAACAAAGAATCTAACTAAACATAAAAATAGTAGATAAGTGAAGTATGCTAGAGAAAAGAGAGACAATAAGAGATAGAATATTCCACTACCGGGTAAGCATCAAGAGCACATGGAGCAACAGAAGTCCTCAAGCAACCAATTGCAGCAACACGGTCTTCATGTGTTCCTTTTCTCAAAAGCTCAATAAATTTCTTCACAGAAACAACGAGAAAAAGATTCGCTTAGAGTTTAGAGGATGAAAAAAAACAAAAGCAGAACCCTAAAATCGATTTCCGAAACTAAATTTCCAGCAACCCTAAGATTCCAAATACGACTTTATCATATCCTAATCGGCTACAGTTTTTTGCAGGCATTCAAACAGAAGTATTCACCTGTTTCTGCAAGCGAAATAGAATCCGATGATCATCTAGAACAAAAGGAGCGTGAGAGCGAAGGATATCGATGGCGGTATCAATATCACCGGATTCAATCGAGTTTCGGATCCGGCGAATGATCAATCTAGCGTGATAAGACGAAGAGGAAATAGAAGGAGACGAAGAAGAAGAAGGAGACGATAATGGAGATGGAGACGAATTCTCGCCGGCTTCTTCAATCAGGTTTTCAGAGCTAACGAAATCGATGATCAGAGCATCAAGCGCTTCCCAATTCACCGGTGTAGAATCCATAATTGTTTTCTCTCTCTCTTCCTTCGAGTTTGTCTTCTACCTCAATCTTCTCTTTCCGGGGAAGCAAATCGGCCGGCGAATAAATCGGCGATCTCAGAGTAGCATCTATGCGTGAAATTTCTTTACCAGACGAAGAAACGACAAGTGAAGAAGCGATGCAACGTGAGGGTTACAAATTAAAAAACAAAAAAATCCAGCCCACAAAAGAAATGCCACGTGGCATTTAGAGAGATTGCATTAACCGACGGTGAAAATACGCTTATTATTTACTTGGGCCTAATAAAGCTCAATTGCTTATCAGTTGTGAAAATTTATCAGGCCCAACAAACTGTAGTTGGGCTTCAGAATATGCTATTAGAGGATGTAATGTAATATCTCTGATATGTTTCGATAAATCTTCAAATAAAAACAAAGTTATTTTATCTAATTAGGGATTCGATTTCAAATTTTTTCTAAATAAAAACAATATCGTTTTACTAAAACAACAAAACGACATCGTTTTGAGCCAACGAAACCGATCCATCTAACTCACATGTCGTTTTAGTCAATATTCCGTTAATGTTGACTAACGGAATCTTGGTCAAGATACAATTCGACACAAAATATGTTAGTTCAGGTATAAAATTTAAATTTATTTGGAATTCAGGTTTAAATTAGCCATAGACAAAAATTCATATCTAAAACGACATGACGCAAATTGTTTGGGTCCAAATTGGTCGTTTTTCCATCTCTGATATGGTTCGTTGTTTTATACACAAGACAAGACTGAAACGAAATATTCACCATTCCAAACTCATTTTTCTTTGTAAGAAAATATCAGCTGGTGGATGATTAAAAAATAAGAACTTTTTATTAAAACAGACTTATACTTCTGTAAAATATTATTACAAGTTAATTGAGGTTATACATTATTTCAAACGGTTAAGAGTTTTACTATGACTTCCAAATGATAGATGAAGTTTTATGTATAAGATTAGAGATTTTTCTTTCGATTTCAATTAAATGACGATGTTTTAGTAAATATGAGGAGGATTATGTATATGATAGGGACCTCTTGGGACCTCATGATGATCTTTTAGTGAAAGATGAGGAGGATTATGTATAGGATCTGAGCCTCGTGGAACTTTTTTCTCGACTCCAATCAAATGATAAGGATGAGGAGATATGGAACATGGACCTCCTGGAACCTTTCTCTTGACTCCATTCGAAACTAGATCTTCACGAATAGCAATTATTGAGGACAAGCTTAGGGTTATGATTAATAATATCACACCTCCTTTCAACATTTTCATCTTTTCTCTCTCTTTTTTTAGGCTTATATTTTTTTTTCCTAAAGTTTTCTTTGTTTTTTTTGTTCAGTGGGTTAACTCTTAATTATTCATTTTCATATATAGTGAAATTTTTCATGCATATTAAGGAAAGCTAATCAAATATCAAATGTATATAATATAGAGATAAGAAAATGTGTTTCCTAATTGTTATATTTTTTATTTTTAGATTAACTATTAAGAGTTTTTGATTAGAGATAAGAGCAAGTGTATTAGAAGATATGTGTATTTAGAGTTCTAAGCCTATTGTATATATGTGTATTTGACACGTCAATAACTTAATAAGAGAACACAAATTTTGCCGAAATATTTTATGGTTGTGAAATCTTTTTTTTTTTTTTGCTAATAAGGAACTGCATTTCCTAGGTTTTGCTTGTGACTTTAGACATTTAGTACCTCTTTTTGTTCTTTTGAAACCTTCTTAATGCTAGTGTTAATTAAGAAAATTTAGTCTTTGGAAAAACTAATAAAACCAAAAGAACGGATATCAAAGCATGTCCAATTTGTTTTTTTTTGTTGTATTGATATCAATTTTGTTCAATAATCTACCTACCATACTCTTTTATATTTTTCCATGTTTCACTTTAACAGTCATCAAATTACCAAATTGTAATTCAATCAAATATTAATAAAACAAACGTATATTCAAATTACAAAATTGGAGATAGCCAAATGTTCCAAAGTTCAAACATATTATTTGGTGGATCTTATCAAAAACATTTGGTACAGCAACAACATTTAAAAAAACATATATATTTTTCTAGATTTTTCTATACTTCTTAGTGAAATGTTTTTTCTTTTACATCCAACATAAATAGTGAATTTTAACAAAGTATTTATAACTAGTTCATTCCACTATATTTTATCTTTAAAACTAGATATCTATCTTTATAACTAAAACAAGACATCCATTTTGCACCATTTGTAAAACAATATAAGTCGATAGATGATTAAAAAGATAATAGTATTTTTTTATTAAAACACAATTATTCTTAATGTGTAAAACATTAATACATATTAGTTGAGGCTATTCTTCGTATAAAACTTAGTATTGCAAACTGTTCGGAGCTTTTCTATAACCTGAATTAAACGATATATAAAGTTTCTTCATAGGATTATATATTTTTCTTTCTACTCCAATTAAACGACGATATTTTGGGGAAAACCGAGGAGGATCAGCAGAATGATGTAAAGGATTAGGACCTCCTGGGACTACTCTCTTAACTCCGTTCCAAAGTAGATCTTCACGAATACTAGCCATCGATGACGTCGTTAGGAACAAGATTAAGGTTATGATTAATAATATCACACCTCCTTTGAACACTTGCATCTTTTCTCTCTCTTTTTTTATTTGTTTTGGTTTCTTCCTCAAGTTTTTTTCTGTTTTTCAGTTGGTACTCTTAGTTCCTTTAAAAAAAATATATATATATATATATAGTGGAAGTTTTCATGCGTATATGCTAATCAAATGTATACAATGTATTGGAATATTGAGTTTTGACCACAACTTTTCTCGAGACAATTTATGGCAGTGAAATCGTCTTTTGAATTAATAAGAAAATAAAACTAGAAAATGTTTTTTTCTTTCTATTTCCCGTTTTGGTTTCTTCGTGAGGGTATATTTTTTCCAATGCCTTTTGACATCTAATTGATTAAGAAAATTTAGTCTTTAGAAAATTCAAGGAAATTAATAAAACGAAATGAACGGAAATCTACAAATTTCTATTTTTGTTGCTGACTGATAGTGATTCTGTTCAACAATTTACTATACTCTTTCATATTTTTTCATGTTTATCACTTTTAGTCAATTTCATCAAATTACCAAAATGATATTCAATCAAATACTAATAAATACAAAAAATTATTCAAATCTATGCCATAACTTCGAAATTACTCGCTGCATTATATGGGAAAGCTGAATTAAATACATTATTTGACTTGTTTCTGATTCTCTGATGCATTACACAGTAGATAATGCAGTCAACGAGAGAGAAGTTGGAGTTGAATGGTGATAAATACAGTAACTAATAACAAATCGACAGACAAGAGATCTATAAATTACCAAGACAAAAGACATAGTATGCGTTACTCCAATTTTTAAAAAACTTGAAATTAACTTTTCTGAACTACTCACACACTTGTGTTTCCTTTTTTTTTTCTCTTTTGTACACACACAAAAAACTACAACTTTCATTCCAAAGAGGCAAAGACAAAGACAGAGACAGATCCAATCCTCACCCTTAAAAAAAAAAACACTCACAAGATCGATGAAACATGAGTAGTGGAAAAGAGTTAATGAAATAAATTAAACCATCTCCGTCAACGTACAACACATTTTTTAAAGATAAATTTTCAGATCTAAGATTAACATTTAATCTAGAATTTTAAAAATCTGGAAGCAACCATGTTCCTAAAAAAAAAAACAAATTGTGAAACCTTAAATTTTCATAGCTCTACATACTCTTCTTCATGTCCCTGCAACTTGACCCTTCTCTTCCACCCATTGCTTCCTTCAAATATACAAGAAAAAAAAACAAATTATATTTTGACATAACCCATTTATTAATATATCAAATGACACAACTTTCATCAATACACATGTAAGTTTTGACAAAACCCAAATCAGATAAAGTAGTAAGTACCTGAGATTGTTTGTTGTTGTTGCTGTTGTTGACCATGTGAACAAATCGTTCTTCATTGTTCTTAGACCCAACATGGGCCCTCTTAAGGCCCAAAAGCCCTTTCCACCTTCCCTTTGAAGAAGCAGAAGAGGAAGAAGAGGAGAAGATGGGTGGCTTAAGAGAGAAGATGTTAGTACCATCACGAGGACTTTGTTCTTCGTCTTCTTCTTCAACAAGAAGCTCTTCTCTCAATGTTCTCTGGGCTTGATTTGTCTCCTTGAAAGGTAAAAGCTTACCTTTAGAGAAAAGTTCATCAGCAGGCATCATTGTGTAGTTGGAGACAGAGAACTCGAAATTATCAGAAGAAGAAGAAGACTCTTGTTTAGAGAGAGGGCTTGATCTCGTGGTCTTCGTTGTCTCAGACCTAATCTCAACGAAATCGTTAGAGAAAGAGATTCTTGGACTCATTGGAGCACCACCACCATTGGAGTTGTACATTTCTAAGCATGCCATTAGAGACAGAGCTCGTTTGTGACGAATTATAAACTCACTTTAAAGACTCTTTTGGAGAAAGAGAGAGAGAGAGAGAAAGAGAGAAGCCTTGTGAAGTTAATTTTGGTAGGGACAGTGAATTGCACAGAGAAGCCTTGTGAAGTTTTATATAGTACCCAATACTCATTTAGTTCTTATGCACAAAGGATCAATGATGAAGCCATAATAACCAAAATAGTAGTATTATTTTTTATTAAGAAAAAGGAATTTTTTTGTTTTAATAGTTATTGTTAAGGTGCAAAATATTCATTGATTTTTTTTTGGTTGATATAGCCTATGGGATTAGTTATTTACTAGTTGGATAAATAAGTAAATATTTAAAATTTTATCATCAAAGCAATCTGTACAGTACATGGGAAGTAATTACTTTTGCTGGTGATGTCGTATACACGTGTCAATTAGCTGTTTGGCTATTCGAATTTGGACAAAAATAGGCCCAAGAATTTCTGGTGAGACACGCTCCGACACAGTTGCTATATTAAAAACACATGGAACTGTTTTTTTTATAAATAATTTTTTTTTATATTCTTATCAAATACTATATCCTTTTTACATTTTGCGTGAACAAATTATGTATATAAATCATATACTTTTTGTTTGTATTTTTGATTATGGAATTTGTATTTTCGGTAGGATGTTATATATTGGATGTCAAAATAAAAATAAAAAAAACTTACTTTGTTTGTTTTTTTATCGAAAAAAGACATACTTTGTATAGTTTTTTTTTTGGGTTAACATATTGTGAATCTGATTAGTGATTTCATTTGAACCGAACGATTAAAAGTTTTTGAACGGTTGAACAAATAGATGTTTGAAATAAGGTGGTTAGAGAAGACGGTTGGATAATAGAGAACAATTCAAATATAAGTTTAATTGGTAGCATTGTACCGATTAAATAGTATAATTAGATAACAAACGATCTTTTTATCAATCATTCGTTTTACAACTTCGTTTTTAACCGTTAGTTTCAATTGTCCATTTCGAACAATCGTTTGATTGGTAATAAACGAACAGTTGAATTTTAACTCGTTCACTAAAAAAGGTAACCATTCAAAATCTGTATAGTGTTTAATTGGTTTCAAAATGTTAGGTAACAATATATTACACACTTATCAATACCTTTATTTTAGCCTCTTGTTATGTGGATAATATGATTTGATATGCATTGCCAAAATGTCAGGTCGTGTACATATGATATGATGTTTTGTCATATATAACATAATAACTGTGTTTACGTAATTATTGAACACATTGATAGAAAAATGAGACCCTAACTAGTCACCAAGAACGTTTCCAATAGGAGGTTTTTATTTTCCGGTTTGACCTTCGCGAGACTTCTTGCGACTTACAGTTCGACTTGATTCGATTTTTTTCTGGTGGGATCTGGATTCTTATTTCTATTTCCTCCTGTTAATCTGTTTTTTAACAGCAGATCTGTGATAATAGAACCACAACGAGCAATTTGGACAGCCCTTCAAGGTCTTCGTCACGGATCTGAGCGTGAACAGTGGAGCATCCATGAAGATTCTCAGGCCAAGTTTACATCTGAGCATCAGTTGTGCCTTGTAGCCAAGGGCCTGAATCTTGTTCACCAAAATTCTGCTGGCATTAAGAAGGTCCTGCAAGGCGCATGGCTATCAAAGGGTTGTATGGATGCGAAAATCAATGACGACGGTACAATCAATTTTTATTTTGAGAAGGAATATCAGCTTATGTCGATTCTGGAAGGGGCACCATACGAGTATCGGGGATGGATGCTGGCTATTGATCGTTGGTGCCGCCGGGAAGCTTCAGATTTTCTACAGACTATTCCTTTTTGGGTTAAGATTGACAAGCTGCCGGAAGTGTATCGTCGTGAGCATATTATCCGCAGTATCGGTTCGAAGATAGGGCGAGTTGAGGAAGTGCGCATTATTGAGCCCAATATTCGTCTGGACAAGCCTGCTGAGATCTGGGTTCGAATTGTCATGCCTGTTGATTGTGAAATTTCACTGGTTAGGAAAGTTCAGATATTGGAATCACGAGAGCCTGTGGAATTGGAATTCAAATTCAAGAAATTGCAGAAGTTTTGCACTACTTGTGGCAGCCTTCAACATAGTTTTGATCTATGCCCCAAGGCATCCACTCTTTCTGCTACGGCAGGAGCTCTAATGGAAATTGGTAATGCACCGTTTATCACTGCACAGGAAAAGCAAGCGGCAATTGAAGGGCTAAATGCTGGTCATAATCTGGAAGATCAATCTGCTTCTGGACAAGCCTTTCCGGTTATGTTAGCCCATATTTCTGAATATTTAGCTGACCATGGGCTGGGACGGACTGTTTCTACCGCTGGTTTGGAGACAGCTGCGCTTAACGATCAAAGAAAGAAGAGAAGGTTGGAACTCATAGAAGGCTCTTCATCTTCAAAGCAGCCCTCTGGTATAACGTTTAAGACCTCACAGCCTGTAACTCCTATTATTGATGCAACATATGATGATGAATCCCCTGCTTCTCAAGGTTTGGTGGTTCCCCTTAAACCACCAGGTACGCAATGAAACTTTTGCATCTGAATTGTCAAGGTTTGAGGAACGCCTTGACAATTCAGTATCTCAAAGATGTTAGGAGATCCTTTGCTCCTGATATTATGTTCCTCGTAGAAACTAAGTCTGGCTATAATGTTGTAGATAGAGTTTGTAAGGAACTTAACTATGCCCACTCTTTTGTTTTGCCAGCTGATGGGCTTTAGGGGGGTCTAGCTATTTTTTGGGATGTACATATCCAGCTAAGTGTAATCTCTACCCCTTCCCTGTATCAAACTGATATGTACATTAATGATGACGATAAATGGTTCTGTTTGTCTTATGTTTATGGCCATCCTAATGTTCAACTTCGTAACATGCAATGGAAGGATATGGCTAATCAAGTAGAAATGGGTCGCTATGGTACAATGCCTCGGTTAGTTATTGGAGATTTTAATGATATAAAGTATTCTTATGAAAAATCTGGAAGCAGGACCAGGTCTGAAAACTCGTTTTTCACTTTTCGGAATTTTCTTTCACAATGTGGGCTTCATGATGTTAAGTCAGTTGGGGGATCATTCACTTGGGTTGGTAGGAGATATTCCCATACAGTGCGTACTAGAATTGATAGGATGGTAGCTACATGTGCCTGGTTGAATATTTATCAATCTGCACTGGTTCACCTGCTTCCCTGGGCTTGTTCAGATCATAGGGCCTTGTTACTTCATACTGAAACAGAGTCTAGGAAAGGGAAAAAATTGTTTAAATATGATCGTAGGTGGAGATTTCAGGATGACTTTAAGCAGCATGTTCATAATGTATGGAATACAGAGTGTAAGAATATTGATAGTAATCACTTTAGTAAAGCCTTGGAATTGTGTAGAAAAGGAATATCTCTATGGCGTTCAAATAATGTTACTAATGCACAAAAACAGATAAAAAATTTCAAAATGGCGTTGCAGGAAGCTTATGAACAGCCAGTTTTGGACTATAATAGCATTGGAGAGATAAAATCAGCCCTACTAAATGCTTATAGATTAGAAGAGGAATACTGGAGAGTTAAGAGTAGGGTACTTTGGTTGAAGGCAGGGGATAAGAATACCAAATATTTTCATGCTAAAACCAAACAAAGGAAGGCATTCAATCGTATTACTTCCTTGGCTGATAGTTCAGGTCATTCTATCTTATCTCAGGAGGGTATTGCTGCTCTTATTGTTGATTATTTTACAAATATCTTTACCTCTGGAAACCCATTAATGTCTACTGATTTTCTTCAGGATATTCAACCAAGGGTAACTGAAAGTATGAACCGATCTCTAACATGTCCGGTTTCTGAAGAGGAAGTTTATCATGCCCTTAAGTTGATGGATGTTGATAAAGCCCCAGGACCTGATGGTCTAACTGTGGGATTTTATAAGGATAATTAGAATATAATTAAAGATTCAGTAGTGGGCTTTATAAGGCATTTTATGGAGACTGTGGAATTAGATTCTAAGTTAAATCATACTCATATTTGTCTAGTTCCTAAGCTGGATAATCCTACAGAGGTTAAGGACTACCGCCCGATTAGTTTAGCTAATGTAGCTTACAAGTTATTAGCTAAGGTGTTAGCAGAGCGACTTAAGCCTATCCTAGACAGTATAATCTCTACTTCGCAGTCTGCTTTTATTTCTGGCCGGTCTATTACTGATAATGTTTTGATTGCTCAGGAGATGTTGCATTCTTTGCATACAAGGAAGTTAAAGTATCCTTATATGGCGCTAAAACTAGATATAAGTAAGGCATTTGATAAATTAGAATGGTCTTTTATAGAAGAGATCATGCATAGATTGGGTTTTTCTGCTGTTTGGTGCAAGTGGATCATGAAATGTATCACTTCTGTCACTTATGCGGTTTTGGTTAATGGTTATCCTTCAAAAACCATTACCCCTACTAGAGGTATTAGACAAGGAGATCCGCTCTCACCTTATCTTTATATTATATGTACGGAAGCTCTATCATTTTTGTTGAGTCAGGCTGTTGAGAGGGGTTTTATTACTGGTTATCAAGTTTGCAGGAATGGTCCAACAGTTACTCATCTTTTGTTTGCTGATGACTCATTATTATTTTGCAAGGCTAATAAGGAGGAATGCAATTATCTGCTGAATTTACTGAGGATATATAAGGATATTTCAGGTCAGGAAGTGAATTTCAGTAAATCGGCTATCACTTTTTCAAAAGGTATGTGTCCATTGCTTAGGCAAGAAATTTTACAGCTTACTGGAATTCGTAAAGTTGGTAGATTTGGTAAATATTTAGGCCTTCCTGAGTTTGTTGATAGGAACAAAACAGATACGTTTTCCTATCTTGTTAATAGAATGGCTCAGAAAGTAGAGAATTGGTATGTTAAACTACTTTCACCGGCTGGAAAAGAAATTCTCATAAGGATTGTATTAACGGCACTTCCAACTTATTCTATGTCCTGCTTTTTACTTCCTAAAAATTTAATTCACCGGTTAACAGCTATCATGAGAAAAAAATTTTGGTCTGTGCATCAGGATAGATATAAAATTAATTGGATTTCTTGGAATAAGATTACGGACCCAAAGTATCTAGGAGGATTGGGAATTCGGGATTTGAGAGATTTTAATATTGCTCTTTTGGCCAAACAGAGCTGGAGATTGCTTCAAAATCCGGATTCCTTGGTGGCAAAGGTGTATAAGGCCAAATACTATCCGAAAACAACATTGCTGGAGGCCAAACAAAAAAGGACCTCAAGTTATGCTTGGCGTAGCATACTTCAAGGCAATAGGTTGTTGAAGAAAGGAATCAAATGGCATGTTGGCACAGGAACAAAGATACATGTTTGGACTGATAATTGGCTGCCTGCAATCACAGAAGAAGCACCTAAGCCATTAAGAGCCAATGAGGATAACAGCCTAAAGGTGAATGATCTCTTCACCAGGGTACTACATCTTGGGACATTAACCGGCTAAGAGAACTATTTCATCCTGTTGATGTCTCAGTGATTCAAAATATACGGCCTTCCTTAACAGGTGTAACGGATAAATTTTCTTGGATTCACTCTAGTAGCGGTGTATATGCAGTCAAATCAGGATATAACTTCCTGAGATCAGAGAGAGGTCAGTCTTCTCATACTCCAATTGGGATATTTAAAGCTTTGTGGAAAATGAAATTGCCCTCAAAACTAAAGCACTTTTGGTGGAGGGTATTGCATAATGCTTTAGCTGTTGTGGGGAATTTAAGGAAAAAGAGAATCATTATGGATAGCTTATGCCCAATTTGTGGTGAAGCAGAGGAAACTGTTAATCATTGTCTGTTTCAATGTAGAGTGAGTAGAGAGATTTGGGAGCTAATGGGCTTTTCGTGCTCTGCTGATGATACATTACTCAATCATACAGTAGTGGATAGTTACTCTGCTTTCCTGGTAATGGCATCTACCTCTATTGAGAAATTGATGCTGTTTCATTTTTTGGGCAGGCGCATTTGGAAACAGAGAAATGAATTAATATTTAATCATAGGAGAATGCCTATTCCTCTAACGATTAGCAGGGCAATTCAGGATTATACAATATGGATGCAAGCTATGGAAAGTGGTGAATCCAATAATGTTGTAAACGCAGATATAAACAATTCAAGTAGGGAGGCTGCTCTAGTACCACGGTCATTGACACAACTTCTGCAGATGTATACACAGTATTGTTGTATAGTGGATGCATCATGGGTTTCTGGAGCAACAAGAATAGGAGTGGGCTGGAGTTTATATAATAACCAACATCGTGTGCTCTTTGGATCAGGGTCATTGGCACCATTAGCTAATTCAGAAATGGCAGAAGTTGAGGCGTTGCGAATTGCAGTGGTGGAGTTGCACAAGCTTGGCTACAAAGATGTCCTCTTCTGTGGAGATTTGCAAAAGGTCTATAAAAAGCTTGAGGACAGGGATATAATCAACAATATTGACCAATATGATTATGGCCCTTCTAAGGTGATGCTTTTAGATATAATCAATGTAGCTAAAGCTTGTAATTTTTCTTTTCTTTGGGTTCCCAGGCAAGTCATCGAGATTGCTGATAGTTTAGCAAAGCAAGCTCGATTGCAAGTCCAAAATTATGTTGTACGATGGCCATTTGATTATTAATAAAACTGTTGACGACAAAAAAAAAAGGAACGTTTCCAATAGTTTATATTATTTTTTATAAAAAAATAGTGATAAGTTTTGTTCCAATGTATTACATCAATTTTTACACTAAAATGAAATATTCTAAATATATTTTCTTTTTAAAATTAATTATTAATTGCTAATAATACATTATAATTTTAAAATTTTACGAATTGATCTCAATACATTAAATCATAGAAAATAACAAAACATATGATTCATTTGGACAATATTTTGAGGATTTTAGTGGATTCGGAAGGGATTTACCGAAATATTAAGTTATTATTTAACAATATTTGTTGTTGTTTAGTTAATTTATTTTGTTGTTTATATTTAATTTCGGTACTTTGTGTATTTTGAAATTTATTATCAATTTATGGTAGTAGATTAATATTAATTCTATGTTATATTGCAATTTATATTTTAATTATATATAACATAAAGTATTATTTAAATAATGAAAAATTTTAAACGTATAAATGATTTATTTATTTTGTAATTTAGATATCTAATAAATTGTTTTTAATTTTAGTAATAATCAATTTTAAAATAAATTAAAAGTTGAAAGATTATTTTATATATAAAAAAAATTATTTTGGTGTTGAAAATGATGTTAAGATTAAAGAGAGTTTTACTACAAAAAATGGGATTTAGTGTTGAATTGGAAATGCAAGATAACCAAAGTTAATGCAAGGTATTTTTGTAATATAGATACTCCTATTAAATATTACTACTAGATTAGAACAATAATGGTTATTATTGTTTGTTTAGAAGTTGCGAAGAGTCTCCCACTTACTTTTTTCGTACTTTGGATAAGACAAATACACACGTACGTGTAGATAAGTATAAAAAAATCAATATAGAGTTGTCGTCTAATTAACAAATCAATATAGTGAAGTTTCTGTATGATTCCGGGAGGCTTCCTTAAGATAACTTATACTACTACATATAGTATATGTATTCAGTTATTATAGTGAGTATTGTTATTGTTATTGTTATTGTCTTACTCTAATGTTTTACTATTTGGCAACGAGAAAAGGAACCTATTTAATGAGGATTCTGTGGAAGGTTATTAATTACGGAAAAATATAAATGGTCAACCTGCATTTACTTTCATTTGTTTTTTCTACTGTTTAATTGTAAATGAAGAGATCCCTTCCTTGGATATTTTAGTTTTCACTTCTAGGGTTTGCAGTTGGGTAAATAATCGTGGGTCCAAAACAAAAAGATTCAAATTTGAATAATTGAGTAAAAGTAAATTTAAAAATTGGAAAGAAATGAGGGGAAAAGATATAAAAGGAAAGTGTCATAGTTGCCAGATTTGGAGAGATGGCATCTCTTCCACGGAAGTGCCTTTGAAAGCTACGTCACTCCTTTTTCTACAATTTTCTGAGTATTATTTTTATTTTTATTTGTAAATTAGAAGATACTATCAGAAAAAACAAAAAATGTAATAAATGAGCCTTTGGGACAGCCAGAGTATCTCATTTCATATATGTTCTCGTGCAATAAATTCGACAAAAAGATTGGTACAAAACTTTTGTATCGTAATACAAAGGTTTGTCTACGGGAAGTAACATTTTCAACATTTCCAGCAAGTAGCAACTATTGTATCGTAAGAGTAGTATTTCATACAAATTTTGAAGAAAGAAAAAGATAATGTTATATTGCAATGTTATCTTTAAAAGGAAAAAATAAGAACCATAAGGTCTCAAGCATTGACTGTGGTTTGACTCAATAGTGTAAAAGAGAGTGTTTTTTAGCTGGCGATGCCGACCCTTTCCCTGACCCCACGTGCTTTTCTGCATCTCTCTCGTTCTCGTTATATTGTTATTCATATTTACAATTAAATTGTGTTAATAAGAGAGACCAAAGTATACAAATTTTATTATCGATTTTTGTATGTTTGTTTGCTCTTGCTTACGTGAATTTCATTACATCTTGATTTAATTTGTGTGAAATCACATTTTAATCATGATAAGTCATTATTACTTTTTCACCCAACTTTTATTCCCTCTGTGTTACTGTATAAAAAGATTAAGATCACATGGGAATGTAAGAAGCATTTATTTGCTCTCCTTGATTAGTTTCGTAATGCGTAGTAATAAGAATTATTTCTTCCTTTTGATCATTTGGTGTAGCTTCTACGTACTTCAGTTTTTTTAAATAATTGTCATTCTAGGTTGTTTCACACATATTAAAAATTATGTTTAATCCAATGTTTTGAAAACCGGACCGGACCGGCCGGTCGAACCGATCCGATCCGGAATCGTTAACAAAACCGAGTCCAGTTGGAGTTAAAAACCGGATCAGAGTTAAACCGCTAAAACTAGCCAAAAACCGATAAAACCGACGACTCGGTTTGATATAAACACCCGATTTAGCAAAATTTAAGTCATAATTTAGTTTTTTTTTTTAAAAAGTCATTAAGGTTTTAAGGCTAATAATTAATGACATTTTATTGCATTAAATTCAAATTAGTTGTCTTTTTGAAAAATAATTAAAATCACATTTATTTTTATTTGTAGTTTCCAATTCTATGGAAAATCAAAAGTCTCCCAAAATCATTTCAAACAATTCTCAAATTTGAAAGCAAATATATTGTGGTTTTTAAAAAATTAACTATTATGTATGTGACTCATTTATTGTTAAGAACTCTGGAGATTTATAATTATTTCCTTATTCTATCATTTATATCAATATTACATGTATGTCTTAAGTTTTATGTTAGTAATCGTATATAAATTTGTTATTCATATCTATAGTTCGTAATTCGTATATTCCCATATGGTAATTATTATGTGATATTGAAAATTTTATGTAAGTGATATATATATATATATATATATATATATATATTATCTAATTTAAAAAATAAAAAATCCGGTTCAAAAGGTTAGACCAGTCCGACTATTTATAAAATGACACGGTTCGGTTTTTAAAACATTGATTTTATCCCTTAATAATATATTATTTTATTTAATATAACTAATTAATAAGCGTAAAAAGTAAAGTTAAAAATAAATAAAAATTGATTATAAATGTGCATTGAAAATATAAAACAACAAATAATATAAAAAAAAAAATTAAAATTAATATGAAACGAACGCAATATATTTGTATTTTGAACGCTCTTGTGTATTGATTTGATTTTCTGAATCATCTGGTGAAAAGTTTGTGTTTTGGTCTAAATGAATACTGTATTTGAATTCGAGTTTCTATGCAAAATGACAAAAATATAGAAAGTATTAATACTCAAAATAATAAAAAATGAAACGTGCAGTCAAAGGACACCGGTTGTCAATCACATGGTTCGAAGGCACTTTTCTCAGGTGTTGAGTGGCCAGCGGGTTTCTCCCACGTGTCGTTACGCTCTCTCTTCTCCATGACTGGTCAAAGCTAAAGTTTTCTCTTATCAGGGTTGGACAAAAAAATCCGTTAGATCCGATTCGATTTGCTATCCGTTCCGATCCGAATTGAAAAATCAGGATATCCGTAAAATTTCAAAGCAAAGCAAATACTAAATTTAAGTATCCGTAAAAAACAAAGCAAATCGCAAACCGAATATCCGGTCTGATCCATTACATATATTATAATATAAAGTTTATATCTAATATATATGATTAATTATTATTTTTTTATTATTATAGATGTACAAATGGAAATAATTGTATTGAATTTATTTATTTTTTGCTAAATATTTAATATTTATTATGATTAAATAATTAAATAATAATTAAAACTATAACGGACCGGATCGCGGATATTTAAAAAAAAATCGGATATTTGATATATAACGGATCGGATCGGATATTTGCGGATATTTTTTTAAAAATCGGATATCCGAAAATTCACGGATCGGATCGGATCGGAAAAACAACTATCTGTTATTCACGGAACGGATCACGGATACCAAATATTTTCCGGATATCCGCTCCGTGCCCACCCCTATCTCTTATATCTCCAAAATATAATTATTTGCAGTGTAAATATTTTTTTTAGATATGAAGTCGTTCGAACATTAATCTGTAAAATTATATCTTAAAAATTCTCTGCTGTTTTAAATATTTAAAGAATTTTTTGTTTGTAAAGTATTTAAGTGGTTTAAAGGTGATTTTAAGAAAACCATAGCTCTTGTACATTCACCCATAATCACTGGAATCATCTTTTTATTTTTGACATAAAAGACACTTTTAATTAAGACGATCAAATTTATAGTTGTGTTTCACGAGCTTGCATACCGGTAATATTCGTCGGATTCGTCCGGATGACCCACAAAAATTAAAATAACAATCGAACATACTAACTAATCAATGCAGTAAACTGCACAAATGTTTTCAAAAATATTATCATGCTAGGCGACCAACTAGTAAAGAGTGGCTGATTCTTTTTTGACGTTGACGAATTATTTTCCAAATGTTATTATGTATGTTATCGTCAACGAAATTTCTTTTTAAGTTTAAAAAAAAAAACATGATAATATTTATATATATATATATATATATATATATATATAATATAATGCTAATGTAATTACTAATCAATGCATCGAGAGCTGTTCACAGTTCACAGGGTACTACGGAGGCGTACGTGCGTGGTTACATTGTTTTATTTTTAATTTTACAAAGCTTTATTTATATTGAAATTAGTGTGAACTTAAATCCCCGATGAGTAATTTAAAATCAAAAGTCTTCAATATGGTCGGCTTAGGATAAGCTGATAAATGGAAGCAATGAGCTGTCGAGTATTAATCGGAGTATGTGCTGCGTATCTCCCACTGACCAAATTCGATTTCTTCCCTAATTTAAGTATTTATTTACACTAATAGAAGCTTATTTGTGTTTTAAGTACATTGTAAACTCCAAGGCCCAATTAAAAGGAAGTTTGTAGAATTGATAAAAAATTAAAACGATCCAATATATTGATAGGCCAGAAACGGTTATGTTTCTATTTTATTTTATCAAAGCCCATTTCGTAATATCATGAATTACATTGTTAAAAAAAAAAAATTAAAAACATCGTGAATTACATATTTCAGTATAGATTTAGGGTTGTTAATAAAAAATTCCCTCAACTATCTTCGGATCATGAAAAATTTTCTCAACTATTTTTTTAGTAAAAAAACTCCTCAACTATACTTCTGAAATCAACCATCCGTCTACAATAGCGTGTAATCCTAATTAAATTTGTTGTCTTTTGTTATAAAAACGACAAAACGTCTTAAAATATTGACCGAAACATCAAGTTGTTTACAGAAAACAACATAAAATGAATCTTATGACAAAAAAAAATGTGATCGTAGGTATACTGTAAATCGTGATTATCACGAAATCAGTCGCAACCTTAGGTGCACTGTAGGGATTCACCACACCTATTGAATAACATATGTGAGTTTCATTATCGGATCACACAACCATAAACCGACTGTTTATTGAAGCATATAATCTTTAATCAAAGCGATCTTGAACACAAGTTGCAGCTAATTTCTTCTTTGCGCATTTCTGTTGTTTTCATGTAAACAACTTGATGTTTTAATCAATATTTAAGACGTTTTATCGTTTTTGTAACAAATGACAATAATTTTTATTGGGATTAAACGTTATTATGGACGGAAAATTGATTTTACAAACGAAGTATAGTTGACGGATTTTTTTACCAAAAAATAGTTGAAAGAATTTTATAAAATCCGGCGATAGTTGAGAAGATTTTTTTATTAAAAACCATAGATTTTACGAAGTGAATATACAATGCCTATTGGATTTTTCCGCTTGTATTGTTGTATTTTTTTTCTTTTACTTTATACACAAGGAAGGAACCAAAAACAAATCCAAGACAGAACTCATCTAATCTCCTGCGACAACATTCATACTCTCGGACATGATTCTTGGCTATTTAATCTCTTCATATCGATTTCGGATCGGCTTCTGGACTTCCCTAACTCTGTACCAAAGTACATAAGCTTAATCCGTTGAAGGTCTTCTTTAACTTCTATCATTGTAGGTCTCATGTTTCTATGAAACGATAAGCAGCGAAACGCCAATTCCGCTAAGTTTTGAATAGAAGCAAACATTTTCGGATTGTTCTCTGTTCTTAAACAGGGATCAATGATATCTACTACGCGCCCTCTTCCGATCCTGTCAACGGCAAGAACGGCTAGGTTTACTTCATCGTAAGGACGAGTAAAGTCTATGACTTTAAAACCTGAGATGATTTCGATGAGAACAACTCCAAAGCTATAAACATCGCTCTTATCCGAGAGGTGGAAATCTTGGTGGTACTGAGGGTCTAAATATCCAGGAGTGCCTTGTGGAGCCGTGGAGATATGTGACGCATCGAAATCGGTAGACATGCCGAGCCTAGAGAGTCCAAAATCAGATATTTTGGAGTTGAATTCGTAGTCGAGGAGAATGTTACTCGACTTGATGTCTCGGTGGTATATAGGAGGGTTTACCGAAGAGTGTAGATGCGCGATTGCGTTTGCGGTTTGAGAAGCGATGGAGAGACGTAGGGGCCAAGAAAGCGGTGTGTGTCCTCTTTCGTGTTGTAAGTGTTCAGAAAGCGTTCCGTTTGGCATGAACTCGTAGACTAGTAACGGTTCTCCTTGGGAGATACAACAACCTAAGAGACGAACGAGGTTAGGGTGGCTCACGGAAGAAAGAAGCTTGATCTCGTTCACGACTTGGTCGATGCTACTTGTGTCTATGTGTCTTAGACGTTTTATAGCGACCCATGAGCTGTTTGGGAATTCGCCTGCGTAGACTGTTCCGTATGCTCCGGTCCCGAGCTTGTTTTTGTCGGAGAAACTATCGGTAGCTTTCTCGATCTCTTTGTAAGTGTAGAAAGGAACACTAGAGTTTCCGGCGAGCTCACAAAGCAAGCGATTCGCGATCGACGTTCTTGCGGAAAAAGCAGTACGTTTGCAGCGGTAGATATAAGTAAATATCAAGAACGCAATTAGTGTAACTCCAATCAAAATCCCTGTTATATAACGAAACAGCAAAATTCAAATTATTATCAACCTCACTATATAATTTAAAGACCGGAATATTAATAAATTTTTAATTTGAAGATCACTACTTACCAATACCAAGAACAATGAGTTTCTGTAGTCCTTTGCGTTTATGAACTGAATATAGCGAAACCAAAGTCATTAACATTTTTGTCACTAATTTTTGAAAAAGTCAGCTTCTTTTTGTTCGTAAGCCACGTGTCATTGTATGATTCGTTTCTACTTGTCGGTCAAATATTTGTGAACAAGAGTCAATCAAAACAACGAACCTGATCGGCAACCACCGTGAACGGTGAACGCGTCACCGCGAAATCCTTTGTTACAGGCGCACCGATGACCAAATCCGCCGCCGGGAAGCTTAACAACCGTACAGTTCGCGTTTTCTGAGCAAGTCGTGTTACTACAACCCTCCTTAATCCACCAATCGAGCTTGATTCGACCCAAACTCAACGAAAATTTCGGTTTTGTATCCTTCGACTCAGGCGTAATCGAAGAGAACCAATACTTACAACCACTTTTATTAACGACGTCTCCGATACTCATCACATCGGAATCCGTCGTAGCTCCGTCGAGACATCTAACCGGAGATTCACATCTACTGAGATTTAACCGGTTTTGGACGAATCTACTCCTAATCAAACAATTAGACGACGATTTGTTGCATCCCTGTAAGAGAATCACGTTCTGTATACTCGAAGGAGCCAGATTTTCCCGGAAAAGTTGTTCGATTTTGCGGATCTGGCGTTCGCACATCGGAGGGATTTTGACGTATACGCTTGAGTTTGTTACTTCCTGTACAACGAAATCTCCAATTTTCGCATCGCCGGTTTTCTTCGAGCAATTGAACTGGATCGGATAACCGTCGGAGAAACCGAACGGGTAACGGAGAGAACCGGTTTGACATTTAACCGATCCGGTGGTTCGTGTAGCGACGGTTAGAGTTAAGAAGAAGAGGAAGACGAGTGTTTCTCTCATTTGGATAATAGTGAATCGAATGATTGTGTTTGTTCTGTGAAAGTTATCACAATAATGGCATAGATTGTAAATTAAGTTGATATGTTTGACTGTTTCGTTTCAATCGGGTTGAGTTGACTTTCATGGTTTCGTTGACTAACTGCGAACCGATAGACTCGTTAAGTGGATAAGGGGTGATCTGTGTCATTTAGCTTCGACGTTGGCTAATTATGTATTTTGTGATCATTATACGAAATTTATTAACCAATGATCAGTATATATAATGGAATGTTACCGAATTAGCTTTAAACTTGAGCTCTCACCAAACCAAAATGAAAAAATAACCCTAGAAACTTTAACTTGAGACGCAAGATAAGAACATGAAACTCGTGACTTCATTGACTCTCGTTATTTTGTTGGTAACAAATTTTATCGAAACTATTTAGATATATTATGAGCACAAAAACTATGTGGATACTTTAACCCAAGTTCCATTAGCATTAGAGTTGCAGAATATTGAAGTTTTGGTGACGTTGCTTTGAATGTTTATATAACCTCGAACCAGACTACTATTCATCGTTGACTTTATCTAATACATTATTTTTTTTACCTTCAATGTTTTTTGTTTTAAATTATGAAGCAATTCGTTCATTAAAAACAAAGAGATGTCTAGGTAAAACATCTTAATTAAAACCAAAAACACTATAAATTAATAGAACGACTGTTACGTAAGTAACAAGGATAACAAAAAAAAGGCAATAGTTACTAGGTCGAAAAACTTGAGCCAGAGACTAAGTCTGATTTATTAAAAGCATTAATTAAACTAGATCACTCCTCTTCTCTTCAGCTGTGGGATTATCGCAGAGACTAAGTCTGATTTATAATCGATTATGCCTGGTTCCTTGCCTTCTCCTTTTCCTTCGCTTCACTACCCTGTGTTTTATCATAATCTTCCAAAACAAAAACAAACAGACACAGAATCGTAAACATTAAATCATAAACGTAATTATATAAGTCTAAATAAAGAATATATATTGGGATTTAATGAATTACCAGGGTGATTCTCATGGATCTCGTTGTCCTTTTGAAGTGTTTGATTACCTCCATAGATTCCTCCAAACCCTTCTTCATCAGACCTCGTCGCGTACCCTTCTCCATACGGATGAGACATCACGTCACTGTTCCATTAATTAAAGGAAAAAGAAACGTTAGAATAAGTTCCAAACAAATCAGAAACTATACCATATATATATAAGTGGAGACAAACCCGTTTTTCTCGTTTGGATTCTCAGGCTTTTTATCCATCTTTTGCTGGTCAGAAGCGGTGGCGAAACTAACTCCGGTAACTCTGCGGCCAAGTCGAGACGGTGGTGACAAGAAAGAGACGGTGGTCGAAGGCAGTGATCGGATTGTCTTAAACACGTTGATCATTTCTAAGCTTCTCCAAGTTTCCTCAAGCTTATATTTATAAGGGAAGTAGTTTTAATCGATAAGTTAAAATAGGTTTAATGATACGAGTGATTAAAAATGTATTAAGTGGTGGATCTTGTGAAAGAAAACAAAAAAGGGGTTAATGTCTTCCGACATAACAGTACGATGCTGTCTTGAATCAATTTCGCCACGTGGAACGCTGATGACAAGTGGCGGGACGAAGAAAGGAGTTGATTACGTGGTCAGATATGGGACACGTGTTTAAGAGATGCGGAGGGTTCAATTTTCTATGACAATCATGTAATTCTACCAATTTGGGCCAACAAGAAAGTTAAATGGCCCAAATTAAATTGGGCCAGGACTGGTCAACAATGTATTGAGAAAAGTCAGTGGGGACCACGTGACCGTTAAAGAAGAGCGAGTGGAGGACGTGGAGGTGATGTCATCATTATTGACACACTCAACGAAAACAAAATCAGTACAGTGACTGAGACTGACACTGAAAGACTCAAATAGAATTGGTGTGAACATTATTTTTAAAACAAACAAGATAATAAAAATTAAGTTGAAGTTGATTTGTGACAAGAAAATTAGACAGAAATTGTAAATATTTGCACGTATTTTCCCATTAGCTAAATAAATTTTACAATATTCATATACCCTACTTGTGATTGTAATCTCAAAACTGGATTGCATATCTTTTTAAAGCAAAGTTACAAATACAAGGATACTTACATATAATATTGGCTTATCAACAATTTACCAACAAAAAAGTAAACAAATTTAAATTATCTAAAGAGCAAAAGTAGCTGAGAGAGTAGACAACAAGACTAAGAACAGCTTTTTACCTACTTCACAAAACCAACAATGTTTAAAAAAATTACATTAAAAACACACACACATTGAGCATCAGAGAAATTCAAAACCTACCCCTGAAATAATTCAACATTGAAAGTAAAAAACCAAAACACTATCATCAAAACCATAATCATATATTAACATTTGAATATTTTGTTTTTCTTGTCTAACCAAAAATACACTTGAAATAAAACAAAAATAAAAGTACCGATCGGTTTGGTTTGGTTCGTCATCGCCACGAAGAAACAGTGAGGAGAGGCAAATCGTTCCAGGCCAAAGAGATGAAACCTGGTTTAGATTCAACAAGTGAATACGAATCAACGTAATTGTAATTCCACAACAAAATCTTCGCTTGGCTCATTGCGTAATTGCTCAGCTTAACCGATTCAAAACCGGCATTCTCCATTAATGCCCGCCATTGTTCTTTATCCTCCATTCGCTCTCTCTGATTTCCGGTTTTCTCCGGTCCGATCAAACCCGAAATCCGTTGACCGAACAGTAATCGCTCCACTCTCACTCTGTCCTCCGAATCTCTCCTCAACTTCGGTTCGAGTGATTCGAAAACCGCGGCGTAGAATTGAAGCGCGTTTTTAACTCGGTTTGCGAAACCGACCCGGTTTAAGCTTACCTCGTACTCTCCGAGAGTGACGACCCTCGGGTTTAACGATCTGGCGAGCCGTAGCGCGGTGTCGACGATCGTCGGCGACTCGTCGAGTAATTTGTAGAGCTGAAGCATAAAGTTCACTGCGAGTACTTCATCCGGGTCGACCCGGAAACTCGATCCGTTTAGTAAATGGATAGGAGTGAGAATTGGGATGAAATCGAAATTCAGATCCAGAACCTTAGCGAAATCACGGAGTCGGTTTCCGGTGGCGATTAGCGATGGCTCAGGAGACTCGCCGAGTGATGGAGCGGGTATACCCGAGACCCGTACTTGGGTTGGTTTTCCAGAAGAACGTGTTGCTAGAGCTTGAAGAAGAGCAGGCCATTGAATACCTTGAACAATACCAAAATCGACGATGTGAATCTTGCTTGAATTCTCCGTAGCTTCTAGAATCGCTTGATTCGCAGTCAAATGAGCGAATTTGGAGTATGGAGATGCGTCGTTTAGGGTTTTGTAAGCGAGTGTTAACTCTTCGACAGTCGGCGAATTATCCGATTTGGATTCAGGAGATAGTCTGTTGCAAAGAGCTTCCGTGAAGTAATACCCGACTCGTTCCGTCGGGTCACCGAGCTCCGATACTGATTCTCGGATCCGAATAAGAGTCTTGGAAGCGTCGTCAGGGTCAGTGTCTGAGATCCGTGCGCAGTCGTATATAGCTCTGAGGAGAGGCGGTTCTAATTCGAAATCCGGCGAGGCACCGTCTTCGGAGTCGTTAGTCTCTGGATCTATGGTCGTCTGATGAATCGGAGATTGAGGCGGAGGAATCGACAATGGAGAAGAGGTAGCCCACAAGGTAGAAGAAACAGGCGGATGAGGAATCGGACTCGACGTATCGATGACTCGGTTGAGATCTGACGGTGGGACACTGAGTCGACTCGGATAAGCAGCGAAAGGATCAGGACCGTAGATAACGAAATCGGGATTGTTTTGCCACGTGTCGCAATCGGAACCATCTGCCGCCACCGCTGAGTCTCCACCGCTAATAAGTGTCTCCATCCACTCGTCGGACTCAAACTCACCGCCAGTTCCTCCGTCGAAATCAGACAACCGAAACCCACCGCCACCAACACCGGCGGTTGTCGGATGGTGATGGTCTAAGTTAGGAAACGGAAACCCGGAATCACCGGGATCTCCGCCGGTGGTAACTTGAAACGGGTCAGGAAAACCCGAACCGGAAAGACCGAAACCGAGTGGATTAGGCCATGGATTAAGAGACAAAGGATTAATACCAAAAATCTGATGATCTTGATGTTGTTGCTGTTGCTGTTCTTGTTGCTGCTTCTGTTTGATGACTTGTTGAGCTATAGCCATTAGATTACCACTATCAGTGCACATGTAAGCCATTTCTTAAGGCCAAGATCTAGTCGGCGGTTTAAAAAGGAATGCACAAACTGCAGATTTTGTGTCACTTAAAACGAAGAAGACGATGACGGAGAAGGAGAGATAGAGAGAGAAACGGCGGGCTCTCAAAGGAGAATTGAGCTTTGGATTTTAGTATTAGAGGGAGAGAGGGAGGTAAGAAAGGTCAGCCCTAGAAAGTGGATCAAGCTTGATTGAAATCGGACCGTCCGATTTCGTTTGTGGGTCCTATTTAACAAGTTTTTTTCTTCTCTTTCTTAATTAGATATGATATTTGTAACGGTAATAATACCAATATAAACTCTTTTTCTTGGTCATTTTAGTATGGGATTTTGTTTATTTGACCACATTTGTAACCTCCGTATGGATGTTTGAACCAAGTAATGTTGTGGTGATTTAACGAGAAAAATTGTTTATTTTCTTTGAAAATCCTATGATATATAGTATTTCGTATTTTAAGTGTTATTAAAATCAAAACTTTTCTGTTAGTCAAATGGGATTAACTTCTCCCAGAAATGTTATTTCAGTGATGCTAATATTTGAACAATCACAAATATAAATATTTGTGTTAATGTTCGAAAAATGTCATTCTAGTGACATCAAAAAAGAATTCGAGTTAGAAAATGTATATAAAACCTATGTACCAGTAAACTATATACTATATCTTAATCACCGAGATTTGATATAACATGTCCACATTAATGAATGATGAATCCATTGGGATATTATATAATCCAAATGAATTGATTTTTATACACGTGACACTCTCGCCCCAAAACAGAAATTAAACATGTATTAACAAAACAACCAAATATTTTGAGTACGAAATTGAAACAAAATGTTTGCTGTTTAAAGTAATTAAACAAACAGAAAATATTCAGAGCTTTGGTGAGGTGATGACGTGTGACTACGAGTCTGTAGGGCCTCACATAATTGACAAATAGACTCCCTCTTTAGTCTTTTCCTTGTCAATCTTTTTATCTTGAGATTTTTTTTATTTCCTTTTATTATTTTGCTTCCAACAATCTTTGAATCTTTGAGAATAATTACTCGAATTTTATATATGTTAATAAGATATCTCAAAATTTAAAAGAATATATAATTATTATTAAAGCATGATATTATATTTCAAGCTGGAATCAGAAGGCGTAAAATATGTTTTTAACAAGATGAATATTACCTAACATTGTTTTGTTTAGTTTGTCAAAGTTAATATTTTTTTAAAGTAAAAATTTTCTATTTTTAAGATATAATTTTTTTAAAAATTTGCAAAAATAAATACGACTTAGATTTCACTATAGTTAAAAATAAATTATATGAAAAAAATAAAAACGAAGCATAAAACCAACCAAAACTAACCAAACACTATATATATACGAGTTAGATTTCACTATAGTTGTGAGCATAAAAGTTTTCCACTTTTAAGATTTAGTTCTTTTTAAAATTTGCAAAAACAAATACTACTCAGATTTTACTATAACTGAGAATAAATTATATGAAAAAGATAAGTACGATGTGAGCATAAAACCACCAAAAACTAACCAAACATTACATATACGAGTTAGATTTCACTATAGCTGAGCTAATCGAACTATAATTTTGTTTAATTTGTTAGGGTTAATGTTTTTTAGGGTTAAGGTTCCCCACTTTTAGGAGTTAGTTCCTTTTAATTTGTAAAAAAATGACTTTTTTAATATATTTCAATTGTTTAGCTTGGCATATTGATTTAATAAATTTTTACCTTTCTAAAAATATAAATGGTATATGTATTAATTATAAATTCCTATATCAATTGTTCGCTCATTTTTTCCTATATATTTAAAATAAAAAAGTAAAAATTATATACAGATTTTAAAACACAAAAAATTATGGAAATTTTTTAAAAATGCCACTTTTCAAATGCCACTTTACAAAAATGTCACATTTTTGAAATTTTTGTAAAAATGCTACATTTTTAAAAAAAAAAATTATATTTGGGTTAATTATGTTCTATTAGGGTTTAGTTTTGAGGGTTTAGGGAGGTTTAGGGGTCAAAATATTTTTTAAAGTTTAGAATTTTAAAATATAGATTTTATAAATTTATAATTAGTGGTATTTTTGCAAATGAACACCCCTAAGTGACATTCTTGTAAATGTGCACACAAAAAGTAGTATTTTTGTAATTGACCTATTATTTTATCTGCAAACTAATTTATTTAGTGTATTATTTATGTTTGGATTAAATATGTTGTATTAAAATTTAACGGTTAGAATTTAGAATTTGTTATAAATCAAATTATATTTAAAAATTTAAATTTTAAAAATTTATAGTTAATAATATTTTTCCTCAAAATTGTTCCAAATATTTGTGTTCAAATCTGACCCCTAAAATAACTGTTCTAATTTTGTGTGTATGAAACCATTTCAACCCGCTCTTTCCGGGGGGACCCAACAAGTAGGGTCCACCACTGTCTACAATGACGTCATCGTACTGTAGTTTCCGTCTTGAGATCTCTGCCATTGATTTATTATTGTAGCCGTATATGATCAAACAGTTCTGATTATTTTAAATTTTTTTAAAAAATGTTATTTTTCAAATATTTTATAAAAATATCATATTTTTAAAAATTTTGAAAAAATATCACTTTTAAATTTTTTTATATTATTTATTTTTGAATTAACTATACTCTATTAAAGTTTAGTTTCGAGGGTTTAGAAAGGTTTAGGAGTCAAAAAATTTTTTAGGGTTTAAAATTTTAAAATATAAACTTTATAAATCTATAATTAGTGGCATTTTTATAAATGAATACTTCTAAATGGTATTTTTATAAATATGCACACAAAAAATTATATTTTTGTAATTGAACCATTATTTATAATTTTAGAACAAAATAAATAAATTACAAATACATGGCTCAGTTAAAAACCAACAACAATATTTTGTTTATATATTTGTAATTTATTAACATCAACATCAACATCAACATCACGAGACACCGTGACGCAACAGAAAAAGAAAAATGAAAAAATGTAATTTGGAGTAAGATGGTTCTTGTTCTTCCTATTGTATTGTCAGTTATACATTAAAATGTTACATCGTTGTAGTCGTCAGAAACATATGTATACGAGTTTGTGTGTAATTTAATAATAAATTAAATGACTTTCGAGTTCTATATAGATTAATATTTTTAAAATTATATAAATTAGAAATTTATCTTTTATATTTAAAAATTTAAATAGTATTTTATTTAGATTTTTTACAATTTCTATTTTATAGTTTTTCTTTAATTTCAAGTTCATAAATAATAATTTTTAAATTAAATATATATATATATAAAGACGATAAAGTATGGTTCAATTCGTATTCAAATTTTAATCAAATATATATTTTAGTTTCAAAAAATTAGGTTTATATACATTTTTAAAAATTTTTGGTTAGGTTCAACATCGAATTAGGTTTTTGGAACTAAATATAATTTTTAGTAACTAAATATATATTTTAGTTTGAAAAAATTAGGTTCCTATATAAAACAACCCGACCCGCTTTTCTTTTCAACCAAATAATCATAACAAGCGGAAAACCAATTCAATTCAACCAACAAATCATCCAATAACAATTGATCCAACAAACTATTTCAGACAGCCAACAAAATCCAATACATCAATTCAAAATAACCAACAACTTAGCAATTCTAACAATGCATAAAAGCAACAAAACCGAGACTCTAGATCATCTCCTCTTCTCAACAATGATCCCACGGTCACACATTTTTTTTACCTGCATCACATGGTTAAAAGAGATGCGTGAGTATTATCACAAATACTCAGTAAGACGGACATTCCATCTACCGGCTATACACATAAGCATAGAAGAATACCATAATACCAAACAGTTCAATCAACAATGAACAATCACGAAACATCAAGTTTCCAGACTCTGGTGTCGATCGACACTAGCAACACTGGTGTCGATCGACACTCATCGCAATGTCGAGGAACACGAGCCGCTCCTCTCATGGCTCATTTCCAGGACGCGACGTATCAATCTCCTGCATAAAAACGTCAACAGAGACACAAAAAAACACGAAACACATCAAATAGCCTGTAATCAATCATCAATTCTCAATCAAACGCATCATGAACATTCCAATTACCATGATAAGCCATGGTTACACACTCACCTCGATTCGGAAAGAATTAGAATAAGAAACAACGAAGAACAAACGAAATTAGAGACTACAACTCCCTACAACCGGATTTCCTTCTCTCTTCGCGAAAAACACGGATCAATCACGATTCCAGAGCCTCACAATCACAATCACAAGCTTTTATGTTCAAGAATACAAGGAGATCAACAATGATTCATGTTCTTCACTCAATTCTCTCAAACTCTCTGTTTTCTCTTTGAAAAACGACAACCTACGACTGCTCCTCTTTTTATACGCACGCCTAGGGTTTTTCCCAACCCGAACTGCGATTCCGAAGATCCAGAAGCTCACCTGTCGGTTCAATAAAAGTTGGTGTCGATCAACACACCCTCTAGTGTCGATCGACACCCAAACCAAAATCTCCATTTCTGTTTACGGGCGTTACAATATACATTTTAAAATTTTTTTGAGTAGGTTCAACATCGAGTTTGGTTTTTGGGACTAAATATAATTTTTAGTATTTGATCACTTATGTATAATTTTATATATTTTATAACTAAAGTAAGAAAATTAATATATAAAGATAAATCATTCAAATAACTTATTTAAAGAATACTTATGTTTTTATGAATACTTATTTAATTTAAAGAACATTGCATAAATAAAATAGAAAAAATAAAAATATTTCACATGATAACACTAATTTCTAAAAACAAAAAAATAAAAAACATAAAAAACAATAATTTGTTTCCTACATGTGTTTGTAACTGATGAACAAAAGTTTTAATTTCCTTATGTTCAATATCTTTTTGTCTTTATTATAAATTTTAGGGAAAAAATATTTATATACAAAAGTGTTCTAGAATTTAATTGTGACAAAAATTAATTTATAAACAATTTTTAAATGAAAAACAAAAATATTATAAAATATTTATACACAATTTTTAAATAAAAATGAAATATTATAAAATATTAGTTAGAATTATTTTTATTTTATTTATGGAAATAAATATAAATTTGGTCACTGAAAAGATTTTGTTATGATTCTAATTTGTCATGTTATTTTTTTTCTAAGCTATGTCACATTTTTTTTCCAAGTCATATCACATTTGTTTTAATAACAGTAATTGTGGAGTTGACATGTAAACAAACTATAAGAAATCATTTCTCAAATAGTATATAAGAATTATATTTTAATTTTATACTTGTATTTGACCCATTAGTTATAATTTAGAATATAGCAATGTTGACATAATAAGATTTTGCGGAAGTTAGTTTTACTATCTTATTTAATATACAAAAGTGTAGTACTTCAAATGTATGATTTATATAGTTTAAAAAAAAATATTATTTATAAAATTGAACATACAACATAGATAAAGACACAAAAAAGGTAAATAGACACACAAAAAATCTAATAGCCGGGTATTACATATCCGTTCATTAGCATAATTTATTATAAAAAAAATATTATTGATAAGAGAAGAATGTAAATTGGTTGTTGTCATCATAAACTGTATATATAATGGAGGTGAGATATAATTTTCGTGGGTTTAGAATTTTAGAAAAAAATAATATTTAATTAAGAAAACTATATGTTACACATCATTACTTCTGAATCAAAATAGTAAATCTAGTCTGAATCAAAATAGTAATATAGTTTATGGAAACTATTTTTGTTTGTTGGATTAATTATTTGGATCTAATGTTATTTACTATTGACGAATACTATTAATGTTTTGGTTATTGTTTGAATTTATGAGTTAATTAAAAAATAAAAATATTATTAAGGTTTTTTTGTCATATCGTAATAAAAGAAAAATCATATCATCATTTATATTATTTATTTGGGAGAGTTATCATTTATATTATTTATTTGGGAGAGTTATTCTGGAATTGATATGTAAACGAATTCAAAAAAAATTAGTATAAGATAAGAGATACACTTTTTGAGGAGTGACTGATGGACCCATGGATCAGCCCATGTAGTTCTAAAATATGACAAGGAAAAGAGATCAGTGGTGGACCCCGTTAAACTGTTGTTGGACCGATCTTGGACTAGTAGACGGAACCAGTCGAAAACGGCTTTTAAAATTACCCAAAAAATGTTAAAAAGACCATAATAAAATCAGGAAGAAAAGTGGAAATTTTCTTTTTACTCTTTTTTTCTTTGTTTAAATTTATTTCTTTCACTTTTTAGTGGTAAAAATGAAGTAAAAGAAAAATACTATCTGCCTACTTTTCGCATAGAGAGAAAAATATATGTATGAATTTCTCTTCTTTTTTAATAATTTGTTTTCTCTCGATTGGTTCGTTCATAGTTTAGATACATATATACTAGAAAGTAGAAACGTCATTTTAATACATTTTTAATATAATTAGGAATTTAGTATAACGTATTCTTGTTGTAGAAAAATGCATATCCATCAAAATGCTTTGAGAAAAGTGCGTATAAAAAATGTGAAAGGGGAAGAAAATAGTGGAGAAAGCAATGTTAGTCTCTCGACTAATCTCTCTTTTTGGGTTGCAGCGTTGTCTCCACGTCAAAATGCCACTTACTTTGGTGACCCACTTCTTCTTTACCACTTCCCCATTGTTTCTTTCAGTTTTTACATAAACATATAAAGGCTCTTCGTCTAATTGGTGGCGATTCATTCTAATGATTTACCAAGTATAATTATAATTTGCAATAGTAGGATTGAAATCCCGATTTAAAGTGGTCACCATTTGGAGCCCATGTGCTGATTTATTTGGGTGGTACTTTAAAAATTATACAAAATGGTGGTCTAGATTTCATTGTTTATAAAATTATCTGTCAAGCTATGTAAATTGTAAATGCATTGAAGAAATTTGTGACCGGCCAAGCCAAAGTAAATTTGAAAAAGACTACTATTACTTTAGATGAGGATAAGCAAAAGAAAGGGAAAACCCTAACTTTATTGAAAAAAAGGTTAGACGAATTAATCACGACATTTCTTTTTCATACGTTGCGTTTTAAGCATTGGCTTTTGAGTAGAAAAGGATTAGGATTTATTGATAGGGTTTGGAATTGTTAAATGTGAAATGAATAGGTTAGTAGATAAAGTTGGGTTTGGTGATGTCGACTGGTTGGTTTAATTTGTCGTGGAGCTTACTAATTTTGTCATATCAGTGACATCGATTGGTTTTAATCAGAAACTTTGACCCTACAAGTACAAACAAAACACTCACACACACGCAAATTAATATAATACTTGTAGTTTTATCATATTATTAGTGTATAATATATAGGTATCCAGTTACGGTTGATTAGAGTGTGTATATTAAATCACGTAATCAATCAGATTGTTGTTTCTAAGTTTCAAGGTCGTAATCATATGCCATATATTCAACCACTGTATTTGCAAATTGCATATGTGGAACAGTGGAAGAGCACTTTTTAGCATTCGCCATAATAAGCAAGTGGACGACTTTGCATTGAAAAGGACTCATTTTCCACGACCAATATTATCATCAACTAGCGATGCCGATCGGACCAATCTAAATTCACTGCGATCCTCTCTAGTCCGGTCCAAACAATTCGGCCCAATCCACAAATAGTCGAGGGACCACTACCAAGTTTTGATTTAATCAAAGTCAAAAACAAGTTTTATATGCAACTCTTTTTGGGTCTCTTATTAGTTACCTAAAGCAAAGTAACAATTAAAAAGAATAGTTTAAAATTGCTATATCAGCAACAAAGAAAGTAATCGTTTCAGGAACTGATTAGTAGAGAGAAACGCAAACATATCTAACACGTTTTTTAACAAATTTTATTTAAAACCAATCTGGTGTCAAATGTAAAACCAGAGGACGCCGAAGATAAAAGTGAAGAAAACTCCTCCTTTGGCTTCAATCATCAGAGCTCATAAATAGGCAGACTCACTCTCCTTTTTCCCTTCTCCTAATTCTTTTTTGTTTGTTCCTGATTATTATTTATTATTCGGATGACGAATGAAATAGAAAGCAAATATGGATCAATAGACGCGAGCTTTGGGAGGGAAAGTCTCGATCTCATCGTCGAGAGTGTCCATGTGGACAGGCCTATAATCCAGTCTAACTTTCTCATCTTCCCAATAGCCCAATGTATGTTTCATCCATTCTCCATCTTCTCTTTTCTGCACACATTTCTTTGTTTCATTATAACAGGAAGATCAATGGGTCTTTTTAAATAACGTGTAAAGGGCGAGCTGAGCAAGGAATCAAACCGTGAAATCTTCCCGAGCATGTGCTCCTCTGCTTTCCTTTCGTGCTTCCGCTGAATGCATTGTTATCGACGCGTTTATCAAAAGGTTCTCCAGTTCCAGTGTCTCTATCAAATCAGAGTTCCTGCATTCCTCATATAATTTATGAGATTAAGAAAGAAGAAGAGAGTTTTACCAGATTTTGACAATAGCAAAGATCAGTCTTTTTACCATATCAAACTCCGATCTTTCACCTGGACATCTCCGAAACTTTCCCATGCCTTGTCAATCAACTGACAACCTATGATTATTTCAGCGCAGAAATGGGTAAACTGATTGGCTTGTGCAGGTGAGAGAGCTCTGAATTCAGAAGAAATTAAGGTTTTTTTTAAAATTTTTCTTACCTTCTTCCAATGTTTCTTGGGTGCGGAAGACAGCTGCATTGTTCTGCATAATTCTCTGCATGTTCAATCTGATACTTGAAGTAGGAAGAGACCCGTTTGAGTTTCTTAACTTGTCCAGCCATGCGATAGTCTTCTCACCTGCATCCTTCTCAAGAGGTCTCTGTTTCTCCCCTGCACCAATACAAGAACCAAGACAAAATATCAGAAGAGACTTGTCTTTCTAGCATAGTCACGAGATCCTCTAAACTAAGACTAACCTGGTTTGTTTATCTCTGCAACTCTGTTTGCACAAGCGCGGCCAAACACAACAATGTCGAGCAGTGAATTTGCACCAAGCCTGTTGGCACCATGAACAGATGCACAAGCTGCCTCCCCAGCAGCCATTAGCCCAGGAATCACTGCATCTGGATCATCTCCTTTGATTGTAACTACCTGCAGGACCAAAATAACTACGTTGACTACTAGGCTTTTAATGCATCATCCTATGCTTCACTCCACACATATTTCAGCTATGTTTCTTAAAAGAATATTCCCATCCTTACCTCGCCATGGTAATTTGTTGGGATACCACCCATGTTATAATGAACAGTGGGTAAGACAGGAATTGGCTCTTTGGTAACGTCAACACCAGCAAAGATGGCAGCAGTCTCAGAGATTCCTGGAAGCCTTTCTTTTAGAACTTCCGGTGGAAGATGATTCAGATGGAGATAGATATGATCCTTATGCGGTCCTGGCAGCAACAGTTATCCGAAATGAGAGTAAAACTAGACGGATCGCAAACTAAAGTATGGGTAAACCTTGGAGACACAGAGTTTTCTCTGAAAATTAAAACTAGTATTCAGGGGAGCATACCTACACCACGGCCTTCCCTGATTTCCATAGTCATAGATCTGGAGACCACATCTCTTGATGCAAGATCCTTGGCTGTAGGAGCATATCGTTCCATAAAACGTTCACCTTCACTGTTTCTAAGGATACCACCTTCACCTCGAGATCCTGCATTTGATTTATAGACAAACACCAAAGATGCAAATGTCACAAAACACATTAAATCATATATTGCAAGCACACTCAAGTATGTAAGGACAAGATGCTAACCTTCAGTAATGAGACATCCGGCCCCATAGATACCAGTTGGATGGAATTGAACAAACTCCAAGTCCTGCATAATGTTATTAGACAAAATATTATTAGCATACAAATGACAGGCAAATACATTATACACCAATTATCGTAAAACGAAACAAATGAGGAACCTGGAGTGGAAGACCAGCCCGAGCAACCATGGCATTGCCATCTCCTGTACACGTATGTGCTGAGGTTGCAGAGAAGTATGCTCTTCCATAACCCTGGAAAAATATCAGCCCTCAGGTGAGTATATTGGAAATTTTGAATAACATAAAAGGTAAAACTACTCAAAAAATAGCTCACCCCAGTGGCCAAAATTGTTTGTGCAGAGCGGAAACGATGTAATGTTCCATCTTCCATGTTGAGTGCAATTACACCCTGGCAACTGCCTGCATATCAGATAACAATGTTGCATTAACTTCAAAGGTGCTTGCCTTTAAGTACAAAATTGATTGATAAGCGCTATCAAACCCACTCATAAAGTCAATTACAACTACTACCCTACACCAACTAGCCAATACTAACAGAAACATCGGTAAAAGAAGAATAATTCTTATACGCTTACCATCACTAGCCATGATCAAATCCAGAGCGAAGTATTCAACAAAGAACTGTGTGTTATGCTTCATAGCTTGTCCATAGAGCGTATGCAACAAAGCATGCCCAGTCCGATCCGCAGCACAAGCACAACGGTAGGCCTGACCACCTGATGGTATAATAATAAGAAACACAATATGAGAAATCTATTAGAACAAAGTGCCAAAGCTGTCAAAACAAAGTAATAGCAAGCCATTGAGCACCTTTTCCAAAGTCAAGACTCTGACCACCAAATGCACGCTGGTAAATTTTCCCTTCTTCAGTACGAGAAAAAGGCAGTCCATAATTCTCAAGTTCAATCACAGCTTTTGGTGCTTCTCTACACATATACTGGATAGCATCCTGATCACCTACACAATGCCAAAACGAAACTCAGTAATTTCCTCTATACACGAACAACTGAACCACATAACAGGCACAACTAGCATGCATCGAAGAGCAAGATTACCTAGCCAGTCACTTCCTTTGACAGTGTCATACATGTGCCATCTCCAATCATCTTCAGACATATTTCCCAGTGCAGCATTAATACCACCCTTCACAGATTTCCACATCATAAAACTCAATCTCAAAGAAACCAGAAACTCCATTAAAATCAATTACAGAATAAGGTTTGAAACCAAATCACCTGAGCAGCGACGGTATGTGACCTTGTAGGGAAAAGCTTGGTAATGCAAGCTGTGTTAAATCCATGCTCCGATAATCCAATCGCCGCTCTAAGTCCAGCACCACCAGCTCCCACAACGACCGCGTCATAGGTGTGATCCACTATCGTATACGAAGATCTCCCATCGGTCTGCCACATGATCGACACAGAAAAACGCAAATCGATCAAAACAATCAAAGCTCGGAAAGAGAATTTTCCGCGTTTTTCCATCATTTTAATGGCGGACAAAACTACGATTCATGAATCCAACCGAGATTCACGCGTACTAACAAACGGAAGGAATAAGGAAGAGAGATCATACGGAACCAGTGGAGAAGAATCTAGAAAAGCGAGATCCAGAGAGTGAGGCCCTTGAAGAAGGAGCTCGAAGGCTACGAGAGACGCAGCGCCACATCTTTCTTCTTCTCGATTTGATTTCCACAAGGCGAATCAGTTTCTATGCAAAATCCGTAGAAATGAAGACGAAGATTGTTATTTTCTGAGAATTTCACGAGAGAGGAGAGGAGGTTTGGTTCCTTTAAGAGGAGGATGCGAGCGGAGTGAGAGAGAGCCACCGAGGTGCTTAAAAAAGGAAAAATAGAAAACGATGACTTATACTGAAATTCTCCAAAATGCCCTTACTCTCACACGATAATTACGGCTAAACCGGTTTGCTTTGGGAACTAAAATCACCCAAGATTAGGCTCTTGTAATGGTCAAATTGTCAATACACCCAAATGTTTGGTGCGGATTTATTCTTTGTCGGCGTCTCCTGCTCATTTTTAGATCCAAACCGTTTAAAGATCATACAATTGAACGACCACGGATTAATGCGATCTTATTAAACAAAATCATTTTTAATTTTAATTTTAATTTCAGAAATCTTCTATCGTCCGTCTTCAGCTAAATACTATTCAGGAACGTGGGCGTTGCGAATCCAATATTTGGGTAAGCCATTAAGAATGTTGTTAGGAAAAGGTCATAGTAAATTTAGGTATTATATGATTTAATCAGTATCTTGAACATCAATCCGATGTCGTCCAGCGGTTAGGATATCTGGCTTTCACCCAGGAGACCCGGGTTCGATTCCCGGCATCGGAGCTTTTTTTTGTTTTCTCTTACATTTACCAAATTTTGGAGTTTTCGTTAATCTAACACCTAATCCGACACATAATCATGATGAAGATCACTGCCAAATTTCACAATTCATGAACCATATCCATTCCATAACTAATACTAATATTCATATCCGAAAATAGCAAAAGCAGAGAACTAATTGTTTTCATCACATGAGAGCTACTAAACAACCCATTCACTCTCATGTTTTCAAGGTTTCAAAATGAGTACTAAACTCGACAAAAACTTCCGAAGCCCTCTCTAATGATCAAATCCGAAGTAACCGGTAAAAGTTCCCGAAAAAAAAAAAACACACCGAAGTGGCTTTTTACTGTGGCTCGATGGTTCTAACTGTTAAGGGAAGAAAGCATCCCTCCAGCCGAATTGGGTACGACAACTTCCCAACCAGGACCCTTCACTGGAAAAGCTTCACCAACTTCCTTCTCTCCCGGTTTAGTAATAGTCAGGTCACTCCGATCAAGCAACTGGTCAAGGTCCTCATCGCTTATATCGGTTTGTATCAGTTTATCTTCAGCAGTTTCAACCTCTTTAAGCAATGCCAGTATATCCTCCTGGTCCTGTGTGGTAGATTGGTTCAAGCTTTTACTAAAAGATGATGCTTTTTATTATAAGTGTATTAAAAAAGGATTGGGTTTTGTGAGAAACTAAACCTCTAGTGGTTCGGAAGACATGACTCGTTCTTGATGAAACTGCCCTTTGCCAATAACCACATGTTCCAGCTTAAGCTTGCTAAATGCTCTATTCAGAATTCGGCACTGTTCCATGCCATAAACAAGTCTCATGAGGCAACAATCTCACTGGCTTTGATTAGAAATTGGTTATAAAAACAGTAAAGAGTTTTACCTCTATTGACTGAGCCGTTGCAAGCCTGTAAACATGAACAGGCTTCGTCTGACCAATCCTGTGGCATCTGTCCATGGCTTGCAAGTCCATTTGAGGGTTCTGGAGACCAAGCAAAACACAGTTAGAGACCACCCCAAAAGAGAGAAAGACCAGGAGGAAAAATTTGACTGATTTGATTACCCAATCGCTGTCGTAAAGGATGCATGTATCAGCAGCAGTAAGATTGATTCCGAGTCCTCCAGCTCTGGTACTGAGAAGAAATATCCTACAGTTGCTCTTCTCGTCACTGAAATCATCGATCTATATCACGAGACAGAAAGACCTCGTGGTTATCATTTGGTAAGACTATTGCTTAAATGCAAAAGCTGCATAAGAACAGGAAAATCCAACCTGTCTTCTCCTTTCATCCAGTTTCACACTCCCATCAATTCTGCAAACCTCAAAACCCTTCTCACTGAAGTAATAATCCATAATGTCCAAAAGTTTTGTCCATTGGCTGAAGATTAGGACCTGGTCATCAAGAAAAGGATCAGAGATGTTCTCTACAGAAATGAACTACGAGCCATGGGTTGATGGAACATACTCTGTGGTTTTTGGCAAACAACCGAACAAGCAATCTCTCCAGTAAGCGGAATTTACCACACTGTTCAACAATCTTCTCAACAGAAGGATAGGTTACTGTCAAGAAAAGGGACAATTAGACAGAACGAGTAAAACGAAGTTTTATCACATGTTTGTAAAAAGGCACACTGACATACATGAATCACTTATAGGCCCCTCAATAAGGTCAGGATGGTTGCAGTTCTTCTTAAGTTGAATAAACAGACAATTAAGCTTTCCCTTCCAGCCTTCACCAAAAGCATGAGGAATGAACAAAACAATGGAGAAAATGACATTTAAAACTGAAAACACACACAAAAGATCAAGTACCTCCGACAGAATTCGCTGCAAGGTATTCTCCCAAAGTTTTATTCACGAGACGTTCCTGGAAATTTTTCTGATAATCCGTCATTGTAGCATAAACAATAATCTCCTTTTTACGTGGAAGTGAGAGCTCAACATCACATTTCATTCTTCGGAGGATGAATGGTCGTAGTATGCCATGAAGTTTCGCAAGAACCTAGACAAAAAATTACTCTTCCCATGAAATCATATATCATATATAGAGTCAAAGATATCTAGTAATATTGACCATAGTTTGTTCGTACTTGAGCTTGTCTTTTCTCTTTTCCTTCTTCTTTAGATGCTTCATCATTGTTCTTATCAAAAAAATCAAACCTGCAAGAGAACTCATTCTATCAGATAGATAATTAAAAAGGAATAAATGTTCAAAAGATGCTGCCCGTTACGCTATAGAGAAAAAAACAAAAGACAACATGCTAGGTAAAGAAAATAAGGAAAATGTTTGTACCATGATAGAAATTCATCATGTGATGTAAAGATGTCAGGCAGAATAAAATGCATCAGTGACCAAAGCTCAGACAAGTTGTTTTGAAGAGGGGTTCCTGTCAGCAAAAGCTTGTTCTCCATCCGCAAATATTTAAGCTCCCTAATCAACTTGCATTTATGGTTTTTTAACCTATGGCCCTGTAATATAAAAGAACAAAACAATATTAATGTTTTCGAAGGATCGATGTTGCTGATACAAACTTAGAAGCCTAATACATTAGCCAATCTAGAAACTTACCTCATCAATGACAACATACTTCCATTGATATTGACGCAGATTCTTTCTTGCATCATTCATAGCCACCTCATAAGAAGTGATGACAATGGGGAACTTGGGACCAACGGTTTTCGGCATGTACTTACGCCTAATTGCATCCCTCTGTTTTTTATCTCCATGGTAAATGATGGAGTTGACTGAAGGAGTGAACCTATTCAACAAAAAGAAGAAAAATTGAACTTAAGACCCGAAAGCTTTGCATATATGTATTAACACAAATGGTCAAGAGAATACCTAGCGATCTCTTTCATCCAATTTGAAAGAGTAGACAGTGGAGCAATTACTAGATATGGACCATGCACCCCCTTTCCTTTAAGATGTGATAGGAAACCAATAGTCTGAATTGTCTTTCCAAGTCCCATTTGATCAGCTAAGATTCCATTCACACCATTTTGCCACACTGATATTAGCCATTTAACACCATAGAGCTGATAAGACTTTAACTTCCCACCAGTCAGAAGAGGAACCAGTTCTCTCTGCTCTTTCATGACTCTTTCTTCCTCTGTCAGATCTGAGTCTGGAGTTTTATCACCTTCCTTAGATCTCGAAACCATAGCAGCAACAGCTCTCTTCGCCTTAGTCTGAATGCAGAATAAAGCATCCAAATAAGTTGATTTTACAAACAAGCAGAAAATTAAAAAATATAATACAAGATCATGGTAGATGAAGTTAATAAATGGAACTAACATTGTTGTACTGAGGAGCAGCCTTTCTTTTGCATCCTCGTCTACTCTTCTGAGGCTCAGCAATTTCGCTCTCGGGCTCGGCTTTTTCGTTCTCAGGCTCGGCAATTTCGCTCTCGGGCTTTTCCCCATTCTATTAAAGCACAGTTTTCACACAAGTACTCAATTAAAAATAGTGAGTTCCATTAAAAACGTGAAACCAACAAGGAGATAACAAAAAGAAGTTTACTTTCGTGCTGTACTCAATTCGCTCAAGGAGATACTCAGAGAAAGCCTTGGTTGTTTGCAAGAGCTCATCCAGCTTAGTCAACTTGTCCTCAGTAAGAGGCTCAATAGGCTCCCCGGGCACATCCAAGTTTGCTTTCTCTTCATCTTCCCGGATTTTGAGCAACTGCTCTTCCTCTTGAGCAATGGTTTCAGAAATAAGACATGCATTTTTGGCTAAGAGTATTTCTTCCTCAGCAGCAGTAACAGCGTTCTCCTCACAGTTTTCCTTCAGAGACAGAAAAAAGGGACAAATCAAGTAGTGAAAGTAATACCCATTTACAGAAAAAAAGATAAACAAGTAACACACAAACTTTTCACATTCCTGAAAGAGAAAAAGGAAAAAAGAGAGGAAGCAAACTTTTTCTACTTCTTAAGCAAACGCAACACTACCAAGGAGAAGAGTAAATGACCATAAAACGAAAGGGAAAGAGCTAAAACCCAGAACAAACCTCTTCGTTGAGAACAGAAGTCGGCGAATCGACAGATCCATCTTTCTCCGTTTTCCCTTCGCTTGCCATTTTCAAAGCCCTAAGAATCCGAAAATCAAATGAGAAACTAAAAATCAACACAGAAACCGAAGATTACAGAATCGATAGAAGTCAAAACTAGAACGAGCAACAATTACGCAGAGAGGAAAACAAAAAACCCCCCAAAACAGTGAGCAGTTTTCGGATTCCGCCGGAGAATCGCCGGAAATCAACACCGGAAACAAAAGCGAAAGTGAGAGACTTACGGGGTAGTGTTCCGGGAACGGAGAGTAACCATCGGAGAAGAAGGAAGATCCGGTGAGAAAATAAAACTCAAACGGCGGGAGAAAACACCGGAACAGTTACCGTCGCTTTGGGAGAGCAAATTTTCAAAACGAGGGTATAATGAAAAGACACACTATCACACGTTCGCTTATTTCCCATTTTTTTATTAAATTGGAAGTCGCGCCTAAGGGCGGGAAACTTGAAATGTCATATTTACCCCTGACCTTTTCTCTTATTAACGATTTTGGTGTGGATGGGCATTGAAGAAAGATAATTCACTTTCCTTTGACTGAAAAGAATATCTGTCTGTACTATACACCCGTTAGAGGAAACAAAATAAGAGAAAATTGCTAAAATGGTGAATCATATCAAATTAAGAAAAATAAATTACAAATTTAACTTTCCTTATACCAAAAGTTTATATAATCGTTGAACAAAAAGCTGATCACAATGCCGTTAGGAGGATAATATGCAATAACTAATTTAAAAAATAAATATATATATATATATATAAACAGATGACTCTACATGATGTCATCGTACGTAGATTATTATAGAGATTAACATATCAAACGGTAATAAGCTAAACCACTAAATGATGTCGTTTTAAAGTCTCCGAGTAAAACAGAAATAAATGCTGAAAAAATAGGCAGACGAAAAGAGATAACATGTAATCCTCTGGTAAATGCAATATAAGAAGTATTTTTGAGTTTAAGATAAAAAGAGATAACAAGTAATCACGAGATTCGCACAAGTTTCATCAC
The DNA here is from genome assembly GCA_964056655.1 of Arabis hirsuta. Taxonomy (NCBI): domain Eukaryota; kingdom Viridiplantae; phylum Streptophyta; class Magnoliopsida; order Brassicales; family Brassicaceae; genus Arabis; species Arabis hirsuta. The sequence goes on from OZ053299.1 coordinate 47,041,818, forward strand.
ACAAACACACAAGTTTTAAATAGATTTTATTGTTATCACTACGGAAGAAAATAACGTCAGCGATCAGAAATCAATACTCGCGCGACTTGGAACGCTCTGACCGCTTGTACTCGCGATCATCATAATGGTATTCTTCTTCCTCCATACGTTCATAACGGTCACCGTACTGATTATAACGCTCTTGGTCACCTCCTTGTTCCTCTTCACGCTCGTACTGCTCGTAATGGTTCGAACGTCTGCGGCCTTCGTAGTAGCCGTGACCTTCCTCTGACTCACCTCGCCTATGCTTGGACCCGCCACGCTCATATTCGGGGTCTCTCTCGCGCGATCTTCTGCCATCGTCTTCATACTCACCGCTCTCGTAATCCCTTTCCCTTTTGCGACTACGCTCTCGGTCGTGATCCCGAGTACGGTCCCGACGATCTCTATCTCCTCGATCACGCCTGCTCTCTCTTTCTTTATCCCTGTCTCTACCTCTGTCCCGGTCTCTGTGGTGCTTATCCTCTCTATGACTCTCTCTTGGTTTGTCACGAGACCGCTCACGCGATCGTTCGTGGGATCGCTCATGAGACTGCTCGCGTTCCCTTTCTTTACCTCTGTCACGAGATTTCTCACTGCCATCCGCCACTGTCAGTAACAACAATGTGATAAAAAAAGAGGAAAAACAGTGCGAAGAAACAGTTATCTTACCGGTCTTCACGGGCTCTTGGCTCCTCAGAGCGGGAGGTTCTTCCTTGCGGTTGTACTTGTTGTTCCTCCTCGCCAGCAATCTTCTCACCAGGAACTCTAGTTGTACCAAGTCCACCACCAAGCCTACGGGGACGCCAGTTCGGGACTGTTCTACCTCTCTCAACATCAACCAACACTCTTCTACCATCAATCTTCTTTCCATCTCCTTGTTTATATGCAGCTATAAGAGAACCACAAGCTCTTATGTCAGCAAGAAAATTAAAAGTATCTTGGAACAGAGAAACATTACAAGCGGGGTTTTCCACACCTTTCATGTCACGGGTGTGCAAGTACTCGATGAAGGCATAGCCTTTGGGTTTATTGGTCTGCTGATCAGTCACCAAATGAACCTGAGAAGTTAAAAAAGAAAGACATCAAGAAATCACAAACTCTGCGCAAACTCGAACCAGCTTTTCAGATTCGGTGTGTTACATGTCAAACAAACACAGGCAACCTTTTTTCTTAACAGGCTTCCACATCATCACCACATCAAGAATTGGCAGAAAAATGGATTCCATGGCAGCAAGTTTTACCATTTGTGAAGGGTTTAACAACCCCTTACCAGGGTTTAAAAACTTTTATGAAATTTAGATATATATGTATATTATACATGATGTACAAATTTACCAGATCACCTTCATAGTAGCTGGTAATACTTTTGCTAGCCTCTAAAGCCAGAAAACAAGAGCTTTAGTAGATTTGTTTAAAATTCGAAAAAGAGAGAAGGGTTGGTATACTCCCTACTTTCATTACCGATATTGGTTTAAGATCTTACATTCACTGCCCAAACCCCAGAATTTCAGCTCCCCGTGTAGGATGAATCGTTTTCTTAGGAACCAGATGGATAGGAAAGATGGGGACAAAATATTTCTTAGTGACTTACCAGGATGGGTTTTGAGGAAAATATATCTCAGAGACTATGAAAACTGTGAGGGTACACCCTCGATACCGTAGTAAAAGGAATATATATCCTTTGAAGAGACAAATCAAAAAGTAAAGTTACCTTATCTATACCTGTTCCTATTGTGGACTTGCCCCGAAACATCTCAAGTAATCACCACGGAGCAGAAAAGTTGGTGAAATTTCACAATATTGACGGGAATATCTTCTACTACTAACTTTATCTTTTTATCTTAGCAAAGTATGAGAACAAAGGCACAGTGGCTTTAATCAGACTAAAAAAAAGGCAAAACATGGCAATTTAAAACAGCTCAACGGAAATATTTGTACGGAAAATTTTTCAGACTTCTGGACGTAAAATCAAACATATTGCAAAGAGAACATGAGAGAGAGCAACCATCTTGTAACTTCTTACCAAACCTGTTAGGGAACACTCAGAAATACATACCTGCTTAATTGGTCCATAAGCCTCAAACTCCCTTTTAATCTTACTCTCAGAGGTCTCGTAGTTCTGCAAACAACAAGACGAACATATCAAGTCAAGCACCAAAAAATAATGTCTATGGAAAGTCATTTCAACAGGCAGCGCAACTTACAAGTCTTGCAACAAATAATGTCTTGTATGGATCTCCAGAAGCATTGGGATCATTATTCGGATCATCTGCAGACAAAATATCAAAAATGAACTCAGATTCACCAATTTGTAACTTCAATTCCCCAAAACAAAGCCAGGCTATAATTAAAAGGTGAATTTTACATTTCGTTAGCTCCTCTGCAGCCTTTTCAACCCCTTTCTCCAGTCGTAACTTATGAATCCTCTCCCTTTTTTGTGACTGAGCCGTAAAACAAACATATAAGACTACATGTAACTGAAATAAGAATAACAGCGAGATAGATTGAGGTGAAACATACAGGTAATTCAACTTCCGGCTTAGGCGGAGCATACTCTGGATCGCCAGGTTCAGCAAATTTACTCACATACTGAGCCATGCCTATAAAGAACAAACAAGACGAAATCACACCTCCAACGCCCATTCAGAAATAAGTTAAATAAACTTCAGAAGCTAAGATCAGACCTGTATAAGGAGGGCATTTCCTCTTCTCTGGTGGTGGCAGGAACTCCATTGGCGGTCGTGGCTCAAAGAGCTTCAGAAGATTAGGCGTTAAGCCAGTCGGATGGCTTTGACCCATCTGCCAATTAGCAAGAGATCACATTAACTTCTTAACAAGATTATATAATCTTCCTTCAGAGCTCTCCATAGTAAATCCATCTATTAAACTCTAATAAAATCCAACTTGAAACTAGTGGGCATAGTGATGCAGTCGATATTCAGAAGCGATCTAGGTTGCAAGCATCGGAACCGCAGTAATATTATCGATAATACAGGTTTCAGCGTCACAAATCAAGTATTCAAAGAGTTGATTATTCCATTGATAGCGAAACAGAACAACCAATATCGCATCTGAAGTTCCCCATTCTAGTTAGAGAAGCAGATCAATAGAGAGCTAACAAAGCAAATCGGAGAAAAGAGACGAACCAGTTTAAGCTGAAGAACATTGGATCGATTCTGAGCCTTAGTGCGAGCCTGAACGGCGGCGTTTTGGTTACGCATGAAAGGATCGTTGAGGTCACCCATGGCGAAAGGCGATCGGAGCTCAGCTAGGGTTTTCCGGGAGGAAGGAGATTGGGTTCGTTGGGGATAATATCAATATCAAAATTAATAAAGGTTAAAATTAAAATTAATATCAAAACATGTTAAAATTAAAATCTACGCGTGGGTTTGTTTTATCGATGAGTTTAATATAGATTTGGATTTATTAATTTTTAAATTAGCAGGGATTGACATATACGGATGCAAAAATATAATGGTAAGAAAATGAAGCAATCGTAGAGAATTAGATAATTAATTTACGAATTTGTATTGTTAATTTGTATTTGTTCAATCCACACTTTATTGAAGTTAGTTGACAGGCATATTCGGATTCTCTGTTTTTTTATTTAGACTATAAACATTCTACTCTCAATGTATTCCCTAGACAAAAGTCAAATGAGATCATTTGTAGATTTATATGTTTAAAATCAATTGATAATTATATAGCTGTTCTAATATGTGGAGTTTTAATCCAGACTCATGATACTTAAATTTTACTTTCTCATAGAAGATTTGCTTTGTTGAATATTTGCAACTACCACCATATGTCCAAAATCCATCAAAGACATTTCAACTTGAAAAGTTATTGATGATTATTAGTGTTTCAGATACCCTTTGATGATATAATCACACACAAAGCCAATCTAGTACGTGATCCAACTAATTTTTAAGTATATTATACTCTCTCTGTTTTACTCTCAAACTCTAAATTACCTCTCATGATCTTTTTTTTTTCTTTGACAACAATCCATTGAGTCTCTAATTCAAATACTAAAGATATGCTAGACTAAATCTATTGATATCTGGCTAATTTTATCTCACTGGAACTAACTACTAAAGCACAATGTAGACACCAATCAATCAATGTAAAACAAATTCTATTATTTTATCTTTCTTACGACAACAAAATTCTAGCATTAGATGTGTTATCAAACTTGTTTTATAGGTTGCCAGTAGCATTAAAAGAAAATAAATTTACTAATAAAATTTGATGATCTTTAATGTTAGGATTATCAAGTAAAATTCAATGTTTCCAATTTACTTGTAGTTTTAATATCCAATTATCCATATATTTTATTTTATCCTTTTAAGAATTAAATGGAAAATCTTGTAAAAATAGAAAAAACTGAACTTAAAAAAAATAGAAATTTTCTATTAAAAAAGAAAATTAACTTGTAATAAATGCTTTACAAAAATAAAAGTTCTCTATAAACCAAAAAAATTAATATAATTTTAAATGTTGATATAGACAATAGTTGTTGGTTTCAAAATATTCTGATTTCACATTTAGCACAAAGTAATGTCTACGTTACAACAAAATTATGTGTAGCTAAAGCAAAAAAACAGAAATGCTTTACAAAAATAAAAGTTCTCTATAAACAAAAAAAAATTATCATAATTTTAAATGTTGATATGGAATATAGTTGTTGGTTTCAAAATATTCTGATTTCACATTAAGCACAAAGTAATCTCTACGTTACAATAAAATTATTTGTAGCTAAAGCAAAAAGAAGGTAAAAATTTAAACCTTAGAAGCTTGAACATAGGCTGTTGAGCTCAAAAGAAGTTTGAAACTCTATATCCATAGAGCTAAGTCTGAATGTAATAATAATGGCGCAACAATAGTATATGAGAGATTGTGTAACAATAGAGAATATGAAAAATTACATCAATGAATAGCAAATATATGAGGAACAATGGGAAATGAAGAAAAAATAAAGAAACAAATTCACACCTCATGTTATAAAGAAAAAACTTACAAAACTAAAAAATATTTCACCATATAAAAAAAAAAGTAACACTAAAGAAAAGTTACCAGCTAAGTTTTTGTTAGAATCGATGTTTTTATTATATTCGATGGATAAAAATTTTTTGAAAAAACTTACAAAAACAAAAACAAACCCAGAACAAATAATTAAAATTGAGAAGAAAACTACTCCATCTGTTTTTATATAATTGATTTTCTAGGATTTTCACACATATTAAGAAAATATATTAAATTGTAAATTTAAATATATTATTTTTTGTGCTAAACAACTTTCTATAAATTTTAACCAATAGTAATTCAATAAAATCAATTAATATGTCTTGAAATTCACAATTCATCTTCATTACTTCATTAAAACTGCATAAAAATGTAAAACATCAATCTTTAAAAAAAAAATTCTAAAACATTAAGTATTTGAAAACGGAGCGAGTATATCTTAAGTGTATTAGCAAAAGCAACGAACAAACGAATGGAGAAAAATAAACACCAACAAAAAAATCGTTAGAAACATCAGAACATAATATCAAACCTAAAAAAGATGAAAGCTGTAAAATTAGTTTTGCATTCAATCGATAAAGCAAAAATATATATATATATATATATATAAATTCGGGCAACACATATCTTCTGTAATAATCGAATAGAAAAAGAATATTTTCTATTTATCATAATACATATATTTCCTTTTTAATACTTTTTTGAATTCTAATTGTAATAGATTTTCTTGTTTGATAAATTATTTTCTATTTAACAACTCTAAGAAATTTTCCTAATTTGAGTATTTGACATAGCAACACTATTGATTGATTTAAATCATATGTGGACGGCTACGCGTGGATTTATTTTATCGATGAGTCTAATATATATTTGGACTTGCTAATTTTTAAGTGATATATACATCGACGTATACGAATGCAAAAGTGCAATGGTAAAAAGATGAAAATATCATATATAATTAATTAATTACTTTACCATAAATAGTAATTTGTATCGGTTAGTAATTTATGATAAATACTAATTATAAATGATATTTCATGATCCTTTCTGTATATTTGGCAACAATTCACGAAGTCTGTGATTCAAATAGTAAAGTATGCAAGACTAAATCCATATATATTTTGGTTAATTCTATCCCACTAAAACTAAATATTAAAAGCATGTAATACACTTTTTCTATTATTTTACCCTTTTCTGTTGAGAAAATATTTTTTACCTTTATTAGTTGTGACAACAAAATTCTAGCATTTGTAGTTTGATATGTTTGCTCATCTACCTATTGTCATCTTTACCATATCAGCAATCTCTCAACTATCATTCTCCAATTTCAACTTCAAGCCATTAATTTTTTCATCGTGCTTGCTTCTAGGATGATAATAACATTTGGCACTAATTGATGTTATGATTGTCAAATAAAATTCAACGTTTCTATTTTTTTTAGCTTTAATATCCATATATTCTATTTTACCCTTTTAAGAATTAAATAGAAAAACTTATAAAAAATTTTCAAACTGAACTGGAAAAAAACAACAAAAATAAAATTAACTTATACTAAATGCTTTTAAAAATTAGAAATTTTCTATTCACAATAAAAAAAAATTAGCTTAATTCTCAATTTTTATGTGGACTATAATTATTGGCTATTTAAATTCTATGTATACTACCTTAACATCATGTAGGTTCAACCTTTTTTTCACTAATAAATTTTGACACTATTTGATGTTAAGATTATCAAGTAAAATTCAATGATTCTAATTTTTTTTTAGCTTTAATCAAGTAGGTTCAACCTTTTTTCACTAATAAAATTTGACGCTATTTGATGTTAAGATTATCAAGTAAAATTCAATGATTCCAATTTGTTATTAGCTTTAATCATACATAGATTATATTTTACCTTTTAATGATATATTTATTTTCTTATATGGAAAATTTTGTAAGAAAAATAAAATAAAACTTAAAATAAATAGAAGTTTTCTATTAACGATAAAAAAAAATTTAACTTACACTAAATGTTTAAAAAATAGAAGTTAATATCTTGAAAAAAAAATAGCCAAACTCATAATATGAATCTAACTATAAAGGACAAAAGTAGTTAATATTTTTATTTATTGTCAAAATCTATTATAACAACTGAATAATTGTTACCACAATTCAACTTCTGACTATCTTTCTTTCCATATTTTTGTGTGTAAACTCCTTCTTCCACCTTCTCAATATATTTTTAAAATATATTGTTAAAACTTTAGATTTAAGAAAATATATTATTTCTTTCCATATTTTTCACTCCGCCAAGTTGGATAACCAAACGTGGTGGCACCTTTTAAATAATAGTATGGTTGACAAAAAAAAGTTAATATTTTGTTATATTTAATAGAAAATCATGTCATAGTTTCCTTATCTCCTATGCTATTTCATATTATCAAAACTACATTACAATTAAGAATGTTTCCTAATTTATCCGATTAATGTAAATGTTGATGTGGACCAATAGAATTTTGTTTTTAAATCCTATGTTTTATAAAGATTATTTTTCCAACGGTAGCTAGGTGAAGCATGTTCGAAGTTAGTTTATGGTGGTATTATAACAATAGCTAGATATAAACAAATAATATTTACTATATAGGTTTTTGTTCATGTTGACTGTTTCTTCAAATTCTGCAAAAGAACGGATTCTAAACTTTTGCCTTTCAATCAAGTGGCCACCATCAACGACCTTATACAACTTTCCTAGCAGGGTGAATTGGATAAAAAATTGTGAGAAGACACCATGTAGCTTGTCTTGTTATTAATGGCTAAATTTTTTATTTATCTTGTAGATTTCACCGGGTTTGATCTTTCCCTTATAGTAGCCTATTCGGTTTGCCGTAATGAATGCTTGGATCAAGATTGACTGCATAAATTCATGTTAAAAAGAAGATGTGGAGATGAAGTGCTTACATAGAACCGAGAATTAATTTTCTTCTCCCAATAGTATTAGGAACTTTTGAATTTCTTTTTCCCAAAAATAATAGGAACTAATCCCGATTTTTTTTCCATGTTTAGTAGTACTTATCACTTTTTATATTAATTGGATACCGAAACTTAGTGTAGAATATATGGGCTCCTATTATTATTAATCTACTATTTAATTGTTATTATTTCGTTTTTTAAGGAATATTAAAGAAAAAAGATATCGATTTTTAAATGAAAAGAAAATATTGAAAGAAATGAAATATCGATTTTTTTAAAAAAAAAATATTGAAAAAGGACATGTAGCTTTATGATTGGCATTATCAATTTAAAAAAAAATGAAACAACATTTAAATATGAATTGAAAAAAATTAATTAATGACATGTCTAATACTGATTGGTTGATTTAAATCTTATGTGGACGGCCTTAGGAGATATTTAAATCTTCAACTTTTATATAGTATAGATTTAAATTACTTTGTTTTATGCTTCACTAAATTAAGAGCTAAAAACATAATGATATTAATTATGTGATTAAATAAATATTAAAAATAATTAGTATCTATGATACGATTGGTCCGAAATTAATTTTTTTTTTGTTAAATAGTAAATATTAATGATGTTATAGATAAACATGTATGAAATTGGATTTGGGTATTTGGCGAAATGGGCTTAGCATATAAATCCAAATAAAACAAAACAAAAATACCATCGCCATTAAACCAATAGTAGTATAGCTCGTAGATAAGAAGAAACTTGCTCAAAAAATTTGTTTTTTTAGATGATAACGAAATGAGTAATGCCCCTAGTGGAAGAAAAAATAACACTAGTCACGGACATATATTTTTTGGGATGATGAGATTTGATCTTTCTGAAGTATATGTATGGTTTACGCCACGCCGGCCGGCGACTAACACTACCTCTGATAAAGCTCCGGCGAATTAAAACTCAAGAAACTCCCGTAGTAACCCGCTATTTGCTGCTTCGTTTGGATATTTGGGTCGTTCTTCCTCTGTCCGCAAGTTTCAGAGTCTTTGTCAATTCCCGTACGTTCTGCAATACAAAGCAAACAAAACAGAGACTACAACAGTTAAAAACAAGTTTGGATATTTGGGCACAAAAGTAAACTCAAGGTTTCCAAATACCCAAATTCTTTCTATATCTATGGGACTCTGTAGATTGTTTACAACTCTTCCAAGCATTTCAAATGCACTAAGAAACTAGGGATCTTGCAACAAGTATCGGGTTGAGAAACCAAAGCTTGCTATATATTTACTATATAATCTTAAAGATTGAGAAGATCAACAGCATTGGAAGCGGATAGTAGATACCAGACTAATGCATTAACAAGATAATGCCACTATGATCTAACATGGAGTAAAGCAACCTAACATCCACACACCCTATCGAAAACACTAACCAACCAAAGCCACCACCCAAGATGAGGATCATCAAGCATCCATATTAGTTGCTTAGAACTACGGATTAAGATGGATATACGACCATTGTTAAGTTCTAAGTTCTTTGGCCTGTACATAATGATAAAAAGATCTTGCTAAGAATAAACAGAAGATGCAGCCGATGTACCGACACTTATGCATAATACTAATCTAAACCCAGTTAAAGCATAGAGGATCAATAAGATACGAAAGAATGTTTGGCAAATCAAACTCTTTCTCATTCTAGTTGCTTCTCCTCTCAATCTTCCAATTCAGATGTAAAGGAGATGACTCATTGTGTAGCCAAAGCTAATCAGAACGAATCTATGACTTAAACACACTAACAACATAGTACAATTAGCAGTGTTAAAGTTCCATGGAAGTCAGATTCAATAATGCTTAAAATCCTCACCGTTGAGTGAACCGGAGGCGGATCTATGACAACGGAGCGAATAGACATCCTGGCGATCTCCGCAATGGCAGCTTCTACCACATCAGGCACATCATTCGTTAGCTCCTCGTAAGCAGCTTCGAACGCCTCTTGCCAAAATCTAGGTAATCTGATACGACGGCCATTGTTATACACATCCCACATATGCTTCACAACTTTCTCCCTCTCTTCCATTTCCTAATCTCACAAGCACAAAACACCCAATCAAATATTCACGAAATCTGAAACAGAAACGAGATCACGGAGGGAAGAGACTCACAAGAACATCGAGATCCTCGTGGATCGGAAATACCAGATCGTCGGTGAAATGGTTTATGTTACCGGCTGACCACCGGAGATTCACGGTGCCAGTAAGCATTGACCAGAAAGCGAGTAACAGAATCGCGGCTAAGGCCCAAAACTTGTATCGGCCTTTGGCGAAGAGAGCGGAATAACCGTTTTCCTTCTTCGCGTTCGCTGAACCCACCGTCGTTGTTCCGACGGAAGAAGTGCTTAATGGTAAGGTGTCGCCATCCTTCATTTGCGCAGAGTTGAACGATCGGAGAAGAACGAAAGTGTGAAAAACTGTGAAGAAAGGCGTCGTTTCTCTTCCGAATCTGGAAAGAAGAAAGAAGAAAGAAGAAAGATTGTTTATCTTATATACAAATTCCCAAATTATACAATTAGAGATCCGTTTGTATATTTCTTTAGGACCGAAAATACCCACACAACAACAAAAAAAAAAACTATATATAAATAGTATCGTTTGGAAGTAATTATTTTTATTTTTTTAACATTAATTAGTTAATTAATTTAATGGGCAAAGATTAATAATTTGATATCCATCTTAAGATTAGATGTATGAAAAGGAATATCTTCACTCTTAATTCTTAAGTAAGTCGTGAAAAGAAAACTATTTTTTAGCAAAAAAAAGAAAAGAAAAGAAAACTATTCTCAATGCCAAGAAAAAGGCATCACACTAAAGGAAAAAGTCCAAATTGATATAAGTTTTGTAATCTAAAGATTAACACACAGAAAACCTCGTTAGACATTTCTACAAATATCATTAACACTAAACTAAAAAAATCGTTTTAGAATTCCTGTTAATTATATGATAAATAAGTTGAGTAATTGATGCAGCGGTAGGATTAATGCCACTAAACCACAAATTTGATGTTTATTAAGATTCTTTTAATTTTATATCTGTTTGTATGAAAATTTTAGGAGTCAAAAGGTTAATAAAAACTAACAAAAATTCATGAATTTTGATTAAAAAAAAAAATGACAAAAAATGAACTAATCATTTCTCGATCTGCAAATTGGCAGGAGGAAGAAAATGATCGACCGAGAGACCCCATACATTAAAATCAACCTCTTCGATCCGCCACTTCTCAGTCATTTGTCTCCTATGATTCGCCGACGCTTCACCGTATCGGAAAACCGTAACCGACGTTTTCCCACCGTGAGCGATGTTGACATTATCGACGTAGCGGTAATCATCCATCACCGATTCAGCACTAGTTTCCCAGAAAACATCATCGTCTTCTTTGGTTCTCATTCTCAAAAGCCTCGAATCTTCAAACTGAATCAATAATCCCGATCTCTGGCTAAAATAACCCCAAATCGTATGATGAATAATCTCAAAATTAGGACCGCTCTGCGCTTCTCGAATGTTCGGACTCGTCTCTAGTTTCAAAATAAAGCAATCTTCATTGTTGATTATCTTCTCTCCGATACACGTCGCATCGAGGAACAAATTCGCCGTCGATCGTGGATCTAAACCCTAATAACAATACAATAAAACAACCGGTTTAATATACTCCATCTGTTTTAAAATGTAAGTTGTTTTAGCTAAAAACACGGATATTAAGAAACTACTTTTCTACTCAAAAGTATCATTTAATATATTTAATAAAATAATTTGATCAATCACACAAAATTGCAAAATACTAGTGGTCACACTCAATAAAGTTAAAAAGTACCTAGGATTGTCAAAACAACTTACATTTGAAAACCAAAATCACATCAAAAAAATTTCAAAAATCGGATTGATACCTGTAAAAAACGCCGTAGAGGTCTCGGTGGTCCAGTAGATGCCGGAGTTTGCTGATTAGAAGAATGTCGCCATGAAAGCTGACCATTGCTTCCACATATAACTTTACAACCAGAGACAACAAGCTCCAAACACCAAAGATCTGGATCTTTTTGCCACAAAACAAAACCACCCATCTCGTCATTGCTCTTAAGATTAACACCGGAATCATCTCCTTGATGAAACTCTGATGTCGTCATCTTCACTTGTCCGGTTACACACATGCTATTCACGGCGTTTAACGCTGCCGGTCCTCCTGTCGCCGCTATGTATTGTTGCACTATGTATTTCGCCGTCGAAGCTTGCTACAATCGATCGAAATTAGATTTGATCGCATCTTTTATGTAAGATTGAAGAATTACTAGGTTTTATTGTAATTTTATACGGTGAGGATACAAAATATACCGTTTCAATGGTTATTAGCCACAAAACGTTACATTCAATTTTTTGTATTGTTTTCTTTTAACTTTGAACTATGATGTAACCGCTTACAGATTTCTTTAATTGCTGAAAAAACATAATATTTAATATCACCAATCATACTAAAAAACTTACAATGGAACAATCTTTGACGGGTTTATGAACAGAGTGACCAACTTGAACTTGGAGAGGTATAAGAGGAGAACCAACGAGATAAAGAAGAAAACGAAGCTCGTTGATACGAGCAGCGATTAATGGTTGTGACCATTTATCAGAGGTTTGAGCTTTCATCCATGTCATCATATTCTGCCATCTCATAGCGACGTTGTTACCCATACTGGAAAACATCTCTTCCGGTATCGGAACTTCCAAGACCGTCTCCAAACCATCGTCTTTGTCTATGTTCGGACACAACTTCCTCATACACTTTCCACTCTTTTTATTTTTTATGTTCTTTTGTTTCTCTGTTGTTCTATGTGTGATTGAATGAATAAAACCGACGAATGGTTCGAAGATTGTCAGCACGCCTTTGATTCATAAAATTTTTTGGTTTTTTTTTGTTTTTCTTGTGATTTTTTAGTTTGTGATTCGAAAAACTTGTTTCCTTCTTTGTTTAGTTCTTCTTTAAGGTTTGCTAATTGAAATTTGTGGTTTACCTTTGCTCTAGGCTATTTTTAGTTGGAATTTCGTGGCTATTTTTAGTTGGAATTTCGTTTATGTTTTTTCTCTAATTTCGGACTTAATTAGCCTTGTATTTAACGTAGATAATTTTTCATTTAGAGTTTATGGTTTTTCATGTGTGCATTTTATTGTTCTTGCGTGGATTGAGGAAAAGAAAATATATTGTAGATTTTCATATTTTATAAATTAATTTACTTGGTCTTGAGTTGCCCTCTTCTGTAGGATTCGTCTTATGAATAAATATTTTGAAGTCTTTATATTAAAATTTGTTGTTTCCTACTTTTGTGTGTTTTTAAATTGATTTTTGCTTGGTCTTGCGTTGCCCTCTATAAGAAACATTTAGTTATTTTCTACTTTGTGCAAAACCACAAGTTATTGAAGTGTGCATTTTTAGACAAACAATATGAACCATTTCTTTCCGTTTATAAAAGATATATAAAAAAAAAAGTTATGTATGGTGTGAATGAATATAACTCTCATGGGGACTACTCATTTAAAACCAGAGTCAGCCTTGTCTTTTTCAATAATCGGTCCAACCAACATATCACAAACAATAGCAATTTTGGAAAGAAAAATAAATAAATTACCATGCATACAAATATTTTGCAAACATTATGAATTTTACATGCATAAACCTAAAGCCCCTTATTAAACTATTGATGTATTGAACCTAGTTCAATGATACAAATTATTAGGCCCAATAAGATCAATACATTGATCTTGGATAATTACTTCACAAGCACATCTTAAACTTTCGGAATTTTTATACAATGCACATTTCATTCGTTTTGGATAAGTGTAATCAATGTGTACGGAGAAAGTGAACCAAAGTGTTTAGTTACAACAAATATGTATGACGAACATCGAACAACAATACAAGATTTATTAAAAACAAATTTGATAATATCTATAGATTATTGGATACTAGTGGTTGGAACTGTTTTATTTGGACCATATGTTAAGGAATTTGTAAGCTGGCAAAATAGATTGTTTATGGAGGGACCCATGTCAGCCTTAAATAATTCTTCCTTTGAAACTAACAAGAAAAAAGTAATAGAAAGGTTCCCGAATTATTTAATTTTCAATATTTGTAAAGTCAAATGCTAGTTTTAATGGCATTTGCATAAAAGGAACATTAATAGCTTTTTTCTTCTTCTTTAACAATTTGAATCAAATCTCCATCTTCAGACATTGTTTTTCACACGACAAGCCACATAATGCAAGGTAATATCATAAATACCACATCTACAAATGGAAAGTAACTTTGCTCTTTCTATTTTATAATACTTGTCGTCTTAAAATTCTAATGTTAATTAATCTACATTTCTTAATCCTGATTCATAATCTGGAACTTGAAAGCAACAATCTTGTTCTTTTTTACTACCATCCTAGACAATCTATTTTAGTTAAGTTGATAAAAAGAATATACATAAATTATCAATATTCAATACCTATGTCAGTTTACCATGCAACACACATTTAAGTAACAATCATACCCAAAAAAAAAAACATTTAAGTAACGAAACACGTATTTTAAAAAGCTGTTGTCACATCTTGCATTATTATTTTGTAAACTCGACTCCACCTTCCAAAAATGCAAAAAATAAGATAATATTTTTCCTCTAGAAAAAGTTAAAAACAAAAACGAAGTGTTTTTCTCTAGAAACAATTGGTAAAACAGAATATAGAGAAAACTCGTATTTCCAAATATTTCCTATCTACAAATATTTATAACTACTATAATCTTATTATTGAATAGCTAGTCCATTAATCTTCTATAAACAAACTTTTTAATTTGTATAAGAAAATAACTACAAAAATCGATTGTGAAAGTAATGTTTTGAAAATATCTTGAATTTATTTATAGCAAAACTTGTCCATTTTTATTTTTTACTATTTTCTTAAAACTCGTCCACACAAAAGACGAGTCGACAAAACGAAAATCTCAAAGTTTGTTTTCTTATATTTTTGCAAAACGTTAAAAATACGATAGTAATAATTTTGGACCTTTTTAACAAAGAAAATATTAAGCCATATAAATATATAGACTTAAATATAAAAATCTAAATATATATTAGAATTATATTTAATTATATTAAATGTATAAATAGTTTAGAACTATTGCTTTTATAAATTTATTCAAAAATAATAAAGAGTTATTTTGGATTTTTCATGGTATTAGAGATATGGTGAACAATTCTGGTGAAAACGTTGATGAAAGGATGGAGAGCAAAGAGGTGAATATGTTGAAAAAGAGTGTCATGTTGCCTTATGCTTTGTCCGTGAAAGATGACCCAGAGAACATAGTCACTCGTGTAGTTTACAATAGAAAAAACTATAACGAATGGGCTAGAAAAATGCACACAAAATTACGTGCAAAAAAGAAGCTAGAATTCGTTGATGGATCCGTAACAGTGCCAGAAAGAGGCTCTGACGATAAAGATGATTGGTTGACTGCTAACGTGATGGTCACGTCATGGATCTTTAATACAATCGAGCCTCGTCCTATCACGAGGCAGTCTTTGAATAGATTGTTGGTGCAGTTGGGAGATTCACCTGTATTTTGGAAGTAAAAAAAAAGGATTTTGTGTTGTTGTCTTCAGCTGAAGCAGAGTACCGAGCAATAATTGTTGCATTGAAAGAGTTAAAATGGATTAAGTCGGTGTTGGAGACAATGACTGTATCACATCCACAACCAATGAATCTTTATTATGACAGCAAATCAGCGCTCCATATTGCGGCTAATCTAGTGTTTCATGAGCGTACGAAACATGTAGAGAATGATTGTCATTTATAAAAGATGATATTAAGCGTGGAGTTTTTCAGACTAAATACGTTTCTACAGTAGATCAGCTATCGAATATTTTTTTTTTGGTGAATGCTTCCACATATCTTTACTAAAGTACTTGGCGATTGTTCATTTTATAGGTTATTATTCAAATTAAACATTTGAGATCTCTATGTTTCAATTTGAGAAAGGATATTAGGCTACTTAAATATATGAACTTAAATATAAATTTTTTAATACATACTATAATTATAATTAATTATATTAAATATATATATAGTTTGAATCCTTCGTTTTTGTAAATTTATTAATAAAGAATTATCCTAGATAAAATATCATTAAGTGGAGTGGCAATGTAGCAGTACGCAGAAATCCAAGGTGGTTTGTGAATTTTTCTTCCACATGTCATCGTAATGTTTATCCAACGGATGCAAATCAGATAAAGAAACACGCGTGGCAGCATCTGAGCATATCAAACGCTTACAAGGCATAAAAACGTTAAAACAAAAGCTGAAACGAATAATACCAAAAGGTCAAAGTCAACAAAATCAGACGAACATTGCATTAAATGGGTTTATAGTTTCGTTAAATCAGAAATACCAAGAAACAACAAAACAAAATGCGATTTCGAACACATCACTACACGACAGATCCCACAGTAAAAATTGATAAATTTAAATCTGTTTCAATATTTCGGAGTTGTTATTTGTTCAACAACAAAAGTTGGAATTTTTTAACTAAGAATTGGGTCCGACAACGGAACGGTAATATTACCCTACCAAATGACAGTGACAGTAATTTTTTTTTTTTTTATAACTCGTGACTAGTTTTTTCACCTACTTAATTTATCAATTTAATTTGTAAGTATCAAAAGTTAAGCAAAATTCTAACGAGCAAACTGATTATTTTGTGTATCAAACAACTAAATTACACATTTTTATGTTGATCAAACAACTAAAATTTTATTTTTTTTGTTATTAAGTGTTTTACTTTTTATGTTGGCTGGAAATTTCCCTCAACATCTAATGAGAAAGTTTACTTTACTTATATGAGATCCATATAAAATTTTTTTTTACTTTTTATTTCAACATTTTACTCTTACATGTTTACCGTTCAAAGCCTATATAAATTTGTAGTTCATAGGTAAATATTAAGTTCTTGGTCAGTTGATTACGTAACATGTACAATACAAAAATAAAATAAATAAATAAATTCTGATATTGCATTCATTGGGCACTGCGTAAATTCACATGGCATTTTCCTCAGTACACACCTTCGACTATGATACTTTCTTTTTTGATTTAAAAGTTGAAAAAAATCATTACACATCTTTTACTTGATTAGCGCTTTTACTTAATTACTTTTTACACCAGTCTCAATTTTTAAAAAATCGAACAAGAAGGAGAGATTAAACTAGTAGTAATATTTTGCATGGGAGTCCAAAAATCAGATTTAGATACTTGGAACTTGAAAGTCGAACACAATTATCAAAATTGTTGGTAAAAATAAATAAATAAATAAATAAATACTGAAAAGTTGAGAAGAAAAAAATAGTATAATTGTCCCCAAAGAGAGAGAAAGAAAGAAGAAGAAGAAGGCTCCTTTGTCTCAGACAAACCAAAGAGAAAAAAAAAAAAAAACTGAAGCTTTCACACAAAAGTCTCACAAGCCGCCTTTAAGTGATTGATTCATCAGAAAGATCAATATCACTTCTCTCAAGGATTCGTCGGAAACCGAGAGTCGTCGTACTAATCTCCGGTGGAATCTCAGCCGTTGGATCAGATCGGTGGATAAGAGAAAAGCGTGTGGAGACTAGTTCTGGGTTAAATGATTAGGAAATTTCTTGGGTAATGAAGTTTTGATTTTTTTTTTTTTTTTGGTTTCATTTTTAAAATCTTTTTAGAGAGTTATCAGAAAAGTTTGGTGGCGGAAAAAGGGAAAAAAAGGAGATTTTTACGAAAAGCAGATTGACTGGTAGCTGAAGCAGAGAGAGAAAGAGAAGAAGAAGAAACAAATGATAAACCCTAGATTGAGCTGAGATTTTTACTTGTTTGTATCGAATCTGTGAGTTAAAAAAAAAGGTTCAATTTTTGGTTCTCTTTTCACACATGCCTGTTGATTTAGATAACTCCTCCACAGTTTCCGGCGATGCAAGCTTTTCATCGACCGGAAACCAAATTCCAGCACCGAAGAAGAAACGGAATCTCCCCGGAATGCCTGGTACTTCCCCAAAATCGAATCGTTTTCTCTTTATTTAGTTTGAATTTCGCTCTTCATTGATTTTGTTTGTCTTTTGGGTTTTTGGTTAATCAGATCCAGACGCGGAAGTGATAGCTTTATCACCTAAAACTCTAATGGCAACGAATCGATTCGTATGCGAAATCTGTAACAAAGGGTTTCAAAGAGACCAGAATCTTCAGCTTCATCGTCGTGGTCATAATCTACCATGGAAACTAAGACAGAGATCGAGTAAAGAAGTGAGGAAGAAAGTCTACGTTTGTCCTGTCTCAGGCTGTGTTCATCACGAGCCTTCACGGGCTTTAGGAGATCTCACTGGTATCAAGAAACACTTTTGTCGGAAACACGGAGAGAAGAAATGGAAGTGTGAGAAATGTTCTAAGAAGTATGCTGTTCAATCAGATTGGAAAGCTCATTCGAAGATTTGTGGTACCAAGGAGTATAAATGCGATTGTGGAACTCCGTTTTCTAGGTACGATTTGTAATTACTTCTTTCTGATTGAAGCAAATATTCTAAACTTGTGGAATGGGTTTTTTTGTTGTATTAGGAGAGATAGCTTTATAACGCATAGAGCTTTCTGTGATGCTTTGGCTGAAGAAAGTGCGAAGAATCATACTCAAAGTAAGAAACTTTATCCAGAAACAGTCATTAAGAGGAAGAACACAGAGCCTGATCAGAAATCTCCATCCGCCGTTGATTCTCCTCCTCCTCCTCTGCCTCCGCCGCAGCAGCAGCCTCATTCTCCGCCGTCGGTTGCTCTAGCTCCGGCACCGGCTATTTCGGTTGAGACTGAGTCTGCCAAAATCACATCTTCCTCGGTTTTGCCGATTCAGAGTTCTCCAGGTATTAACAAACTCTCTGCTTTACTGCAAAATTTGGCATTTTTTTTTTATTAAGTTTTGTCGCTACCTGTAACAATTTCTCAATTCTCAACAAGAACAACTCCTAGAAAATCTAAATATAATGGTTGGTGGTGTTGGAGTTTAGTTGGTTTTGTCTTTAGCGCCGTTATTTCATAACTGAATCTAGTCCGTCGTCTTCCGTAGCTAACAATTTAAGATTGAAATCAATAATTAAAAATTCATAACTGATCCTGAATTCTTTCTGGTTAAAGTTTATTAGATCCAAAGTCACCCGCCCTTTTCTTTTGTTTGCAGAATCTTTAGAGAACACACCTCCTGATGTCATCATCGAGGAAGCTCCAAGAACGATCGGTTTCAATGTGACATCGGGTCTAAGCAACGATCACAGTAACCATAACGCTGTATACGCAGGCTTGTTTGTATCATCGACAGCTTCGCCTAGTTTATACGCTTCCTCAAACACTTCCCCAAGTCTATTTGCGCCATCTTCCTCTATAGAACCCATCTCGCTCTGTCTCTCGACGAACTCATCTTTGTTCGGAGCAACGATGCAAGAACCGCCACGTTTCCTAACCCCACTTCCTCCTCAACCGGCAATGTCAGCAACCGCGTTGCTCCAAAAAGCTGCGCAAATGGGTTCCACAGGCTCAGGAGGTTCATTGCTACGCGGGTTAGGCATAGTTTCAACCACTTCGTCATCTATGGAACTTAGCAGTCACGATGCAGCGTCCTTAGCTCCTGGTCTTGGACTTGGACTACCTTGTAGCAGCGGTGGTAGCGGATCGGGTCTAAAAGAGCTCATGATGGGTAATTCTTCTGTGTTTGGTCCGAAACAGACAACACTCGACTTTCTCGGATTGGGAAGAGCTGTCGGTAATGGTAGTAACCCCGGTGGCGGACTGTCTGCCCTGTTAACTTCAATCGGTGGTGGCGGTGGAATCGATGTTTTCGGATCGGGGGAGTTTTCAGGGAAAGACATTGGTAGAAATTCGTAAGAGAAGACAAAAAAGACATGAAAGTAGAAGAAACAGTGTAGTATATAGCTATTAAGTATGTATCAGGTTTAGATCTTTTGGTCTCTTGTTTTAGTGAAAGCTTTTAGTGTGGGTTTTCTCACAAGTACATAAAGCTCCTCACAACAACTACAACAAATATATTTCATTTTTGTGCTTTTTGTTGATTACAGTTCTCCCATTTTCGAATTTGCATCAAAACTAGCACAAAAGTATTGATGATAATGATGATGATGATGATGTCTCTACCAAAAGTTTAATGTGAAAACAATCAATGGGGTTTGAAGTTTCTATTATTGTGTGTGTTGCTTGCTGTCTTAAAACGCTAAAATCGAATTTTTGCGTTAATGGGAACAATTCGTGGATGAGATTGACTTGACTTCTCCCAAAAGTAATCGTGTTCTTTGAAGGTGGGATGTTTTTTTTATTGCTAGAACTTTTAAAAAAAATGGTTTGGCCAGATAATTTGAAATATACCAGTCGACTTGACGAATGATTTGATTGGAGAATCGACCAAAGATTTTGGATTTTGATGTTTCAATCGTATCGTAGGTCCATAATAGTGATGGAATTATCATGACAATGCATCCCTAAAGAAGCTTTATGTCTCCTATTTTCTTTTGGATATAAGACAATACAGCAAGATAATTTACCACATCATATTTACCTGACTAAAATCTACATAATGACATGATTGATTACATCATGTTGACAACAACAACAAAATGAAAACATTGATACCAAATCACTAAATTAATATTTTTGACTAAAAAATGATTAATATAGTTAAATTTGGATCAAGCATGATTGATTTTGATAATGAAGTGCTTGCTAGTAAGCAGGGTTATTGGTTTATATATTTTAATGGATTTGTAAACCTTATAGGTTTTGAAAATATTTAAACATATGCGAGTTTATCTTAGGATTTAGTTTTTTGTATTTTTGACTTGAAAATCCTTCCAAATTCATTCAAATCTACTTTAAAATCAAATTCATAATTAAATTTGTAAATTGAAGAACACGTGATTTGAATTAGTATTTATAAATAATATAACCAATAACACTACATTTGAACATAGATTTTAAAATCATAAAACAAACAACACTAGATTTTGTCAGGATTTATAAATCTATCAAAATACAAAAACTAATAACCCCACTAAATCATTCAAATATGTAAAGCCCATTAATCTAAAAAACCAAAATCAACTTCACAAACTTGTTACTATTGGGCCTTTTTAAACAAAATGTTACTATTGGGCCTTATACATCAACCTACGGGAAAAATTATTTTATTTTAGTAGTAATTTTGTTTTGTTGCCTATAATTTCGAAAGACGACGAGCTGAAAAATTCTCATCAGAAACTAGGCATAAATTCCGATTTTGCCCTCAGCGGCTGATGAAATTTACTGAAGAGGTCGCGGTTGGAGATTGAGGAGGTTTGGTAGTAAGGGTATCTCTTAAAAACCTAATTGACACGGAAGAAAAATCTTTAAACAGTGAAGAATCCGGTAATTGAATTGAATTGGGTTTTGTTTAGGGTTCGTCCAAAGTTGGGTGATTGTTGTAGTTTCGTTCGATTTTTTTTGTTAAAAACCTTTCCTTTTATTGATTATAGGCTCTAAGATTCGTGTTTGATTTCTGGGTTTTTTGTTTTGTTCAGATGTCAGCGACTGCTCTCTCAAGATTAAACCCTGTTTCTCAATTTGGGTTTCAAAGAATCGTATCTGGGAAAAGTAAGAGCTTCTTTTCGATTCCTGGTGAAAGGAGATTGTTTTCTGATTGCCCTAGGTTTCGTCTAGCTAGAAAGAGACAAGCCATGGCTGCTTCTGGTTCTTTGCCAGTGTTTGGGGATGCTTGCTTGGATGATTTGGTTACAACTTGTGGTAATGGTTTAGACTTCACTACGAAGCGTTCTAGTGGCGGTGGTGGATTCACCGTTAATTGCCCTGTAGCTAGTATGAGAATTGGGAAAAGAGAGGGAATGATGAAGAAAAATCGATTGGTTTGCCATTATTCCGCTCTTGATCCACTCGAAAAGAGCCGTGCACTGTTTGGGATATTTTCGAAGAGTGTTCATACATCGTCTACTGTTTGTTTCTCGTTAGGACCAGCTCATGAGCTGTCTTCTCTCAACGGTGGTTCTCAAGACTCAGACCTTTCAGGTTCACCACCAACTACTACATCTATTAAGTAAGTTCCTTCACACACTTTTAAAAATATTTTTGTACGATGATGATTTCAACGGTTTTGAGTTATTACCGTATATGTATTTTGAGCAGGAGCCTGAAGCTAGTATCTGGTTCTTGTTATCTCCCACATCCTGAAAAAGAAGCTACAGGTGGAGAAGACGCTCACTTTATATGCGATGAAGAACAAGCTATTGGAGTTGCAGATGGAGTTGGCGGTTGGGCGGAAGTTGGTGTTGATTCGGGATTGTTTTCTCGTGAACTAATGTCTTATTCTGTGTCAGCGATTCGAGAACAGCACAAGGGTTCTTCTATTGACCCGTTAATGGTGTTAGAAAAAGCACATTCACAAACCAGAGCCAAAGGCTCGTCCACGGCTTGTATCATCGCTTTGACAGATAAGGTAGTATTGCTTGTGAGTCAACAAAAGCCGTGTTTTCTAGGTACTTTTTGTTTAAAAATGTTTGTTCTTTCAGGGATTACACGCTATTAACCTCGGAGACAGTGGATTCACGGTGGTTAGAGATGGGACCACGGTGTTTCAGTCGCCGGTTCAGCAGCACGGATTCAACTTTACTTATCAATTAGAGAGTGGAAACGGTGGTGATATGCCAAATTCCGGTCAGGTCTGTTCTGAAAGCTTATTCATCCTCAAAGCTTTATTAAGTAAAACTGCATTAGGACACTTTTCGGTTGTTGGATTGGTTCGGTTTAAAGTTTAAACTGATTTTTAAGAACCCTCTAACTTGTTGGGTATTTGAATTAGGTTTTCATGATTGATGTCGAATCAGGCGATGTGATTGTGGCTGGAACGGATGGTGTGTATGATAATCTATACAACGAAGACATCACAGGTGTGGTGGTTAGTTCGGTTAGGGCTGGTTTAGACCCGAAAGCCACGGCTAAGAAGATTGCTGATTTGGCTCGACAGAGAGCTTTAGACAGAAAACGGCAGAGCCCTTTCTCAGCTGCGGCTCACGAAGCTGGCTTCAGGTATTACGGAGGAAAGCTTGATGACATCACAGCCGTCGTCTCTTACGTCACACCAGCTTAAGAGTAAAGTCGTTCAAGAGACTAAACTGATCTTCTTTTCAAACGGTCAAAATCCCGCCAAAATTGGACGATATCTTTTCATTTTATTTTTGTTTTTAAAATTTTGTAACGGTAATAACTGAGTCCCCACCAGATCATGAATTTATTTGTATTTTCACGGAATCAAAATACATTTTTAGCTATCAATATCGAAGATGAATCTGAAAAAGAAAAAAAGAATTGGTAAAATTCGTTTAGTACGGTGAAAGACTGATGATCAGTTTCAGATATGATATTTTCTAATCTCTACAAATGAATCTGTTTGGATATTATTTTTCAACAATTTCTGTTCAAATATCAAACCAAGAAGAACAATATTAAAAGTAAAAAACGAAGCCTATCAAAATATGTTCAAATTTACTTTCTTCACTTTCTGATTTTTTACCCTCTCAAGTTCGTATATTGCTCTATACTTTCTTCTTTTTACCGCTATGAAAGGGAGAGTTTATACTTTGATCACTTGGACATACAATTTTTGAAGATCTTGAGAAAAGGAAGAATCATATTCATCACTTTATTCTTCTTCTTCTTCCTCTTCCTCTTCAGCCCTGGACAATCACAGACAACGCGTTCTTGAACCAGTCTGCTTGTTGAATCCTCTGTAGCTACATTGGCTTTGCTATTTGATGAAGAACCAACATTGTCTGAACATAAGCTTCTAAGCAAGTTTGTTAGTGAAACTGTAATCTCTTTAAACTCGGGACGAGCGTTAGGATCTTCTGCCCAGCATGATTGAAGTATAGAAACAACTCCTTCTGGAAGATTCTCCAGACTTGGTCTCTGGTTCTGAAGAAAGCAAAAGGTTTATAAACAGACGAATCTCATTTTCAAGTGATTTTTCTGCTTTAAAATGTGGTGGCTTACTTACTTTACTGGCCGCGTAAGCTACGAAGATGTTGTTCTTTCCTTTGAATGGGGTTTTGTTGGTAAGTAACTCCCAGAAAACAATGGCGAAGCTGTAAACATCCACCTTATGGTCGTAGTGTTTCTTTTCGCCAATTAGAAGCGGCTCATGGCTGAATAACTGAGAAAACGAAACAAACATCTTGTGAAAGTAAGAAAAAGATTGATGAAATCTGTTTTATGTATCAAGAAACTCGAAACAATCACCTCAGGGGCCATCCATCTGTAAGTACCAGCTTCACAGGTCATGAAACCTTTAGTCTCCTCTCTAGCAAGTCCAAAATCAGCCAACTTAACATGTTTCTGATCACCTGTTAAAAGCATATTACCTGCAAACATCAACTAATTTTTCTCAATTCACAAGCTTGATTTTCTCTTTTGGTGATAGTTCAAGTTAACTAAATGAATCATTTTTTACTTGGCTTCAAATCGCGGTGAATGATTCCATTTGCATTCAAGAACTCCATTCCCCGAGCAATATCCAACGCAAAGCTAATCGAGAGCTTCAGATCAAGAGGCTTTGGACGAGTACTCAACATAAACTTCTGAAGTGTATCGCCTTCCATGAGTTCAGTAATTATCATCAGCTTTGGTTCTACGCAGGCCCCAATAAACTGTCATTCAAAAGGATCTCAGCTAACAATACATTGCGGGATTACCAAAGGCATACGAGGTAAGGCGAAACATCAAAGTCTCCAAATTACCTGCACAATATTTTCATGTTTGATCTTGGAGAGCAGCAAAACCTCTCTTTGGAACTTCTTCTTCTGCTCAATACTTACAGCAGATGTTCTTTTAGACTGGAATACCTTCACTGAGACAGGTTTAACTTTCCTGAACCTATAAATCATCGATACAGAAATGTTCTTTAACCGATATCCTAATCCAACAACTATGCCGCGATACTAAGATGACTCAGTAACAGTTATCCCTAAAGTCAAGAAAACTAATCATAAACTAAACAACTTCATGAAGCAGTTACTAAACTCTCACTGATTGTGATTGTCATTCATAAGAAACCATTCAATAACTTGGAAACACTAAAGCTTAGACTACATAAACACTTGCTCGTACCATTGATGGATTTAATCGAATTTTCAATGTCCATTCAGCATTGATGCTGGTTAACATAATAAATCACTGAATTTTGACCAAGAAATCATCTTGATTATTATAAACCCTGAACAGTATAAAAGATCCCAAATTTCAAGGTAAGAACACAAAAAACCCTGAAACCTATACTCTTGAAATAGGTTTATCGCTCGAGATTTCTCAAGAAATTAACAATATCAAAACCCAAAACGATGAAAAAGCAAGTAAAGACCAAAATCGCATTTTCTTCATCAAACCCAATATTAAAGTAGGAATCGAGAAAACCCACAATCCTTTGTAGACTTTTGAAGATGAACCTTCACCGATCAATTCCCCTATAGATACGTCTTTGGAATCGACGAGCAATTCTGGGTTGATACTGAAAGCGAATTGATGATCGGTGGACTCGAGGCTTGAGTCTTCGTCGTCGTCGTCCGATTCGAACGACTTGAGACCATGTGAGGACATGAGAAATGGGTAATTTGGATGAAGCGTCTTCTCCGCCGGAATCTCCGTCGGTTCCTCCATTAACGGAGCTCGTTGGTACCCGCGAGGTCTCATTCTCTAAGCAAGCGATGAAGACGAGAAAGAGAGTAAAAAGTGTGACGCTCCTTATTTATATAGACGAAATGTTTGGGGTGTTTCTATAATATCTACAAAATATGAGAGCTTTCCTTAAATTTGTTTTTTTCTTTCAAAAAGGGCTTTGGATGTGGAATGGGAGGGAAAAGAAGGGAAATTTTCATATTAATGTCTATTAAATAACAAATTCAAACACATTTCATATTTTCTGTAAAATTTCGTGTGTTTATAGTGTTATGAACGAAGATTGTTGACCGACTTACTAGATGAATATTAATTGACAAAAAGAAAAAAATGACTATTGTGGATTTTCTTCTGTTCGTTTTCATATCGATTAATTAATGTGTGTGGAATGTGGATTACAAAACATTATCTTAATCCATTAAATATATATTTAGTTATAATAATTTTCGTGAAATCTCTATTTTTTATAAGAAATTTGTAAGGTTGAAATTTTTTTGTTTTTGGAATTTTATCCGTACGGGATTTTTAATAAATAAATGAAAATCTATGAGTAATAAATTTAGGAGTTTCTGTTTCGGATGAATATGATGAAACAAAATAGGTAACTATCTCATTTGTATGAACAATTTTTACACTAATGGAAGTTGGGTTCTGTATACTTTATATGACATTATATTAGCATAATATAACAATTCTTGAATCATATACTTTATATTTTTAGCTAAAAAAACAAGTGGAAAACCAAGTAATATACTAAAATACATATTTTAAAGGCCACATTTACAACATGTTTAGCAACTTCTATTTTTACATTAATTATAACATGATTTTTCATCCAAATACTTTTAGGGGTTGAATACGTACAAACCATCCCAATACTCCATATTCTGTATATAATTATTATCTACCATATAAAATGGGATGTTATAATTAGCTTCTGGAGCAAACTCGAAATCAATTGGTGCATCATTGACTTCAACGGAGAGTGATGAACTTGAACTGTTTGTTGACATTTCTTCAAGCCGTTCTGATAGTTTTCGAATTTCATTCTGAGCTTGACTCAGTTGTTCTGTCAGCTTTAACACCTAACAAAAAAAAACATATACAAATAATTAATACAATGTTATGATCATGTTAAGTTAAGCAACAATCGAGATATGTATACGATTTTTATCCATATGTTAATTTCAGTAACAAATGAAAGTTTTCTCTTTCCATGATCTATCTTACGTATAGTAATAAATTTACAGAAGAAAAAAAAATTATTTATAAATATGTAATTCGTTAGTTAATTAGTTATTCATCAAATCAAACGAGGATATTTCTGGCATGCCAGCCAAATGCATAACAATGTCTACACGTGGCACCACCTGAGTGGTAATTGCAAATGGGGCTATGATGAGCCCAACTGAGATTGTACGGACGGAACTGTTTTTTTAAAGATGGATAAGAACTATCAACTCATGTGTGGGTCCATCGACTATTTAATTAAATTTATTTGACGGGTAAAAGTAATTAATCCCAAGTCCTAACTCCTACCGGAATGAATTGCTGGTTATAAAATCTGATATAACTAACCAATATATGCAAAAATATTGAAAAATTAAATAAACCAATAACCAACTACTCTATAAATTCGGCAAACAAGAAACTCGTAAAATTTATCTGTTTTATAATGAAATATATAAAGATTTATTTATACCTGAGACTCGAGCTGACATTGGCCGAGGACGACGGTGTCGTGTTGGCTCTTGAGTTTAGCGTACTCTTCCTCGAGTTTCTTGTTCTTCCACCGTGCACGGCGGTTCTGGAACCAAACAGCCACCTGTCTCGGGTCAAGACCTAACTCTCCGGCGATCTTCTCCTTCCTTCCCGACTCTAGCTTGTGTTCGTTCTCGAAGCTGTATTCGAGCATATTCACTTGCTCATCCGTCAACTTTCTCTTCCTCAACATGATCCCTCCGATCTCCGCCACGTCATCTTCGTTTGTGACTGATGAATCTTTGCTCCTCCTCTTCCTCCGCCTCTTCACCGGCTTTGATCCTTCGCCTGAAAGTGATGATGATCCATCGATCTGGTTCATGATGATGCACTGAGAATGTTGGGTTTGGACTGTGTAGGGATACACTTGAGAGCCTAGCACCATTTGGTCCATTTCTTTCTCTCTCTTTATGGTTTTTCAGACAAGAGTTGCTGTTTTTCTCTGACTATGTTTGAAGGAGAGTGATGCAATAGGATATGACTTTGGTGAGGTTGAGTCCTATGAGATGCTTTTTATAAGCTGGACGAGTGTGACTCTTATTCTTGAGTTGTCTTTCCATTTATTTACACTTGTGCCATTTATGATTTCTATATGTGCATTCCATATAGATATTTTTATCTTCTATGGGATGTACTCTTACGGATAACACACTTACACGTCTACAATTACAGAGACATTACTTGTTATTAGTATATATATATACTAAAAGTGTGAAACATTTTAGACTTTTTAGTTAGTGGAATGGTAAAAACTTTTCATGAATGTTTCTGTTCACAACTTGATTTCTCATTTTCGTTGTTGTCATTAGAAAATGTATCGTGGTTAATGCTTATAATTACAAAACAAGTATTGTCGCACCCAATTAGAATTTGTTATTTTCAAACAAAAAAATATAATAGAATTTGCTTTTGAATAATGAAAAAAGAAAAAGAGTAACCAAACATAGAAATAAGGAGGGGTGACAATTGTGGACAAGAGAGACGTGGTGTGGATCCCGAAGATGACCAAATTTTGGACTAAGTAAACAAGTAATCCGATCATGTGTGGATAACTATTGGATATTTATGTTTTGTTTAATTTAATTTCTTTTGTCTTCAAGCTAAGTATACGTAGAAACGGTCTCTGTCTTTGGTTATTTTAGTTTATACTGTTAATTAGTCAATTTTGTAGGTTATTTTTTCTTTGTTTTCGGAGCTCGAGACCACTCATTTCCCTTTGAAAAGCAAATGTGCTCTTCCTTTTTTCCAATTTCCCTATTGATTATTATTTAACACTAGCTAGTGTAGTGACTATAAGTGTATAACCACGAATCTTCCCGAGTTTTCTTTCTTTATTGTTCTCTAATTTTCTTCTTTAACAGTGTTATAATATTCCACCATGCGATTAACTGAACATAGCCTGTTTTACTTTGTACGTATACGAGACATTAAAAACTCTTATTTTATATAATGTTAGAGCATACTAAGAGACTCTATGAATATCTCAAATATATTATTCTAATCATTTTTTTTAATTATTTAATTTTTAAATATATTAAAAATCATTGACCAATCAAACAAAGACAAATAATAAATGAGTATTTTAAAAAAAAGTAAGTGGGTTTCTCTTTCTTTTTTTTGGGTCGAAATTTACTTATATTAATTTAAGTCATTAAATGGGCTAAACCGGACATGCCCAGTTCATATACCAAGGCTGATTTTGCAAGGCAGTCAGCCTGAGAGTTTCGATCTCGTTGAATGAAATCAAAAGATACAACTTTCAGATTTTGAGAGATTTGGTGAATGTTCTGGAGAATCTCATAGATCTCTAGATTGGATCCTCCTTTGTTTATCAAATCGATGAGTTGTTTGCAATCTGATGCTACACACTCGATCCGTAGACCTCGAACCGTCGCTTGGATCAAGCCTTCACGCATCGTTAGAGCTTCCGCCATGAGGAAATTGGTGATTTGAGATATTTCTCGGGCTCCCTGGGCTAAGATCGATCCGTTTTGATTGAGGATAATCCATCCGATTCCAGCCTCCTTTGAGTCCGCTCTCCAAGCTCCGTCGGAGAAGAGACACGATCCAACTCCTTGTAAGTTCTCTCGGGCTTCTTCAGTAGAAGTTGATACGATCGGTAGTGTAAAACTGTTTCTCCATAGACAAAGGTGGCGTAAATTGTTTCCCTTCGTGTTTGATTGATGTGTCTATGAAATTCTTGTTGTAAGATAGGATTTCTAATTCTATATCTTGTCTCCATATAACAATGCCATGCCTCCTCCAATTCCATGAGGACTGACTAAGAAGTGAGATGTGTAATCAAAGACTTCAAGGGGTTTAAATACCACTTCATCAGGTTTTTTAGTCATAAGATGACCGAATCCCCTTTAAACGCTGGATTGTTGTGGAGTTCAAATAGAATCCATCAATAGGTTTTACGAAAACAAGACGAGTTATATATCATCGATTGAATGGGTGTTGGACTACGTAAGGTAATAGTTTGCAAATTTCACCAAAAATATCTAAAGGGAAATACGTACAATAAGCTAATAAAAATTCACCTAAGACTTGGTAGCTTTTAAAATTCATTTTGTTCCGACATGATTAAAGGTTTTAAATGCTACATATGGTTAAAAAAAAAAAACGGAAAAATAGTGATATACACTTTCATCTCTGAAACACGGCCAGTTGATAGGTTATGTATAGAGTGCTTTTTTTAGGTGAGTAAAAGAGAGAGTATAGCGTAGGAACTAGGAAACGAGCAGAGATCATAGGAAGGTATATATATAACTAGGAAGAATTAAATAGTTCAAAAAGAAAAGCAAATTATATTCCGACATTGAGTGACGGCTATGCACGTGAGGTTCACGTGGCCTTCGAATGGAGACGATGCTAAAATTCACCTTATCTACTGTACTTTCGTTGCAGGTTCAAAAACAAACAAAACAAAAAAGTGAGATAATAATTAGGACTCAAAGTGTCAAAATGTTTCACGTAACTCTAAATTGTTTTCTACCAGAAAACGACTTGACGGTAAGAGAAAAAATAATTATACTTAAGCGAAATGACTTAGTTTTATAAAACCAATGTTTTGATAGCAAACACAAGATAATCGCTCTATAGATATCCGTATAACCATATCGTCGGTCTATAATATTTTGGATACAAACTTTTCGATTTTTCTCAAGTAATTTTAGTTCTGATTTTTCTTCATCCAATAAGAAGATGAAACCGATAAAAGTTTTTTTAGTTTTATGTCCCCCCTTATCTTTTTCTAACCATTGGAGGAGGACACATCATACAACTCACATATGTTAAAGTTTTTTTTTTTCAGGCGTACAAACATTTTTACATATTTATGTAAATGGTGTACACTGTCGGGCCATCATTCTGTCTCTTGTAAAGTTATAACGTCACATCCTCAAGTTTGAAGCACTTAATGCAAGGTTATATCTCACCTCGAACGTGTTTTAGTGAAAACCTAATTCGTTTTTCTTTAATCAAGAAATTATGGGTTTAGTTTAGGTCAATAAAT
The DNA here is from genome assembly GCA_964056655.1 of Arabis hirsuta. NCBI lineage: Eukaryota > Viridiplantae > Streptophyta > Magnoliopsida > Brassicales > Brassicaceae > Arabis > Arabis hirsuta. The sequence continues at coordinate 47,072,879 of OZ053299.1, forward strand.
TTTTTTAGATCGAATAATAGATCAACAAATAAAACTAGTCATAAATGGTTAGATCATGATAATTAGATATCAATATGTATTATATATGAAAACATATTGTATGGTCCTTTATCAAAAAAAACATATTGTATGGTCTACAACATATATAGATCATATACGAGATAAGATAAGAATTATAATCGGCAAATTCAACAACTTTAGTCTTATTCATGTCGAGATAAGATAAGAGCCATAAATAGCAAATTTCAACTACTTTAATTTCATTTATGTGAAGATGGAGATGTGGAATTATAGGACTCTTACAAATTATCATTTCGGAATATTGATTTGATTTCTTCATTTGCACAAAATAAATAAAAATATTTGAAATGTAAAAATAAGATGACGAAAGAAGGAAAGTGGGTGACAAAGACAAGTTCCACGCAAGTGAATGGGGTGATGGAAAGTGAAGAGGTCACATGGGAATGCTTTCTGATTGGGCTTACGTGTCGTCTCCCTAATAATCCTTTTTCTTTGGACCGCGCTTCTCCTTTTGCCACGTGTCCTCTTACCTTCCCTCCTTCTCCGGGCCTCACCTTCCTTCATATTCCCACTTTGACTTTAGATACCGTTTCTTTCTGTTTTAATTTTGTCATTCTAAATTTTAATTGGTTATTTATTTTATTTTTAATTATCTAAATTTATTATCATTATTTTAATACAAGTTATGAAAATTATTACATCAACACTCAAATTTTCTTTGAAATGATTAATTATTTTTTTAATTCAATGAATTGGTTATTGATTAGTAAAATTAATATATATGAATTGGTTATAATTATAGTAAAAATGAAATTATGTATAAATATAAAGAGCGTTTACGATGATTTACACAACCTCATTTTTGTTTGTTATGGATAAATCTTGTTAGGTTTGGGCGCGGATCGAATATCTGAAAAAATTTAATATTTGTGATTCGATTTGTTTTAGACAGATATCTAATTTTTCGATTTGTTTTGGTTCGAAATTTTTTAGATATTCGGGATGACGGATATTCGGATCTTTTCTGGATATTTACGGATATCCGGATCTTCGCGGATATTTTTAAACAAAAAAATAAATATAAAACACGATAATATTTTTTTTCCAAAAAAAAAGTTTTAATATAAGATTTAAACTAATTAATCAATAACTATATGAAATGAGTCTAATTTTATTCGATAGATTATTTAAAAAATAAAAAGTGAAAGATTAAAACAGTAAAAAATGAAATATATATTTTTATTTAAGAAATATAATTCAAATAAAGTTATTATCTATCTATTTTACTATAAATATATTCGCCAAATATATTTAAAATTCAAAAAATGTAAATATACGTCATAAATTTATCATATTATATATATATATATATATAAGTAATATACGGATCGGATATTCGAATTTTTAAAATTAGTATTTGTGATTTGTTTCGAATCGAAACGAATACCGAATCGAATCAAATTTAACAGATAATTGCCCAGCCCTAAATCTTATAGTCTAAGTTTTAAAGTTTTCAATTTTCGAGTAAAATGTACGGATGTTAAAGAAAAACTTGACTTTTACTTCGATCAACATCCATAACGATGTTTATATTGACATTAAATGGGTAGATGTTGCTAGTTTAAATTATTTACTTATTTTATTGACATGTGTAACGTATGGATCGTTTAAACTTTAAACCTATGGTCCCTATACGATATATGTATATATATACGATTTGGAGTTTGTTTACTATCGTCTTAATATGGGATTCAAGATAAAAGACAAAAGGGGTAATTAATGTGAGATAGGGATTCAAACCCAAGCATCAATGTCAAACCCTAGTTTTAAAGTAACGATAAAATCAAGGGTACAGTCGTCGTCAATTAGGGTTTCTTTCTTATATGTATTAAGACTATATATATAGAGTCTAGAGATATATTCATACATATATAGCAAGAAGACGAAAAAAGTGAAAATCATTTATAAACTATGTGAAAGAAAATGCGCATATGACCCGGGATAGATTCCTTTACTCATATGCTTTTGAGTTGGGACTTACGATTTATTTGTCCTTTTTAATTGTATAATAAGCTCTTTAGATAAAGTAATCCGACTTAATTATCACTAAAGCAAAATGATTAAAAGAATTAAATGTCATGTTTATCCCAACATTTGCCATCCTTGTTTCCCGTACTTCCAACTCTCTAAGTGCTTTGCGTAACAGATAGATAATTGGGTAGAAAGATTCCATACGTTTTTGCTTTCTTTAATCAAAAGCTTATCTATCAATTAATCAACAAATTCGTACTCTTAACTATTGTATTATATATTCTGATTGTGCTGGCGACTGATTATAAAAGTCCATACTTTTTTTTTTTGGTCGAAAAAAGATTCCATACGTTTCTGTTTTGTTAATACCTGACTGTGATTTGCAATATAAATGGTTTGTACTAAGTTAAATAAACCATGTTTAAATCCGGAGATATTTTTTCTTAACTAATTTTTTTTGTCACAAACACACTTCACAAACTACTCATTATATGATTACAGAATCAGATAAACAGTAGGATAACGAAGTACTGATTATAGAGAAAATTGCCTTCTTTACCCGAGCGTTTTCTAGCCAGTAGATCTGCTTTATTGTTCATTCCCCGAGGATAATACATCAAAGTAAAGTCTGGGAATATCCCACGTAAAGCTTTCAACTCATCCAATTTGGTTTGGAAATGCGGCCAATTGATCGGGTCTGCCATCATAACGACCAACTCCTGGGAATCCGTGACAAACAGTCCACAGTACTCTTGAAAGCGTTTCTATCATTCTCATATCAATTTATTTCAGAGTCAAGAGTTTGAGATATGTAAAATTAAGAATGGATTAAGACATCCACCACCAATTTAGTTAATTAATTTATAATATTACCAAGAGTTTTTAACTAATTTATAATATTAATTTAGTTGCAATTGGATCGGTCCATGTTATTATTTACAATTCAGCAATTTAGAAGAAAAAAAATAAAGTCGACAATGCATGTAAATAATCCGAATGTCACTAAATTAATGAGAAGTACGTAGATGAAAACTGACCAATAGTGACCCCTAAGTTACGCCACAATTTAGGGGATTGCTCAGTAATAATCAATTAATTCTCAAATGTAATTTTCTCGGAAACCTTACCCAGGGGATGTTTTTCTTTTTTTGGCTAAAATTATCAAACAAATAACCAAGTCTCAGTTAAAAACGTCAAAGTTAACCAAACCCACTGTTCATAGATAATTAGTCGGATGATCCTTTTATTTTTGAACAGAGTCGGATGATCCTTGAGAGACAAAATACGAAAAAAAAGAGAGTCAGAGTTGAACGTTTCTAAAATACTAAATAAATCCTAGAATTAACTATTCTAAAAATCTTGTTTACCAAAAAAAAAATTATTCAAAAAATCTGAGAGTTAATTATTCTAAAAATTATGTAGTCTACAATTGGAACAACATTTCATTTGCAAAACCATTTCCGGTGTTTACAATATGTAAACTATACCCTTTATTTTAACGGTTCAATCAGTTATTATATTTCACTATACATACACAGTAGCATCATTTTTATTACTATTAACAATGTTTTATTTCTCAAAGGAAACTCAACTTTGTTTTGAAACGTTGTCGACTACTGTAAAGTTTGTTTAAGAAAAATTAAAAAAAATGCCAAGTAGCACTTTTCAAGTGTCGTTTTTTAAAAAAACAACATTTTCAAAATATTTGCAAAATACTATTTTTTAATTTTTTTTTTATTATATCATTTATGTTTAGGTTAATTATGTTGTATTAGAGTTTAATTTTGAAGGTTTAAAAGGTTTTAGGGGTCAAACTATTTTTTAGAATTTAGTATAATTTTAATATTTAGACTTTAAAAATTCAAAAATAGTGGCATTTTTGCAAATAAATACTCCTAAATTATATTTTTACAAATATATAGGTATTTTTGTAATTGTCTCAAAGTGTAAACCTAATTAATTAAGAAACATCACCGAGAAAATTAAAGCGTTCTCTACTTTTTGGTGATTTAGATACTAATATTGGTTTAGAAGATAATAGTTATATATACGTTCACAATCCCTTAAAATAAAGAAAAAAACGTAGCAAAATCTGATAGGTCACGTGGATCCACATCGTCCGCTCGTATAAATATTACTTCGAGCTGTATTCTTGTTAACATCGTCCTCTTGTGTATAATAAACATGGACCAACTTTAAGCACATGATAACAAGTTAACAACTTATGTTAATCATAAATTCAGAATAAGAGTTTAAATTTTTTTTTTTTTTTTAGAAAGGAGAGTTTAAATTAATTATTATGTAGTATTATTAATTAGTTATTTTACTTACGATAATGTGAAAACGAGTGTCGTGCTCTGGCTGCCACATTTGTCTCTAGCGCAAAGAAACTTTGTCGGAATTTTTTTTAAAATGTCTTAGATCCAACAACACTGGAGTGGGCTTTTTTTCTTAATTCTACGTTATTGTTTTGTTTGATAACGTTTTGCCGACTCTGATATAATTTATAGTCAGCACATGCAAATCAATTTTTATATCGCGTAACATATATGATACTACTAGACTCTCAAGACAAAACCACCCAATTCTTATTGAATTATATATTCCAAGCAACGCTCTATGCCATTTGGAGAGAACTTAACAAAAGGCGATATCGGGAAACCTTCTCTCACAGCCACACATATCATCAACTTCATTGATAATCAAGTTCGAAACTGATTGGCCACATGGAGACCACCGTTTCGAAGATTAGATGGAAGCATAGTTCGGCTTCCGATGAATCTATTCTTTATAAATTAAAAGTATAAGATTATTTCATATTCAGAAACATTTGATGTAAAAGTAAATGATACATTTGATGTAAAAAACGTTTTTTTCTTTTTTTGGAAATAAATTTGACATTCAATTAAAAAAATATATATATATATATATATATATATATGCTACAACGATAAGAGATGTTTCAGTATTTCAAAATTTGAATTGATGGATTGTTTAAATATTCATATAAACACAATTCTTAACAAATATGATTTTTAAGGTCAGCTGCAAATTGAAAACCGAAGTGGGATGAAAAACCCTAGCCTTCAGAAAAAAGGTGATTTGATTTTTTTTTCTCTCTGATGTCCGGTGTTTTTGCTGGCATCGTAAGAGGGAGAGAGTTGTAAACTAGTAGAGTTTCTATGGTCGACATGAAGTGTAAGGGATGTCTAGGAGTTTTTGGTCAGAAGACGATGTGATGTTATTTGCCGTCTGTTTTTATGAGTTATTGTGATTCCATTCATTAGATTTAGTTTTTTTGGGTGAAGTTTTAATTGAAGTTTTTTCTCTCATACAAGATCTATGGTTTTCTTTAGTTTCTAGTAAATTCTGGTTATATATTTGATTTAAATTTTGCAATTCAAAATTGTTCAACGGCGGCTTCATTGAAACTAACTCGGAACAAAGTTGACAAAGGCAATCAAAGAAGAATATTTATCTAAATTAAGAGAATTGTTTTATGTTTATCGTAATAGATATTGGAAGTCCGGCTGCTATTGTGGATTCGGGAACACTTAATTGTCTACTTTCGATTCCAAACAAGATCATCTTGACATCATTAATGTGTCGTCAACAACTATTTTCTTCAATTAATTTTTAGTGCGAAAATGGCCATTAGTTTCTCTTTATATCGTATTTGTTGAACTTATTCATTGATGTAATTTGTTTTAAATTCGTTTCAATAAAATAAATTGTTCAGAAAAAGAAAAAGAAAAAAATGGGTCAGCTGCAAATTAGCTTGAGAATTACATGGCCCGTAATCTTTCAATTTTCGTGCAGTGTGAATGTGTGATGATGACAACATTAGGGCCCAAAATTATGGGCCGTTTTTAATATGAAGCCCATACCTCACGAGCTAAACGACTTCGTTTAGGCTGATAACTCCTATGTATGTCCAAATGGTCAAATTGTTTCTTAATTTTGTTTACTGATTAACTAGAGGTGTGAATCATGTGATTGCAAAACATGAAAGAAAAATATATAATTGTAGGACTAAGAGCAGTGGTTTTAGAAAGGACACATTTACAGTTTTCACAATCTGATTGGAAAATGTAAAAATGCTTTAAAATGTAGAAATTTTCTCCAGCCTTTGTCATCACATCAAACCACTACTTATCCTACCAAATTTTTAATAACCAATTTCACTTTTTGGATTTAGAGGCAACAAATTGAGTATATATAGAACTCGAATATATCACAGAGAAAACAAAAATCAAAACAAGTTATATGATTTGGCATCTGATATAAAACACCTAAGTTTGGCTATATACATCGTGGACAGTGCATAGTAATCCAAGTGAATCAGTTATATGTTCTTGTTTATTTATGAAATGTTTGGAATCCGTCATCGCAATAAGTTACCTATTTAATTGATTTGATTCCTAAAATATGCTTCCAGTATAATAGGGTAATCAGAGGGAGTAGAGGAAATGTCACATCCAGACGATGTTGCTTTTGGTTTCTTCTGGTTTTGTGCTCCAATAAAAAGCAATTAGTGAATTATATTAAAGTTTAAACCGAATAAAATAAGACAAACCACCCTTCTTTTTTGGTAATTTGTTACTAATTCATGTGTTCATCTAGAAGGTCAACGAGTGTGACATAAGATTGTATGATTTAGAAGCATCGTTGTCAAGTTAAATTTTAAATTGTGAAAACTGAAAAAGAACGATTCCATCTAAACGTCGTTTTATCAACTCTTGTGGACACCAAAACAAACTTTTTGAAACGTAATGGACTCCTATTAGTTGAAAATACTTGAGAAAATATAAATTTATCAATTAAGTAACGGAAACATCTCACAACGATTATTATATTACAAAATGTTAATTATTTTTGTACAACAATACTAATTATTCAACATTACCACAGCAAATTAGTTGAGAAACATAAACCAAAGAACATTATTATATTACAAAGCGTTTTTATAAATAATATAATAATGTTTTTTTGCTTATTTATTACAATCGAAATTATACTAATCAAGAAACGACACGCAACTTCAACTACTAATTATAGAGCTAAAGAAACGGTAAGCATTTTTAAGCACCACGTGCTAAGTCCATGTAACGTGCCAAAAACCGTTCACACTCCACCGTGACTTTGCAAAGCGACTCGTGCGCGGAACCACCACCATCGATGCTCAATGACATCTCCGCCGTGTCTCTCAACTTCTTCACTTTCATTCTCATCTCCTCACCTTCCTCCTCTGCCATAACTTTCCTCACTACCGCCTCAATCTCCGACCTTGAAATCACCTCCGAAAAAGTATCCACACGGACGGCGATTCCAAGTTCGTCGCTGAGCAAAGCTGCGTTCATACCCTGCTCGGCAAAAAGCGGCCATGCGATCATCGGAACGCCGCTAACGACGCTTTCTAGCGATGAGTTCCAACCGCAATGGGTCAAAAACCCACCAACGGCCTGATGGGCCAGGATTTCAGCTTGTGGTGCCCATGATTGCACCACAAGACCTCTATTACAAGTACGAGTCATAAACCCTTCAGGTAAATATGCTGGTGTGCTGTCTTTGGTTTCACTGCGGTTAACTGTGAAATACTCACTGAAAGACGAGCCGTCAACAGGCGGTCGAACCACCCATACGAACCTTTGCTCGCTCTGCTCGAGCCCCCACGCCAATTCGGTTAATTGTTTAGTTGTTAGAGAACCACCACTACCAAAAGAAATGTAGAGAACCGATTCATCTGGTTGTTCGTTCAACCAATTCAAAACCGGGTGATTGGTCTCCGATGACTCTACCGGTCTACTTAATGGACCAACCGGGTAAACTGGTACACGAGCGACACGGCCCAATAGCTTGGGGTCTTGAAGAGATTTCAATGATTTGGGCTCCATCTCTTCCCATGTATTAACCAAAATGCCATCAGCCTTTGGGTAAGCCAGACCGTATTGAACAAAATCCCGGTACAACGGTTCGTCGGGAACCAGGTAAGCGTCCATAGTATCTTTGTATCGAACCGGTTCACATCCCGGTATCTCAAGCGGTTTTCTTTGTAGTATGTACTCTTCCCTGATATCTTTGTCCAAGGTTGGATAATACATAGAAACGCCAAGAAAACGCGCGTTTGCAGCGATTAGCACATAAGTCAACATGTTGAATTCAGGCGCGAGACATAAAGCATCGGTCCCAAACAAGTCAACGATCAGAGCCGTTGGTTTTTGATGCATCGCAGCGATCTTGGAGCGGAGGAGTGGAACCGCTTCATGCATAATGGCTCCGATCTTGGTCACCACGTGGTCTGCGGGGTCCACTAGATCGGAAATGTCCGGTGACGGAAGATTGACGACGTCAACGTCGCTGGTTGAGTCTAGGAACTTTGACTGAGCGGAGGCTGCGTCGGTTTCGAGGACGAAGACGGTGACGTGGAAGCCGTGGTTAACAGAGAGGCGTTTAGCGAGCTCGATCACCGGGATGACGTGGCCCATTCCGGGACTGGAAAACATAGCGGCGTGTGGTTTTGTGATATGCATTGCGACTACTTCTTCACTGAACTACTTTGATTTTATTTTTCAGAGAAATTGTTTTTTTTTGTGTGTGTGTGTGTGTTTGATTGGTGTCTCTATGATAGTTGCTATTGGGTTATTTATAGCCAATTCTGTAATAACGTGCTCATCTTGTTAAAAACGATAATTGTAATTAACTTGGTTATTAAAATAGGATAGTTTGTATTAGTGAGGTGTATTTTTTGTTATTATAGGAGTTCAACCGCCGGTTTAGTCGGTTTGTGTGTGAGGTGTATTTTTTTGTTTGTATCCTTTGTATGAAACAACGGTCTTAAGGGTGCACATGGTCTTACAAATATATTAAATGAGGATTAGTAAAATAATTAAAGATGCTTGAGCAAAATGATAAGAGGACACAGTCTGCTAAGGATGGCTGGACATTAGTTAAAATTAGATTATCGTATCTTGTTTTAATTAGGTCAACAATTAGATTATGCTACCAAAAATTTAAATTGGTCGAAGAAGTCGATATTATTTAGTTTTTTTTTTTTTTAATTGGTAACATTCCGGAATGATAAAGTGGTGGGAAGTGTAAAATAGTTGTATGATGAAACAATGTAATGATTTATAAATATATACCTTTTTTTATACTGTGAAATTTGCAAAAAGAAAAACTTATATGGTTAAAGGGGAAAAAATAGTCAGCAAGTGGAATGATGATACTTAAATAGAAAAATAGAAAACCAAGGGAAGGTGTAGAATGTAGATCCTTAAGATTATGCTACGCTACATAAGATTATTTTAAAGGCTATAGTGCTAAAGATTATGCTCTATACTCTTTATACCAAAATATATCATTCTCTACATGATGTCCTTCATGCTCCAATAATATGTTACATTTAGAGTTTAATTGGAAAAAAAATTCGTCGGATCGATACATATTTCAATTATAAAGATCATATATTATAAGGAAGATATCGTATTGTCGGTGTTAGTAGACTGTGTTTTGTTACGGATTGAACAAAGTGCAGTGCACGATGGCCATTGGTTGACCATCTTGAGAGTTGGAGTAAAGACCAGTCGGAGTCTTTGTTTTTACTTTTAGTACTATCCACCATTATTCCATTCACTAACACAATTTTAATTACAATCTACACGGATAACCTAAATATAAATTAAATATAGTTTACAGTTGTCAGAAAATAATATGAACACATGCAGCTTAGTTTAGTTTCTTGTTTCGTTTATGAAATAAATATTATAAACCGGATTTTATCATGATAATACAAGAACAATATACTAATACAAACAAGGGATTAGGTAATGAGCTTTTCTTTAACTTGGTAGATTCAAGTATATCAAGTAGATGGTATCACAGAAAAAATCATTTTATATATAAGATTAAAAAAACATTTAAAGTTGCAAAAGAAAAAAACATTTAAAGAAGATCGTATTAAATGATCGTATGCATATAATTTAGCTATTCCGATATTAAGTAATGGAAATTAATTAGCTTATGTAGATAAGAATAATAATGAACCAAAGATTTTGTATAACTTTTTTTTTGGGTTTAAATGTTAAGAGAAATGTTAAGAGATTTTGTATAACTTTAACGTAAATAAGAAAGAGTTAAGCTAAAAAAAGAATAAGAGAGAGTCCAAAGTCCATAAAACCAAGATTTTGTATAACTTTTGTGTTGATAAGAATGCGAACCAATTTTTTGTATAATTTTTTTTTTTGGTTTAAACGTTTGAGAGAATTTTGTATAGCTTTAACGCAAGTAATAAAAAGTTAAGCTAAAAAAAAAAGTGAGAAAAAATCTAAAGTCCCTAAAACCACTTCGAGTATTTTTTTTGAGCTTAGATGGAAAGAGATCTTGTATAACTTTAACGTAAATAAGAAAGAGTTGATCTAAAAAAAGAGTAAGAAAGGGTCCAAAGTCCATAAAACCAAAAATTTGTATAACTTTTTTTTAATTATTTAAATGTTAAGAGATTTTGTATAATTCTAACGTAAGTAAGAAAGAGTTAAGCTAAAGAAAAAGTAACAAAAGTATTCACTATTTTTTTTTGTCGTTTGAATTTATGAATTTATTTTATATTATGAAAACTGTTACAAAGATAATTCTATCATATATAATTCAACTCAATTTTTATAGATTTACCACATACGACACTATCTGCTTTATATTTTTTATGGACATGTTTTATCTATAATACAAAAAATAAAGATGAATGACTTCACTTACACAACACTGGATAATTCATATAAATTTGCTATTATTAATATGCGTAATTGTTAATAAATCGCATTATATATAAAAATTGAACTCAATATCTCATGATATAGAAAAATTAATTAATTTTTAACCATTTGACAAAAGGTTTACACAATATTAGTAAGTATTTACTATTTACGAAAATTATATACATGTGAAGAGATAATGATTGTGATTGTGAAAAAAAAGTGAGATATATAATTGTCTGTATTTTTTACATTAAATAACAAAATATCGATAGATGATTGGTTCCTCGCACGATCTAGCTACCACCTCAATTGTCCTACATAACACAATTTAATTTAATATGATATATTTATATTTATATTATGATCATCTGTGTTGTGCAAATATCTTTTGAGGAATTCCATAGAAAAAATGACCAGTTAATCACCACAATATCGGACTCACGTTGAAGATGGCGGTGGATCGCATGCCCAGTGATATTTTTTCTATTTTAAATATACTCGTAATTAATACTGACCAGTTATATTTATACACCTCACTGGTAAAGAAATCATATGTATGTTCTATCGAAAAATGGTGAAAATCTTTTAGAGAAATAAAGATAAAAAATAACAGTACAATAAAAAACAATGTTACCACTACTCGTAAGTCGTAACACCAATATATTTACTGTTTCACTAAATAGTTACGAAAAAAGTACAAACTATGATATTATGATATAAAACAACTATTTAATACTGTAGTATTGTTTTTTGAAATTAATTACAAATGTATTTGTATGACATGGTTTCTCTGCCACGGGAACATATAGAGCTAAAATAATCTTCAAAGTGACAAACAAACATGTATAAAGTTATCAAAAGGAGAAAAAGAACATGTAAGCGGTTATAGTTTAAAAAGAAAATCATCAAATTAATCACTTTTCCTCCCTAAAAACCGTACTGTTTTTTTTTCCGAAAATATAAATCAGATTACGGGTTTTTATATTCAAGATCAATCCACTAAAAACTAAATGCCCATAGGATGTCATAAAATATGCTCACTCAAAGAACATTATATTATTTTGGCGTTTAAAGAAAATTCTCAACTAATCGTACAATTATTAATGGACCACACTCTTGTTGAGAATTTCCGCTTCTTATATAAGATGTTCTATGACCAAATTTAATTGATTTATTTTCCTGCTATCTCCGTCATTTCGATATATTATCGTTGTTCTCTAGTAAAGATTTTTTTTTTGTTTTCTTACGTCTCTAGTAAAAAATACATAACTTGTAAAATGGTAAGTCAAGACATTAAAAAAAAGTTCAAAATGTATTGAAATGGCTCTAGCCTATAGTGAAGGAAGACATCAGATTAAATCATAATCAATTGCAGTTGAAACTTACCCTTTTTTGTTGTTTTGTCGACAATTACCGCTTACTTTTTATATTATATTATTATATACATGTTTTGTAACCAAATTTCTTCTCACGCTATCTCCGTAATTACGTAATATTATTCCGGTGATCTCTAATGAAACAAAATATATAATTTTTAAAATGATAAGTCAAGGCTAGAACGATCTCTTTCTTACGTAAATACAACCTAAATCATATCATATCATGTCTGACTTCGGATTGATAATATACATTCCTTATAGTTTTGCAGCTAAATTATTTGTTTGTCGTCCATCGACTCAAATGAATAATTGATATATCATTGATGTCGTTAGCAAACACTAAACAAGATAAAGTAAACTGTAAAAAAGCGGTCCAATTGATCCACCATATGTCACAATGTTACGTAGTAAAAACAAATCTATTATTAAATTATCTCATATCGAAAATGGAGATCATACAACACTAATATATGAGATATGAACATCTCCATTTGTAACCAAGTGTGTTTGGCTATTCTTAAATTCCTCTTCCTTATGTCACCATATTAGTGTGTCCATATATTACTGTTAATTATGTACGTATAAGATTGAAGTTTGGATCATTCTCTAAAATGATTGTAAATCTATTTTGTTGTTTAATGCTTCTATCAAGTGAAAAATATGATGATATATTTTACTTTAGCTTGTGTTGATAGATTAGATTGATTGTTTGGCCCATATATACACAGTTCATTTTTAAACTTATCACATATGACCAAAAAACGTTTGCATAATTTTGGTTGGAGAATCTTTTATACATTAATTGAGAAGTAATTTTTTTAAATTTATTTATATGTCATCACAAGAATCATTCTAACCAATTTTATTATGATATGGTTTCAAAAAAATATGACGTGACAAAAATGAATCAAAACAATATTTTTTATAAAATTTTATTTAACTATGTTTACATTTCTTTCCATAAATAAATAAAAAGAAATTTTAAATAATATTTTATACTAATATTTACGTCTTTCATTAAGAAAATGTTTTTTTTGTCACAATAAAATTTTAGAACATTTTTCATATAAATATATTTTTACTGATATTTATAATAAAGACTTAACAAGTTTTTAAAGAGATTTTATTATGTTTTGTGACAAAAACTTTTCAAATTTATAAAAGCAAATATATATATTCTTAAAAAAAAATTATAATACAAGACAATTTGAAAATAACAAAATCATTTGATATAAATTGTATATAAATTTGTATATTTTTATATTCAATATAACTTTAAAAAAATCAAAGGTTATATATTTAGGGACAATTGCAAAAATACCACTTTTGGTATGTCCATTTTCAAGAATGCCATTTAGGGGTGTCTATTTGCAAAAATACCACTAATTATAGATTTTTAAAGCCTAAATCTTAAAATTATAAACCCTAAAAAATGTTTTGACCCCTAAAATCACTTAAACCCTCAAAACTAAACCCTAATACAACATAGTTAACCCAAACATAAATAATATAATGAAAAAATATTTTTGAAAAAATATTATTTTAGCAAAGATTTTGAAAATGTGACATTTTTGAAAAGTGACTTGAAAAGTGATATTTCTTAAAATTTCTCTATATATTTTACATGCTAATATTTTAAAAACTAATATTCAACTTTTATATTTAAAGAAAATCAGATTAACATTGTCATATTATATTTAATGTTTAGTAAAAAAAAACACTATGAAAAGTTCAATATGAAATAAAAAAGATCACACCATAAAAAATCTGTCAATGAATGAAATTGATTTCTAATCCGTTTTTGTATAACAAAATATGAAAAGTGTAAGAAACGTTAACAATAATAATAATAGAAAACAACAAAAGTTTGGAAAACAAAAGAAGAGGAAAACGTAGTGTACTTGGTTTATGTTGTATGAATAATTTATTATTAGAGCTTTTTATGAAAAGTTGCTCACATTAATTTTTTCATATTTCGATGTCGAATTCAATTTTTATTTGTGAAAATGATTAAAAAAATAATGATCAAATAGGAAATTCAATTTTTAATGAAAAGAATCTCAATTTTTGATAATAGATTGTACAGTCCAATATATTAAATTATTATATATTTTATTTGATACGTTTACGTATATAAAATAATAAAATGGTAAAACTAAACTTCCAAAAAATTATATTATTAACAAAAAAAAGTTACAATAAAATATCAACAATAATGTCTCTAATAAAAATAAAAAAATGATAAATATAAGTTTTTAAATAAAAAAAGTAAAATTGTAAAATTTTAAAATTTTAAAAATAAAAATTATAAATAAATTATTCGCGCGTGTATGCGGAATAGTCACCTAAAACAAAACGAAACAGAATTCTTATATGAACCGTACTTAAACCCGGCCCACTTTAGTACGGCTTCTCCTGACGCAATTAGAATATTAAGTAGGCCTATTAGTCTTAAGCCCATTAGAATTATGCTTTGGCCCATTAGTTTCAAGCAACGAGAAACGGCGTCGTTTGAGAGTACGTGATCGTCAACGCTTGTTGCTAGGCTACGATCATCGTCTTCGTCTACTTCTCTCTCTAGTGGTCACTCACTCCACATTCGAGGAAAAAAAACCCTAGAAAGCCAAAAAATGATGAATCTCTCGAGATCCGTCGCTCTGATCTCTTTGTTCCTTCTTCCGTTACTTAGCTTCTCCTTCTCCGTCGATAATCCGACGGATCGGCGAGTTTTGGTTCTTCTCGACGATTTATCTCTTAAATCTTCTCATTCTATCTTCTTCAATACTCTCAAATCCCGTGGATTCGATCTCGATTTCAAATTAGCTGAAGATTCGAAGCTCGCGCTTCAACGATACGGCCAGTATTTGTACGATGGGTTGATCATCTTCGCCCCGTCGACAGAGCGTAAGATCTTCAATCTCTGTGTTTCCTGATCGATAGTTTTGTATGCATTTGGGAAGCGATTTGGTCAGTTTTTTTGTTCATTTCCTTGTGCTTAGGTTTTGGAGGATCATTGGATTCGAAATCTATTGCTGATTTCGTTGATTCCGGTCGTGACTTGATCTTATCGGCGGATACTTCTGCATCTGATCTGATTCGAGGGATTGCCACAGAGTGTGGGGTTGATTTCGACGAGGTTGGTCTCTCAGTGTGTGGAATTATCTTCGTTTTGTTGGAACAAAATGCGACATAGAATTTTAATTTATCAGCTATTTGTTTCCTTAGGATTCTTCAGCTATGGTTATAGATCATACCAGCTTCTCCGTCTCTGATGTTGACGGAGACCACACCTTGATTGCTGCCGACGATTTAGTGAAATCCGATGTCCTTTTAGGAAAAACCAAGATTGAGGTAACTTCCCATCTTTCTTCTAGCTTCAGGTTTGGTTTAGGATTTAGGAGAATGTATGAAAATTTGGGGTGTTCCGTGTTGGGGGCTTCTGGTTGGGACACTTTCATTCTGTGTTTGTTTTTTTGGATTACAGGCTCCCGTGCTCTTTAAGGGGGTCGCGCATTCGTTGAACCCTACCAACAATCTGGTGAGTCAAAGAACATGCATGTTTCGTTCATTGAGGTGATGAATTACTATGCCTTGATGTGGGAATTAAATTTTGCCAATCCATGCTTCATACCCCATTGCTAGGTTTTGAAAGTTCTTTCAGCCTCTCCCTCAGCTTATTCTGCTAACCCAAGCTCAAAGTTGTCAAGTCCCCCCCAGCTCACTGGGTCTGCAATTTCACTAGTGTCGGTCATGCAGGTTTGGCTCTCGTCTGTATCCAGATATATGCACCCTTGGATAATTCGATGTTCCTGTGAAGTCTGAACCAGATATATGCATCCACTTCTGAAAATTATTTTCATTCATTGCGTTGAGTTCATAGATTTTGATGTATTTTTTAAACTGCAGGCCAGGAACAATGCTAGAGTTGTGATCTCAGGCTCTTTGCAGCTGTTTAGTGACAGGTGAGCAAATGTTTGATGGTATTACTCCAGCTAATTCATGCATATGGATGTTTCTGATACAGAGATTTGTTTGCTTGAGACAGGTTATTCAGATCTGGTGTCCAGAAAGCAGGGAGCCCGAACAAGTAAGTAGACACATATTCATCGAATGAAACTTTTAGTTCGCATGATCTGTAGCTACAAAGATTTATGGATCCTTTTTTCAATGATAGATGTTGCATTACGTGTTGTAAGAAGATTGACTGATCTTATGTAAAACTTTTCCAGCTACGAAAAATCTGGCAATGAACAGTTTGTGACTGAACTAAGCAAATGGGTCTTTCACGAAAGGGGCCATCTGAAGGTATATGCAGAGTCTTTTTCACCTGTTTTTCTCTCTCCTCCAAAGTTTATATTCTACAGAAGTTTGTTCAGTTAGTCACCTCTTTTACCTTCATTGGTACGTTCCTCACTTATCTTCTGTGTCCAGGCTGGTAGTCTTGTACACCATAGGGTTGGAGAAACAGATGTGCCAGCAATATATAGAATAAAGGATGACCTGGTATGTCTTCTACATCTTATGATCCACCTAAAGTTCTGTGCTTAGGTGATACGCTCCTGGTATTTAGTGGGAATCTGCAGCAAGCTTTTAATGTGGCATATCATGGCAGGAATTTTCTGTGGAGATATTCGAATGGTCAGGGAAAAGCTGGGAACCGTATGTCGCTGATGATGTTCAGGTTCAGTTTTACATGATGAGCCCATATGTGTTGAAAACCTTGTCAACAGACAAGAAGGTGACTTATCTCTGAGCTCTAAAACTGAGTCTTCTCTATTTTTTTCAATTATAAGTTGCCTTCAGTTTTAGAAGTTAGCACTTAGCCTGCTTTGTTGCGTCCTTTGCAGGGTCTGTTTCATACATCTTTCAAGGTTCCTGATGTCTATGGTGTATTCCAGTTTAAGGTTGAGTATGAAAAGCTCAGCTACACTACATTATCTCTTTCGAAGCAGGTCAGTAACTATCTCTTAGTGTTAAACTCACTTCCCAAGCGAAGACATATATGATGCTAAAAATGCGGGATTTTGCAGATTCCGGTGCGGCCTTACAGACACAATGAGTATGAGAGATTTATCCCAACTGCATATCCTTATTACGGAGCTTGCTTTACTACGGTAAAACCTAAATCGTTCTCTCTTAGTATCTTTTTTCGCACACACACTCGCACATACAATACTGATAAAGCTACGCTCTTAATAAAGCATAATCTTTTTGTTCGTCAACGCAGATGGCTGGTTTCTTCGTCTTCAGCTTCGTCTACCTCTACCATAAGTAGAACCCTTAAATGGTTTTTCCAGTCGCATGAAGTAAGCCAAACCTCCATATTTTAGACAGAGAGAAAAAAACATTTTAATCCTGAGACCAATTTTTGTTTGCCAACCATCTGTTCTAGTTGTAGTCAAAGACTTGCGACCTTTGTTTGTTTCCCAGATATTTATGTGAACGCTTAGCATTACACCTTTTCTCTTTAGTATGTCCGAGGCAGGTCACTGGTCAGTGGTCACCATCTATACCCACAATGGTGCGTGTCTGAGTCTAGGGAATAAATATATCATAAGTAACGGGTATATGTGTGATTTAAAAAGTATATCGGTTAATAGTGTGAATAATTAAAATTATCGGGTAGATGGGTGAATAATAAAAAGCAACCGTATTTTTGTAAATAGTCAAAAGTAGTAGCTACATGTGTAAATAACCACTAACCAATGGCATTTGTTTAAATAACAAAAAGTATCAGGTGTCTGTGTAAATAAAATGAAACAAAAGGATGCATGTGGAAAATCAGCAAAACAATTTGGATTTTAGTCCGAATATGCGAAATTAGCTTACATATATAAATAAGAAAAATGATCTGTTCATTGTGTAAATAACTCAACAGATGCGTTAACAACGAATCCATAATAGATTTTTTTTTTCTTTCCCAAATCACTGATCCAGGAATATTTTTAAATTTTAAAACCTTGATATAAAACTTGACTTAAACATTTGAAAACATCTAATTGTTTTAGATAATTTTTATTTTTATTTACATAAATTATGGGGAGAATATTCATACATATGAAGTCGATGAAAAAAAATTGAAATAAAAAAATAGTTCATAAATATTATGGTTGATTAACTAAATATATGCAAATTTTAGTGCCAATAAATATGTTAATAAATATTGTTTTTTACTAAATTTATCTATTAATCATTTCATCATGAATTACAAACACTGCATATGGCATTTACATTATAATTTCATTACTAAAGAATTTCAAAAAATATTATTGATATAATTTAATTCATTTATTTGAGAACAACGTTCTCAATATTAGAAAATTTACCCGTTCTTCTCATAAAAAAAGATAACATTCTATGTTTGGAAAAAAATGATAAAGAGTTTAGGGAGAATATAGATTAAATATAAGAAAATCAAGAGATCTAACAGTCCATTTGATTAATTTGATTGGTTTGTAACAAATTGAAATGAAGTTATGTGATTAGTGTATATTTTAACAAAAAGTATTATATCCAAGCAACTTTCATACAATGTATTTTGTTAGAATGTTGATTCTAGTATTATAGGGCAGACACATAAGACTTTTAACAAAACTCAATTCATTGTTTTGAAACCTAAGAAAATGAATAACGAATTTTAAAAATATAAAGTATAATTCATATATTATTGTAATTACTATTCTATTTTTAAATGCATCCATTGCATATTGCCTAGCGTAAGAATTATGATTCATAATCAAATTAAGAATAAATTGTTGTAGAACCAATCAAATTTAATTTTTATTGCAAATTAAAAAGAGCTTAAGAGGGAGTTTTAAATCTAGGGAAATTTTAACCTTATATTGAATAAAAATACGTTTCGATTATTAAGAGAAACTAGACTATAAGAAAAGAGTTTTAACCCTCACAGACTGAATAAAACTACGAATCAATTTTTAAAAGGAGTTACACCCTAAGATGGGAGCCTTAACCCAAACACAATGAATAAAACGACGGTTCGGCTATAAAAAAATTAGGCTCATACATATATTGTTGCAAACAAAAACAAATTTAAATATGATTTGGCTTTTAGTGAAAATTTCTACAAAAATCCTGGTTTGGTTACTAAAATAATAAAATAAAATATTACTATCGAATACTCATTTTATACTAACAACTTTTTTTTAGAACGTATAGATATATATAAGGAGAAAAATATATATATATGATATTAGGGCTACACCTAAACACACAATATCGATATGATATAATTTTAAAAAAGTTATAGATAATTTCCTTTAGATATACAAATAAGTATGGGAAGTTTACAAAAATATATATATATAGATGAGTATAAAAAAATATTTGAACCGTATAAATCTAAACTAATATTTTACCGTATAAATATAAAACAATAATGCTTGAACCGTATAAATATAGGAATACTATACATGAGAAATTCGAATATATATAAACTACTGGGCCTTATATCATGAATGTTGGTATATGGGCTACTATACTCAAAATTAAACCAATAATTAACCGAACAGATTAATGATATTTGCACGATTTAGTAAGTTCGCAATTTGATATGGTGCGGTTTATAATTTGGTAAATTCATTAAACGTATAATAGTAATTTTTTAAAATTCTGAAAATCACTCTCAAATCGACACATCAGCAAAATGGCTTTTTTTATAAATATAGATAGATAGATCATAAAAATCATGGTATAAGTAAACTAATTTTGGAAAATGTTTTAAATCATTTGCAATAAACACAATCAAGTAGTAGTAGTTAAGTAGAGTTAGGCATGATTAAAATAAAATTTGCTTTCGTGTAAGGCGACTTGACTAATTAACAGTGCGTGGAATAAGTCAAACTCACTTCCAAAATGCTTAAAATCAAAGAGAAGACAAGTCAAAAAGACAGAAGCAACTCAGTTGTTTCTCATTCTCTGCCTCTGCTTCCCCAATCCATCGCTCTCCTTCACCACTCTCTGACTCTGAGAGTAAGCAATAATAGTTCTTGAGCTCAAATCTTATCTCTTCCGGATCAAAACATCGAGTGTTAGGTACTTACTTGCCTCTCTCTTTTTCTCTCCGATCCGATCCCACTTTCAATTCCTGTCTCCGGCTACGAAACCTCTCGTCTTCATTCTCCTAAAGGTCAAACTTTTCTTCTTCAGATCAAGTTCACGATTCTTAGAATCCGGTTTCTTTGGAGGGTTTTGCTCAAAACACCTGTTCCGGATCCTGCTTCGATCTAAAAAGTCAAAACTCTGTCTCTCACTATCCATGTTTGTTGGACTCTTCTCCAAAACCATGGAAGACAAATCAAATTCAAGCAGGAACAGAACCAACAGTCCTCCACTTCAACAGATCCGAACCGACATGGGTTCCTTATACTCTGCTGATCTTACTGATTACAAGTCAGCTTGTAGAGAAGACCCAGATTTACAATCATTCGATTCATCGCTTCACAATCGCACCAACCGAGTCATCAACTCGCTTGCCTCGGGTGCTGAAACTCGCTCTTTATCCTTTGACGCACTCATTGAAGTCTCAGGTTGCTTACTCGAGATGAACCAAGAAGTGGTTAGGTTTATAATCGAAAGCAGAGAAGATGTGTGGGATAACAAAGATTTGACATGTTTAGTGAATGCTTATTTCGATAGTAGCATCAAGACTTTAGATTTCTGTAATGCTGTTGATCATTGTGTGAAACGAGCTAGGATAGGCCAAATGATCATACAATTTGCGGTTAAGCAGTTTGAGATTGAGTCATCGAGGAAAATACCCGTGGAGCCGGGTACTAATAAGTACGCGAAAACGTTGGAAGAGCTTAACAAGTTTAAAGCTTCTGGTGATCCGTTTGATGGAGATTTCTTCATGTTGTTTGAGTCGGTTTACGAGCAGCAGGTTATGCTTTTGGAGGTACTTCATAAGCAAAAGAGGAAGCTTGATAAGAAGCTAAAGAACATCAAGAACTGGAAGAAGATATCGAATGTGGTCTTTGTGACTGCGTTTGTCTCTGTTTTGATCTTCTCTGTGGTTGCAGCCGCTGTGGCTGCACCGCCCGTTGTGACTGCGGTTGCAGCTGCATTGGCGGTTCCGATTGGTTCTGTAGGGAAATGGTGTAATCATCTTTGGAAGAAGTATGAAACCGCTGTGAAAGGACAGAAAGATATTGTTTTGTCGATGAGGATTGGTGCTTATGTTACAATGAAAGACATGGAGAACATTAGAGTCCATGTAGATAAGTTGAAGATTGAGATGGAATCGATGATGCAAAAAGTCGATTTTGCGATCAAGGAGGAAGAAGAAGAGGTGGCTGTGAGGCTCTCGATGCACGAGATCAGTAAGAGGTTCGATGTTTTCACAGAGAGAATCGAGGAAGTGGGTGAAAACGCGACTAAGTGTAGCAAAGATATCACATTGGCGAGAACAATCGTTCTAAGGCATATTCTCAGTTTCCCTTCAAGTTCAGACTCAGAACAAGGAAACTTGTAAGTTGTTTGATTTCCAGTCGAATGTTTCTTTGTTGGGTTTGTGCAAAGTTCGAATCTTTGGCTCACTTTTTACCTTTCTCTTGACCAGGATTGAAGCTATCACATTGTGAGAGATTAGACCATATCAAACCGGTGGTTTTGGGAAGAGGTTTTGTCGTATGTCACATAGCTTATATCTGTTTTGTGTAGCTTTGTATCAGCTCTTGTATACATCTGTATTTGTTATTAGCAGGTGGCTTCACAAACATAATGTATTACACAATTGGAAATAAAATTCAAAGTCGATATTGATGTTTACAAGTATAGTTAATGTACACACTTGTAAGGATTTTTCGGTGTACATTAGAACGGATTTTTCTGTGTACACTTATCGGAATTCCGATCCTTATTGTGTGGCTATATTCTTATATTTAATTATGCTTTTGGTTCTCACAAATTCGTACTACTATATACTTCTATGCCACATCGTTTTTTACGTCTAAAGATTCATGGGTGAAGCTCAAAATATTGTTTACTAGGGACTTCCCACGCAATTTTAAAAATTTAACATTAATAATTTCTAATTATTAATTATTTTTGTATTTAATATGATATAAATTTGGTGTTTATAATAAATAATTATCTAAGTTAGAAGACTAATCATTTGTATCAAAATGTTGGGCATATACAATATTATACATAAAAAGAAATAGATCGTTCATTAATAAAATTTACATAATATTAAAGACAATTTTTTTTTATATCTGAATCAATGTTCACTACGATTTCTTAAAAAAATGTTAGTTATTTTATAGAACAGTGTTACTTATGTGCTTTATATCGTGGTTGGTTTGAATAAATGTGTATATATGGGACTGATTTGAAAGTTATGGATTTGAAATTCATAATGGACTTTTTCTTATTTAAGTCAGAAGCATTTAAAGTTATAAATTTGTAAGCATTATCTTATTGGTCAAACTAATTCTTAATCTTTTGATAAAAAATTTCTCAAAAAAAAAATCATAAACTCAAATTTATTCAATTTATGCTACAAAATATTTACGCCCAAACCAAGTGTCATGTATATTAAAATATCTTTCATATAATCTTCATATAATTTAGTTAATTTTTCCAATATATTAAAACATCTTTTATGATTGGTAATTACTAACTACATATTTACTCTATATATTACTACTCTAACTAGCGTTGCAATCACCAGCCCACTTAAAAATATGTGCGATAGGTCGAATATTTTGAATTGATTATACAATATACACTTGTATATACGTTTTTATGGTTTTTCCTTTTTTTATTAGCATTCTAATCGTGTGCTTTGGGAAGTTCAAAATTTTGACCTTTGACTTGATAGTTGATAAGATTATATTCCTTCCGTTTCAAAATAGTTGTCATTCTACATTTAATTTTTTTCTTTAATATTACTTGTCATTCTGCAATTTCAATAGACATTTATAACTAATTTTCCATTTTTATCCCTATCTTTAAATTTATTAATTACTCATATCAAATAAAACATTATATTAATAAAGGATAAAATAAACTTTTAATATGTTTTCTTAATTTGTGTGAAATCCTCTAGTACGACAAGTAATTGAAATGGAGGGAGTATTAATCACTAGTTGCCTACAATGGTTTTCACTTATCCGACTCGAATATTTTTGCATTGATTATACAATATATACGATGTTGTGTGTTTATGGTGTTTCCTTTTTTTTTATTAACATCCTAATCGTCTGCTCTGGCTACTATTAATCACTAGTTGCCCACAATGGTTTTCACTTATCCGGGTTGAATATTTTGCATTAATTACACAATATATACATTTATTAACATTCTAATCGTGTGCTCTGGCTACTATTAATCACTAGTTTCCACAATGGTTTTCACTTATCCGAGTTGAATATTTTACATTTATTATAATATATAATTGTATATAATATATACACGTGAATATGGTGAAAGACTATTAAAGGAAACTAGCTGACGAAGATTGATCTAAATTAAGTAGTGACAAATATTCACATGCCTAATCCTCATTATCATTTAAGACATACTTCCTTAAAGATGCATGACAGAATTTGCGCCACACGTTAATATGAATATTCACTCGCATTCCACTAACTATATAAACCCATCATCATCATCAAACACATACCACTTCAATCAAAAACCTGAATCTTTTATTCTTCTTTTCGTTCGAAAACCCTAAAAAGCATATTGTTTTTAGTTTCTATGGATACTTTTAAGTCTATATTCAAAGGATATGACAATCTTGCAGAAGCGCAAGATTCAGCGTCGAAGAGAAAGACGATCAAGCGGTTGATTTTGATAGCCGTTTCCACCTTTGTTCTGGTCGCGATTATCATCGGCTGCGCCGTTGGTGTTAGCCAGAAAAATAATTCGAAACCGAGTTCGACTCCCGAGTTGACTCCAGCTGCTTCACTGAAAAGTGTTTGCAGTGTTACTCAGTATCCTGATGCTTGTATATCAAGCATCTCGAAGATCCCGTCGTCTTCAAACACGACGGATCCGGAGAGTCTATTCAAGCTCTCCTTGAAGGTGGTCATGGACGAGCTCGGTTCCATATCCGGTTTACCGAAGACGCTCGCTGATGCGTCAAACGACGAGCGAGTCAAATCGGCGCTAGCTGTTTGCGGTGATCTCTTGCAAGACGCAATGGATCAACTCGTCGAGACGGTTTCAGCTCTGGGAGAACGAGGAGACCTGAAGAAGATGCTAAACTCCATGATGATCGAAGATGTCAAAACGTGGCTCTCCGCCGCGTTAACATACCACGAGACGTGTTTCGACTCCCTCGACGAACTCAAAACAGAGTACACCGAGTCGCTGACTCTGAAATCGGCGATGAGAAACTCCACCGAGTATACAAGCAACAGTTTAGCGATTGTTGCGAAGGTGCTCTCTTTCGGGGTCCCGCAGTTTGATCAGAGACGGCTACTCAATTCGCATCCGAGTTGGGTTAGACCAACGGTGAGGCGGTTACTTGAAGAGAAGATAGTAACTCCGAATGTTACGGTAGCAGCAGATGGCTCTGGCGACGTGAAGACGGTCACCGAGGCAGTTGCGAAAGTTCCCAACAAGAGCAAAACGTTGTTTGTCATATACGTCAAGTCAGGAACGTACGTGGAGAATGTGGTTTTGGATAAAACCAAGTGCAATGTGATGCTGTATGGCGACGGGAAGGCCAGGACCGTTATTTCCGGTAGCAAAAGCAACGGCACTGGGACTCATACCTTTCTATCCGCCACGTTTGGTAACTCTTTCCTCCTCTGCTTACTAAAATTTTCCCATTTTATAGGTTCGTTTAAAAAAACATGATATTTGCGAATTTCACCCTCGTCAGTCTTGTATATACGGACAACTGATTGTTATTTTATAACATTATTTCAATTTTTTCACACTTTATTGTTAATGATGGTACGATTTTACTCTACGCAGTGGTTCAAGGGAAAGGATTCATAATGAAAGACATCGGAATCATAAACACCGCCGGACCAAAGAACGGGCAAGCGGTGGCGCTCCGATCAGGATCCGATTTCTCTGTGTTTTACCGATGTTCGTTCGACGGTTACCAAGACACGCTCTACCCTCACTCCCACCGTCAGTTCTACCGTGACTGTGACATCACCGGAACCGTCGATTTCATCTTCGGAAACGCGGCGGTGGTCTTCCAAGGCTGTAATATCCGACCACGTCAGCCACTCCCTGGCCAATTCAACACGATCACCGCACAAGGCAAAACTGATTCGAATCAGAACACTGGAATCTCGATCCAGCGATGCACCATCTCAGCCAATGGAGATGTAACCGCTGCGACGTATCTTGGTCGTCCGTGGAAAAAGTATTCAAAGACTGTGGTTATGAAATCGGAGATTGGCTCGGTCGTGAGTCCCGCCGGATGGATTTCGTGGGGGTCTAAGGACCCGCCTTCAACTATATTTTATGGAGAGTACAAGAATTCGGGTCCTGGGTCGGATCTAACTCAGAGGATTAAGTGGGTCGGGTATACACCCGTTATGACTGATATTGACGTATGGCATGTTATGGTTTATATGTTTATCCGAGGAATGGAGTGGATACCGGCGACGGGAGTGCCGTTTGATCCAAAGTAATTGACGTATTTTTTGGTTTTTTATTATTATTACTGTATTATTTGGATTTGTTATTTTAAGGTGGTGTTTTAGCTTATGGTTATATTATTTGGATTTGTATTATGTTTAAGAATTTAATATATATTATTTCTTTATTATTCGCTCAGGCTTATGATTCTTTCCCATTTTTTTTTAATATTCCATGGAAAAAATCGTGTATATATTTTATTTTTCATCAAGAATTTGGATTAAGATGTATATAGAAAACCGTACTAAATACATATCACGGAAATTAAAATCCATGAAAATAACCAAAAACATATTCAACTATAGTACTAGGAAAGATGAAATATCAAAATGTTTCTTCATTAAATGTAAAATGATGATTACATATTTTAGCAGAGGATAACACAATTATTGTATATGAAGTAAGGCCTAAAAAAAATCTTCTTCTACGTTCGATTACAAAGGCGATTTGGGTTCCGACTATGTTCCCCGGCGCCGGTTGGCCTCTCGCCTTCCGGTGAGAAATTCTTCTTCTTTCTCCCTCCTCTTCCTTTCTCTACCCCATGGATTCACACTCGCAAGCTTCTCCTCCCCTAAAGATTCCCCCAGATCCAGCACTAATTAGAAACATGGGTCAATTGAAAAATAAAGTTCCAACTCCATATTTGATGTTTACCCAATAAAGAGTAATGTCTCTGTAGTATGAACTTGATATTATTTGATTTTGACATATCAACAAACTCAACCAAGTCGAAATAAATACAATTTAATTATGACAACTTGTTCCATAGAAAAACATATAAAAAAGACCGAATCATATTACGTGTCCATTTACAAGGTTGACTGACTCACCGTTGATTTGGGGATACATATTGGACAGAGACAGAACTTAAGCTCGATATCTTCCTGTCTTGAGCATAAGATTCTGATCAAAGTTTTCTGGTAGTTTTCTCTTTATCTTCAACTCTACTTGATCTTGATCTGTTTGTTTACCTCCTTGCTTTTAATTTTTATTTTAACTTGTCTTATTTCCACTAGTAGTATCAATGGTATTGTGTGGATTCTTCTCTGATCTCTTGAATGGAAGCAAATCAAGTTCTAACAAGAAAGGAACCAACACTTCACCGGTCCGAACAGATATGCGGTCCACATACTCATCAGACCTGAAGTCTTACACATCCGCTTGTCAAAAAGACCCTAGCCTCAAATCCTTTGATTCTTTACTTCACCAACGAACCAACAGAGTCCTCAACTCGCTCGCTTCTCGAGCCCAGGCTCAGTCTTTATCTCTAGACTCACTCATGGAGGTCTACGGGTTTCTGCTTGAACTAAGCCAAGATACTGTAAGTGTCATCATTGAAAGCAGAGAAGATGTGTGGAAGAACAAAGATCTAAGGTCTTTGGTTGATGTCTACTTCAAAAGTACCTCCAAGACCTTAGATTTTTGCAATACCGTCGAGAACTGCGTCAAGAAAACAGAGATTAGCCAGCTTATCATTCGATTCGCGGTGAAACAGTTTGAAGCAGAATCAGTGGACACGGATCTTGGAGGAAGCAAGAAGAAGTATGCGAAAACATTGGAGGAGCTGAACAAGTTTAAAGCCATGGGAGATCCTTTTGACGGTGAGTTCGTGACTCAGTACGCGTCCGTCTACGAGGAGCAGGTTTTGCTTCTTGAGGAGTTACGTAAGCTGAAAGTAAAGCTTGATAAGAAACAGAGGAATATAAAGACATGGAGGATATTATCGAATGTTGTTTTCGCGACTGCATTTGTCTCTGTTCTTGTCTTATCAGTTGTTGCAGCCGCTATGAGCGCACCGCCTGTGGTGAGTGCAGTTGCGTCTGGATCAACCGCACCGATTGAGGTTGTTGGAAAATGGTTTAACGAGATGTGGAAAGAGTACGAGAAAGCTGTGAAGAGACAGAGAGGCTTGGTTTTATCGATGGAGATCGGAGCGAAAGTTAACAATGTAGTGACTGAGAATATTAGAGTAGAAGTTGATAAACTGAGAATCAAGATCTTATGGATTCTGGAGACTGTGGAGTTTGCTGTGGAAAGAGAAGAAGAAGAGGTGGCTACAAGACTTGCGATGCAAGAAATCAAGAAGAAAGTTGATGGTTTTACTGAGAAAGTAGAGGAAGTTGGTGAAAATGCGGCCAAGTGTAGCAAATTCATTGCTTTGGGGAGACTTCTGGTTTTGGGACACATCCTTAGGTTACCCTCTGATTCAAAGGAACCTGTAAATATCATCAATGGCGTTTAAAGACGTTGTTGAGCACTTTGTTCACTCAACACTGTTGTATCATATCATTTGGTTATGGGCTTTTTAAGTCGAGTTTTTCAGGCCCATTTAAAAGGACTTAAAAAACCAAAAAAACAACAAAAGAACTGATGTATAGTCTTCTTTTTTATTGGCATTCTCTTGCATTTTAATATTAAGATTGAACTAATAATTCAATTCAATTAGATTTTAAACCGGATATATTGTTCTTATCATTCTTTTTAGTTGATTGTTAAAATTTTAAACACTCTGATGATATTTTTTTGTAAAGACTTGTACTGATCATTTTTTTTGTAAAACTAATTTAATTCAAAAATGTCAAATGAGTCTATATCAAGTGCTAATTGTATGTAATTCACACAAAAGAAAGAAAAAAAAGAGATTAGTTGTATTTCGGTTTTTACATAAGATTACAATTTACAAATAACTATAGTTCGTTGACACAAAAAAAGTTCAAATTAAAAATAGTGTGACGATTAATAAAAATATAGGAGTAATTGTTTTATAAAGAAAAGAGAACAAATATCTTTCAACTGATATATTTTCAACCTCAAAATTTTATGGAAGACAAAAAAATCGTTACTTCGTAATTTGGAAAATATTATAAATTGACGGTCAAAAAGAGGAGAGTTAGAGGATGAATAAAACGGTAACCTAAATAGTCTAGTGCAACTGGGGAAGGTAGCTTCGTGAAAAGAATCAACATTTTATAATTTATTACAAAAACAAACAAAAAAATTGAAGTAGTTGGAGAGCCTCGTGATGAGTTTGGTAAAGTGAACAAAACCCTCCTTAGATATCAACTCCCCAACACTCTCTCACACACACTCATCGATTCCAAACTCTCTTTTGCATTTACGTGGCGACTCGTTTACGTGTGTCCTCCTCACACATATTTATCAAGGATATTTATTCAACCTCCCTAATTTTCATCTTTCTCGTGTGTATTGTTTTCTTTTGTTAGTTCAGATTCTCTCGAAATGTATATTAAAATATTGTTCTGAAACTTAATTCTCCGTCAGTTTTACGTTAAAGTGAATAATTACAAGCAATTGATATGTGTAACAGTATAACCGGCCCAACGGTTGAATGGTTCATTTTTCAATGTTAAAGTTTTTTGTTTGGTCAAGAAAAGTTTAAAGATTACAATTCAAAATTGTTTACTACGTTTTAAATAGTGATTGCCGGATTGGCTATTCTAAACGTTTTAATTTTTGTAAAAAATACAGTATATCTTAATTTTTGTATTATGGAAATTGTTTTCGGCTACGGGTACAAATCTCATAATTATGATATGAAACAAACATTGTTATTAACAACGTTTTGAAAGTTTCAAAAAAAAACAACGTTTTGAATCTCAAACCCGACTAACATAACTCCACGTTTCAATGACACAGAGCTAAATGCTGAACTTTTTACTCTCTTTTTTCTTCAAAAACTAGATTATATATCTAAACATAATGCCTAATTTGTTCTAAGCATATTCTAGTTTCCTTTATAAAAAAGAAGAAGAGCATATTCTAGTTTCTACGCACTCTCTCCTAATTAAAAACTACATTATATATATTGATAAATTACATTCACACTGTTTACTCTCTGTTTTTTTGTTGGTCACATCACACTGTTTACTCTTATTAAACACAAAGATAGTTGTCTTCCACCAAAAAAATTGTGTAAGTTGTGACAACTGCAGATTCTGGAATAATACATTGTTCTCTCGTGTCTTCGTAATCCATAACTGGAATATTCCTCATTGGCTTAATATTTGAAAAAGAACTCTGTCATCAAAAACCCACCGAATTTTTCTCAAAAAAAACATCAAAAAATACAGAGATGATGCTTGCACTTATCTAAATCTACGTGTTATGGAACACCACATTTCTAAAGATAATACATTTTATAATATCAAGTTTTAGAGAATTGACAATTTGATATAATTAAAAAGGTTTTTAGACGAATTAGTATGAGAGAAACAATTAGTAATACTTATTTACTAAAAATAATAAAGAGCAATTGCAAAAATATCATTTTTGGTGTGTATATTTACAAGAATGTCATTAAAGAATGTTCATTTGCAAAAAATACCATTAATTATGGATTTTTAAAGTCTAATCTTAAAATTATAAATTATAAAAAATGTTTTGATCCCTAAAATTTCTTAAATCTTCAAAATTAAACTCTAATACAACATAGTTAACCAAAACATAAATAATATAATAAAATATTTTTTGAAAAAATAGCATTTTTGCAAAATTTTTGAAAATATGATATTTTTAAAATTTCTAAATAACAATAAAACAAAAAAAAAGGAAGAAGATGATTGGTTTCGTAAGACTTCGCGTGTTAGTAAGATCGGACGGCAATGCGTGGCGAGTCGCTTATGACGTCGGAACCTTAGCTTGCCACGTGTACGGTCATCATCATTAGCTGACTGATATTTATATAATGTTATTTCCCGTGAGTCGATGATCTAATCCCCCAATTTATCGTGCTTTGATGTCATTAGAAAGAAATTACTCAATTTTTTTAACCCAACTCACAATAAACGTGGATTTCTTATTTGTTTTTCCATCAAATAGTCTCAAATTTGATGTGCAACATAATAATAATAAATTAATATTATTATAACACATGTTTTAAAAAATGCAAATGAAAAATTTCGTCAATGATTTATACTAGTTTTTTTTTTTTTTAAATTAGGTATAAGTCTATCGTAGTCACACACTAATTAATGACTAAACAAAATGCATTATTGCACACTAATAAAATAGTTACGGTTACATTCATACGTTTATATTAAACTCGTTATAATTATTGGAGTATTTTTTAGCTTTTGTTAGGCTGTTTCATAACTATATAAACGTTTAAAAAAAAAATTTAATTAAGAAGAGAACATAATAGATAAGCAACGCTTATGTGTAATTGTCGTGTTTAATATATCGTGAGATAAGATGCTCTGTTTCTTAGGAGCTTCTCGTTGCTGTGAATATAAAAGGCAACTCAAGTCTTCTGTTTTAATCTCGGACCAAACTACAAAGCCGTGTTCTGTTCTGTCTTTCCCCAAAACTCAAATCTTTGTTTTTTTTCTTTCATTTTTTTTTGTTTCTTCTTTCTAACATAGTAACTTTAGAGATGGCATCGAAGAAATCCTTAGTTCGTAATCTCTTCAACATTTCCAAAACCTATTCCCGGATTTCGGGTCTTACCCGAATGCGTCCGACTAAATCCGGCATTACTCCAGACGCCGGAGATTCTGGAATCCGTCGGAGATTTCTTCACAAGAGAGCATTTTTCTCGCCGGAAATAGTTCCAAGAGGAGGTAACAATCTGATGGAGAAACTCAGAGAATTGAGTTTGACGAATAACCGAATTCGCCTTGACGAGATGTTACCGCCACCGACGCCGGAGAAGAAGAAGACGACATCTCCGGGAGGGTTTCCGGCGGTTACGGTGGAAGACGTGAAGAAGCTAATGAGAGCAGCGGAAATGGAGATGGTGAAATCGAGGCTTAGAGAGATTGGAAAAAACTGGGTTCCTTATTCGGAGTTTGTTCGGGTTTGCGGTGAAAACAATTCGGATCCTGAACAAGCTAACCGGGTCGCGAATATGCTTGACCAAGCTGGAAACGTCATCGTTTTGGGAAACTTCGTCTGTCTTAAACCCGAAGAGGTAATTAAACTATACATGCATTACAAAAATTTTAAATAAACTTGTTAATTAAATTAAAAAAATGTTCTAATTTTGTTTTTTGATGTGCATGATTTTACAGCTAACAAGCGCCGTGGCTGGTTTAATTCCGACGTACGAACCTACCGGAGACGCCGCGACAAGACAAGAGTTCGAACAACTTGAGATAATAAAATCAGATATTGACAAAAAAGCCGATGATTTGGTCCGGAAAGAGTTATGGGCCGGATTAGGACTAATTATGGCCCAAACCGTTGGGTTTTTTAGGTTGACGTTTTGGGAACTATCGTGGGACGTGATGGAGCCAATATGCTTCTACGTAACTTCGACTTATTTCATGGCTGGTTATGCCTTCTTTCTACGAACTTCGAAAGAACCTTCCTTTGAAGGGTTTTACAAAAGCCGGTTCGAGACGAAGCAGAAAAAGTTGATTAAAATGCTCGATTTCGATATCGATCGGTTTACCAAGTTACAGAAGATTCATCGTCGGGATTTTACTAAATCTGGTCGTTGTTGATCGTAATTCTTTTTTTTTTTGTTTTTTTATCCCTAAATCGGATACTAATTAAATGTATAGAGGTCAGAAAAGTTTCATAGAGAATAAATTAATTTTAGAGGAATAATTTGAGCTTTGATTCATTTTAATGACATAATGGAATATCCGGTAGCATTAAATAATTAATCAGATAAATAATTAATCGGAGTAATTACTAAACTAACAATTGAACTGAATACTTGTATTTCTGAAATAAATAAAAATTAAAAAGAGAAATTTTTTGCTTGGATCAGCTGACGTATAGAATGAATATACACAAATGTGTCAGCTGTGTGGATCGCAAACTTGATTAGAAATGAATAGAGATACGTAATAAATTCGTGTCACGTTGTAGTCCTACATAAAAAAAAAAAAAATTATGTTACAAAACTAAAAAGAATGTATGGTTTTATCAAGAAAATAAAAAACCAAGTTTTTGGGCATAAACGTGATTCTGTTTATCACCGGACCGGAAACAGAGTTGAAGAATATTTAGAGAGAAAATGTGTTTTCGAAACTAAAAATATATTAAAAAAGGCATAATCTTGGTGTGATTTAGCTAAGAACTCCTTTAATTTCATCAAAATCCAATGAAAAAAATACATTTGTATAACACCCTTTAAAGATTTCCACACCAAAGAAGGAAAACATGAATCTGTTTATACGTAAGTGGGTTATACTATGGCTGATATTCAGATCTTTGAAGCTGGTATAGTAGTCTTGGAAATGCTAACGATGTCTTTAAGAGTATCCTTATAGTTGTCATGATTTGAGACCATCATCTTGTAAACTTGTCTGAATCCGTCACCGTAGACCGGTGAATCATCTTCTTTTATCTGATGTATGCAAAACTCTACGAGCTTCTTCTCGAAATCGGACCAGTCATCACCTTTCTTTGACGTGGTTGCAGCTGGAGGAGTGCGGGAAGAAGAAGCATCAGTAGAGGCAAATGTCCGAGACTCCAACCACCTGAGGCCTAACACTTGACATAATCCTTCTTCAAGCTCTAACTTAAGATTCTTATAACCTGTGATCAAAAAAAAAAAAATGACTTTGATTTGAGAGAATTCTCCATGCTTCTTGGTGATGATACGGGATTTGGGTTACCGTTGAGTCTAAGCCAAGCATGCATCATCTCATGAGCCAATATATATCCTGTTAGTAACCTAGGAAGTCCATATATGATGAGAATTGCCGTAACCTCGCATCCACTGACCATTTGAGACTCTGTTTCCATGTCTATTAGCTTGTTGTTTGGTCCCATTCTTGGCCTTTTTTTGACCTGTTATATGTGGAACCAAAGTGAAAGTCATGAATTACGGTTGAGAATTCCATATCGAAAATTAAATGAAACCTATAGTATTATATAAGCGACATGAGCCAATCCATTCATTACCAAACTTAACAGTTCCACTTTAGTTTTAGTCTCTTAAAAGTGAGTAAAGGTTTTTAGTAGTGTACGTCTTACACTTTTGACAATTTGCTCTTCAGACAAGCAGAGACCTCTTGTTTCCACTGCATGATGATAGTCCTGTTTTCGGTGAAAACATATGAGACAAAGAGAGTGAGTAATGGAAGTTACAAAGTTAGGGATGTGTTGTTTACTCACAATCTTCTCTTCTTCCTCAGCTTTATTGAGAGCTTGTTTCTCAACAAGAAGAAGAGGAAATTCTTTCTCAACTTTCAAGAACAAGCCTTCGAAGAATTCACGGATTTCCAAATGCAAATCAACACATTCGTAAGTATCCATAACCGAAGATCCCATACATTCTAGACATAGCCACCGATCATCACTAAGCATCACATAGTTCGTTCCTATAGGCTGCAAACAACATAACATAAAAGAACAAGAAGTCAAACCAGAAGGTTTCTCTTTTTTATTTTTTATTTATCTGTTAAAAACAACTAAACATGATTAGTACCTCTAATCTTTCACAGCTGCAACACTTGGCAATTCCATCAGTGTCATGAGAAGGACAGTATTTCTCCAACCAGAATGGATGTTTACTAAACTTTATACCCTCCTCAGTTACAGGAATCTGAAAGAATAGTTACATAACATACCAATTTTTTCTAACTTTATTACAAAAAACTGTACTTTCATTTCATAGAGATTCAACTAATGAGAATTTATTTACCTTTTTATGGCAGACAGAGCAATTCGGATGACGGTTTTTCTTGTGGCAGAGTCTGTGAAACTTTCCCTTTTTGGAAACCTAAGGAGAAAACAAAAAGTGAAGTAAATAGAGTAACTAAATTATAAGTAGCAATCTATTTCGAATTGGTATATGCAAACCTCCTGGATAGCAATTGGCTTGTGGCAATGAAGGCAACATAAACATTGAGGATGCCAAACAGCATCAAAAGCATTGAGAGATATTCCATCTCCAATCTCAGATTTGCAGCCATTGCATATACTACGAGCAAATTTAAAGAGAAATGATATGAGATTATAACAAAAAAAAACTAGAGCCTAAATACACTTGCAAAAGCATATATATATATATATATATATATATATATACATATATAATAAGCTTTACCTAGGAGAAGGATTCACATCTTCTTCAACGACATGATCTTTGGAATGATTCTTAGTTTGTCCCTTATCCTCCACTTGAACATCATCATCTTCCACTTGCTTTTTCTTGCCTTTCCCCTCATGAGCTACCTTCAAACTTTCTTCTTTTGCCTTATCAATCTCATTCTGACGTCTGATGCGATCTTCTTCTTCCTTGCGTGAAATTTCCATGGCCCTATTAGTGTCTGCTTCAAAAGGATCCTACAAAAAAAGGTTTCAGATTGCCAAAGGTTATACACATACATCATAAGCTTAGAAATAAGCAAAATGAACCAGACCAAAAGCTATAATACGTATAAGCAAAGAAATCATGCACAATTGTAATAACCTCGGATGGATCATCTTGTCTAGTGGAGGAGCCAGAGGGTTTGAAGCAGGAGAAGCACCCCATACTCATGTAACTCGCTTCTTCACAGTATATATATCTCTTTGCTTTCCCTTTAATATGGAAATTTCGGTACAGTTTCTAAGAGGGTTTTCAGAAATTTCAAGAAACACAAGAGCCACTTTCGTTTCATATTTGAATTTATGGCGAGAGGGAGAAGGATAGTGAGAGACGCAGAGACAGAGACAGAGGCAGATAAAGACAGATTAAAGGAAGAGGCCGAGGAGGGAGACTAAAACATTAGTGGCTTAGCTTTTTTTTTATAATAATTAAGTTTATAATAAAGGGAAGGAAAAAAGAAACTATCTTATTAAAATATACTAAAAGTTAAACTATCTTTTAGTGCAGGGAAGACATAAATTTTTTTGCAGAGAATGTATAAGTTTTCAGATGGTCCGGTGCTAGGAAAAACAAATACAACATAAAGTCGATTTGCAAAATTTAGAAAAATTTAAGGTTTTATTTTTCTCAATGTATTTTTTCAGATAAAATGTTTTCTATCTTCATATTTTCGTTTTTCGTTAAACTATTTGCATCACTTAATGAAAATCGTATATATGTTTTCTATGGAAAGTGACTGTAAACATAATTAAGATATACTTTTTTATTAGAATAATTAATTAAGAAAAGGTCTCCACTTTATTTTTGGGTACTACGTTGATTCATCCCATTTCACTTAGATGGTCAACGTCAAATTATAATGTTTTAGCGTGGGATTATGTATTTCTTATTTTTTTTTTAAATAGTAAGTATTTCTTATTTTCATTACATTTTTTGTAACGTCCCGACCGTCCATACTAGTGGGTCTACGCCTACTTATGGCCCATGGATCCGATCCTATCCGATAGTCTGTGCGTTAGTCGGAGAGGCTCGAATGACTTGTTTACTGACCCTGCAAATCACCACGTGATCTTTTCCCGTATTTTGTCATTATTCACACGGTACTGAAAATGACTTCATAGTAGATCATCCATCTTTAAATTGTTCTACCTCAAACACGCTGAATTCTGGAGTTCTCTCTGGATGTGTGACGGAAAAGATAAATGCATTTTGGTGATATAGATAATCAAATCAATTCTTTTAAACCCTTCCGTATGCACTATATATTTCATGAAACCGGGATGTTACATTTTTCACTGCACTTCAATATCTGTATAGCATATTTTTACTATTTCTTTAAACTTAGTATTCGATTAATGCCAATTAATATCCCTGTGCCGCCTCAAATAAAGTTTTGTAATTACCACATAAACAACGTATAATATGGTAACACAAAATTCCATTCGGAAATTGTATATACCAAATACTCATATTTTAGTAATTTAAAGTTTGATCCTAAATCCGCATTTATGATACCATCACCTTTCACAATCGGAATAATATACAAAAAGTGGCACGTCGTATTCTTCTTTGACTAGTATGAATGGCGTGATCTACTAGTAGATTTCATGGGCTTCACAAAACCCACTAATACCAGATTTTAGATATAACAGATTCTATGGGCCTAAAACGATTATTAGGCCCACTAAATATCGGTTACAACTGAAACTAAAAACAAAAATAGAAAGTTTTTATTTATTTTAAGTTGAAGTTCTCAAAACGCAATCGCGGTAGAGATTGTAAACTCGAGCAATGTCTGTCGAACTAATAGTCCACACATGACCCTTCAATGCCAAACGCAAAACGCTATTATTAACATTCCCTTCCTCGTCGCTATCTTCAACCGCAGCCGCTTCTTTTCGCTTCTCTTCTCTCCATAAACTCCTCACAAGCAGCTCTTTTGTCTCTTTATCAGGCATCAGATTCAAATCTTTCATATCTTGGTACACTTTGAAAGCAAGTACTGATCTTTCGCATCTGCAATAAGCTTGAACAAGGACCTTTAACATGTAAGGATCTGGTTCTAGACCAATCTGTCTCACCGTTGAGAAAAGTCTCTGAACTGTCTGAATCTCTCCCTGCAATGCAAAGTGATACATTAAACCCGAAAACGTCTGGATATCGGGAGAAATTCCGCTCGAAATCATCTCTTCTAGCGTTTCCAAAGCTTCTGCGTTTTTCTTGCACTTTGTTAATGTTCTCAAGAGGGATGAGTATAACAGCATGAGGTTGAAACCTGATATTGAACTGCAGAGAGTTGTGTCTTCGCGGAAAACCTTGATGGCTGCGTCTGGTTTCTTTGAAATTCCGTAAAGATCAATGATTAATCTGATGGTGCTGAATGGTAGTTTGATCCCTTCGATTCTCACTTTCGAGATGAGCTTATCGACTAGTTCAACTTGGCCATTGCGTGCTAACATAGCCATCATTCTCTCAATCGTGTAGGCGTCGTGGGTGAATCCAGGCTGAGTCGCCACCCAGCAGAAGAAACTCCATGCTGTTTCAGATGATCTGAAGTTTCTTAGCATCTTGCAGACCAAAAGATTTGTCCAGACAAAGTTAGCTTCTTCCAAAGCAGTGACAGCATCAGGGCTCCACTTCTTTAACGAATTCGCTAAAGCTTTTGGATCCAACCATGGCTTCAACTTCACTTGGCCTTCATTAACATCACTCAAACCATCATTGTGTTCATCTTCTTCTTCTTCCGTATCGCTAGGATTGTCCATAGAATACATAGAAATGTCCTTAATTCTCTCATCAGGCAGCATTTCTCTCAAGAACTCTTCAGTTTCTAGTTCAAATCCAGCCTCCCTCATGCGTTTCAGAGGCTCAAGCATGCGTCCACTCGGGAATTTCCCATCAGCTTTCATCTCAGCAAGCAGAATATTGACTTCATCAAACCGTTGCGCATCAACAAACGCTTCAATCAAAACCGAATAATGCTTCATAGTCCTTGTGATCCTCATCAAAGGCAAGGTCTCAAAAACCTTCATGGCTGCATCAAGATTCCCCAAACTCACAAGATGCTCAATCATGATAGTGAATGTTCTTGAATTAGGAATCCCTCCTTCGTTAATCATCTGATCAAAAGTTTGCACAGCCTCAGAATCTTTACCTAAACTCATGTAAACTTGCATCACAATGTTATATGACTCGGTGCATCCTTTCTTCTCATCTCCTGAGGATCTATACTCGTCCCAAGTCTTCAAAACAGAGTCGAAATCGCCAGCAGTTGCGTACAAGTTCATGAGATTCATGAAACTGAATTGAACATTGCCGAATTTCCCAGCATTGATAACTCCAATAAGAGATTTAAGCTCACAAGATCGCTGGAACTTGGCAAGAACAGTGGCAAAGGCGTGAAGTGTCTCAGTTTCATATGAAAAGTTCGGATTTTTCACCCTGAGGGTTTTGAAGATAGACCAAGCAGAAGCGATTGAAGGAGATGAGCGTAAAGCGTTCTTCACGACAAAGGA
Organism: Arabis hirsuta; assembly: GCA_964056655.1. NCBI lineage: Eukaryota > Viridiplantae > Streptophyta > Magnoliopsida > Brassicales > Brassicaceae > Arabis > Arabis hirsuta. The sequence goes on from OZ053299.1 coordinate 47,111,493, forward strand.
ATCGACAAGACGGTGGTTCAAAAGAGAAGCTAGTGTTGTGTCTGAGGTTGTGGAACGGAGACAGAGACGGATGGAATCAATGAGGTTTGCTCGGTAAAGGTAGTGTTGGACTTTGTTTGGGAATGGGTCACGGGAAAAGAATCGAACTTGCTGTGTAATTACGGCATTAAGTGGCTTAACGGAGGTCGAGAATCTCAGAGAAAACATCTGAAATCACATTGACAATCAAAATGACAAAAAGAAATCAAACTCACACTATGGAGTGAAACTGGTGGTTGGGACAAATGGTCGAACACCTGGTGTGCTTTCAAGAAACAACAACACAAGAAATAAGTACACAGCGAATGAACGGTCTGAGTTTGACTGTATAGAAGTAGAACGATTGACTTATCGAAATTATGTATCTCAGAAGTTTACCGGTAAATTAACAAGACCGCCGGAGAAGAAAAGAAAAAAGACTCTAAAAAGCGCTTCCTTTAGTTCCTATAAAGGTTCCAACTTTAAGGGAAAGCGGAAGAAGAATCAATTTAAACAGAGGAATTAAGACCAAAAAGTAAAAGAGCAGGGTCCTTGGTGGTGGCTTTCATGAAACCATATATATGTAGAAGGTTTGTATACGGGTATGTTTCGACGTGTCCTCTATGGCTGATTCAAAGATATGAATCTGGTTTCGTATTCAACCTCCGGATTTTAATCTCTCTCATGGTTTCATGGAGGCTGGAATTTGTGACCAACTTGTTAAATCTTTTGAATCCAAGAGCGTAGAATCATCTTTTTCTATATGATACTTGGAAAACTGCACCAGTTTCTTCTCAAAAGGTTGATCTGTTGGGTCAACCGGCGTGGGAGAAAAAAATGATGAACCCGCAGCACCATTGGTAGGGGAGTAAGCATGATAATCCAGCCACCTGTGTGCTAACAAGTCGCATATTCCTTGTTCAAACTGGGGCGGCTCAAGGTTCCTATGCCCTGTTTCAGAACAGAGAAGTTGAGAATTTCGTTTACTGAGTTAAAGATGATTGAGAGTATTTCCAGATTCCTCAAGGTTTTCATGGTGATCATCGATTAGAGGCATTAGGGGATGATAATTTCTCATAATATGAAAAAGAGAGACGCATTGCCAAAAGCAGTATGTACCGTTGATTCCGAGCCACGCGTGCATCATTTCATCCGCCAAGATTGATCCTGCGACTGCCCCTCTATAAGGAAAGATTTGGTTGAGTCATGCACGCGACGCGAGTACTAAAGGAAGGGGCAAAGTAGAGAAGCATGGTACCTAGAAAGTTCACACAAGCTGCAGCACTTGGCAGTTCCATCAATTTCATGAGAAGCGCAGTATTTCTCCAACCAGAACGGATGCTCAGTGTACTCTATACCTTCAGCAGTTGAATGAATCTGAGAGATAACAAAGAAAATGTCATAACCGACCAATTCCTTAACTATTTTTTTCCCTAAATACTTTCATTTCATAAAACCAAACGAGCATTTACGTTCGCTTTGCAGACATAGCAGTGCTCCCTGTAGCAGGATTCGTGAAAGTTGCCTCTTGAGTTTGAGACCTAAGGAGTTATCAAGAATTTAGATTTTGCATAAAAAAATAAAACCAAATGAACAAGCCAAGGAGTAAATTAAAATACCAAGCAATTTCAAAGATGGAATTTGTCCTCACATGGCTTTTAACCTCATCGATAGCAATTGGTTTGTGGCAAGCATTACAACAGAAACATTCAGGATGCCAAAGAACACCCAAGACATTGACAAGTCTTCCATGTTCAATCACAGAGTTGCAACCATCACATATGCTACAAGTGTAATATTCTTAAGCAGGTCAGGACATATGTAATTCGAGACAAAGAAGACCGGAAATATTGTAGCAACAGAGTGATCTATTGAATTTTCAATTGCAGGAAGTTCAAGTAACAGGAACATCTATCACTTAATCAACGAAGCATTAGAGAGTCAACACTTTTGTGACTTTGGAACCTCACTATATATCAGAGAAACAAACAGGATAAGGTTGTAACACACATTCCCAAGCGCATAAGTTTGTTACGTGCAAGGACGATTCATTGCAAGTGGTAACCCATTGCTACATTTGAGTATCTGCATCGCCGCAAAGTCAAAGGGTAAATGATGCAATTTTCGTTTCATCATATAAAACTTTTGAAGCTTACATTCAAAGTATTCACCAACCACAACATCTTTTTTTATCCAGCTGTAGTGCTACTAAAATCACGGTACTTGAATAATCACTGCATAGGTTCACAGAAGTCAGAACAAAGCTAATACCTTTTGGAGAAGATGGTCACGCTTGGAGCACGATAGACAATTGGACTGTGTTGCGCACTCAATGAAAAGATTCTTAACATCTTCATCTATCAAACGTTCCAAATGGAAAGTGGGACCAAAACTTGGGAACCCAATCCGAGAAGTCACCAAAATCTTGTAATCGGGTAACTTAATCAGAAACTTGTCAAGCAAGGACTCTTCCTCAGGCCAAACATCTTCTAAAACCAACAGCATAGACCCATTTTGCCTGAATTGCTTCAGCAGTTGTTGAATGCAGACCCTTGCATCCAAGTTGTTTCCAAATTCAATTACTTTACGACCAGTGTGCTGGAGTAACCTCTTTACGATTAGGGACTTTGGACACAGTGATAAAGAATATCTGCTTGAATTTTCCTGCCAAAGTAGACGACATGAGAAACAAAGATAACATGCTCTTCTTTCACAAAAAACATGAAAACGAAGACTTTGTGTATACGTTATACCCTTAACATCTGCATCATGACAAAGCTTTGTAACCAACATGGTCTTCCCGCAGGCAGAAGGAGCAGAGACGACGATAGTACCCACTCCATCATCAAAAAGCATCCTCTTTAGCTCCCTCAATGGCCGGACCAACCAAAATATAGTAACCGTTTCTGGCTGTGGTACCATAAAAAGCTCCGAAAATTCCTTCCCGGTATCACTCAACAAGTCGACTTGCGTACTCATAGTTGCAATCAAACGCATAGACTGTAAATGGTTCTTATGCTGAATAATCTGTAACTCAGTCTGACAGAAGTTGAGAAAATCCTGATTGATACCTTTGATTTTTCTGGCATAGAAAGCCTTCTTGACGATACTGTACCACTGGACGCGTGAACACTTACGAACCATTTCCGAAGCTCTTAGCATCGTTTTAATCAGAACCTGTAGTTCATCCTTACATGGGTTCGATCTGTCTTCCATCGAATCAATCTCTTTGAAAATCAGAACCAATCTCTCCATCGTGGACGCGAGATCCTGAGACAAGGGTTTAAAGTCCTTCACTTTCTTGGCCTCTTCGACTAGAGTTGTTAAAATCGCAGCACCTGTAACCAAAGAAGCCCAATCCCTGATCGACATGAAGATGTGACCTTTTTCTTCCTTCAAGGTTGCAGAGATTAAAGCCTCAATCGGTGAAATTCACCTTCCGATCTTCCCAAGTAAGCAAAAGGAGTGAAGAAAGTAGTAAGCAAGAAGAAGAAAAAGCTGAAGAAAATACCGTCACATAGCGTCATGGGTTTGCTTTTGAAGCACGAATGTTCACTGTAGAAGCTCTTTTTCTTCTTGCAACGCAAGTTCCCGGAAGTTGCGTGTTCCTTCAGGTTACAAGAACCGAATACCTAATAGGGTAAAAAGTTTAAAGAGAAATATCAGAATTTTAAAAGATGATTACAAATTATCTAAATTTGATCATGCATTGTACATGGTCGATGTCTAACATTGACTTATGCTACATCTCTAGTTTTCTATTTTAACAAACATCTTAAATAGAGGTAATTGGGACAAATGGTCGAACACTTGGTGTGCTTTAGTGATAAATGCATCACAGGCCACAACCACGGAAAGATTTGACTGTATAATAAGAAATTATTCAATCAGAAACGCAACGGAAAAATAAGCAAAGCAAGCCAAAGAAAAAGACTTGGAAAAGCGCTTCCTTTTAGTTTCAACGGGAATGGATCACCGGAAAGAGTTTAATCAATACAGTTACTTAACGCAAGATCCTCTAAAGGTTCAAAACTTTACGGGAAAACGAAGAAGAAACAGTTTTGCACACAGCAACATTGCGATTTCACCCGAAAATCAAAGAAGCAGCAATCCCGAAAAAGGAAAAAACACACCAAAGAAGGAAAAGCAGAACAAAAAGTGTACTTGGTAATGGCTTGAATACATGAGTCTGTATATATATGTATGTGGTATGTATGTGTCGACGTGTGGTATATATGTGACTTTGAATCTGGCTGGGATCGTCTTCAACCCCGGCGAATAATCTCTTTGAGGGTTTCCTGGAGGCTGGAGTTTGTGACCATCTGGTTAACTCTTTTGAACCCGACACCGTAGACCGGTGAATCATCTGTTTCTATTTGGTTCTTGCAAAACTCCACCAACTTCTTCTCGAAATCAGAGCACTTACCTTTCTTTGATTCATTAGCAGCAGCTGGAGGAGTCCGGGAAGAAGAAGCTGCTGCTTCAGTAGCATCAGTAGTGGAGTATCTCTGTGAGTCCAACCACATGTGGCCTAGCACTTGGCATATTCCTTCTTCTAGAACATTGCTAGCAATCATGTGTCCTGTAACGAAACCAAAGCACTTGTGAAGTCTTGGTGATGATCAATCATTGTTAACCATAAAACTTGTGTATTTGACCATTACATACCATTGAGTCTAAGATAAGCATGCGTCATCTCGTGAGCCAAGATGTATCCAGTTAGTAACCTGTGTGTAAACATAGATTTCATTGAGCCTAATTGGCGCGAGAGAGTGAGTACTTAGAAAGGAGACAATAAGGTACAGTACCTAGGAAGTCCATATAAGATGAGAATTGCAGTGACCTCGCACTCACGAACAACCATTTGAGATTCCGTAGTCATACCCATTAGCTGGTTGTTCGTCCCCATCGTTGGCTTTTTTGAGACCTGTATATCAGGACCAGAGTTGAAGTCATGAATTCTAATCTAGTTCTAGATTCTAAAGTGCGTTAACTGCTTACACTTCTGACGGTCTGCGCTTCAGACAGGCAAATACCTCTGGTTACAACCTGATACAGATTGTCCTGCATGTGAAAAAACTTACAACGCATGAGTAAGAAAGAGAGATAGAGAGATGGAAGTTTGAGTAAGGGAGTGTGCTCACAATCTTCTCTTCCTTCTCAGCTTCATTCAGTGCTTGTTTCTCCACCAAAAGAAAAGGAAATTGTTTCTCAATCTTCATGTTTAAGCCTTCGAAGTATTCACGGATTTCAAAGTGCAGAGGCTGGCATTCATCAGAATCCATGACAGCTGATTCCATACACTCTAGACATAGCCGACGACCATCACCAAACGTCACATAATTTGTTCCCCTAGGCTGCAAAGAAACATAAGAACTCAAACAAGTAAGACTATAGTTTCCTTCTCCATTCCCTTTTGCCATGTAATGTTATGTGAAAGGTAAACTCACCTGTAACCTCTCACAACTGCAACACTTGGGAGTTTTATCAGAATCATGAGCAGGGCAGTAGTTCTCCTTCCAGAAAGGATGGTAATTAAACATTCTAATCTGAAAGAATAAAATTACATTTCGAGTTACTTTCAATCCACACCATGAAAAGTACCAACAGAGAATCCATAACTTGCACATACTTTCTCTTTGCAGACATAGCAGTACCGATTATAGCAGGATTTGTGAAACCTGCCTCTTGAGTTTGAAACCTAAGGAATTAGATAGATATCAGGAATTTGGATTTTGCATAAGAAAATACAAATGAGCAAGTGAAGGAGTAAATTAAGATACCGAGCAATTTCAAAAGAAGGGATTTTTTCCGTACATGGTTTTCAACCTCGTGGATAGCAATTGGTTTGTGGCAAGCATCACACCAGAGACACTCAGGATGCCAAGGAACATCTAAGACATCCACAGATCTTCCATGTTCAATCTCAGAGTTGCAACCACCACACATGCTACAAATGAAACATTCTTAACCAAGTCAGGACATATCTGTAACGTGAGTTAAGAATGCATGGAAACTAGCAATAGAAGCATAATGTTACCTGCGAGGAGGATCCACCTTTAGGAGCTTCTCATCGTCTTCCACCTCATCTTTGGATTGCTTTATTTGGCCTTTCCCCTTCAAACTCTCCCGGATAATCTTATCAAGCTGTTCGTCTTCATCCAACGGAGAATCTACCATGTTTAGACTCTCCTGAACAATCGCAGCAAGCTGTTCATCTTTCTTCACTTGTTCATCTTCAAATTGCTTTCCTTTGCCTTTGACCTTTAAACTCTCCTTAATAGCCTTAGCAAGCTGCTCATCTACATCCAACGGAGCGCTACGAGGAATACTTTTATGGTTTTCAGATTGAGGAGGAGACTCTACCATGTTTAGACTCTCCTGAACAATCGCAGCAAGCTGTTCATCCTTCTTCACTTGTTCATCTTCAAATTGCTTTCCTTTGCCTTTGACCTTTAAACTCTCCTTAATAGCCTTGGCAAGCTGCTCATCTACATCCAACGGAGGAGCTCTACGAGAAATATCTTTCTCGTTTTCCATGTTCAGACTCTCCTGAACAATCAGAGCAAGCTGTTCATCCTTCTTCACTTGGTCTTCAAACAGTTTTCTTTTGCCTTTCTCCTTTAAACTCTTCGCAAGAGCTTTAGCAAGCTGCTCGTCTTCCAATGCAGAGTTATAATTCTTCTGCCGTTCTCTATCATCATATAGAAAACCATTTGCTATCTGCGCATCCTCTTCTATCACTCTAGTGCGCCTTCTTTCCTCTTCCTCCTCACGGGAAGATTCTTCCATGGCCAACGCAATCTGAGCAGCTTCTTGAACGTCAGCTTCATGCCGTGAAACTTCTAAGGCGATATCAAATTCTGCCTCAAAAGGATCCTAGAGGTTTTCAGACACCAAAAGTTAAGTTTAGAAAGGAAAAAGGAGGCATTTCAAGTTTAAACCAAATATAAGCAAACTTTGCTGAGACAAAAGAAACAACCAAACATATCATATTACCACAGAAGTGGAGGGTTTGAAGCAGGAGCACCACCACATACTCTGAATCCCACTTTTTCACCGATCTGGCCAATCTTTTCCCTGCAAGTTATCAACCATTTTATCATCATGGAGAATAACAAAGTAACCTCAAGGATCGAAAAGAACGTCAAAGATTCACTTATGATCTAAGCCTAACATCTCATTTACATCAAGCAGAAGCAAGATGCCTGAAATTTAATCAAATAAACGAAAACTAGGTTTAAGAAAGTTCAAAGGATCAATAGGTAACGATCATCTCCGTGAATTTAGGACACGGACATTACATACAGAACAAAGATAGAAAAAAACGAAAACTAAGTAAAGAAAGTTCACAGCTTTAACCAGAAACAATTATACTAAGAAATGAATCAAATTGGCAATCATCTCGGTGAATTAGGACATCAACATTACATACAGAACAAGACAACCACCAAACCATCAACCCAAAACACACAGACACAGCTGAATAGTAGTATGAAACAAGAGAAAGAACATCTGAAACAACAATTTAACAGAAGAGGATCCAAGACGGAATATCAAAAGGAATAAGAATCAGACAAACCCAAGATTCGCCAAGAGTACGGGCACTTGAACTGAAGAAAGTGGAATGCAGAGCAGAGACTATATAACTAGAGAGAGAAAAATTCACATGCGTTTTTTAGAATTCTTCCCCAAATTTGTTGAGGTCGACGCCTAGATGAATGTCGCAACGACCCATTTAAAACTTTACGACGGAGAATCTTTATAAACCCGTCAAACTTTTTATTTACAAACGACTCTTAGAAATTTTTTTTATCAATTTGAATTTAATAACCAAAAAAGTCAACACTTACCCAAACCCTTGGTGAGATGCTAAACCAGAAGCCATGGCTTTTGGGTCTCGTTGCAGCCCAAAGAGCTTAGCTAAAGCTTTTTCCTTTTCTTTTCTATAAGTGGAAACTTCGGTCGGATCTTCCTCGAGCGTTTCCAGAAATTTCCAGAAACGATTTATATATATGGTCTATATACTTTCACTCAATTGTGTTGAATTGGTCGTGAAAGAAGAAAGGAGTCGGCGTCAAAGAGGAAAGAGAAACACACACTTGTGGTCCTGTCTTTCCAGCTGTTGTCGTCACACGTGGCGTTAACTCATCTCTCAGTGGCATTTTCGTAATTGTCAAGCTTTTCAATCATGAATTTCCCTCCCTCTTGAAACGCTGCCGTTTTAGCTTTGAATAAATACCCCAAGAAACTGCTAATCATACCGTGAAATGATTGATAAGAAGAAAAATTCAAAACCTGATAAAGAAAGGGACTAATTTGTCACAATGGCAATGGGACTAACGAAAATTATGGACTTAGATGTCTATTTTTCCGTTACAAATCTTTAGTCTTAACACAAAAATCATCTAAAGGTTCTAACTTTAGGGAGAAAAAAGTACTTAGTGGTGGCTTGAAAACGTGCGTATGTGTCAAAGTGTGGTATATGGCTGATTCAACTATTTGAATCTGGTTTCGTGTTCGACGCCCGGCGTTGAATCTGTTTCAGGATTTTCTGGAGACTGGAGTTTTTGACCATATGGTTAACTTTTTTGAACCCGAGGCCGTACACTGGTGAATCGTCTGTCTCTATCTGATTCTTGCAAAACTCCACTAGTTTCTTCTCGAAATCAGATTGAGCACCTTTCTTTGATGCGCTAGCAGCTGGAGCAGTGGAAGAAGAGGAAGCTGAAGCTGATGATGCAGCTGCGGTAGTGGAGTATCTCTGTGAGTCCAACCACATGTGACCCAGCACTTGGCATAATCCTTCTTCGAGCTCTAACATCAGATTCCTATAACCTGTGATCAAAACAAAAAGGACTTGGATTTGAGAGCTATGTGCTAGTTGATGATCAATCATGGTGAATACAAAATTTAGTACCGTTGAGTCTAAGCCAAGCATGCATCATTTCATGAGCCAAGATATATCCTGTTAGCATCCTGTGTATGAAAGAAATATTTGATTTAGTCTATTTGCGCGAGAGACGAGAGTACCTAAAAGAATGAGAATGAGCTTAATAGTACCTAGGAAGTCCATATAGGATGAGAATTGCAGTGACTTCGCACTCACGAACAACCCTTTGAGATTCCGTAGTCACGCCTCCTATCTGCTCGTTCGGCCCCATCTTTGGTCCTTTTGAGACCTGTATATATGGAACAGAGTTCAAGTCATGAATTCAAATCCTGATTTAGTCTGAAGTAATCGTTACCGAATATAAGCTCTTACACTAGTGATATTCTGCGCTTCAGACAGGCAAATACCTCTGGTTACTACCCCATGCTGATTGTCCTGCTTGGGATGAAAATGACGACACATGTGAGTGAAAGAAAGAGAAAACAGAGAGGAAGTTTCGGTTTAGGAAATGTACTCACAATCTTCTCTTCTTTCTCGGCTTTATTCAGTGCTTCTTTCTCCACCAAAAGAAGAGGAAATTCTTTATCAACCTTCATGTTTAGGCCATCGAAGAACTCACGGATTTCAAAGTGCAAAGGTTGGCATTCATAAGTATCCATAACCGCACATTCCATACATTTTACGCATAGCCACCGATTGTCAGTAAGCAATACATACTTGGTTTCGCAGGGCTGCAAACAAAAATTAACCAGAGGGCATGACCGTTTCTTCATCTCATTCCCATTTTCCGCGTTTTATTTTGATTGGAGAAAGTAAACCCACCTCTAATCTTTCACAACTGCAGCACTTGGGAGTTTTATCAATTTCATGACAAGGGCAGTATTTTTCCTTCCAGAACGAATGTTCGTTATACTTTATACCCTCCGCAGTTGCAGGAATCTAAATACAGATTCATTAACATCGACTGCCGGCAGAAAAGGTACAACAGATAATCCAAAAGTCGTATACTGTTACCTTCTTTTTGCAGACATAGCAGTTCGGGTGACGATGCTCCTTGTAGCAGGTTCTATGAAACTTCCCTTTTGAGTAAAACTAAGGAGTTACCAAGATTTAGATTTTGCATCAGAAAACAAAATGAGCAACTCAATTAGTATTATATCAATCACTATTAACCCAAATAAAAAAAAGGAGTTTTTCATATTTGGTTTTAAACCTCGTGCATCGCAATTGGTTTGTGGCAAAAAAGGCAACAGAAACATTCAGGATGCCAAACACCACCCAAGACATTCACAGATCTTCCATCTTTAATTCCAGAGTTGCAACCATCACAATTGCTACAAGTGAGATAATCTTAACCTCGTCAGGATATATCTGAGTTGAGATAAAGAATGCAACCAAACTGCCAAAGCAACAGACAAACACTTACCGATGAGGAGGGTTCATGCCGAGAACTGCCTTTGGAAGCTTTCCATCTTCTTCCACCTCATCTTTATATTGCTTTATTTGACCCTTCCCCTTAAAACTCTCCAAGATAACCCGCTGCTCATCTTCGTCCAACGGGGATTCACAGGATATGTTTTGGCGTTCTTCAACTCTAGGAGGAGGCTCCACCATGTATAGACTCTCCTGATGCAACAGAGCAACCTGCTGATCATATTCATCTTGTGTTTTCTTCCCTTTCTCCTTCAAATCCTCCTCAACAATCCTAGAAAGCTGCTCATCTTCTTCGTCCACCACAGATTTATCAAGCTCAGTTTCTTCCACATATTGAAGAGCACACGCTAGCTGCTGATCGTTTTCACTGGCACGCTGTCTTTCTTCCTCACGCAGACAACAACGAGAAGATTCTTGTGGTTTGAAGCTTTCTTGAATGGCCCAATTAAGCTGGTCATCCTCTGATCTTCTCTGACAGCTGATGACATCTTCAACCAGTGAAATTTCTGTGACGATATTGGTTTCTGCTTCAAAATGATCCTGCAAAATTAAGACCCCTAAAAGTTAAGAAAATCTTCACAAAACCAAAAGAGATAGCCAAAAAAACACTAAACTACCTTAGACGGATCATGTTTAGTGGATGGTTTGAAGCAAGAAAAGCACCACCACATTCTCTGAATCCAACTTCTTCACGGATCTGACCAACGTTTCTCCCTTCACAGTGAACATTCATTTTACCATCAACGAAGAGAAAAAAACAATCACAAGTTTCAAAATGAAGACGAAAGGTTCCAAAAAAAAGACCAAGCTTAGCATTTCAGTTTTCATTGAGCAAATGTATAATGCCTGAAAACTAGGTTAAAACAGCATGAACAACAGAATTGGACAAACCCTAAAAGAGCACGCAACTACAAGTTCTGATGACAGTCAAATGCAGAGGATTCAAAAGAAAAATCTTTGAAATTTGGATGAAGATTAAAATCTGAAGCTTTAAAAGGATGAAGATAAAGTAACAATCAAAGAAGTCAATACTCACACAAACGAAATCCGTCGTGAGATTGAATAGGATGATGAAGAGGAGGAAAATTCGGAAAGCCATGACTTTTGGGTTTCGTTGCAGCTCAAAACTCTTTCCTTTTCTTTTCTTCAATTTCCAGAAATGGCGACTGAGTGAGTAAAAGAGAGCAAAAAGTAATACGCGTAGTCGCGTGGAGAAGAAAGAGAAACGATAGTGGTCCAAGCTCTTGAAACGTCGTCGTTTTATTTGTAAACCAACAGTCGAACGGTTAAGAATATACCGGGTTTTACTGAACGGCCGTACCGACAAATCCGATGTCTAGTAGCCTAAACAACGGGCTTAACGGTCCGTTTATATATTGTGCAATAAAAGGCCCAATCCCATATTAAATGTGGTGTCGACGACTTAACGTTATTGGCTCTTGATATTAAAGTTAAACCCACGAAAATAGCTCCACGTGTATACAAATATTTGGAAGTATAACAAAAGAATGGAATAAAAAGGAATTTAAAACAATTTATCTTGCGCTGTACCAACTACAAAGTCGTATTAACAAGTGAGTAGTGACTAATTCAATCATGAAAAAGACAGTTTATAATCATTTTATTTTTAGGGCAGGCCACGATATAAAAAGGTAAGAGATTTTGTTAGAGGATCGTCGACAAAAAACAATACATCATCACACACACAAAAAATAAAGATGATCAAAGATATTCAAAACTACGCAGTGAGTGGAAGAGACGAAGCTTATGAATCACCAGGAGATTACGTTAGATTCATAAGTCCAGATGTTTACAGATCCAACAGACAGAAATATCTCAGAAGCTACACGTTCAAAAACTACGAAGATGAAGCAAATTTGTCGGAAAAGAAACAGAGGAAATGGTTCAAGAACAAGAAGGTGATCAAGTTTAAGAAGACGAGTGGTTCACTTGGTAACTCGCTCAAGTCTTGCCTCAGGCTCTTGTTCTCTTGCTTGCATATCTGATTCGCATTTAAATATGTGTACGATAATTTCCATTTTCGCTTTTCTTTTTTAATCAAAATAATTCAATCTATCTTTGCTTTTGAAATAATCTCCAACTCTCCTTGTATAAGTTTAAACAAAATGAATTCGAATATCGCATTTGATTCAAGAAGTATGTATTTCTCTCTTCTTCTTCTTTTTTTATTGCATAGACTTTCGAAATTTGACAGATGATCGATCGAAGTGTAGCTGTTATGATTTCTTGGCGTGAAAATTTAAAAATTTGTTTATGAGTCCAATGATAGAGTTATGAATTTTGTTTTGTTTTATGATCATAAAGTTTAGTTAATTATTATAAGAGCCGGCACAGTCGAATCCTCAGAAAGTTTCTTCAAGTAGATTTCTATATATTATTACAAACAGTGTATATTAATTTTAGAGAGTTGACTCATGTTAAATGTATACGCACGTCAATACACTGTCATCGATTAATACAAACCAAATATTATATTGATAAAATCAACATTTATTTAAATTCTAAGAATATACAAGCGAAAATGATAGAAAGAAACGTGTACTGGTTAGGTTGGTCCGTCGCGATCAATGACCAGATAAATCGTAATCAAAGCGATTCTCATTGGTTATTAGGTTAACTTTCTGTTATAAATCTTTTTTATTGAAATCATCTTGCTTTATTTATTTGATTTGATTTCTGTTAAAAACAAACTATATGACTGAACATGAAATAGCCACGTCACTGTCTTTCTCCACCATCACCGTTATTGTTGGATTTGTAATGTCCATGACTCTTATTTTATCATTATTTGTTTCGGTAAACATATATTACATGAATTTTCTATATCAGGCGTGCAATTTTTTAATCATGGTATAAAAATCCGAGTGTCATAATGCTAATGGTTATTAAAAGTTCAGTTTATTCATCATCTTTCTTTGGTGCTTCTTATGTGGATACTGGATGCTGGCTGATACGATGATGGATCATGTGGTTTATCAGGCTGATGCGTGAAAAAGATACAAAGGCCCATTAATCGATATTGGAAAAAGCCCATTAAGATTCATACATCTTAATCCATGGGCCCATTAAGTTACAGGTGGTGGACTCCTCTGACACCAAAAAACTTCCCTTTTGTTCGTTACTTCGTTTATTAGGATCAATCCAAAAGAGTACTCTTTTCTTTTGTCAATCCAACAAAAAATTTAAACAACATTTTTTTTTTATCTGAAATATTATATTAATCACCGTAAAATACGGAGTTGGAATACATTTTTGGAATACAAGGATGGAATACAAAGATGAAATACGGTGGAGGATCTATACCGAGATCCTTAGACGAAAAGACGAATCCTAGAAACCATAAAACCAAAGTATAGCTAGGGAAACAACAAACTAAAACCAAGATTATAGATCCAAACAAACCAACTCGAACACCAACAAAGCCAAGAGTTTTCCTTCCAATGAACCCTTTAAATTTAGAGCCACTGGTTCGAATCACAACGTCGATAAATGTGAGAAGCAGTTGCACGCACACTCGAGACAAAGTCATCATATCACGAGTTGAAGCTAGAACCAACTAAGAGTGACAAAAGCCAAAGTTTAACCATGAAGAAGAGATTAATCCCGAGCAAGCACTGGTTCGAATCACAACGTCGATAAATGTGAGAAGCAGTTGCACGCACACTCGAGACAAAGTCATCATATCACGAGTTGAAGCTAGAACCAACTAAGAGTGACAAAAGCCAAAGTTTAACCATGAAGAAGAGATTAATCCCGAGCAAGAGTAGACCCCAAACATATCCAAGATTCTTCATATTGATACACAACCCAGCACACGAATGCAAGGTGTTGGCATGCATAACGCCAATAGAAGAAATATTCACATCGGATAGATAGGAAACTAAGCAGCAAGGCGAGAATAAACATCCTCGAGATCATCTTCTTCATAAAGAAAGAGTCACACTTAATCAAACAGCACCAAAAGACCACCTCAGCAGGAACATGATAAAAACGAGGGCATTGACTCATCAACCAACCGGAGAAGAGATAGAGATTAGACTAAAAATCATGGATATTAGAATGAATCGGATATCTCCGAGCAAGCCGAGACCAAAAACGAGCCACATCCAACAAAGGGAACACTTCCCGGATCCAGACCTACCACGAAGACCTATAACTAACATGACCATCGACGAGAAGCTTCTTACTCAAGAATAAGAAAGTCAAACCGGAGAGAGCAAAGGATAGCGAGCACGAGACCTGTAACATCCCGGTTTCAGGAACTATGTGGTGTATGCGGAGAGGCTTAAGAGAATTGATTTGACTACCTATATCACCAAAGTGCACTTATCTTTTTCGTGACACATCTAGAAAGAACTCCAGAATTAAGCGTGCTTGGGCTGGAGCAATTTAAGGATGGGTGACCTACTGGGAAGTCATTTCCAGTACCGTGTGAGTGAGGACAAAACACGGGGAAAGATCACGTGGTGATTTGCAGGATTAGTAAACAAGTCTTTCGAACCTCCCGGACTAACGCACCGACCGTCGGACAGAAGTGGGCCCACGGGTCGAGATTAGTTGTAAGCTCCAAAAACAAGGTTAATGTTAGTTTACCATTACCAACACCCTCTCTCCCCCTTACCATAACTCACCAAACCTAACAATCGCAAATAATCACATATGTAACCCAAAACATTTAACCAAATTTATAGATTTTCAAACTAAAATCGGATCGGGTTCGTAACGTTAACTTTTACTATTAAATTCAATAATTAACGACTAGTGGAAAAAATGAAACACGAAGACCTGAATTGCCCCCACACCTTTCTTTATGCATTGATCTTCGGAGGAACACAAAGAAAAAGAAGAAAACTTTATGCTTTCACATTTGAATATTTTATTACCCATTTTCTCGTGTGATTCTTTGACAAACGAAAGTCGACTTCTCAGACGCAAACAATTTTTCAGACATAACATATGTCAATTGTTCTCATATCTCTCTCTCTCTCCAAAAAAAGAGAAGAAGAAAGAGAAAGACTCAAGACATAGACAAGTCACAAGAGCACAAAAGCTATCATCTTCTTACAAAGTGTGATGTTTCCTTTTTAACCCTTTTTACTTTCATTTCTTTTGAGGTCAGTTTTTTTTCTTTCTGTCTTCTTCCTTCTTCTTTTTTTTCTCTCGATCGACTTACATTTGGAATTTTATCACTTTCTTTCTTTTAAACGTTTGGATGCATTCGACAATGTCCTTGTTTTCGGGTGGATTTGATTTAATGTTTAGTAGTGACTTTTGGCTTTTCAGTAACAAGATATGTGTTCACGGGTTTTATTGTAGATCAAGTGCTCGTTGAAATGTCTCACTGTACCATCATCTCATTCTCCTATGCTATGGCTGCTGCTACCTCTCCTCTTTACCATCTGGTATTTTTATTATGGACTCACTCAACTCAATCAAATTGACTGTAAAAGGAATTTCTGATTCAATTTGAAGTCTTTATTTTATTTTATTAGAAGTAACATAGTCTAGAAATAATTTAAGATAAGAAAAAAACATAGATTTCTGTGCCAATGGGTCCATGTGAATTAAGAACAGTGGAGGAGTTAGAGGGACGGTCAACAACTCCGACTTGCTTACCAACGGGCGGAAGAAATCTACAAACCCAACTAATGAAATTAATTAACAAATATTCCTTAGTATCTCATACATCTTTAGTTGTTAAAACTCATGAATATTTGCATAAATGAATAGACCCATCGGCTAATCTAATAAAAATAGGTATTATTTTAATACACATTTACATATTTACATAATGTTTATTTAGTGTGGTCACCTTAACCACCATAGTAACTTTGGTTTTTTAAAGGCAAAATGACTATTGTCACTTTTTCTATTTTGATTTTTGACTTATCTATGTAGATCACTAGCTTTCTTTTCTTTTTTTTCTTAGCCGATTTGGTTGGAAAAATTGACGACTCTCGTGGGGTCTTGTACACATTGGTGACTGGTTTTTGGACACGAGTCTACTCTCTTTCTTCTCACAACCATTTCCATGAAAACATGAACCATTGCTTACTTTTGTTCTTCAATTGAAACCCACCACGCTTATTATGTCCCTTTTAATGTTAAAAAGCTTACTCCTTTATTGATAAAAGATTCGTAAGTTTATAGTTTCCGTTGGCTTCTTCTTACAGGTGAAGAAGATTCACTTAGCTTTTCCACTAAAGTCTCCAACTTTTCACTCTATCTGAGCTTAAAGCTCAAGTTTTTCCTTTTATGGGGTTTCTGCGTCGATCTCTTGAAGCATTTACCTTAAATCTTTGATTTCTCTGACTTTTGAGGACTAGCAAAGGGAAAGGAAAAAAAAAAGTCTGCTCCTTTGTGGTCATTTTCGAGACAAAAATGGGATTTGGAGTTGGTGGTGTGGCTAGTAGAATGTTGGATTTGAGGATGGTCCAAAATCACAAGCGTTCAAAGAGGTAAACTGTCTACTCTATTGTTCGTTATTTAACAACTACTACGTTTCCTTCTGCTTTTTAGACTTCTCTAAATGTGTCTCTATGTTCTGCTTATGGAATCCCTTGCTTTGATGGGTCATTGCAGAAATTGGAAATTTGTGAGTTTATGGTTGTGAAAATCACTCAGATCTTCTGTTAAATTACAGTATTTATGGTCATGAACAAAGATAATGAATGAGTTTGTTTAAAAGTTTTAGACTTTTGATACAAAATTGATTTGAGAGAAACTCTTGCTAAATGCTTATGTAGTGATAAAAGTGTAAAAACTGTGTTTTTTAGAGTGGGTTTCATGCAATCTGTTTCCAAAAGGTAGAATGAATCTCTTTATTCAATGCCTTTTTCCATTGATTCTTCGTAATTGCTGTTTCTGCACAGTGCCAGCTTTCCAGAAAAGAAAAGAACTGAGGAAGATAAAACCTCAAATAGTTCTCTCGAAGCCTCTCAACGCATCAAGCTGGTGAGTACGATCATCTTTTTACATGTGAAAGTTGTGATAAAGTGTATTGGTATTTGGTAAAAGAACAGCCTAAGACGCTGATACATGATTCTTGCCTTCTTGGATTTATCTCTCTGTTTCTTTGACTAATAAGTATCTTTTTTCTCTCTTTTTTCACTTCCCAGGCTGCTTTTTTTCTTTTGCATCTTTTTTATGAAAACCCTTTACACAAATGTTTCGCTATACTTCTTTGTATCCTTCTTATTTGTCTTATTTTTTTCCTTTCTGGTATTAAGCTTTTAGAAACTAATCTCTCACTCACATAAATGAAATAGAGTCTGAAGCTGTTTATTTATCTTATAAGACCTCTTCTGAGACGGATTATCGTTTATATATATCGTCTGATTTTGGTTTAGGACATGGGTCGTCCAAATGAATCAACCAGAACCAAGCATAAGCAATCTCCTTTAATCACCGAAACCTCATTGAAGCAAGAGGTAATGTGTACGTTTTTTACACTTGATTCATGTCCTTATTTGGTTAATTAAACTCAATTATCTCATCTTTCTATTGGAATCACAGATTAATCAGCTCGAGACTAGTTTAGAAGATCAGTTTAAGGTTCGTTGTGCCTTAGAGAAGGCGTTAGGTTATCGAACAGCCTCTGCTTACTTATTGAGTGAAACAAACGACATTCCAATGCCTAAGGTCAGTTACTTGCATTTGTCAAAAGTGTATGTTACTTATAAATGAGCCTTGCATATATAAAAAATGTGTTCTTGGGTTTATTTTACTTCAGCCAGCTACTGATTTGATCAAAGACATTGCGGTTCTGGAAATGGAAGTTATACATTTGGAACAGTACCTTCTTTCATTATATAGGAAAGCATTTGAGCAGCAAATCTCTTCTGTATCCCCAAATTCAGAGAACAAGAAGCCGAAATCTCCTCCTGAAGCAACCCCTCGAAGGCGTCTAGACTTTTCTGAAGATGATGACACGCCATTGAAAACAGATCAGCGGACTACTCCTCTGCTTGATGATAATCAACATCAACCAAAGGAAACAGAGATTCCTGCGGGAGGCCGAGACCAAATGGACCCCAGTTTTCTTCGTAGCCACTCTCAGCGTTCAGCATTTGAGAGTAGAAGAACTTCTCCAGAAAATTCTTGGAGTAAAGCTATCCGCTCTTATCACTCCCAACCGCTGTATGTGCAGAATGGAGAAAATCTAATCAGTCTGGCTGAACATCTTGGCACCCGAATCTCGGATCATGTTCCAGAGACACCCAACAAGTTATCTGAAGGAATGGTTAAGTGTATGTCAGAAATATACTGCAAGCTTGCAGAGCCACCTTCTGTGCTACAGCACAGCCTTTCATCTCCAAATTCGTCTTTATCATCGAGTGCATTTTCGCCCTCTGACCACTACGATACATCGAGCCCTGGATTCGGTAACGACTCTTCTTTCGATGTACGGTTAGATAACTCTTTCCATGTAGATGGACAGAAGGACTTCAGTGGACCTTACAGCACCATGGTTGAAGTGCTTTGCATTTACAGAGACGCCAAAAAGGCCAGTGAGGTCGAAAATCTTCTTCAAAACTTCAAGTGAGTTGCTTTGAGATTTGCTTAGAGACTAACTCTGGTTCTATTATACATTTGAGTTGATCCACAAGAGGGTACAATTTGATTGAGAGTGAATTAGGATTTATTGATGCACAATCTTGAAATGTTTTAAACTTTTGCAGGTCACTCATCAGTAGATTGGAGGAAGTCGATCCAAGGAAATTGAAACATGAGGAGAAGCTAGCTTTCTGGATAAATGTTCATAATGCACTTGTGATGCATGTAAAAATCTCTTTCTGGAATCAATCTCATTTTTCCGACGCTTAAGAGTTTAAGACCTCTTACGACTATTTCTTTGAATCTCTTTAGGCTTTTTTAGCTTATGGGATTCCACAGAACAATGTGAAGAGAGTCCTGCTGCTGCTCAAGGTAACAAACATCACTTGCACAGGGAAAACACATGAACCATCATTCTATATTACCAAAAATCGTTCTTTCGCATTTTTTTAGGCTGCATATAACGTTGGTGGACACACAGTTAGCGCCGAAGCGATACAAAGTTCGATTCTTGGATGCAAAATGTCTCATCCTGGACAGGTACTTAATAAGAAAAAATTCTGAAAAGACTTTTCTCTTTAAAGCACAAATCCTAAAGACCTTTTCTTCTCATTTCTCTTAGTGGCTTAGACTACTATTTGCTTCGAGGAAATTCAAAGCCGGAGATGAAAGATTAGCTTACTCTATCGATAATCCCGAACCTCTTCTACATTTTGCACTTACTTCAGGCAGCCACTCTGATCCCCCGGTACTGAACATTTGATCTTTTACAAACACTTGCAAACCCCTTTAGTGCCATTAAAGCTTAAGTCTTTGATTTTGGTTGTTTTTTGTTACAAATAGGTTCGTGTATATACACCGAAACGGATCCAGCAAGAGCTCGAAACATCGAAAGAAGAGTACATAAGAATGAACTTAAGCATAAGAAATCAGAAAATCCTATTGCCAAAGCTTGTGGAGACGTTTGCAAAAGACTCCGGTTTATGTCCGGCTGGTTTGACGGAGATGGTTAACCGGAGTATACCGGAATCTTCAAGAAAATTTCTAAAGAGATCTCAATCTAGTAGTAAATCACGCAAGCCCATTGATTGGATCCCTCACAGCTTTACATTTAGATATCTTATTCTTAGAGAAGCTGCCAAATGAAATTATTCCAAAAAAATTTATATATGTCTGTGTGAATATTTAATAATAAAAAAAAATCGCTGTCTATTTCCCCATTTTCTGATTATGATAATGTTGTTTCAGTCTCTGTGATTGGATCTTGTCTATTCACAGTTACTTGTCATTTTCATTATTCTAATTTTGCATGTAAATTAACAGCTTTTACACGATCATGCAACGGTTATGTATCAAAACAGAAAAATAGATATATAATTCCGAAGCTGAATCTCACATTAGTTATTTTATTTATTTATTCGAAGATTGATGATGAAATTACAACTTCTTTAGTATGGCTTTTGGCCAATTACATTACCCGGAGGATTATAGAAACAAATGGTCAAAACCGTTGACTCATTAGCACACGTGGCTTGAGCACAGCCCAGCTCCTTCGAGTCTCTCCACACGACTTGTTTATAAACCCCGCACGTGTGGTTGGGTGCGCACGTGTTCGACTTGTAGTCGTAGAAAGTTTTTTCCTTGACCCAAGTCTCCACCGCAAGAGACGGCGTCACGGCTAAACCCTTAGCCCAGAGCTGGTTCGCGCCGTATTTGCCAGGGTTAAAACTCGCGAACTCACACTTCTTCTCGTTCCTCTGGTACCGAACTAGCCAGCTCGCCGCTGTTTGGAGCGTCTGGTTCCAAACAAGCGGCGAAACACCAACCATGGCTCTGGCTTTGTTGTGCGCGTCGGTGAATGCTTTAGCCGCCGCAGAGATTGCCGGAGTTCGTGGAGAAGCAGGAACGGTTTGTGTGGGTTTCAGTTTCGCCGACGGAAACACGGCGGAAGCGGCGGAGATGACAAGAAGTGACACAAGGAGGATGATGTGATGAACTATAGCCATTCTTGGTTGGTTTCGTAACGTGAAAATGATTTAAGTTTAATTCGTTTATATAGCCATTAGTTATAAATAAAAACTATATTAAAATGAGATTATTAGAGATGTAGTATAATGAGGAAGATGTTGATTGGTGTTACAAGAAGACAAAATAATAGAAGAAGAAGAAGAGAGGATCATGGCACGTGAAATTGTGATTGATACCCCTTAAGTTGTCTGTGTTGCATGTGACCGACAGATACCGAACGTTATTTAATTTCATTTGTTGCTTTCAAGGCCCATTAATGCTTATAGGGCCAATGGTCCGGCCCTCTTCGCCTCACACATATATTCAATTTTTGCAAAATATGTGAAATATAATCGAAGAAAATCCAATCATGTCTTTGCTTTCTCCACGACTGTATCATTGGGGTTATTATGCGGTGAAAATCCAATCGCCTACCAAAAGAAAAAAGAATGAAATTGGATTTCACTTTTAGTGGTAACATATAGTTTGAAATGTTCTTGTCTTTAGCTTTTTACTCATTTGTCACGTTGTGTTTTTGCTATTTTAAACTTTTATAGTCATAAATGCATTAGTAACGAGGAAACAAAGGTAACAAATACGCACAAGATATGTAGAAATGGAAAAATGGACCACAACTTCATCAAACATATCTTAATGTTAATCTTTATCTTGTTTTCATACAAAACAAAGAACACAAAGAAAAGTTCCGTTATAGTTTTGAATCTTGCAATGCAGTCTTACAATTCATATTTATTTTAGATTCATCAATCTAGGTTAGAACACAACGTACCAATTTGCCGATTAATAAATAAAGCATGGAGATTCTTAAAATCGTTAAGACGAATTAACCATTTACGCATGAAATTAAGGATTCATTTTTCTCTAAATAATTGCATTGTATTAAGATTGGAATCACATCACTGGAATATCATCATCATCCTCGTGCCCATCTCTCAAATTACAAGCAACAAAAACAATAACAGTTTAGTGGATAACTTTGTTTTCCATTTAAAAGTAAAAAAGAAAGTCGAACGTCTCTAATTACAATTTATACGTCGGTCGAATTTTCTAAAAAGACTAAATTGACCCTACTCGGCGATGGTACTCAGATTAGCCGAAAATCTCCTCTTCCCTTTACCACAACCTCTTCCACCGCCGCCGTTTATCTTAACTCCGGCGATGTTTTTTGACTGACAAGTTTGATCAGAAACCGATACATGGCCGTCGCCGGAAACCCATCCGATACCGCCGCTTTTAGCCAACGCCGAGCTCGCTTTAACAGCTAAAGCCGCCATTTCCTCTGCTCGTAACGGATGATTAAGCCACGTCAACGGTAAAACAAAGTAAAGCTGCCCTGACCGGAGCTCCTCGTTGCCGGAGACAGCTGAAACGGCGTCATCGAAGTCCATTTCGTCTGAGTTACATACGAAACTCGTCGGATTCTTTTGCAAGATCTGCCAAACTTTGACCGGAGATGAAAACTCTTGTAAAGTACCATCGAACAATATAACCTTCGCCGAATCACTCCTCATAGATTCACGTGAAACACAAGCTCCCATTTTTATTTGTATTTGACTAGTGAGTTTGATCGAAGTTAGTATTAGAGTAAAGAAGAAAGATATTGATTGTTGTATGTGTTTGTGATTTTGAATTGAAAGAGACAACCTTATGAATGGCTTATATATATGAATTATGAGGAAGAAGAAGACAACCTCGAGAATCTAATGTCCACGTAGGATTTGTCGTGTAGTAATAACAACGAAACATGACAACTCACGGTGGGTTATTGTTTTTCCGAGTGTTTTTACGATAGGAACCCTAACGTGAAGGGTATTTCGGGAAATAAGGAGAGATAAACGTGGCGAAGAATGAGAGAGGAAGGAGCATAGGTGGTGAAGAAGGAAAGGGGACACGTGGCAGACAGAGTCATTACCGGCAAGAAGACAAGATTGAGTTGGCCGGAAGGTTTATAGCGTCTCCGGTGGGTTAGAGAATCACGTGAAGACAATGTGCGGGTGGGACCCATAAATGTTTAGGTGGGTCCTTTTTTGATTCTTTTGAACGCTTTTGGTAGATACAAGAGTCACCTAACGTATATTTTTTTATCATTGCTTTTTAATTTTTGCATGAATGGAGCATTTAATGTAAACCTAGAAATTATTGAGTGTGTTAATACTATTTTTTATGTTGGACTGTATGCAAAAGCTGTATAGAGTTTTGTTTTTAAATTGTGTTTACGATATTATATCATGCATTTACTTTAATGATTTAGTTCAGACTGGTTTGTTGAAGAGTATCGTCTTTGTTTTTTAGGTTAAAGTAGACTTATTGCTTTGATTTAGATATTTATGGGAAATAGATCTTTGATTGAAAGTAATCAACTGATTGGCTATATTGATGGTTATAAAGTAAAAAGCAAATATCTTTGCCCTACCACTCCATACTTTCTGAATTGAAAATATCTTTTGGTAAATATCTTTTGTTATTATTTCAGTTTCTACACACAATAAATATCTGCCCTATGTTTTTGTGGGACTGGAATCACCCACGTCTCCACCGATATCAAATCAGTGGATGGCATTTTTTAATAAATTGAGATTTATCTTTATAAAAAACTTCTCTCTAAAACTTTTCCGAAAACATCCCTGTTTTGACATTCCGGCCGGCGATTGTGGCCTTCATTAGCCACGTCGTCGGTCTGGGTTGTGTATATTTGTTTTCTTTATGCTCTATGTTCTAGGATAAGATTCCGGTTTGGCCTGGCTAGTTCCGATTTCTTCGGATCTGTTTTCCGGTCATCGGATTTATATTCCGATTTGTTCGGTTTTGACTCGCCTTTCGTTCTCTAATGATTAATCCCCTTGGTTTATGTTTCAATTTGGGCAATTATAAGGGGCAAAAATCTTTACTCACCATTTTAGGAGTAAAGTGTCTCGATCAAGACTTCGGATTGGATTCATCCAAGTCGGAGATCCGTTTCGAGATTTCCCTGTTTTTTAAATGATCAAAGAGTAATGATTCATAAACTTGCGGTTGATGCGAAAGTTGATTTCAAGATTACATAGAAGCTTGTTGGTGATGAAGAACCGTCGTGGACGTTCTTTTCCAGAAGGTTACAGAAGAAGGTTGACACAGGTTGAAGATGAAGACGTTGTGGAAATTTCTTCATTACTGTGTTTGGGCCTATGGGCCTTATTTAGCTTTTTTGTAATTTTACTTATGCCATTGGGCTTTAATAAAAAACTATGTTGCCGACAAAAAAAAAAAAACTTAGATAAAGCCAATGACACTTGGTCATAAACATGACACTTAGATATAGATAAAACATAATTAGTGTCTAGTTTGTGTCAAACTTAGCAAGTAAACATTTGTCTATGAATTTGATAAACTTAGTGTCTAGTTTGATGAATAATCACCAACTTATAACACTCTCCTTTGAATACTCATCATCCTTGACGTGTCCGGTCTCAGACTGTTTCGTTAAAAACCTTATCATGGTAAAACTCTGTGGGACAAAAACCATGACAAGAGAAAAAGAGTGCAATCTACCACTAGAAATGACTGATCTAATATCTTCTTTATATGTCCCATAAATGACACATTCTGATGCTTTGAACGTGCTTCTTGAATATTATTGTAGGAAGTGCCTTTGTAAAGAAATCTGCGGAATTTTCACTTGAACGGATGTATTGAACATCGATCTCCTTGTTCTTCACAAGCTCTTGAGTATAAGAGAAAAACTTTGGAGGAATATGCTTCGTCCTGTCGCTCTTTACATATCCTTCTTTGATTTGGGTAACACAAGCAGCATTATCTTCATATAGAAGTGTTGGTTCTTTGCTGATGACTATTCCACTTGCGCCTTGTATGTGTTGAGTCAACGACCTCAACCATACACACTCTCTACATGCCTTATGAAACACAATGATCTCCGCATAATTTGATGATGTGGCTACCAAACTCTGTTTTTATGAACGCCACGAGATCACGGTTCCTCCCATTGTAAACACATATCCGGTTTGCGATCAAGCTTTATGCGGATCAGATAAATAACCAGCATATGTAAAACCAACTAGACCACGATTTGAGTTTCTAGTATAATATAATCCCAAATCGATCGTACCTTGTAGATAGCCGAAGATGTGCTTTATTCTGTTCCAATGTCTACGCGTAGGAGCTGGATTGTACCTTGCAAGTAAGTTAGTAGCAAAAGCTATATCTGGTCTAGTACAATTTGCAAGATACATTAAAGCACCTATTGCGCTCATATAAGATAGTTCGGGACCTAATTTTTCTTCTTCACCTTCAAAAGATCTTTCATTTCAAACTGCTCTTTCATATGAGTTCTTGCATCGTCAATATCCTTTTGAGTTCCAATCACATCGTTGATATATCCTTTCATCAACAAGTATTCACTAAAGCGATTATACCACATGCGTCCGGATTGCTTCAATCCATAAATTGATCGCTTTAGTTTGACCGAACAAATTCCTTTAGACAATACCTCTTGCATTTCTAAATTTTTAGATCTCTCTTGGATCTTTAATCCTTTTGGGATTTTCATATATATGTCGCTATCAAGCAATCCATATAGGTATGCAGTCACAACATCCATCAGGGACATTTCTAAATTATTTGATGCCGTTAGGCTCATCAAGTACTTTAATGTGATTGCATCCATTACCGGGGAATATGCCTCCTCATAATCAATTCCCGGTCTTTGAGAAAATCATTGCGCCACAAGTCGTCCCTTATATCTTATGACTTCATTTTTCTCATTTCTTTTTTTTACAAAGATCTATCTATTTCCAACTGGCATTACATCTTCTGGTGTAATGACAATGAGTCCAAAGACATGTTTCTTCTCAAAAGAGATTAATTCATTTCTCATGGCCTCTTGCCATTTTTCCCAATCATGTTTATGTTGGCACTCTTTTACCGATTCTGGATCGGGATCATCCTCATGATCACTTTCTTTTGATACCGAAAAAGAGAATATCCCACCAATATCTTCTATTTATTTTCTATAATTTTTCACTTTGGGCATAGCTGATAGATATCTCGAAATTTTCATAATTCTCAAAGTCTTCCGGACGTTCTCTAGTATCAGGTTCATCTAGACCCTTTTCTCTTATGTCTTATAGACATTTTTTACTATTATATTCCTCTTTAATCTTTTTCTTTTGAGATTCCTCTTGAATTTTTTCATTTTGCTCAACCATTTTTTTTTTTTGGCTGGGATTCTTATCCTTTGAGCCCATTGGCCTCTCTTGCTTTAACTGAACTCTCGGTTCATTTTCTTTGCTTCCATCCATATGTTCTTCAAGAACATCAACTCTTGATGGAGCATTAGCTGCACGTATATACGACTTCGTCACTTTTTTTTGTATATGTGAACGTATCTGGTAACTGGTTTGTCATATTATGTAGGTGTACAACCTTTTGAACTTCCAACTCGAGTTGTTTTGTTGGGGGATCAAAATGAACTAAAGATGGAGTACAACCATGTAACATCCTTTGGCACTTGATTTATTCATCCACCTAACGTAGGGAATTCTTCCTCATTAAAATGGCAATCAGCAAGATACAAACTATACTAAAATATATATATATATGATGGAAGTATATATGTGTTTTGCTTATATATTTTTGATACAATATATATATATATATATATACTTGATCTTATAGTATACAAAAAGAAAAGATTTTATGGTATGAATTTCTCTTATTCAATTTTTCTCTCTCACTTGTTCTCTTATTAATCACTCTTTTTTCTTCTCTTTTATATTTGTATCTCTTTCACATATATATAGAGAAAGAATATTACATGCATAATGACATTTAGATAAAGCCAATGACACTTGGTCATAAACATAACACTTAGATATAGATAAAACATGATTAGTGTCTAGTTTGTGTCAAACTTAGCAAGTAGACACTTGAATTTGATAAGTTTAGTGTCTAGTTTGATGAATAATCACTAACTTATTACATGTTACGATTTTTCATTTTGAGCATGAGGCATATTCTTGTTGGTGTTTGATATTTTTTTTTGAGTAATTTATTTGTTACTATCTTTTAATATATTTTGGACTTGATCAAAAATCCATAAAACGGAATTTTAAAATGCTTTAAAACAAGGTGATTTTAGATTTTAGATTTTAGAACATGTGATTAGGTGATATTAATACACACGCTTATAGAATCTACAATTACAATATCTTGGAAAAAAAATTTTGGCGAGTGAGAATGCAAGTTTGTACTATACTTTGCGATGAATCCGATCTCTCTAGTGTATAAAAAAATAGAATTATGTCCCTCAAGAAAATTAATAATCTGATTAATTATACAAATTCGAGTGGTTTAAGTGAGAATCTTTCTGCGATCTGCATTGCTATGTGCTGTCCCACGGCTATGAAATTGTCTGTGTTCTTTCATGTCACGAGATTTAAGACCAAGCACAGACCAATGTGTTTTATACTTTTATGTATAGGTTAAACACTGTTTTGTTTAATATTCGCACACCCATGCACATTAAATACAAGGTAAGGTCCGTAAGGAGCAACATGATTAGACTAAATTATTTACATTTATAAGATTATTTTCCACTTGCTATGTGTCAGTCTATCTAACTTGTTTCATTATATAATTGTTTCACAAGAGTACCATACAATCCAACTGTTTCAGTGATTTGATAAACTTTTTAATACTTTTTAGCTTTCATATATTTTTTCCGCGATTCGGAGATTAAGCTAATTTGTTTACACAATTGGGCTCAAGTGTTGGCCCATTTCTGTAGGTGATGCAAAACACAAGGTCGGCTACGGTTGCTTGTTTCTCATTACGAGAAAAGGACATATAGGCAGATGATAATTCAAGAAGAACCCTAATGCAATGGAATAGACATAAGAGCCGAGAGAGTAAGAGAAGTCAGAAAGACAATACATACCTCTGTCTATACATAATTTGAAACTTGAGATATATTTTGCATGTGCCCTATATGAGAAAATCTATACTAAAAACAAGATAGCAACCAAACTCATGCAATAGAATAAGATCCTTTGCTTTCAATGTCTAGAAGAATTTACGAGCAGAACATAAGCAGCTAATTTCCTACTCAAGTCAACAATTGGTCAAGTGTTGAACCAACGACCAAACCGGTATGCAAAGTACCAAGCTGAATTGATTTGACCAATTCAATATACTTTATTTATTTTGTTTATTGTTAATGCAAATAACTTACACAGAGAGGGAACGTGTTCAGTTTTCTCAAAAAAAAAAGGAACATGAACCTCCTCCACGTTTCCCTTATTCCCATAACGCATTTTACTTCCCACTTTGTAGGAACGTTTTAGTTTCATCTCTTGACTGCTTGTATATAATAATTAATAAACATGACCCAAAGGAAAATCAGAGTCACGATTTAAATTTGCCTAAAGAGAACTGTTCTTGCTGTGTTCATTTCTTAAAAGCTTCGAGTGGAACCGCATCATCAGAGTCCAGACTTTATCGTGTAAGAATAAAAGCACCTTTTTTTTTACGATTTTGCCCTTCCTCATAGTCGAATTTGCAGTTGATTGAGAGAGAGAGGCAATATAGTTTCTATGGGCTTTAATATTAGGCCCATTAGGATGAGGTTTAAATTGAAAATTACAAAACGTAATTTACGCATAATTAGAAGGAAATAAAATAATGAGCGGCGAGTTAGAGATTCTCCCGCTTCTCGAAAATTGATCCGATTTTTGAAATTGCTTCAATTACCTCAAATGATTTCTTCTTCTTCTTCTTGATTGGTATGATTTGGTTGCTATGAACTTGAGATTTATAAGCCAGAGGACACTGTGAGATGTTTATTGCGTTTGTGTCTACTAGATCTTTTGCTCTTCTTTAGTACAACGCTTGCTAATTTGATGCTCTCGTTTGTGTTCCCTAGGTAATCAAAAGCCAAGCAAAGCATGTGCAATCGATTAGGGTGTTTCTTTCGAATGTCGAGGATGATAATCCCCTCACTTGCATTTACTCCGCGGTTAGGACTGAGGAGAGAATCATACCGCCATGTGATTTTTACTATGATATGAATTATGAGTTAGAACACCTGACCTTTTCATGTGCAAGTGATGGTACTTGAATTTTCTATTTGCCCATTGTTTAACTTGTTTCCTTTTAACTTCAGTGTCCATAGACTTGGTTTTTATCTACATGAGCACTATCTTGTTTAACTTAAGTCTTTGGTTTCTGTAGTTTTATCATTCATATCCGTATTAACATTCTTCTGTATTGCTACAACACAGGTCGTGAGGCATCATCATCAACACTTTCAAGCGAATGTGACTCCAATCGCATTGAAACTCCTCATAAGAATGATAAATTTTTCTTACTGGATTTATACAGCGGCTGTGGCGCTTTGTCAACAGGGCTGATTTTGAAATCTATATAGTTCATTGTTCGATGCTTCTTTTACGTTTTAGGCGGAAAACACTGAGGAAAATGATGAAAGGAACTATGAGGCACCTGTTGAGAACCAAACAGAGTTTCAGAGGTTTATAAGTCTTGCAAGATCTGGTGAGAATCTTAAAATCCATAGATTTGATTTTAACATTTACATAATTATCAACAGATATTCTTGTTTCAGAATCAATAATCCCCATGGATGGTGGAGATGCTTCACAGACAACAACTTTGTTCGATCACCAACCGCTTAAACTACCAAAAGAAGATTTAGAACGGGTTCTTCAAATTCCAAAGAAGAAGGTGTGGCTATCTTTTGATTTTACATGTTATATAACATGTGCTTTGATGGTTGAGTGTGTAATAATTCTCTTATTGTTGCTGCTGCTACAAGGGGGGGCTAATTTTAGGGATTTGAGAGGTGTTATAGTTGTAGACAACATTATCTAAGAAGTGACTTTCTCTAACTAATATGCCTTTCTGGAATATTTTTTCCATTACTTGGTAAATGTTGGATTCACTTTTGCTATCTGAATTTCGGGCCGTTCGGACGTTTATGGGGTGGCGAGATAGTTAATACGGGTTGTGACGCGTGCGGAGCCTCACAATCAGGTAAAGTCTTTTTTTATACATTTCCATTTGTTCTTTGTGCACTTGAGTTCTTGTCATTAAAAACTGGTTTCTGCAGATTATTCTCCATCCACTGCAAGACCGTGTGTTGAGTGTCCGTGAGAACGCCAGGTTACAAGGGTTTCCTGATTTTTACAAGCTATAAAGCAAAAGTAAGTCTTTAGTTACAAGCATGTTTCTAGATTTTGTTGTTTGTTTGGCGTTGGAGATAGTCTAATATGAAAAACTGGTTTTGCAGATACATTCAAGTTGGGAATGCGGTGGCTGTTCCCGTAGGCGTTGCCTTAGGGGGTTGGCAAGTCAAGGGCTGTCTGGTGATGAGCCTGTAATAAGTCTCCCCTTCAAGTATCCTCAATGTCAAAAGGAAAAAGGTCTTTGGTCTGATCACGTTCTTACTTGAAGAAGAGGAATATCTTTATTGGTTAAATCTATTTTCAACTTAGCTTTTGGCACTAATGGCCATGAGGGTCTTATTTATATTCAGCAAAAAGTATTAGTTTTCTCGCAGATTCTATGTCAGACCTAATAGTTTATGACAGTTTAATGTTTCAAATTATGTTTGGTTTCTAGCAACTTTACATGCTTTAGATGAGGATTTAGGCATTGTGCCAAGATCCTTTAACTTGAGAAGCCAAGTTCCTTTAACTTGAGAAGGTTACATTATTTTCAGTTAGTACTAATGGCCACGACGGTTTCATTTTCAGCAAAAAACAATTATGAAACTTTACAGTTGACGATTTAGGCATTGTACAATATCTATTGTTAGACATGACTTAAACTAAATGTATGCATCTCACAAAGAATTATGCAGATTAGCATTCAAAGCCTTTTTTAACAACATAAGAGAGTCCTTATATTTAGAGTCCTTATAATACATCAAAACTTCATTTTTAGAGTTTTATTTTACTTCAAAGGACAACTTCAAATTTCATTTTTTTTTTTTTGCATTTGAGTCCTTATATTTATATTTATATTCTATGTAAATAATCTTATTTATTTTTTTAACCATTTATATTATTTAGCTAATTCGACAATATAATAATATATAATAAGAAAAAAAAATTAGTAACAAATTTGAATGTTGAATTACATTTTCTACAGTTATTTACATTCTACTTTGAAAACAAATCAAATTTATTACAAAACGATTTTGAAAACGCTAACGATCAAATTAATGACAAGATTCTACCTCTGAAAAGTTTTTCCAATTATATAAAAACCAAAATAGTAATCTCAAATTTTAAAATACTTAGTGGAAAAACTATTTACTAAAAAACAATAATCAAAATTTGAATGGTAAAATTTACTTTATGTTTGTTAACTAAAACGAATTTGAAACCGGTAACCATCAAAGACAAGTCAATGACAAAGTTCATCTCCGAAAAGTTTTCCCAATTATATATCAATTTTAGCACTCAAATTCTCAAAAACCAAAATAGTTAGTTAAAATCCTAAGTTTTAAAATATTTAGTGGAAAAAACTATTTACAACAAAAAAATAATCAATTTTTGTTTTTGAAAATAAATACTCAAAATTTGAATGCTAAAATTTACGTTGTTAACTAAACGAATTTGAAACCGCTAACCATAAAAAACAATTATATCAATTTTATCAATTTTATCAATTTTATCAATTTTAGCACTCAAGTTCTCAAAAACCAAAATAGTTAGTTAAAATCCTGAGTTAGTGGAAAAAACTATTTACAAAAAAAAAAAAAATCAAAATTTGAATGCTAAATAATCAAAAAAAACAATTTTTTTGTTTTTGAAAATAAATAATCAAAATTTGAATGCTAAAATTTACTTTGTTAACTAAACGAATTTGAAACCGCTAACCATCAAAGACAAGTGAATGACAAGGTTCATCTCCGAAAAGTTTTCCCAACTATAAAAATTTTAGCACTCAAATTTTCAAAAACCAAAATAATTAGTTAAAATTACAAATTTTAAAATAATCGCTGAAAGCTTTTACGTCAAGTTTTAGTGAGAAAGTTTGTTACAGTCAAGGGAAATAGAATATGTACCAATCTTGATGAATGTGATGGACTTTGTTGCTGAAGCTTTTGCGTCAATGGAGCCTCGCTAGCTACATATCACATCTGTCGAACTAGACTTGCACATCTCTCTGTATTGGCCAAATCAATCAGAATCCAAATTAGTCACCAATCGCAAAAGCAAATAGCTGAACATGACAATAATTTTTACAATTCCAAACCGCAGATATTGAAACACGAGCCTAATCAACGTACCCGATTTCGATTTTTAGGGCTACAAGTTTCCACCGACTTGGTTCTCTAACCCCTTTGTCGGATTAAGGCTTTTCACGAAGAATTTCAACAACACCTGTAACCGAAACAGAGACAATCGAATTACTCATCTCATAAACAAGAAACGAAAATCTTTTGATGAATTGAGAGCAAATCACAGTTGCGGAATCATAGAGATTGAGAAAGATTCAATTTTTAAAAAGCTTTACTTGATCAATCAATGAATCTGAGAGAGACGTGAAGCGAAATTCAAATTCTAATTGGTGTTTTTGTTAGCCAAAGAATCGGAGCAAACAAAAACTCACCTTTGTCTGATTAAGGTTTGTAATCGAAGGATTCCAACAAAATCTGTAATCGAAATAAAAAAAAATCAATTTTAAGACTTACTTGATCTATGAATCTTGTTAGATGATCGAAGAACATAGAAGAAGGGTAGAGGAGAACAGAGAGACATGAAGCAAAAAATCTTATTGGTATTTCTCTTGGCCAAAGAATCATCGGATGTATATATATATAAGGACAAATCTAGACGTTAAGAAAAACGAATTAAAAGAAATAGCCGTTTAAGCATAGTTACTGTTTGGAAAACGAGTTAACGGCTACATTGTTCTGACTCCTGAGAAGACGTTTATCGTTTATCGCACTCGAATTCTTCAACGAAAGAAGAAAACTAAACCCAGCTCTTTCTAAATTACTCTTGACATGACAACTGGTACGACGTCGTTGAGAACACTCTTTCAGATTAGGCCCTTTATGTATCATATTGGGCCTACTCTAACTGGACCTAAATGTGTTACATTATCATCAAGACATGTGCAATCTTTTGTTTATATAATAAGAGAGATGAATGAAGAAAGCTTCAAATGATGTTACTTATATCATCATCAAATACAATTAACAAAAGTTGTTTAATGTAATAAGATGATTGATCACTCAAGTTGACCATACCACACCCCTTGGATCTTCACATCCTTCGGTACCTTAGCACCCAAGTCAGTATCCGACGGCTGAATACTCTCGAACACTCCGATCACTTCTCCTGTCTCCGGTTTGCTCTTTGTCACTTTCAGAGTGATCTCTCCCACTGAAGCTGCCGTGTTCTTCACGTTCTCCTTTGAAAGCTCTTCCTCGTCTCCTCTGCCTCCAGCTGGTAAAGCCACGGCGTTGTCATATCCTGTGGATCCACCACGGCCCTTTGGGTCCAAGAAAGACGAGCCACGGTACGACGGGACTAGGAATTTTCCGGTGAAGTTGTCTGGTTTGCCTGAAGCATCAAGCTGTTTGACTGTGAAGAGGAACGGCACACGCTCGCCTCCAGGAAGCTGGACAGTGACTGCAGCGTAGTCGATTCCGTCTTCTTCCTTGAATTTGACGCTTCCATCAGCAGAAACCTGCTCGATCCAGTATAAGACTCGATGAATCACAAGCCCTAATCGTACGCATAATGTTTCTTGCATTAGAAGGAAAGACTCAAAATCAAACCTCGAAGGGTCCTTCGATCTCGTCAAGGGTGTAAGTGAGACGGGTCATGAGCTTTGTGTTCTGGAACTCAGGAGGTGCGTTCTTGCTTACACTATCAGCCTTGACAGTGAAGGAAGTAGGCTCGAAGCAGAACTTCTTGCCTGCGTACTTTCCGGCCTTGAACGAGAATGTCTCAGAGCCACCTTCGATAGTTGGGCACTGGTTAGCAGTTCCAGTTCCCTTCACTTCCATGTATGTCTTGCTCTGAATCTCGTCGTAAGTCAGTCTCTTTGGAGCTCCCTCTGCACTTGCTCCCTTTCATTACACCAGAAAGAACACAACTTTAACTCAACAAATCGATCCAATACAATTTCCAACTCGTAAATCATTTCATATCCAATTGGTAATGAAGAACACATTTTTGACATAATGGATCTACAAGAATCAAGTGTTATGCTAATCCGAATCTTGTAAAGAAACCAGAATCATTTTATCACACAAACACAAGTAAACTAACTCTTGCTCTGTTTCTTGCTCAATCTATAAGTTCGTAATGGTCTATTATTTAAGAATCGGTGACGGAGAAGAGAAAGTTACCGAGGCGACGAGAGCAGAGGTTGCTAGAGCGAAGCCGGCGATTTTGACAGCGTCTGAGCATTTTCCGGCGAAGTCTTTGAAGTCAGATTGGAAGGAACAAGAGAGACGAGCAGAGGAAGTTTCTAGACCAAAAGATTTGGCAACGGTTTGAGTCGACCGGAGATGAGCACCGCCGCGAGAAGGAGCGGTGGCGATCTTAGCCGACTGGATAAATGTGGCGGCGGATTGGAGAGAAGCTGCCATGGTGACAGAGTCTTTGATTGTGTTTGTGATCCAAAGCTGAGGAAAGTAGAGAGTAAAGAGTAATAATCGGAGAAGAGAGAGAGATAAGATTTTGAGATAAGGCGAGGATTTTGATTGGCTTGTTTCGTGAGAATCACAGTGTCTGGTTTATGTTGTTGCCACGTGTCGAAATTGTATGTGGAGATATGGATACTGTCTCACTCAGGGGATGCTGACATGTATACGACAAAAACATCTTGAGAAAAAAATTAAAAAATGGCCTATACAGGGATCGAACCTGTGACCTTCGCGTTATTAGCACGACGCTCTAACCAACTGAGCTAATAGGCCAAGATGCTATGCATATTGGTTATTTTAATCATATTTGTATCTGTACTTGTTTATGAAAAAGATTTTAAATAAAATGGCAGAGGATTCAAAAGTGAAAACAGATGTCTTATTCATCGTTTTATAATTGCTAACCATAAACAAAATATTCGAATGTTACTTATTACATACTATTAAGCCATGTTATGATTTCATAAACTGAATTTGGTAAAATTTGTTTCGTACTTTACTAGTCCTATGAATCTATGTTCACGATCCCAGATTCGATGTAATTTTTTAGTCCGACATAAAGTCAAACAGAAGGCCATTTGGAATCAGGTGATCTCTTCTTTTGCTATTCATTCGATTGATATGGTCCGTATGTGTATCCAAGTTATGATTGATTTCATTAACTGGTTTAAGTTAAATTAGGTTGGTAGACGTTGTTCATCTTACAAGAACCCATGTTACCATTTGTTCAGGTAGGAAACCTTTCTTCTGATTCAGAGTATCTATTGTCATCATCAAGTCCTCCTAGGCGAACCCTAATACAAACACAGACGCCTGACCGCCTCTGCCGAAACTAAAAAGAGTAAAGACAAAACAAAAGGCACTCAGAATGAGTAGGAGGTTTTGATTCATCAATATGAATCAGATGACAATAAACAATCCTCATCATGCCTTTGGTTCTTACATCAAAACTTTGTCCCTAGTGAAAAGCTAAATAAAAGGATTCCTCTCAGATAAATGCCTCGTATTTTGTCCCCATGATTTATGAATGGATTTTCTCGGACTCGTCATCTATTGTTCATCACTGAGAAACCTTTTTACTCGATCAGAAAAAACTCAATAAATAAATAAAAAAAAAAGAATCCTCTCAGACAAATGCCTCTAATTGTCCCCATGATGTATGAATGGATTTCTCGGACTCGTCATCTATTGATCATCATTGAGAACTTTGTTCTTTTTGCAAAAACAAAAAATCGCATACTTTATCGAAAAAACGAGTGAACACAAAAGAATATTATGCCGATTGAAACAGATTTCTTGCACAGTATATAAACTAATCAAGATCTACTTAATCTATACGAAATCAAGAGACGAAAAACAGCTAAAGAATCTACGGAAAAAATTTACAGAGAAACTAGGTTTGATTCGGAACTCACATGGAATTAATTTTGAGATTTGACGGAAGCCGGCTGATTTATAGGAGACTTTAAAACTAGGGTTAGGTTTTAGGGCGTCTCTTCTACAAAAACGACATGAAGTCCTATAATAATGACTCTGAACAGCGAGTAGTTCGGCATATTCAATAAAGTGATGGGCTTTATCTCAGCTAGCAAAATAGGCTTTGGGCCTTACGTCGATTCGGGATTTGCTAAAAATTCCAAATACATTTCTTTCGATTAGTTTAATACAACAAAAACGATAGGGCTTAGCGCCGCCGTCATGGGAAAACGTAAGAAGCAAGTTTCCGACAAGGATCTCTTTATCGGAAGAGAGATCCCAAATGATCTCATCTCATCACTGAGATCCTCTCGAGATTGCCTGCAAAATCAGTAGCGAGGTTTCGTTGTGTGTCGAAGCAATGGGCTTCATTTCTCCACCGTCCAGATTTCACCGAAATGTTCCTGACATTTTCTTCGGCTCGACCTCAGAAGAAGAAGATTTACAATAATGTGATAGCAGATAAAACTACACTGTAAATTATCACTCTTTTTTTTCTTACAAAAATCCGGTAAGGTAAATCTTGGTCATGTTTACCTTAAATTTGCTTTTAAAAAAATCTATAAACAAAATACAATACTATTAAAATTTGGTAAACCCAAAACAACTATGGATAAATTTACTATATAATGTCAGCATATAATAAATACAAACATCACTAATGAACAAATGACTAGACACCATAGTATTTACAAATTTATCATTTCAATAATTTATCACTTCAAATTTTTTTAAAAAAATCCGAAAAATATGTACAAAAAAGCTCGAGTGTTAATTTACAATATATGGTGATCACATACTAAAAACGACATCGCTAACGGACAAATTAATGACAACACATCATACTCGGTTTGTTTTCACACCACGTTTATAAATTTATCACTTACATTTAAAATTTTTCAAAAATCTGAAAATATGTACAAAAAAGCTTAAGTGTTAATTTATAATATAATATGATCGCATACTAAATATGACATCGCTAACAGACAAATTAATGACAGGACACCATACTCGATTTGTTTTCACACCACATTTTTTTTAAAAAAATCCGATAAAATATGTACAAAAACTTAAGTGTTAATTTACAATATAGTGTGATCTCATATGATATCGCTAACGGACAAATTAATGACAGGACACCATGTTTGGTTTGTTTTCACACTACATTTTAAATTTATCACTCAATTTTTTTTTTAAAACCCGATAGTATATATACATATATATATATTTTTTTTAAATAGTATAAATGTAAAAACAAATAACTACCTAGGTTCTAATGTTATCCGGCTGATCCTCATGCGTCCTTAGGCAAGCCACATACATTTAGCAACGTTCTCCTGAAATCAATTATAAAATCAATGTAAACATACAAGAACACAAAAGAAACTAGCCAAATTAAACACTTTATTTTATCCATACATTAACAAAGTGGAAAAAAACAAACAATGAAAGTTCACAGAGATTAACGGATCTGCATCATAAAGTCTACGTCTTTCTTTGTAAAACTTTAATAAAT
Organism: Arabis hirsuta; assembly: GCA_964056655.1. Classification (NCBI taxonomy): domain Eukaryota; kingdom Viridiplantae; phylum Streptophyta; class Magnoliopsida; order Brassicales; family Brassicaceae; genus Arabis; species Arabis hirsuta. The sequence goes on from OZ053299.1 coordinate 47,149,119, forward strand.
TTAAAAGTTTAAACATATCAATTTTCCAGATTGTTTGTTTTAAACGGATATAAAAAGAAGATGAAAAATTTACCGTATTAGATTTACTGATCGCAGAAACATGTACTCCTTTTTTGTCACCATAGTTAAAGATCTTCCGTAGAATTTTGAATTTTCCTGAAATTAAAAGACGAAAAACCCGAACACATGTCAAGAATCAGAAACAACTTTAACACATACGCACAATCAATAAGATGATGAGAACAAGGACTTACATAAGTCACGTGAAGAGCGTATCTCCGGCGGATTTGGATTCATCGGCAGTGTAGGATCTCCGGCGGAATAGGATTCACCGGCGGTGTCTCGTTTTTCCACAGTCAAGAGAGAGAGAGAGAGAGAGAGAGATTAATTTCTTACAATTGGTGAAGAAGAAATTTAGGAAAAAACAAGTAATCTCCAAAAGGGTTTTGAGGAGAATTTTAAAAGTTGTTGCTGTGTGTTTAACGGATAGATTTTGTACAATTTTACCGTTGTATTAACAATAATGTTTCGACAAGACACATTAGAGCATCCGCATTGGAGACATTTTGGTTGTGTCTTTAAATATAAAATTATTAAAAGGAAGAAAGAGAGTATTTTTGGTTGAAATAATGGGGTGTATTGAAATATAAAATTTGAGTAAAGAGAAGAGATAGTGGGTATATTTGGAGAGAGAAAGAGAGTGTAAGACATAGTTGTGTCTCTTGGAAGACATTTTGGAGAGAGAATGGATGAAAGTTGGAGTGTGTTTAAATATAAAATTAATAAAAGGTGAGTAAAATGATAAAAAAAAAGTATAAAGTTGAGTAAAAGGATGAGAGAGTGTGTTTTTAATATTTGTTTATTAAGAGACATCCACAAAATGTCTCGAATGTGGATGGTCTTAGCCGTTAAGTCAATAAAGTTAAAGTTAAAAGATCTCATTAAAGTAGGACCAGTTGAAAATCGACATGTGCTGACCATTTTTCATGTGATTTTCATGCTACATGTTTCATAATAGATCTATGTCATTTGGTTATATTGATTTCAGTGATCATGGAAGGTTTAGTTATGATTGATATGACAAAAGCCGCCATGATTCTATGTTGTTGTAACTGATGGACGAGATTGTTTTATGCTCCGGGAATTAATGACATATTTGAGCTCATAAAGACTATCACATTTTCAGACACATATATGACCCAGTGGGAGATTGTAAGATTATTAAGTGGGGTCACATATGTTAATATTAAATGTGTTAGGGTCATTAATTAATTAGCCTAATTCTATAGTGGTCATATTTATAATAAAGTAAAAGGCTATGGGCATAAGTGTTATGAAATATTAATATGTGGATACCTTTAGTAATTTCTAATTTGATGAAGGGCCGAATTAGAAATTAATACTCTATATAAATAGAGGGTTATGGTCCCCAAGCAACCCTAGCCGAAAATACAGAAACTCTCTGCATCCCATCACCAGAGAACTAAAGTCACATAGGGTTTGTTTGGAAGAGCCATTCCTGGAATTCAGAAAACAAGTCATGGATCCAAAAGGTACGCTTCCGCTTTTGTTCTTATTATTCAGAGATTGACATGAGTTTATGGTTTATGTGAAATCATAAAATATAGTTCTAACAAATAAAACATTATTAAATCCGAAGAGCATGTTTATCCTTGATACTCATGATTAAACAAATATTATTATCTATAATACTCAGCTGATTTAACTTCAAAAATTTCAGCTGGCTGAGACTTTAGAAGAGTATCATAGCCACGTGGCGCCATACAATTGGTATGATTTTTTTTGTGTGCTAAATAGTGAATATTAATGATACCCACATGGGTTTTATGGATAAAGATGGTCTAAAAGCATGAATAACTGTGATATTGAGAGAGTATCAACCGATTATTTTAATTAAAAAAAAAATTTAAAAATTTTATTTGGCTAAAATCGTTTGATACGTAACAGCTGTGGGAGACTGGCGAGACGTCTCACGTGGACACATGGCGCTGTGTGAGTGGTCGAATTTTTTTTTTTTGGTAACCTTGTACGCGAGTTTTATCTCCGGTCCGGAGAAGTATTTCTTCTCGTCGAAGCCGACTTTGTTGCAGACGTCAAAGTTTATGGCGGTGGTTGATACATTGTTGACTCATTCGCCGGACGAGGAGTACATCGGAGAGAGACAGCCGCCGTCGATATGGACCGGCGGAGATCGTCGATGCGTTTTACGGATTTGCGGCGGAGATTGGACGGATAGAGAAAAAGATAGAGAAGAGAAACAGTGAACGCGGATCTCAAACGCACACCACCGTAGTTGTCGGAACGATTGGGTATATGGCGCCGGAGCTCACCCGCAACGGAAACGCCTCGTCGGCTTCCGAGTGGAAAATTTACAGAGGAAAAAGGGAGAGAGATGGAAAATTTACAGAGGAACGAGGGAGAGAGATGGAGATGGAGATGGAGATGGAGATGGAGATTTCATGAAGAACCCTAGAAAAGGGAGATTTTTGGGAAGAAGATCGTAGCAGATAGGAGAGAGAAAACCGATTTCAGCCAAAATTTTTAATTAAAAAAAAATATTTTTAAATTTTTTTGATACCTACGTAATATTACTATTAAACATATAAAATTTATAAAATTCAAAATGAATTTCAAACATTTAAAAATTAATAAGATTAATATTAAATTATTTTTGGTGATATCCATATGGTATCACGAATAATAATGCTTTGAATGGGCTTTATAATCAGAAAATTAAACGATCATTAGGCCCAATAACAACTGAAACTGCATAAATAGAAAGATTTTTTATATTGTTATGTAAAATATCACACATATATATATATACACATAATTTCGAACATTGAGATTCTCTCGCGATTCGGAAGAGAAATCCCAAATGATCTCATCACTGAGATTCTCTCGAGATTGCCTGCGAAATCGATAGCGAGGTTTAGTTGTTTGTCGAAGCAATGGGCTTCATTTCTTCACCGTCCACATTTCACCCAACTGTTTTTGACAGTTTCTTCGGCTCGTCCTCGTCTCTTGTTCGCCTTACAATACAAAGGTAAATGGTTCATCTTGTCGGCATTTCAGCGACTAAATCCAGACCAGAACTCGTCTCCTTTAACTATTGATTATCACAAGCATTTCCCTAGCTATTTAAGTGGGGCCCCTAAAAGTTGGGGCTCTATTCAAATGTTTCAAACAAATGTTCTCAAATACGGCTCTGAAACTGCAAAGGTAGATTAGGTGCAGTTCGATATGATTTACATGTTTCTATTGGTGGACACATAAGAATGGAGTTGCTTGTTCTAGATGATGCCGATGAAGAGAAATGGTCAAAGCATGTCTACGTATTGCCGCCTTTGCCGCCTTTGTGGAGGGACCAACAAGCTGCGAAAACCAAGCTGCACGTTGTTGGGATGACACGTAGAGGGGAAATCGTGTTATCCCCAGACTGTAGAGCGGAACACTCTTGTAAGAGTTGAAATTGAATTACGGCTCACAAACTTCTCATCTTCATAAGGTTTACATCTTTATAGATCATATAGAGAGTGTGAAGCTTATGAAAAATGCTTAGGATTTCATAAGACTCTCTATCTTGTTTGGCCTCTTGTTTAGTGTAGGTTACAAATGTTTGGTTTTTGTATGCCAATTCTGTTTACTTTGAAAAAGAAAAAGCATTTCACATTTTGTGCAGCAAGAAATCTCGGAGAAATAATTAAAAATAGAAATCCATGAATCATATTACAATATGCTTTCTGATTGAATCCATTTCAAGACCGTCGTGATCTATGATCAACCATTGTTGCCTCGTGCGAATCGCAGACTTGTGTCTTGAATTTACATCCGAATTTCTTCGTAATGGACCAACTTCTCGGCCGATCTGTAGTCGTGGGTGAACCTTCTTTGTCGATTTTCGCAATCACTTTCTTCATATTGGAGCACTCTCTCTCCAACTTGTGAACACGAGTCCTCATCGTATCCATATCCAAACGAAGCACTTGATTCTCTCTCACAGTCTTCTTCCATTTCCCAACGTCCACTTCTCCTTCTCCTCCTCTTCTTTCATCATCAGCACAATCCTCTTCCGTTATCGTTAAGTTCCTTGTTGCAGTTGTCACTGAAGGCCTCCCCTCCGTAGACGGTGATTGAGCTGCGAGTAGCGTCCCAGCAATCGCGTGCCTGAGCTGTAACTGTTCGAAGAACAGAACTTGTACAACTGCTCGTAGCGGAAGCCGCTCGTTTTGCGCTGCGTGTGTACAAGCTTCGAGCGTCAGCTTTTGACAATCCATCACTCCACATATCTTCTCCCTCTCTGCTTCTGATACCCATGGATGCGCCTATTACAGAGAGAAACAAAATCAATCAAATCCAATCTCCAATGACAAATCTATTAGAAATATTACCTTGAGATACACATCCACGGCTCTATAAAGTCCATCATCGTAGAGTCGAGCTTGATCAGGTAGTGAAATCGCTAGATTGTAGAATTTTCCCGATTTGAGATTAGCGTCCGATGCGATCTCTGCTAAAAATCCGTCCATCAGTTTTCCGACGAGCATCAACGACGGAGATCGACCGTCGGATTCGATTACGACGGTGGTGTTTGCTTGTTCCAGTGTATCGAGAAAGTGGCTTAGGATTCTCTCTACCAAATCAACATCGTATAGAGTCTCGTTGAGGTATGAGTAACTCGGAACGAGCAAATCGTCGAGCGTGGCTTGCTCTAGCTGAGATCCGATCTTCCTCTCGAGTAGATCACGGCAAGTCTCGGAGGCGTTGAGGATGATTGATGTTCGTAATAAACCGAAGAGGAATCTCGTTGTTTCGGAGATTGAGGTTTTCTCTAATGGTAGATTGGAGGTTATCGTCTCTAGTAATTCTCTCTGTTCGTTCTCCGATGCTGTTGTTGAAGACGACGATGGTGGTTTCCGATTAGATCTGGAAATTCCGGGAATGTGCTTTTTAGCGTAACAGATTAAGCAACTCTCTATGATTTCTGGGCTCAGATCTTTAGATCTCATTGACATGATCAAAGTTTTGAAGATTGGTAAGCTCAGTTGCGCCAGATCTTCAAACCATAACGAATCCCTATTCGGTTTCTTTCTCCGGAGATCGGTGACGGAGATTTCTCCGGCTACTACTCCTCCGCCGTCGTTTACCGGCCAACCGAAGAGTGACGGATCAGTTGTGGAAGCTCTGGAGACGATAGATTCTATGCATTGTTCTGTTATACCTAGCGATTCAGTTAAAGAAGAGACTGATTCACAAGCCTTTAGAGCTTTAATGGATTCTCGCAAGCTTTTGTAGACGGAATGTGAGAGAAACCTCTCCGTTTTCGAGATTAGATTATCCGGCGAATACTCCTCCGTCATTTCCAGATTCTCGGCGGCGCAACGGAGAGGGACAACAGTGGAAGCAGAGAGGTCGATCTTGACGCCATAGCAGAACTTTGCGACCATCTCGAAGCTCTCTGAACTCCCAGGAAAATCCAACAGTTTTATGTGAGGATAACCATTTTCTTCTTCTTCTTCTTCAATCTCCTTGTCGTCTTCTTCATCATTCTCGATTTCATGGCCTTTTCCTTTCATGTCACTCTCTTGTACAGTTAGTGCCATGGAGGTTTGAGGATTTGGAGTAGAGAATGATCTTGTTTCTTGCTCTGTAATCAATCTATGAAGTTTCCTACTCTTGGACATGAGAGGAAACTAAAACAAAAATCTGTGAGAAATCATCAAAGAAGAAGACAAAATCTCATATGAATTTATTTATGAACACAACACACCTTATGGAGATGAAATGTCATGTCATCAACTTCGATTTCAATGTCGCTAGGTAAACCCGTAGTACAAATCCTGCATCAAAAACAAAGAAAAATGGAAATGAAAAATTTCTTAGGTATTAAAACGGAGTATTTTTTTTATTATTGTTATTGAAGTCAGTGTAAGCTAAGCTCTCTTCACCATGCTTGACCCTTGGAGCTAGACTTCTCTGAAGCCATTGGAGACAAAGCTCTGAAATAATCACTCACAGAAAAAACCAAAAACTATCTCTTTCTTAAGAGAGAATAATACGGAGAGAGAGCAAAAGAGAGAAGAAAGGGAAGGAATTGGAATCCTAAATCATGAGAAAGAGACAGATTATAAAAAAAGATAATTATTCAGATTTCGAAAAAGTGGATCTCGTTTTTCATTTATATCTTTTTTTCTTCTTCTTTAATTTTAATTTTAGTTGGAGAACAGCAAGAATCTCAACTACTACTCTCAATACGACACATTTTCAGATAAATTACGCTTTGGGAGAAGCAAAAATCCCACTCATTTGTTAATCATTTCAATTAATTATTTATAAACCCCTCCCATTTTTGCTTTCCAATGTTCTTTTTTTTTTTGTGAAATCGATTATTCCAGTTGATCTAACTAAATAGTAAATGATTATACTACTCATCAACAAAAAATCATTGAAAATATCATGTAAACTAGGCAAGGAGGGAGCTACTTTAGTTAAACAAATTAAAGTGGCAGACATATATTTGGACTGTTTTTAGATTATTGTTATAATGATGTCTCACCTAATTCTGAAAAACTGGAGAATTTGACGTTTAGGAGGCCCATGTGGAATGCAAGGGAGACATTAATTGATTTATTTTTGATAAATAAATATTTTTAATTGAAAAAATATATGAAATTTATTGCAATATTTACAGATGTAAAGGGTATAGCAAGAGAAAAAGATAAAGTATGTGCAACTTTCAATGCATTGTTCATGCAAAGTCTAAAACCAAACAAACAGAAATAATAATGAATCGACCTTTTGAAATTTTGAATGTGGAAGCAAACATTATGGTTGCTCGTGTTTATTATATTTGTTTGTAGACCCCTCTTTTGAATTTATTGGATACTAACACCTCTTTTCATGTTTTTCATATCTCTTACTAGTATAAGTTTTTAACTTAGGTTTAGGTTATTTTTTTGTAGTTTACGATAGATGAAAAATAAAGTATGTGACTTCTTTCGGATATCTAGTCGTGCTTTTTATTAGTATAAAAAACCAAATCAGAACATTGACTAATTTCCAAAACATTCTTTTGGGCTTTAGTGTTTTTTCTTTTGTAGCATGGATGCCAATATCTTCGACTTCATCTACTAATAATAATAGCATGCGACAAAAAATGCAATCAAAGTAAGCGAAGACTTTGCCAAAACAAAACTACAAAAGTCACTCAAGTTTTCTTACTTTTTATAGTTCTTCTTCCTTATGATCTCACTCACGTGTTAGAAGAAAAAATCATTAGATTGACGTTGGCTTATAAAGTTACGAAGCCAAATCAATGGTTTCATACTCACCTCACATTATCTCCAATTCACTCACACCATTAAACATAAGTTCACATTTACGTTTATCTTCATAATTATTTTGCCTACGTCAGTCAAATGTAGAAAACAGAATATAATCAATTAATTATACAAATATCAGTATTTTTTTGTAAAAAAAAAAAAAAAACATAAGTTCATAAACAAACCATTTGCTACAGTAGTATTGTAGTAGTAATAGTATCAAAGTCAAACGGTCAACGAAATTGTTGATGGTGACAAAACAAAAGAAAACCCTCCAAAAGAGGCAAAAATTAATGTCGGAATCTAAAATATATGGGCACAAGAGTTTCCCTTCTTCAGAGGCTGCTTCTTTGAATTGTCTTTTGGACTTTGCTTAGCCTTAAATTTCAGTATGAATCCATAACAATTTTGATAACACTTGAATATAAATTGACAAACATTTTAAGAAACTTTATGAAGGAAACTAATCTTGAAAATGCAACTGTTTTTTAACAGTTAACACGAAACAATCCGACCGTTTTGATTCGGCTGTTTCGCAGTAAAACGGTAAACAACAACACCGATTCTAGAACCTTCTTGAGGAACATCAGAATGTATAACATCAACATCGAAAAGCTTTCGAGCTTTCTTGAAGAAGACAGATTCTTTCTTCCATCTCCTTAGATGAGCCATTAGGAATATTAATCTATTCCCTTCTAATTGCATAGTAGTCATCACCAAACGCAGCGTTTTGAGGAGTGGCTCGTAGAGATGGTCTTGGTAAACCACGTCAGACGCTAGAATCAAGTCAAAGTCCCGACCTATGACATCCACGTCATCAGCTTCACCCCATCTTAGCGGTGCCACGTGGACTTTACCGCCGAATCTCGCCACGATTTCAGCGTTTGCGTCTGCGTTGAAGCTGAGATTGCCGAGGACGTGTGGGAGATCCGTCACGGTGACGTTAGCGGTTAGAGTGATTGCGGCCGCGATTCCGACGATCCCAGTTCCAGATCCGAGCTCGAGTATGTTTATCAGTGGAGACGACGAATCAGGAGGACCGCTGGATTTTAGCGAGGAGAGTGTGGCGGCGAGTGGGCTGTTGCTAGGGTTACGGCGGTAATTATCGAGTAATGTGACGAAAGTAGAAGCGGCGGGCCAGAGCTGGAAGGAGAGACCTTGTGATGTGAGTTGACGAATCGTGACCGTTGACTCGATCGAGAGGAGGTTGTAGTGTTGGAGCTCCGGTGCACCGTCGCGTAGAGGAGAGCAACTCTCTCCGTTCTTCCCAATGAGGAGCATTTTGGCTTCGTCTATGTCGTTTTCCTCCTCGTCTTCGTCTCGGAGAGGAAGAGTTATCATCGAAGCTGAGTTTTCGGTTTTGCGGCGCTGATGTTGTCGCTCGCTTGGTTATCACTTTCCATATTCGCTGATTTTTTTTCATTTTTAGGTCAATTTTTAGGTAAAGTTACACGTGGAGGCTTCTTATTGGTTGATACTGCCTCTGTCCACGCAACTGAGACATGAGAGCCTCTGAACTAAGAGGAGGGTCCGGAGGAATTTGGTTATAGTGAAACATCTAACACGTTTACACATACGGAGTTAACAATGTAGTCTTAGCATTATTTTCGGTCGATTCTTTTGAAGTCTTGAAGAACAACATGAGCTGCGTTTCTTCCTGGTGCACCCATAACTCCGCCTCCAGGATGGGCTCCGCTTCCGCACAAGTAGAGACCTTTTAAAGGGCTCCTGTAATTCGACCTGTGTCACATTTTCATACATGTTTTTATAAGATTCAAATCAAAGAAACGATTGTTTCAGAGTTGTGAGAGTCTGAGTACCATCCTTTCACCGGCCGCATCAAGAAGAGAGAGTCTAATCCCATGGCCCCGTGAAAGATGTTTCCACCTGCAGAATACAAATACGCAGCGATATGTCAATATGGTTTGGCCATATCCGTGTATTAGGATCTTTTTATTCTACACAATTTACGTATACATATATATACCTGTTAGACCAATTTCCCGTTCAAGGTCGGGAGGAGTCAGCATGTCGTAGCTAATGACGGATGAGCTAAACCCAGGTGCATATTCATCAATCAATTTGAAACATCGTTGTGCAAATGCTTCCTGGTTTGACACAATCAAACAGTAAAACCGGATTGAATTGGCATGTTTTGTAAGTTTTAAGGAATGCAAATTTGAGGAGTAACAGTGTATGTGTAACTCACCCGGTAAGTAGGATCTTCCCAGCTTCCATCTGTTAGCTTGTAAGGAGTGTATTGGATGAACAAGTTGATTACATGCTTCCCTACATACAAGATCACGTTCAGAGCTAAAATGCATTCTGATCTAAAAGACAATCAAATGGGTTTGAAAGTAAAGCAAGTCTTTTAGATGGGGGGGGGAGAATATGTGTGCCTGGAGGAGAAATGGTATTGTCTAGTACAGATGGTATAGTCATTTCGATCACGGGTCTTCTCGATGGTAAGCCGTTTTCAGCATCATGACATGCTGAGTGAACCTCGTCCATGCTGACAGAGCCAGAGATAGAACAGAACCACTGACGATTTTAATTGTTCTTGGAGATAAAAACTATCAAGATAAATTTAGCATGAAGCATACCTCTCGGCACCAATGTGAATAGTGCCGAAATGCTCTGGACCTGGACTTGAATGATTTGTGTTGCAGCACTGGAACTGCGGTAACTTGTCAACAGCCAAGTTTATTTTGGTAGTTGCCTGCTCACAGCATTTAAACAGCTAATCATTAACTATTTAACTAGATGGAGTAATTTACAAAAAAAAAAAGACAAATAGGTTTCTGTAGAGATTTATTTCTCCTCGATCAAGAGAACGAGGAACTTGACATGAAATGCTTACCGAGCTGTAATCTGAGTTCTTTATAGCACCGACAAAATCTTCAGGAAGAATATTGGTCGGAACCAGCTCCTGTCATCCGTAACAGAAAGAACTATGTTGACTGACATACAATGGGAGTATTGGAAGTAGACAAAAGATGACATGAAAAGATTTACCACAAAAGTTCTGTAAGGGGTTGCATTGGACAATATAACAGATGACTCCACCCGTGTACCATCAGCAAGTATAACCTTAGTACCAAGAAATGTCAGATGAGTTTGATTCAAGTTTTTCACTTTATCCAGCAATCATGAAGACAAACTAACCCCTTTCACGATGCTAGAATCCTCAGTCAGTACTTGAGAAACCTGGAAAGCAATTTTGAATTACTAAGCAGCTCTACTTTCCGGTTACAGAGATGATAACTAAAATCCACTGTTCTGCATAATGTAGGAACACAGGATGCCCTTAAAATGATCTTGAAAATAAATACCTCTGCGTTTGTGAAAATCTGAGCGCCAGCTTCTTTTGCAGCATTAGCTATAGCCATGGAGACAGAGCCCATCCCACCTTCGACGTAACTACAATTATTTCTTATCAGCTACTAAAGATATCATCTTGAACTGCTTATGCATCCAGACTTATGTAAAACATACACCACTATTTCAAATTGCCATTCAGCTAGATGAAAGACAATTCAATAATTCAGATACGTACGACCAAACGCCACGCTCTCCATCTGTTTCTCCCATCACATGATGTAGCAGGACATATCCACTTCCAGGAGTATGGACACTGGCCTGTGAATCAATATTCAGAACTACATTAACTCTCCAATATAGTGTGAGTAGCTCCCTGAACGTACATAAGCATCTCTCACCTTTCCATCCCATTATATTAATAAAACGACCTGATTAAAGAACATTTGGAACCCTAAAATCTCAAGGTATTAGGATTGTAAATTACCGTAGATCCAATCACGGCATCTGTAGCAAGAGTCGCCTTCAGGACATCAGACTGAACAAACATAAGGCCAACACAAAACATGCTACATCAATATTTGAGAGACTGAGGCAGCTACTACTTGCTAAGACCACCAACAAGTGCTAAGATCAGACAACCACCTCAAACCAGTTGTTCAAAACTTTTGAAGCTGGAGACAATAAAAGATCCATGAAATCCCTTCACAAAAATAAAATAAAAATGTTACTGCATTTACGAGCATTCGGATTACCAAATGGGTAACACACAAAATCAGGTTAATCTTTAGAATAAGAGATTATACAGACATACACCATATCTTTCTGCCCCAAAGAAGCTGCTTGCCGGAGACAACGAGCCCAGAAAGCAGAATTGTACATTTTGTTGCTCAACTTATCAGTAAAAGAAGAGACATCTTGCAGAGATTCTGGAGGGGTTGCATCCAAAAGAGGATCCATAAATCCACAGAACCTCTCTAGCTGCTTCTCGTATCTATAAACCATAAAAAAAAAAAAATCAAATGCTAAGTATCTAACCGTTGTTAATATGAATACATAATATTTAGGGAGCATACATCACCTTGGATAAGCCTCAGCATCATGTTCAGAGAACTTGCAAATCTCAGAATGATTGAGTTCTTGATCTGGTCCCAGAAGAAGATAACGTCCATCCAAACAAGGCGTAAATGACGAAGGACTTCTCTTCAGAAGCTTCAAGCCGTGTTTGCCCAACTCCAAATCTCTTTGAATCAAAAATCACCAAACGCATAAACTCCAAAATTCGAAACCATCCAAAAAAATGCCAAGCAATTCGCCATCAGAGACGACGAAACAAATATGAAAAGACGAAAAACGAGGTTTAATCGAACGGTTTAGAATGAAACCGACCTAATGATACAGGGACGAAGCAAGCTCTGGAGATAACTGCATCGTGAGAATTTGAAGCCGGGAACGATCTCCTCCGTCACTGCCGCTCCACCGATGACATGACGGCGCTCGAGAACAGCGACGGAGAGACCACCGCGAGCCAGGTAAGCTGCGGCGGTCAAGCCGTTGTGACCACCGCCGATCACCACCGCGTCCCATTTCTTCTTCGTCAATTGGCCGAAATCGTCGCTGGTCGTGCTAAATCTCCGGCTAAAGCTCCGGCGCCACATTGTAATCTTCGCTCCTGTTTTTCAACTCAGAGTCAGTCAGTCAGTCACTGGTCCAATGGTTCTGATAATTTACCCCAATTAGCAGATATTTTACCCAAATTAGAAGATTACGAATTACAAAATAACCTTAATATGTTTAAGAATTTACAACACACCACGGTTTCTTTTAAGATTTGCAATATTTGTCCTCTTTTCATACGTATTTATTACGTTATCCACAATATTTTTGATCATTTATAAAATAGTCCAAAGAATGTACGATATTATAGATTAGCCCAATATATTTGAGAATTCACTTTATGGCCTATTGGATTTGGATAATACAGGCTGAAAAAATATTGGAGAGGTCAGAATTAGATATATCTCCAATCAACTTTCCACTTCTTCTTTCTTTTACTAATCACCATATTTAGAAAAACAAGTCTTTTAATAAACACACACACTGTCTATCAATTTCAAAACGAAAGTATGAATAGTGTTTTTCAAATTTGAAAACAGTAAGATTTAGGTTTCGAAATTAATAAAACACGCAAGGTTAGATAAGTGTATCAATTAGTAAATATAGGGAACATGGAATGTCTGAAACTTAATAATAAAGTGAACATGGAATGTCTAACCCAAATAAATCAAAGTAATAATAAAAGGTTATATAACACAAAGTTGAAATTGGAGGATTAAAAAGTTGGAGATGGTCAAAAATTCCTTCTTCACTCTTTTTGTATTTGTATTTTTTGTTATCTTTCCGTCTTCACTATTTCGATTAGAGCACAAGAATACCACCAATATGGCTACCAAGGCGATGGAGAGAGGATTCAAGGTTTGTATAGATTCCTTTATTCTTTTAATGTGAAAATTGTAAATGTGAATTTTGCTTACGAGTGGTTTCTCGACGTGAAGCTGATTCTGGGTTCTCAATCTATGGCGAGAAAACGGATTCTGACTGAAATGGGATATAATTTCACTATCGTGGTATGCTTTTTTTGGTTAAAGTTTTGATTTTTTGTTTTGTTTATAATGGTTAGTGTTTGATTTTGTTAATAATGGACTGTAATCTCAAACGTATTATTGCCTTGGATTATGGTTTAAGACAGCAGACATTGATGAGAAAGCTATTAGGACAGAGAAGCCTGAAGATTTGGTTGTGGCTATTGCTGAAGCCAAGGTAAATCTAATCTAATCTAATCTAGGGTTTTTTGGTTCTGTCCAAAATTTAAATTTGCTTGCTTAAGATTTTTTAATGAATGTTTACGTATTTTCTAGGCAGATGAGGTTATATCGAAATTAGGAGGTCAAAGCCAGTTTGCACAGGATCCTGAACCAACTATATTGATTACTGCAGACACTGTATGCTTAATAATGCCTCAATCACCACTTTGTGATTTTCATTATTGGATTAGAGAATTTTGTTATTGTTTAACTCATGTTATACGGTGATGGAGTTTCTTAGGTTGTTGTGTACAAAGGTGTTATCAGAGAAAAACCGACCAGTAAAGAAGAAGCTCGAGAATTTATCAAAGGTTTTTGTTACAAGTTAGGTACTTTCAGATGTTCTGTGATACTAGCCATTGGTAAGGCAAATAAAGCTTGTTGTTTGAAATCTACACAGGCTATTCCGGATCACACGGAGGCGTTGTGGGATCTGTTATTGTAAGCAACTTGAAAACTGGAGTTAGAAGAGGAGGATGGGACAAAGCAGAGGTACGATTTCTTTTAATCTTTTGCATATGTGAATCTGTTTCTCTTTCGATTCTATTTCTTGATCGTTATAAAGACGCTGCTCGATAAGGATTTCCATTCCTCCCTACCCTTTGCTCAGCTTCTTTTAAAAACGATTTCTTGTGGGTTGAACAATTTGTGGTGATGTGATTGCAGGTTTATTTCCATGAGATACCAGAAAAAATCATCGACGATCTTGTAAAACTTCTAAAACCACTCACTCTTCTTACTGTCAATCTCATGAACTTATTATAACATATACGTTTGTGTTTGTTTTCAATCTTCAGATTGATGATGCAATAACTTTCAAGGTCGCTGGGGGTTTAACGCTGGAGCATCCCCTCATTTCACCCTTTATCGATACAGTGGTTAGTGACCTCAATACAAGAACCTCGCGTGCTTTATCTATATCCGCTGTTTGATTCGTTCTGTTTCAGCATATGATAACGGGATTGTAAGAGTTTTTTGTTGTTGTTGTAATGTTGTAGGTGGGAGGAGTTGATACAGTCATGGGACTTCCTAAAGAACTCACAGAAAAATTCATCAACGATGTGTTGTAGCTTAAAGCCCCTATGATTCTGTAGAAAGGCTTGTATTGTGATACTCTTGAGATTTTTTTGTTTGATTCTCTTTAATCCGTGATTTATGTTGTAAAGTGGGTAATAACGTATCATAATTCTAAGTACATTGATGATATTTTTCGATTTCAAACTCTCATTTACTCGAAACAAATCATTTTAAAATTTGCCAAATTTTTTGCAGTACAAACAAGTTTTGATAAGTGGAAAGTTCTGTGAAATGTGAAATCTTTCACCATAGCAAATACTTCAAAACAAAAGTAATGGTAAATGGGCCAAGTCTGCTTTAAGGCCCAAGTATTGGCCCAACGAATAAGCCCTTTAATTGGGAATGTTCAGGGTTTTGAGATATTGAGGTTTCTCTTCTCTCGCGGTCGTCGTGTTCCTCTTCCAAAACCTAATCTCCGACTAAACAATCTTCATCACCGCCATTGATTAAACCCTACTGCTTCCTTTCTTCCGTAGAAGCCCTAATCTATGGCTACTGTAACTGATTCGGGCATGGAAGCCCTTGAGAAGCTCAAGTCAACAGAACCTCCAGTTTTTCTAGCGCCAAGTTCGATATCTGAGGTGGCTCGTGTTGCATCTCAGTATCTATTCACGAAGTTGAAGCCGCATAACCCTAAATCTCCTTTCGATGAGCTTTTGGTTGATGGGTTTGATGCTGAGCAGATTTGGCAGCAAATTGATATGCAGTCTCAACCTTTGTTGTCGAGCTTGCGGCACGAAGTAAAGCTATATGCTAAGAACCCTGAAGAGATTCTTAAACTTGGGAATTTGGTCCTCAAGGTTTCTCATGAGGAGGATGATATCGATGAAATGGATATGGATGGTTCTGACTCGGATGATGATGAAGAGTTAGAAGCTAACGAAAGCGAAGAGGAAGAGGAAGAGGAAGAGGAAGAAGAGGAAGAGGAAGAAGAGGAGGAGGAAAATGAAGGAATAGAGGACAAGTTCTTCAAGATAAAAGAATTGGAGGAATTTTTAGAGGAGGGTGAAGCAGAAGAGTATGGGACAGACTTCAAAAGCAAGAAGGGAGTGACAAAAGGAAAGAAACAAAATTTGAGCGATGATGAAGACGACGACGAAGAAGGCGAGGATGAAGATGAAGATGACGAGGTAAGCACATAACCGTGTTCAGGAATATAAAATGGAGTGAGTGAGTGAGTGATTACAAGTATCTTAGTTTTTGTATTGAATGGTTTTTTTATTGTTATTGTTCTCTAGTTTGGTTTTTTTGCTGGGGCTGACAATGAAGAGACAGAAGAAATGGGAAAGGCAAGGTATGTTTATTTCTATGCTCTCTATTATACACTGATTGAACAAATTTGAGAATAGATGAATTAGATTAGACATAAACCACTTTGTATTCGAACTATCTGCAATCGTTCTTCCTTGGATTTAGGATCATTGTCACTTTAGATTTGTTCTAAGATTTCTTTTCCTTATCTATGATGGTTAGTTATGAAGATTTCTTTGGTGGCGGTAAAAAGAAGGAGACAAAAATGAAGCTGAAAGATGTAACTGAAGATGAGGAAGCCGGACTTGGGAACCAAGTACTGTATTTGGTTCACTTGTTCTCAAGCATTGTACTTCATTTCTCATTTGTGAAACTGTACATGAGATCTAACTAATTGCTCTTCCATTAGGGCAATGAAAAGCTCTCTACCCATGAGAAAGAACGACTAAAGGTTCAATCCAAGATTGAACAGATGGAGAAAGCAAACTTAGATCCAAAACACTGGACAATGCAGGGAGAGGTACTCAGACATGTCATTCCCCACAGTTAAACTGTAAAAGAAGAATCTTGGATTCTGTAGCTAAAATATATGTATGATTTGTTTTGTTGAAAGATAACTGCTGCAAAGAGGCCAAAGAACAGTGCTCTAGAAGTTGATTTAGATTTTGAGCACAATGCCAGGCCTGCTCCTGTAATCACAGAAGAGGTCACAGCCACACTTGAAGATTTGATCAAGAACAGAATCATTGAGGTAACTACTTCTGTCAGTCATTTGTAACAAAAGTTTCGTTTGTTTCCTTCTATGATATTGCATAACTGATCTTCTGACTTCGTAGGCTCGTTTTGATGATGTTCAAAGAGCACCTAGTCTGCCCACTAAGTCAAAAAGAGAGGCTAAGGAATTGGTGAGTCTATTGAAGAACTATGACACGAGTCTTATATTTTTACTCTGGTTTAACAGTTGATGAATTATCTTATAATCGGTTTGTGTACTTTTGAAAATATGCAGGACGATAGTAAAAGCAAGAAAGGTCTTGCCGAAGTTTACGAGGTTTGTAAGATTTACAATATTTTGTTGTGTTTTACGTTTTTGAGAGATAACCTAACTTACAAATGTGTTTGGTCCATTTGGTTATTTGCAGGCTGAATACGTGCAGAAGGCTAATCCAGCTTTTGCACCAGCAACTTTCTCTGATGAATTAAAGAAAGAGGTTCCAACTTGACTTGATCCTTTATTCTCTTCTGGATTTTTTTGTTTACCTATCGATCTTCTCCCTTCCATTTTTCAGTCTCTATATCACATACTCTTTCTTATATATGTTGAATCAGGCAAGCATGTTATTTAAGAAAGTATGCCTGAAGTTGGATGCTCTCTCCCACTTCCACTTCACACCTAAACCAGTATGTTTCTCGTTCAAATTCTAAATGCTGATGTTTATACATGTTTGTTATGCACTGAAACTGGTTTTTTCCTCCAAAACTTTCAGGTAATAGAAGAAATGAATATTCAGACAAATGTCCCAGCCATAGCAATGGAAGAGGTATTTCTGTTGTTTTCTTTAATCCCCGCTTTTTTAAAAGATCCGAGCACCATTGTACTTAACAACTTCTTCTGTGTGTACTGTGTAGGTTGCGCCTGTGGCAGTCTCAGATGCAGCAATGCTTGCTCCAGAGGAAATCTTTGTCGGTAAAGGCAATATTAAGGATGAGTCTGAACTTACACAGGAAGACAGAAAGAGAAGGAGAGCTAAGAAGAAGAGAAAGTTTAAAGGTAAGGAAGTGAATAATCTGACTGCATTCTCAAGTTTTCCCTCATTTCTAACCCTTTTACTTTTCACTTGTGAAACAGCTGAATCTGCAAATCAACCGATAAAAAAGGCGCGGGATGTTACTACCGAGAACCCTAAAACCGGTATTTTTTCATGCTCAAACATGACATTAGATCTTTCAAAATATCGAAAAGCATCAGATGTTGAACTTTGAGTACCTTTTTCAAAGTTACAGGCAGTGAAGAACGGTGAAGAGAGGAGAGAAAGATAGTTACATTACAGAGGCGGATTCAAGATCAGAAGTTTTCACTCTAGAGCATTGCCATTTGTTATGTGAAAAATCTAAACACAGACTGCTTCAAGATTAGATAAACAACAATTTTGAATGTAAGAATATTTAAACATTTTACCGGTTTTGAGGAAAAGTCGAGAATTTTGTTCGGATCGGTGATTTGGTATTTAGCCGACCATGAAAACAATGTCCTTCACAAATTTGAGTTTGTATTTTTGAGAAACACCCTTTTAAAATGTATTTTGTTAAGTTTTTTACTCATAAGATTCTCATGTCATTGTCTGCAATTAGAATTATCAATAATGTAATGTGAACTGAAAGTTTGAGATTTTTATGTGACTTAGAAGTATTTTTTTTTGTTTCTTTACCTTTTATTGATAGATGAAAACCTCACATAAATAATTAAATATCAGTAACGAACAATCTTAAAACCAACATATAGTAAAAAAAGCCTCTAATTCATGCTGGAAACGGAAGGAGTAAAAGAAAGAAAGAAAAAAACATATATATAGTAAAATCCTAGTAGTATGATATGATATGTTTATGGTTCCAGTGACTAACTGGTTGCATAGAAGACAACATCAGAGCCGGTGTAATAATTATCCTTCCAGAAACTATTCTTGAAATCAAAATCAACCGTCTTCCCCACTTCACAACCGGTGCAATTGGTCCAGTCCAAGATCAACTTGTCTTCAGATTTCTCAATAACCGTCACGTTGCACCACTCATCAGTTCTCACGTCCAATGCATGGATTTGGCACACCGAGTCACGGCTTAGTTGTTGAGAGGTTTCTTCCGACATCTTTGCTTTTAACTCATCGGCTTCTTCATCACTAAGCATGAATCCAGTTATCGATGTTGTTATTTGCTCGAGTTTCGTTCCGTAACGAAGCCATTCCATGTTCCTTGTCTTTTCTGTTTCCCTCTCTAGAATAGGAGCAAATCTTTGTGCATGCCATTCCATGTCCCTTGTCCTTGCTGTTTCCTTCTCCAAAATAGGAGCAATTCTTGTTATGCTTCTTTTCTTCTTTGCTTGAATTGTATTTAGAGAGCCATATGAGAGAGTTCACCTATTTATTATGTATATAACTTTAACAACATGCCATTTTTATTATTGGAAACTTAGTAGTTTTTAGTGTATACATCAATTTTCAATTAGTCAAGACTTACCGAAATCAGTTTTTAGCGATTGATTTTGGTTTTTGTTTTCCCTTTTTCTACGATTGTTTACATTACTGAAAGTCTTGAGTGCAATGTAATTTTAGCATTTTTTTCCATCCAATTACCTTTCTCTCATATATAAAACTCTCTAGTTTTACTTTTTACTTTCAATTTTCAATAATTTAGCGATTGGTTTTTTTGTTGATTTCCCTTTTTTCTACACTTCTTTACATTACTGTGAAAGTCTTGAGTGCAATGTAATTTAACATTTTTTCCATTCAATTACCTTTTCTTAGAAAGAAAACACTCGAGATGTTAATTTTCTTTCTTAATATCTAGATTCAATTATATTCTTGATTTTTGCTTGGATTTGGATTGGTACTTAGCTCGTTGTATCGACCGGCCCAAATTGCACAAGTATGAAAAGGTTTGACGTCGAGAAATAATAGCATTAAATTAGTGCTAAATATATTTGAGATACAGCCAATATCAAGAAGCTTGGGTAGCTCAGTTGGTTAGAGCGTGTGGCTGTTAACCACAAGGTCGGAGGTTCGACTCCTCCCTCTAGCGATTTTTTATTCATTTTAATAAAAGGCCCATGAGTAATATTGGGCCTGGTATAAAACGATATTGTTTCTTTGTTATGTCGGATATTCGTAATCCATAAAAGCGATATTTTGTAGCAGTCAACGTTAAACAACCCTCTTGTCTTCTTCTCCATCGTCTCTCGTTTCGTTTTGTCTCTTGGGGATATATAAATGTCCAATATTCTTTTTTAATTTCATCTACCCAATTTAGATAGAGAGTGACTGATCGAGAGAAACATGGCGATTGTTTCCGGCTCTATCTCATTTCTCACCTTCAATTCTCCCAATCAACTCCGAATTAGCCGGTAATTTCCTCCATATCTGAAACTACTACATTGTTTTAGTGTATCTGGGCACTTGACATTTCGCTTCGAATTTCTCCATCTTCCATTCTCGATCCATAAAAGTCCCTAAAAAACCCATCTTGAATTTTCGCAGAAGAAGATTCTCTGCCATGGCTTCTTCAACTGCTGGAGTGAGAGTCGCTGAAGGACAAGGCAATTTGCCAAAACTCGTCCTTACTTCTCCTCAGAACAAGTGAAAAGTCAAACTCTTGAAAAATCTCTCCCTCGTATCTCGGGTTTAGTATATAATCTTGACTCCAATTTTTTCAATTGGATGCAGCGAAGCTGAGATATATCTGTTTGGAGGTTGCGTTACATCTTGGAAAGTTGCGAGTGGAAAAGATCTTCTTTTCGTTAGACCAGATGCTGTCTTCAATAAGCTAAAACCCATAAGGTCTGACCATTAAATTTTGTTATTCGTATTCAATTTATCAACCAGAAAATTGTGACCATGACAACATTTGTGTTTTTTTTTTTGGATTAGCGGAGGGATTCCACATTGTTTCCCACAGTTTGGACCTGGACAAATTCAGCAGGTACTTGTTTAGTGTTTCCTCTATTGATCTAATCTGTGTATTTATTTAGTTATTTATGCTTTAGATGTCTTGTGGAATGATTAGCATGGGTTTGGAAGGAACATGGACTGGTCAGTTTTCGATTCCGACAATGCTGCTGTTACTCTTGAGCTCAAGGATGGTCCGTATAGTCGAGCCATGTGGGACTTTGGTTTCCAGGCTCTATACAAGGTTGGTGTGTGTTTGATCAATGGAATTTATGTATGTTAGATGTCATTTTTTTGTTAACAGTTTGTTTCTTGTTACTTTAGATCAGTGTTGGCGCGGACTGCCTTTCCACTGAGCTAAAAATAACAAACACAGATAATAAAGCATTCTCATTCAACACCGCATTGCATACTTACTTCCGTGTAAGTATTCTCGAAGGTTACGTTTTTAAATGCTGTAGTTTAGGAGCAATCAGCTTTGGAATTGAAGTGGTTTTTTTTCCATGATCTGATACTAATGGCTTGCAAATTGACTCCATGTATCCAACTTTTTTCATCTTATAATTTTCTTTGCTTCATCAGGCTTCTGTCACGGGGGCATCCGTGAAAGGTCTAAAGGGTTGTAAAACTCTCAATAAGGATCCTGATCCTAAAAATCCAATAGAGGGTAAAGAAGACAGGTTGGTTTGTTTCTTCCTTTCTTTTTAGTTGTTAATTTCTTTATATGTTTCAAAATTCCCTTATAACTACAAATATTTTGATTATGGTTTTACATGTTTCATGGTTCTAACTTATTATTTTCTGACATTCCAGGGATGCAGTCACATTTCCTGGATTTGTGGATTGCGTCTATCTTGATGCTCCTACTGAATTGCAGTTTGATAATGGCTTGGGTGATAAAATAATCATCAAAAACACAAAGTACGTTTATCGAGACACTTATACATAGACAAGGTTATCTCACGTTTCAGAAATCGTTCTGTGCCTCTTGATTATTAGTTGTATTTGGAAAATGCAGTTGGTCGGATGCGGTCTTGTGGAACCCGCATATTCAGATGGAGGCTTGTTACAGAGACTTTGTGTGCGTTGAAAATGCAAAGGTATATCAGTTTGCACCTATCTTTACTCTTTACAAAGCTCAAAAAAGTTTCTAACTCTCTCTTGTCATTTTTAACTCTCAGCTTGGGGATGTCAAGCTAGAGCCGGGACAGTCTTGGACCGCTACACAGCATCTCAGCATCAGTTGAAAACAATGTACTTTAAGCTTCTGTTAAAATGTCGAGTGGATCCATTTTCTTAAGCAATAAAAGTTTTATTTCCTCTCCAAATTTCACCAGTAGTCCCCACAACTGCATTTCCCATCTCTAAAATGATGGAACCTTGTCCTATCTCTCATTATGATATCTCTCTTGTATATCTTAGAGATGAGTTTCGTTACTCTGTGACAGTCTTTGCATACTCGAAGATTCTTCATTATACGTATAGTGGTTCCCGGTTTAGTCTTGATTAACCCGTATGTAATAGCCAATTTCTCACTGTGCTGATGCACAATAGCCTCTCTTTCCTCATCATCAACTAGATCAAGCAGCATATCTTCTAACTCTGGTACGTACCCGTGTTCCTCAAGTTTCTTTCGCACGATTCTCCATTTATACAGAATCCTCTCAATCTCCGCATGTGATCTGTCTCCTGCTACAAACTCGTGTGTGGTCCCTTCCAAGCTAATTGTACTACAACCTGGAACTTTGGCAACTCCTTGTTCTTTCATCAATCTTCTTGTTTCAGCTGCTTTGTCCCATTTTTTCCCCATAGCATGAATATTTGCTTTGTGAACATATCTCCCACCATGATTTGGATCCATTTCAACTAAGATTTCTCCAATTTCCTCTCCTAATTCGATGTTTTTGTGAATCTGACAGGCTTTCAGCAACGAACCCCATATGACAGCGTTTGGCTTCAAAGGCATCTTCTGAATGAAATGTTTTGCTTCATCAAGCAATCCAGCTCGACCGAGTAAATCAACCATGCAGCCATAATGCTCAATCGTCGGTTTTAGATTATGGTCTCTCTCCATGCTGTAGAATAGTGACTTACCTTCTTCAACTAATCCTGTGTAGCTGCAAGCCGTGAGAACCGCAGTGAAAGTGATCACATTTGGCTTTACTCCCAACTTCTGCATTTCCGTGAATTTGTTAATTGCTTCTCTTCCAAGGCCGTGGTACGCATAACCGGAAATCAAAGCTGTCCATACTTGCACAGACTTTTTCTTCATATTCTTGAAAACTCCCAAAGCTTCTTCCATTTCGCCGCACTTTGCATACATATCTATAAGAACACAACACAAAACAGAATCGATTCTGACTCTTCTCTTATCAACATAGGAATGAATCCATTTCCCTTGCTCGAGTGCCCCGAGCTGAGCACAAGCTGAGAGAGCATTAGCTAGTGAAACATTATCAGGCTCAACATCAGAACTCTGCATTTCATTAAATAATTGCAAAGCTTCCTTGTTCATTCCTGCTTGAACATACCCAGAGATCATCGTAGTCCACGATACAGCGTTCTTCTTTTCCGGCATTTTCCTGAATAATGTTAAGGCAATATCCATTTTTCCAGCTTTGGTGTAACCTTTGATCACAGAGTTCCACGAGACAGCATCGGGTTTGGGGATTCGTTCAAAGAGAAGGTGAGCTAGCTTGAAGTTCCCGGTCACAGCATATGAATTCATCAGAGAATTCACTGCGTATACATCGTTTCCATATCCAAATTTCGTGATTTGTGCGTGAATTTGCTTTGTTTCTTCAAATGCAGATAGAGTCGAGCAAGCTTTGAGAAGAAACGGAAATGTGTATTCGTTATGAGGAGCTGAACAGCAGAGCATACGGTGATAGAGGAGAAGAGACCTCTCGGGTTCGTCTGAAGACGAGAATCCTCTGATCATTAGGTTCCACAAGAAAGTATCTGGTCGATCAAAAGCGTCAAAAACATTCTGGGCATAAGAAGAATTCGAGGAAGAAATGCAGAAAGAAAGAAACTTTTTCATTGCATATGAATCTTGCATCAAGCCAGATTTAAGGATACGAGCGTGGATTTGCTTCAGTTCTTCTTGGTTTGAGCATCTCTGGAGACAAGACATTGTCTCTGCGAGATTATGTTCAAATGCGAAGGAGGAGGAGACTACTAGCATTTTAAAGTTTCATTCAAAAACAGAGTCTGGAGATAAGGTTCTTATTTTAGTAGCTTGATGATGATGACTACTATTTCTCAGTGTCGTCATTTGTTAAAAGACTTAAAGGATAAGTGACGTGGAAGAATGAACGGTTCTGATTTTCTCAACTGGATACGTGTCCCTATCACTTAACCGTTGTCTTATACTATAAGCGTTCGGTCTAATTAGCAAACCAATCGTAATTACCTAGTGGTCGCCGGTCGGAACTCTCTCGCTTCCAGAACCGGGTAATAACGGTCCGACCGGAATTTGAGAACAAAACCAACGATGGGACTGTAGTCTCCTTGTTCCTCTAGTTCCGGCGAAAAATAACCCCATTTTCGATTTCATTGATAAAACGCAAAATCAGTCTCTCTCGTCTATACGAAGAAGAAAGACGTTGGGAACAATGGCGAAAGCATTGTACAGCGTAGGATTCTGGATCCGGGAAACTGGTCAAGCACTTGATCGGCTCGGTTGTCGCCTCCAAGGGAAAAATCACTTCCGAGAACAGCGTATGTCTTTCGATCGCCTTACCTTTCTTAGTTCCATTCGAATCCTAGTTCGATTTTTCGGGTATTCGGAATGTTTTGGGTATATCTCTGAAATCGGGTCATAGTTTAGATTTGGTGAAATGATGCGTTTTTCTTCTAGTCACGATCCGATTGATTGAAGACCTAAGAGCTTAATATCGAATGTTGGGTTTCTCGGTTCTTAAGCTGTTTTCCATTTTATCCAGAAAAATCAAATCAGTTTCTATGTTTAATAGCTTTGACTCTCTTAAATGGTTTATTAGTTTTTATTCTCCTCCTAAATGAAATCTTCTTCACTTAGACAGACAGTCCTATTGTGAGTGATTCACTTGTCCATCCTTTTCCAGATATTACGCACTGTGTTTCAACGAAGCTTCTGCTTAGTTTTCCCACGTCAACCCTTTTAACTACTTGTGATTTCTGATACTCGTTTTTCCAGTATCGAGGCATCGCACGCTCATGAATGTTTTTGACAAAGCCCCGAGTGTAGATAAGGAGGCTTTTGTGGCTCCTAGTGCTTCTATCACTGGTGATGTCCATGTGGGACGAGGTTCTTCCATTTGGTATGGATGTGTCTTGAGAGGTAAGTGTCATTTGAGAGAAAAGGCACTCTTTGGTTCAGACGTTTCCCTAGTTTATAACGACGTATTGTGGTTCTCTGCAGGAGATGCCAACAGCATTAGTGTCGGAGCTGGGACCAATATCCAGGATAACTCTCTTGTCCATGTTGCTAAGTCCAACTTAAGCGGGAAGGTCTTACCTGTTGTCATTGGAGACAATGTCACGATAGGTAAATTCTTAGCATTTTCTGCCTAACGTAAGTGTAAACTTTTAAACAGGGTAATGGATAAAGTAAATATAATTTGGAGCAGGTCATAGTGCAGTTTTACATGGCTGCACTGTCGAGGATGAGGCCTATATTAGTGCAAGTGCAACAGTTCTGGATGGAGCTCATGTTGAAAAGCATGCCATAGTTGCTCCAGGAGCTCTTGTCAGGCAGAACACTAGAATCCCCTTCGGCGAGGTTCCTATATTCACACTCTTTTGTTGACCTTCTCCACTTTGTTGTTTGCTTAAGCTCTGGTGAAGTGTAAAGTCTCAGTTTTGTTTTGAATCTCTGAACACAGGTTTGGGGAGGGAATCCAGCTAGATTTCTGAGGAAGGTGACAGAAGAAGAAAAGGCCTTCTTTTCCAGTTCGGCTGTGGATTACTCCAACTTAGCTCAAGTTCATGCCGCAGAAAACGCAAAGAACTTGGACGAGACTGATTTCAAGAAGCTTCTTTACAAGAAGAACGCTCGCGATGCAGAATATGATTCACTACTCAATGAGCTCAATCTCCCTGAGACTGTACCAAAAGCAGCTTGAGGCTGTGGCGCCTAGAGAATCTTGATTTGTGTTGGATTTGAAAAGAAAAAAAACAAATAACTTCATCTCCTGCTTCTCCAATAAAGTTTTCTTGGGCTTAAGTAAGTTCCATTGGCCAGTGCTTACTGGGAAAGTTTTCGGCGTTAAGGCATTCATTTCTCTGTTAAAGATTCTTAGAGGTTTTGTTCTCTTGTAACTTGAGAAAAAGTTGTAACCTTTTCTTCTTATTGTGTGTGTCTAATAAATTGTTTGATCAGACAATTTCTCGTATTTAGGTTTGACCTTTTGCTTTCACATGCTCATATAGAGATTACTATTACGGCTCTGTTCTATAGGTTTGTGTCTGCAGCGACAAGCCAGCCAACGAGTATCGTCGTCTTCCGTTCACATGTTCGCATGTTTATCTCGTTTGGGTGACGTCACCGGAAAACCCACGAATTTGCTCTTGCGGTATGTGTTTCTGCGAAATTTTGTCGCCCATGCCCACCACCAGTTCGACGAATTGCCGCAACGGGACCTCTCGTCGCTTAACTCTCAACTCTCGTCTTACCTCCGAAGTGGAAACCCAAATGGCAACTTGGATCTCTTTATTAAGATGCATCGAGCCAGTCCTGATCTCAGCTCACACACCTTCACTCCGGTTCTCGGTGCGTGTGCTCAATTGTCGTATCCAGAAACGGGACGCCAAGTTCACGCTTTGATGATCAAACAAGGTGCTGAGACAGGAACCATATCCAAAACTGCGCTTATTGACATGTACTCAAAGTACGGACGCTTGGTTGATTCTGTTACGGTGTTCGAGAGTGTTGAGGATAAAGATGTTGTATCATGGAATGCTCTGCTTTCGGGTTTCCTTAGAAATGGTAAGGGTAAAGAAGCTCTTGGGGTTTTTGCAGCTATGTATAGAGGAAAAGTAGAGATCAGTGAGTTTACTTTGTGTTCTGTTGTTAAAACATGTGCCTCTCTCAAGATTTTGCAGCAAGGGAAGCAAGTTCATGCCATGGTGGTGGTCACGGGACGCGATCTCGTGGTTTTAGGAACTGCAATTATTAGTTTTTACTCGAGTGTAGGGTTAATGAGTGAAGCTATGAAGGTTTATATGAGTTTGAATGTTCATACGGACGAGGTGATGTTGAATTCTCTGATATCGGGTTGCATTCGAAACCGAAACTACAAGGAAGCGTTTCTGCTTATGAGTAGGCAGAGACCTAATGTGAGAGTGCTCACTAGTTCTCTTGCTGGTTGTTCTGATAACTCTGATCTGTGGATTGGTAAACAGATACATTGTGTTGCTTTACGTAATGGTTTTGTTTCAGATTCCAAGTTATGCAATGGCTTAATGGATATGTATGGCAAATGCGGTCAGATTCTACAAGCGCGTACTCTGTTCAGAGCTATTCCGTCTAAAAGTGTGGTTTCTTGGACAAGTATGATAGACGCGTATGCGGTTAATGGAGAGGGGGTTAAAGCTCTTGAAATCTTCAGGGAAATGTGTGAAGAAGGAAGCGGAGTTTTGCCCAATTCAGTGACATTTCTGGTTGTTTTATCGGCTTGTGCACACGCAGGACTCGTTGAAGAAGGTAAGGAATGTTTTGGTCTGATGAAGGAGAAGTATCGGTTGGTTCCTGGAACAGAGCATTATGTCTGCTTCATCGACATCTTAAGCAAAGCTGGTGATACAGAAGAGATATGGAGATTAGTTGAGAGAATGATGGAAAACAATAATCAAAACATTCCTTGTGCTATATGGGTAGCTGTACTTAGTGCTTGTAGTCTTAATATGGATGTTATGCGAGGGGAATATGCAGTGAGGAAGCTTATGGAAGCGACGGGTCCTGAGACCTCGAGCATCTATGTGTTGGTTTCGAATTTCTACGCAGCGATTGGTAAGTGGGATATGGTTGAAGACTTGAGAGGGAAATTGAACAAGAAAGGTTTGGTTAAAGCAGCTGGACACAGCTCAGTCATATGATTACTTTGTTTTTAATCTCACATTTGGTATCATCTCAAACACTTTATACTATACTTAAGCTAGTGTTTAGCGACAAGAAAACAGAACAAGTCCACTAGAGTAAAAAGCGTTGCTGTTGAACTGTGTCTCGTTGTTCTAAGTCAAACTGCAAGAAGACAGAGTCTGGCTATAGAGGTAGTTGAGAGGGCACAGTCACAGGTGGGTTTAAGATAAGGGGTGGTTGGGATTAGGAAAAGAGAAGTCAAAATATGTGTCCTTTTCAAAACTCTCTCCACTTGACTCTTTCTTAAAAACACATGACCATAAGAGATTTGATTAAACTACCAACAGAGACTTGATCAAAACATGATGATGATCAGAGCTCTGAGCACGAGGAAGAAGGATCAAGGCGGATACAAGAAGCTCAGTGACGAAGAAGCAGTAGGCGTTGAGCTTTTAAAAGGGAATCCGCAGAGCGTTCCAGCGAGTTCCCATGGCAAATCCCCGGAGGTGGAGAAAGCCGGCAGTTTAGTTCACCCGCTTCTGAGTTTCTTCGATGCTCGGTTAAAGAAGAAGAAGAAGAAGAAGAAGAGCGTGACGACTGCAAAACCAGAGTTCGCTAGGTACTTGGAGTATGTCAAAGAAGGAGGAGTTTGGAATACCACTTCAAATGGACCTGCCATATATTACAGATAGATCCATGTACTAACTGTATGGAGAAAAAACACAAGAAAGAGAGGTTTCTTTCTTTTTTCCCTCTGTGGATCAATCCATTCATGTATTAAATCATAAAGTTTACTTAAGATATCGTGACCATGTCAATTCTATGTCAAGTTTGTGATAATTATTGTTGAGCTTCCATAATTGGAGTAGATGTTTTATTGTTTAGGAAAAGGAAAAAAACCTCAAATAATTAGATGAGATTGTGATAATTTTTCCTTTAAAACGAAGCCGTTTCGGTAATTCCACAAAACCCTCCTCGTTAAACAAAAAGCTTGGAGAAGAGGTTTAGGCGATTAAAGCCTTGGAGAAGAGGTTTCTTTGTTTTCCTCCTCCTTCTGATTCGTTCCTCTGTATAGATATATATATATTTTGTTTCCACTTTCTCTCATCATGTCACATCAATGTCGATTTCCTTCTCTTCTTCCTCAGTCTGAGTCTGAGTGGCTCTTTCAATCTCATCCTCTGCATCCCGTTTTCTAGAGGTACTCTTGGTTTCGATTTCGTGATTTGGGAAATTTTTGTTGTATTTTATAATTGGAAATCTTCAATAATGCAGAACCATCATGCCTGTATTTTATGGTGCTGCTGCTTTGGATAGATCATTAAAGTCAGGCGATTCCAAATCTTTTGAACTGTTTTATTCGAAGCCTATTTCTAATGCGGACAATGGTGAAACTAAGCAACCAAAAGAAAAGACATTTACTCGTCCTCAGATGTCACCTTCTCTCTATGCCATTCCTAAGGAAATACCACTTCCCTATTCCCCATCTTCCTTCCCTGAATCTCCTTACATCGTCAATCACAAAGCACGCGGACCACTTCTTTCGAAGAGCTCCTCCGAGGTGAATGTGTCTCTTCTTCACGGCAATGCTGATATGGAGGCTACTACTAGCTCTTTGTGCAAGTCCACATCCTTATCGTTTCCTATAAGTGAGGCTATTGCAGAGGATCACACCAATGGTCGTGAACGTCCTGTTTGGGATTCTATTCCTCCTCATGGTAACTTTTGGAATGAGAAGCCGGGAAGGGATATCGGTAATGGTGGGATTGGAAGCAATAATGTTGCCAATGGTTTAGAATGGGAAAGTTCTCTGTTGGAGCCGGTAAGAATAAAAGCAAACAAGGAGCGTGAGTTTGAAGATTCCTATAAACCAGTAAGCTTCACAGAGGTAGAAGATGATGCAGGAGCTGGAAGTTCACACGAATTCTCTTCATCTACGGGAGAGTTTTATGATGCTCGTGATGGTATGTTTCTATATCTCTTCTTCTTACTAACTATGGAGTCCCTTCTCTTTTATTTCAAGTGTATAAGTCCATGGTACAACTGAGAACTAGTTTATATTCATTCGGTATCCTGACTTTAAAGCTCCCTTTTCTTGGCTTCCAGAACTATCATCCTACAGAAGTTCAGTTAATGGCATTGAAACCGAGCTAAAAGAGATGAGGTTGAGTTTACTAATGGAAATAGAGAGGAGAAGGGAAGCAGAGGAGACTCTAGAGCAAATGCAAGTTCATTGGCAGAGGCTCCGAGAGCAGTTGGCTCATGCGGGTCTGTTCGTTCCCCTTGATCCTACCATTAGCCAATACAGCTTGAACTTAGCAGATGAGCTTCGTTGCCAACTCGAGGTCGCCAGGTATGTCTCTGACTCACTAGGCCATAGCTTGGGTAAGGCAGAGGTAGAGATGGAGATGGAATCTGAGCTAGAAGCTAAGAACTTTGAAATCAATCGGTTATCTGACCGCCTTCACTATTACGAGACTGTGAACCAAGAAATGTCCCAACGCAACCAAGAGGCCATAGGTAGAGAGAAAGAAACTAAAGTTATGTTTGTCAGAATATATTATCTTTTTCTCTTTTCTAAATGCTTCAAGTTTCTTGATAACCAGAGGTTGCAAGGCGAGACGGTGAAAAGAGAAAGAGGAGGCAGAGATGGATTTGGGGAAGAATTGCTGCAACCATCTCGCTTGGTGGTGCAGTCTTGGCTTGGTCTTACCTCCCTTCCGGAATTTCATCAACGGATGTAGCTCAACCTCAGCCTTCTCCAATAGATGACTCTCCCTAATCAGATAATGAGGCCTTGTAAATAGAAATAATATGGTTTTTGCTTTTTACCTTGTTTCTAGAGAATGTATAGGTAACTTATACCGGTGTAGGGGTTCATGATCTCATACCAATTAGGTTCGGTTCGGTTCGTGCCTTGTGTTTTGACTTGCAATGTTAGCCAGCCTTTGGTTCTTGCCTGATTCTTCTACTACTCTGCGTTTGCCTACATTTATGTTTAAAGTTCCACGAGGGGGTAACTGAGCAGGACAAATAATAGAGGTTAAAATTGGTAATTCTATAGAATAAGGGATGTACATGGAAATAAGGAAAAGTAAACCGGCGTCGTTTGAAGATCACATTTGGTTTCCTTGGCTAATCACTAACCAGTAGTCTTCTTCCAGTGCGAGAGAGCTATCAATTCAAAAACAAACTCCGACAATGGCGGTCTCTCCGCATATTTCGCCTTCTCTTTCCCGCTACAAATTCTTCTCTACTCCCGTTGTTGAAAACCCTAATTTCTCCCCCTATCGTATCTATAATCGGCGAAGAGTAACTCAATCGCATCTTCAAGCGCACAACAGTACCACTAGCTATGGCCGGACGGAACTCGCCTCCTCCTCGAAGAAACTATGGATTAGGCAACGAAGCTTCAGCGAAACGGAGGTTGAGCAAGGACAATTAGAAGACGAAGAAGAAATCGATATCGGTGACGAAGCGAGTCTTCTCTCCCTGAGCATGAAACCAGATAGGAACATGGCTTTGCTCGACGATTATGAGATGGAGGAGCTTGGACACACACCTCATACTAATCATCGAAGCGGTTTGTTTCCCTCCTAAACCCTTTCTTCGTTCGATTTTGTTGTTGATTTTGTAGTGATTACGATGTTGTAGGATATGTGGCGGTGCTAGGGATGCCGAATGTTGGGAAAAGCACGCTTTCGAATCAAATGATTGGTCAGAAGATTTCGATTGTTACAGATAAACCTCAGACGACAAGGCATCGGATTCTGGGTATATGTTCTAGCCCAGATTATCAGGTTTGATTTTGCTCTTAAAACCGATTTAAAGATTGTTTTTAAATGATGTTGAAATTAAGATGAAGAGTTGTGTTGCAGATGATACTTTATGATACTCCTGGTGTAATCGAGAAGAAGATGCACAGGTTAGATACAATGATGATGAAGAATGTCCGTGATGCTGCAGTCAATGCGGATTGTGTAGTAATTCTCGTTGATGCATGTAAAGTGCCTGCAAAAGTATGCTTCTTATATGTTTGATTTTTACTCTCCTGAATTGTAAGTTTAGTTAGCTCCATTGTCTTAATTCTGGTGTCTATGTGCTAGATAGAAGAAGTTTTGAAAGAGGGATTGGGAGACCTCGAGAAAAAGCCACCGATGTTGCTTGTTATGAATAAGAAAGATCTGATCAAACCTGGTGAGATTGCGAAGAAACTAGAGGTGAGTATGTTTGTTTGTAGATATCCTTGAACTTTGGTGATGGTTATTGAAATCCCACCGTTCTAGAATGAACTTGCAGTGGTGGAAGATGCTTCAGTATAATGCTTGAGATCTCAAGATTTGGAGTTCATGGTATGTTCTTTGTTTAATAGATGATGCAACTCCTTGCAGTGGTATGAAAAATTTACAGATGTTGATGAAGTTATACCTGTGAGTGCAAAGTATGGACATGGAATAGAGGATGTAAAAGAGTGGATACTATCCAAACTTCCCTTTGGGCCACCATATTATCCAAAGGTACTGTATATTCAAAAGTCTCAGCTTATTCTGAGGTTTATATGTTTTTTCACGTGCAACAATTTGTTTTCCTTTAACGTCTTATACGGCTATTTGATCTCTAGGATATTGTGAGTGAGCACCCAGAGAGATTCTTTGTTGCTGAGATTGTTAGAGAGAAGATATTTATGCAGTATCGAAATGAAGTTCCCTATGCGTGTCAGGTAAAATGACAAGTTTGCAAACATGATTTCTTCTCTCTTGAGTCATGTAAAAAGTTTTGGGATTGATTATCAATCATGTTGATTATATCATTGCTTCAATGCAATAGGTGAACGTGCTGAGCTACAAAACTAGACCAGCGGCAAAAGATTTCATTCAAGTGGAAGTAGTAGTGGATAAAAATTCTCAGAAGATCATCCTTATTGGAAAAGTAAGTGTATACAACCCTTAAACATCCAAACTGCTGATTTGCGTTACGCCATTCTTGGGCCTCTTGGTATAAAATCCCATTGCTAGGTTTTGTGGGCATTCATAAAGTGTATACCATGTCCATGGTTGATGGAACTGAAAAATGAGTTTACTAGCTGTTCCACTCAAATATTGTCTTAAAGCAATAAGGTCTCAACATAAGACAAGTTGTATTGCTGAATAATTTGTCTGAATGGGTTTCAATGTGGATACTGTAGGAAGGGAAGGCTTTGAAAACGCTAGCAACGGCTGCTCGGCTCGACATTGAAGATTTCCTTCAGAAAAAAGTCTTCCTCGAGGTACTTACAAATTTGCATAGACTATAAATGATTGACTGCATCAAATCGTATTCCAAATATAAGAAGATACCAAATAGGAATGAATGAATGATATAAAATGGTGAATGAAGGTGGAAGTGAAAGTGAAAGAGAACTGGAGACAAGACGAGGGACTTCTCAAGTACTATGGGTATGGAGGACAGATCAGAGCTATGTAGTAGCAATGTGTGGTGGTTTTATGGGCTTCAAATGGGCCTTGAAGAAGATGAGAAAGGTTAGCTTTTTCCCCCTTTTTTGTTTGTATTTAACCGATACGGCTCAGCCTCAGGTTTAGTTTTTGTTTTTAATCCCTTGAAACTTAAAACTCTATCTTCTTTTAGTTTTTGTCCTTTTTGAGTTTGTTTCCACTAACTAACCCACCGAACATTCTTATCATTTCATACTCACAGGTAGTAAGTAGACTCTTAACCACTTTTCGAAAAAGCTGAAGCGTAATTTATGGCGGGTGATTAGTAGAGTCAATTCTTGGGTTGGGTTGGGTCGGGTCGGGTCGGTGAGAGTTAGATCCGCTTATTGCGCCTATGCTTCTACTGGTTTGAAAGTGTGTTTAGTCAAAAGAAACAAAACTTAAGTACCCTAAAGAGAAAAACCATTTTCCTGATTATAATAAATTTCTTGTCCTTGTTTTGTCGTCGACCCAACCGAAAAAGCCTAAAGAGCAACGGCACATGAGTTTCTTTATTATTTGGCCTCTGAATTAAATAGAGAGGCCGACCCATAAAAAAGGCAAAGGGTCAATAAAATAAAGTAAGAGAGAGGCTCTGTATGTTTAGTCTGAAAGACGCGTGGATTGCTGTCGTATGAACGCACATAATGCTGCCACGTGTAATGTGATCCGGTGCCGATGCAGTGAAACATGTGTACGGTTACGCTTACGTGTTAAGTGGGTCCCATTTACTGGTTTCACGCTTACGACTTCTTACGTTAATTAGCGGAATCAACTGCTTTCTTTCCTACTTAAACACCTTTTAAAAGTGTTATTACACTAACAGATATTTTCCTTGTAATAACACGATTTGTTTATTTTTGAATACCACGAAATAACCATCCATTCAGACAAAATTGCCAAAAGAATTTGCCAATACGTGAATGTGCGTGTATAACACTCTCTTAAACGAGAATTGAGAAGTATGCATTAAAACGGTTACAGTTTTAATCCATAAATACCCACTCAAAGACAAGGCAGAGGAAGAGTGTAAGAAAGAGAGCACACAAGAACAGGAACAGGAACACAAAAGAAGAAGATGAAGCTTCTGGGTCTGGTTATATTTCTATCGATCGTGATTCAACAAAGCTATTGGGATCTAGGAGTAGATGCGTTTCCGAGAGATGGGTTCGTGAGGACGAAAGGTGTTCAGTTTACTCTCAATGGTTATCCTTACTACGCCAATGGCTTCAATGCCTATTGGCTCATGTACGTAGCCTCTGATCCATCCCAAAGGCCTAAGATCTCCGCAGCTTTCCAAGAAGCTTCTCGCCATGGCTTGACCGTGGCTCGAACCTGGGCTTTTAGCGACGGCGGTTACAGGCCTCTTCAGTATTCCCCTGGCTCTTACAATGAAGATATGTTTCAGGTAATGCCATTAGAGCGACTGTGAGTGTGATTCTTCAATTTATTGTCGGTTCTTTGTGTGTTAATGTACTCTCGAGATGTGGAAGAATTGATGAATAATGGGTTTAGATCGGAAAGTGAATATACTGTTTGGAAAAGTTGGTGGCTTTTAGATCAAAAACCAGTTTGAATTGTCTTGTTTAGGTTTTTATTTAATGTTTGGGGATTTTGTGGCCATGATTGAGACTCTCTGTTGTTTGATGTTTCTCTAAAGATCTGAATTTTTTTTTTTGTTCTAATTTTCTCTTATCTTTTTCCGGTGAAAAAGGGTTTGGATTTTGCGATAGCTGAAGCAAGAAGGCATGGTATAAAGATAATACTCAGCTTTGCTAATAACTACGAGAGCTTTGGAGGGAAGAAGGCATATGTTGATTGGGCTAGAAGCCGAGGCCGTCCTGTTTCTTCTGAAGACGATTTCTTCACAGATTCTCTTGTTAAAGACTTCTACAAGAACCATATTAAGGTTCCGAATCAAACCTCTAATCTTTCTCTCTTGCGTGTATTCATTCAACACAAAGTGAAAAAGTTATTGCTTTTTTTGACAAACCTTTTGATTTCTCTTGCAGGCTGTGCTGAACAGATTCAATACCTTCACCAAAGTTCATTACAAAGATGACTCAACCATTATGGCTTGGGAGCTCATGAACGAGCCTCGTTGTCCTTCAGATCCAACCGGACGAACCATTCAGGTTTCACCTGAACACATTTTCACACCATGGCTCTGTTACTTGTGTAGTCTTCTGACTTGTTGGTTGTTTTCCCATTATCGCAGGCTTGGATTACTGAAATGGCTGCTCATGTGAAATCACTAGACAGAAACCATTTGCTTGAAGCTGGTCTCGAAGGTTTCTATGGTCAGTCTTCACCTCAAAGCAAGACTCTGAACCCACCTGGCCAGTTTGGTACCGATTTCATAGCCAATAACCGTGTCCCCGGCATTGATTTTGTCACGGCTCACTCTTACCCCGATGAATGGTAATGCCCTTTAACTACTTCATTTCATCAAATATAAATTGCCATCTATATCTTTGGCCCAATCAGTTAAAAAAAAAAAGAATCACTTCTCTAACTTTGACTTGCATCATTTGGGAATATTAAAGTTCCAAGCTTTGATTGTCTTTTGCAGGTTTATAGACTTGAGCGAGCAATCCCAAATGGATTTCTTGAACAAATGGCTCGACGCACACATCCAAGACGCTCAAAACGTTCTTCACAAACCCATAATCTTAGCAGAGTTTGGCAAATCAATGAAGAAACCAGGCTTTACTCCTGCACAAAGAGACATGGTCTTCAACACCGTGTACAGCAAGATTTACGGGTCTGCGAAACAAGGAGGCGCAGCAGCAGGAGGATTGTTCTGGCAACTTCTTGGCAATGGAATGGATAATTTTCAAGATGGGTATGGGATTATACTTAGCCAAAGCTCCTCGACGGTTAATGTCATTGCTCAGCAGTCGCGGAAGCTGACTTTGATTCGGAAAATCTTCGCAAGGATGATCAATGTGGAGAAATGGAAGAGAGCCAGAGAGAGAGGTCATGGACCAGTAAGAAGAAGAAGTCACAAAATTGAAAACTGAAAAAGTAAAAGGGGTCTTCATGCAATATTTTACTTTTACATTTTTGCTTCTTTTAGCCAATTTTCTAGAGATGAGTTTCGAATAGCTCGTCCAAGAAAGTTATAGTGATTTAGTTATAACATTTTATAGTTTTTTCGATCGTAATGAACTTTATTAGTGGATGAGAAAGTAACAAAAAAACTTGTGGGTACATTTAGACGTTACATTCAAACATAGCCGACAAAATTAGTGCTTGAAAAGAAACGACTGCGTTTAGCAATGGGCTTCGAAACAAAAGGCCTAATTGGGTTGATGCAGGCCTAAAAACGTAGTACAATTTAGCCGATGAAGATTTGCCTCAGATAAAAACGACGTGCCGTTTAGTAAAAAAAGTTTGAACTGTGTGGCGGGCGGGGGGTACTTCCGCCGTCTAGTCAGCTTCTTCTTCTCCAGGTTTCTCCGAGTAAAGTTAAAACATGATTTTGAGTGTGAGAAATGGCGGCAGAATCCGACGGTTTTGTACAGCTTCGGTTTCGTTGCTTGAGAAACCGGTCGAGAAATTTGTGCAGGAAGGCCTTATCTCGAATCAATCTTCTCAACTTCGAGACCTTATCAATTCCGGTAATTTGCGAGCTGCTCGCCAAGTGTTTGATAAAATGCTGCAAAGAGATATTGTTTCTTGGACAGCCATCATTAAAGGATACGTAATTGCAATGAACTCTGAAGAAGCGTTGATTTTGTTCTCCGCAATGCGTGTTGATCCTGGTGTCTCAGTCGATACCTCTGCTCTAAGTGTTACACTCAAGGCTTGTGGACAGAGTTCCAACATTGCATATGGTGAATCTCTACATGCCTATGCGGAGAAAACTTCGCTGCTGAGCTCTGTCTTCGTGGGAAGTGCTTTGTTGGAAATGTACAAGAGAAATGGAAAGATCGATGAAAGTTGCAGAGTTTTTAGTGAAATGCCTTTTAGAAATACTGTAACATGGACAACAATCATAACGGGGTTGGTTCATGCTGGTCGTCACAAGGAAGGGCTTACGTACTTTTCCAAGATGTCCAGATTGAATGGACTACCTGATGATTTTGCATTTCCTATTGCCTTGAAGGCTTGTGCCAGTTTGCGTCAAGTGAAATACGGAAAGGAGATTCATACTCATGTGGTAGTGAGAGGCTTTGGTGCGATTCTCTGGGTGGCTAACTCGCTCTTTACAATGTACACCGAATGTGGGGAAATGCAAAAGGGGCTGTGTTTGTTTGAAAGTATGAGTGAGAGGGATGTGGGTTCGTGGACAAGCCTTATCACGGCTTACAGTCGAATAGGTCAAGAGGAAAACGCGGTAAAAACATTCTTACGGATGAGAAGAAATACTGAAGTACTTCCTAATGAACAAACTTTTGCATCGATGTTTTCTGCGTGCGCGAGTCTTTCTAGACTTGAGTGGGGCGAGCAGTTCCACGGTAATGTATTCTCTCTAGGACTAGGAGATTCTTTGTCAGTGAGTAACTCGATGATGAAGATGTATTCAACATGTGGGAAGTTAGACTCTGCCTCGGTTTTGTTTCGAGGAATGAGATGCAGAGACATTATTTCATGGACCACGCTTATTGGAGGGTACTCTGAAGCCGGTCTTGGAGAAGAAAGTTTTAAGTATTTCTCATGGATGAGACAAGCAGGGGCAAAACCTATAGATTTTGCTCTTCCTAGTTTGCTGAGTGTTTCAGGAAGCATGGCAGTTCTTGAGCAAGGCAGACAAGTTCATGCACTTGCACTTTATCTTGGTTTAGACCAGAACCCCACGATTCGTAGTTCTCTGATTAATATGTACTCGAAATGTGGAAGTATCATAGAGGCCTCAGAGGTATTCGAAGAAACAGATAGAGCTGATATTGTTTCTTTGACAGCTATGATCAATGGATTTGCAGAACATGGAAAGTGCAAAGAAGCTATTGATCTGTTTGAGAAGAGTCTAAAGGTTGGTTCAAGACCCGACGCTGTAACTTTCATCAGCATTCTCAATGCCTGCTCTCATTCAGGACAGCTTGGCCTTGGTTTTCACTATTTCAACTTGATGCAAGACATGTATAAAATGAGACCAGCCAAGGAACACTACGGTTGCATGGTTGATCTTCTATGTAGAGCAGAACGGCTAAGTGATGCAGAGAAGATGATCAACGAGATGCCATGGAAGAAGGATGATGTAGTCTGGACCACACTTCTCAAAGCGTGCAAGGACAAAGGGGATATCGAACGTGGACGAAGAGCGGCTGAGAGGATTCTAGAGCTGGATCCTACTTCTGATACTGCACTTGTAACACTAGCCAATATATATTCAAGCATGGGGAAATGGAAAGAGGCTGCAATTGTAAGGAAGAATATGAATTCGAAAGGCGTGATCAAAGAGCCTGGATGGTCATCAATCTTGATCAAGGATGGGGTTTCAGCGTTTGTATCTGGCGATCGTCGCCATCCACAAAGTGAAGATATATACAATATCTTGGAATTAGTAGTATCTGTTGCAGAACCTCGTAGATTCAATTGTGGAATAAAGAGAGCTTTTGGGTTTATTCAAATTTGTGATCCTTAGCACTGACATGTTCCAGACGACCTTGGCCCTCAATACAATAACACAAATGGTAATGTTGGTTGCTATATAGCTCAAACAATAGGAATCAAAGGAATTCTTTATAAACCCTTTTAATTATCTTTCTTGTTATCTGTCATCTTTGAACCAGTTAAGTAGCACATATACTGCAAAACCTAGAGCAGATGCAGCAGCAACCATAAAGACGGCTACTTGTACTGAGAATGATGAGGCAAAAGCTTCAAGAACAAATGAGTTCCAAATAATGTACCATAAGGTGGAGTAAGCAGCACCCAAGATTGCACCTACCACCACTTGACTGGTCGTGTGAAGCTTCTGGGAAACCCTTAACCATGTCTGCATACAATAAACATCAGATATTGTGTAAGTTTAATGATTTTGCGTATACATTTCTACTCTAATGTTGAACTTGTTCATGCCAGATATATGACTTACAAAGTAAGAACCCAGTGCAAGGATAATGCCGCTAAGGAACAGAGAGATTTCACTGGTTCCAAGCCACTCCATAACTGAGGAAATAAGAAGAGTGAATTCATCTGAGAGTTGATCAAATGCAAGAAACAGAGATCGAAAAGGCTTAGCATTTTGACTGCTTACCGGACAAGACAGTAAACACAGAGATGAAAGAGATGGATTGGGCGTGAGAAGATGGCATCCCAGGATCAGAACGCAATGTAGCAACCGGTCTCTCTTGGTTAAGTACGCGTTTCAGAGCTACCGAAAGCGCAGAATTTGAAACCGATCCAATCACAGCCCACAAAGCAGCACCGTCATGTCTTAGAAGCAGAACGGATCCAAACAAAGCAGCTACAACCCATTTGCTCTGCCATTTGACAAAAGTTTTAAACAAAATATTTAGGAAATTACCAAATTTCATTGAACTTGCATTGTATTTCGATCCTTTATTGAGAGAGCATTACATCAAACAGGTTGTGTGCATAATATGAATTCGAACACCAACCAGACGATTAGCGACGGCTTCGATCCCACCGGTGTCGGAGACCAAATCGTTCTGGAGCTCCGACGAAGTATTGATGAAAGCGTCTTGCTCAAGCGTCTGAAATCGTTCTTCGCCGTCGTTATTGTTACCGTCTCTCCAAGCATGGGTTTTGACTGAATCGGCCATAGTTTTACGACCAGAGACAGACCAGATTCTCCTCCGATTCAAAGGGAAGTTTGAGCTCGAACTAAGAAATCGAGCGGAATTTTTGAAAGCGGGAACAGGGGAAGGACCAAAACAGAAATTGCAGGTGGGCTTGTGGAAGAGAAGGAGAGATGAAGCTGCCATATCCAAAGAAAAAGTCAACCTAAAAGTCAAACCAAACGAATCGCATCATTATGAATTTTGAAACCTATAAGATCAAATAGAGGAAGGATGAACCGATTACTTTGCTATGTTTCGCAAACGTCAAAAATCTGTTGACGATCTGTTATATTTGAAAAGCTGTGGTTATTATTACAAAAAGATAGATTCATTTTTTAGCCATTATATAGGATCTGTATATATATATATTTACTTTCATTTTTCCTAAATTGAAGAATTCTTATGGTCAAATGTTATCAAAATTAATTAATGTATATGGTTGAGAAAAATAAAGGCATTTACACGACGAAGATGAATAATTCTCTGCTATGATTCTCTTTCCAATCATTGTGGCAAATCTTCTGTGCGTCTTTGTTATTAAACGGCCCATAAAAGCCCATGTTAATAGACTTGTTAAATTATTTATGGGCCTACTAGTTTTAAAATAGGCCCATTAAGAAAGAGCTCATGAATTAGATCACCCCTCTCGGTTTCTTCTACCTTTCTTAAGGTTATGGGAAGGAATTTGTGCTCTTTTGCTTAACCAATGGAAATAGGGGAAAAGAATAT
This sequence comes from Arabis hirsuta, assembly GCA_964056655.1. NCBI lineage: Eukaryota > Viridiplantae > Streptophyta > Magnoliopsida > Brassicales > Brassicaceae > Arabis > Arabis hirsuta. The sequence continues at coordinate 47,189,642 of OZ053299.1, forward strand.
AAGTTAAAGATTAAAATGAAATGGAATAATGTTAATATGTGGAATTGTTGGAAACTCGAATATGATCGAAATAATGCATTAACGGTGCGAAAGCCGTGTACACGTCGTTTATGCTTCAGAATATTATAAATGTCTCTTCGTATTAGAACATTGTTGCTTATTTTGGTATTTTCTAGACATACATGTGATAAATAAATTTTATTTTGTATATTATATGAAAAGTTCATGTATATTGGAGGTCGAATATGCTTTGCAAAGAGGTGAAAATAAAGATAGAGCAAAGAAATTGACCAATTAAACTACTATACGTATACTTGAAAATATATTCTTGTTTATCCTTTATAGTTTTTATATATTTTTGGCTGATGTGTAAATAGATTCGATCTCGCGCATAAAACTGTTGAGGTATTTGTTGCACTCACGTAAATATATCTATTAGTTCTCTTATTCAAAAACAATAATTACTTTCGATTAATAGCTTTTGGTTGTGGATACAAAATAATACTCGTATTATATAATTATAAAAGCAACGAATATCTTGGACAACAAAAAATCCATAGGTTTCTTAAAGGACATGGTTTCACTCTACAAGAATGTTCTCTTCTCTTTGTAATCACTTTTTGTTTCCTTTCATAATTTTAAAAATTATGGATCCTCCGTTAATTTTTCGACAGATATTTGCATGTATTTCATCCACAACAAAGTACTCATGCATTTATGTCATCAATAATGATTTCAATAACAAACCAGTTTGGTAGATAGTTTCATAAAATGAAATTTAAAAAGGATAATAAAAGCACTAAAATTGAATGCACGAGGTCATAAACTGAAGTGAAGTTAGGTTGGAGTGTGGTTTGCAACACGCAGAGCGCGTCTTGTCATTGGAGGCGAAAACTGTGTGTCTTTGTAAATATATATATATTTGAAGATGTGAGGATGCGTCTATCGCTCTGTCAATCTCAAACTTGAAAGACTCAAAGTACAGTGTTGTGAATCAAGAAGACTCGAAACCAAATATATATGAAAGAAAAAACAAAATTTGAAAGTGAAAAGGGGTTAATACGGTGTCGTGTCGCACCAAATAGTCCTGAAATTCATGATGATTTTATCACTGACAAAGGTACGTAGTATAGCTTTTCCAATATTTGGTCAAAGTTTTTGAATCAAGACCCCAACAAGGAAACAATCTTCAGCCCTACTTCCTGTACTCCTCTCCTCCTATGATATATACAACACTTTTACCTATTTATTATATAGATATCATATATAGAAATACGATAAGATATAGTTATAAAATTTATACGTACAAATCTACGCGTGCGTGCAAGTGTGCGTCTGTGGATATAAGATCTTAATGATGCTTGGGAATGGTATTACATGCGCATAATTTAAAAGAGAAGCAACGGAAAATATATATATCATATATGGGTTATCCATCAACCTTTTTGGAATACTACTAATTAACACCATTCTCAAGCTTTTTCATGATCTTTTTTGCCCATGAAATTCTTTATGATATTTTGTTTAGTTACGAGTTATCGAGTTATTTTTTTTGTACTGAAATGTTCTATCTGGCTTTTTCATAGAGTGTTGGTGATAAACTTTTAATTTCACAAGTGTCATTTTTTTTTTAGTAGTTTCTCATGTTTTAAAATGTCCATATATATAACAAATATTCGTTAATACTATAAACAAGTAGATCGGTCTTATTTTTCTGCACACTAGATAGAGGATTAAGTTACTCGTTGCCTCTTTAACTATGGAGTCAATTCTGCTGCATGTACGGTAACATTCTAGTGCATGTTCTGAATTAGTCGTCCTCCGCTTAATACTATTATTTATATATATATCTTAATCAATCCGACCGAGATATCGTTCTTTTAATCAATCTTTAGTCACGAAGAAGAGAGTGAGTGAATAAGAGTCAACAAGAAGTCTCACTTGCCATTAAATTCAACAATCATAAAAGAAATATTAATGTATACATGTTACCATCCACAATCATAAAATAAATCTTAATCTATTCATGTTATTATAATAATCAAGCTTTAGAACTCCAGTTTGTGTCAATATCTCAATTAAGTCATAGTTGTAATGTCGCCTTGAACAATACTACTTTTTGTTTTTTTTGAAACTTCGCCTTGAACAATACTAGTTGTGTTAATTTTCTCTGATCCGGTCAAATTTCCGATCCCCACCTAGTCACCGACATATATTGTTCCTCATTTAATACAAGCTTATGATTATGTTCAAGTTATTTTTTCTTTTAAGAAACCATCATTTTTCTATCATTATTGTCATGAAAAAACAAATGAGTTAAAGACAGCTAAAAAATAAGCATAGGCCTATGAAATAAAACAATATTTGTACATAATTGAGGGAGTTATAAATGAAACGGTGAAATACACGAGAAAGTGAGAAGAGAGTTAAGCAAATACGAAGTGGTACACTCAAATGAGCGGTGGTTATACGGATGCCATACGCCTCACGTGAATAAAACTGATTCTCTGTTACATCACTTTTTTACAATTTTGCTCGGTCCAAATTATTTTTCGTTTTTAGGTTTTTATTATTTTTCAATATTAGCTGTATAATAATTACGAGTAGTTGAAACTTGTGAATCATTCCAAGTTTCCAACTTCAAATTTATATAGCTAACAAAGTCTACAACTTCTGTTTAAAATGGAATCTTTTGCTTATGCGATCTCTGATAAGCAATTACTCATCTTTCTAAATCTGGATTATAAATCATTAAATATATCACTTATTTTCTTCTTTCGATTACATGTATCACTGCTCCTAGGTATTAAACGCGAATTAAGAGATGTAAATGTGCTCACTGACAAGAGGAAATTTGCTCTAAAAAAACAGAGTTTTTTTTTTTTGCAAAATGTATAATTCAATCAATCGAAAACAGAGAATAACTTCTTTTTTAAAGCAAACAAAATTACTGGTAAAGTATTTTAATAGGGACAAGTGGTGTCTACTACATACGGAATAATTAATTATTCGAATATATTATATCTAAGTTAGATATATGAAAAAAGAGGGAAAAAAGTTCAATTATTTGAAGAAAAATAAAAAGCGAGTCTGCTTCAGAGTGGAGAGTCTATAAAAGAGAGATCTGAGACAAGAGGCTTGCTCCACTTTTCTTCATCTTTCATCTTTCATCTTCTTCTTCTTCTTCTCACTCTCTCTCTCTCTCTCTCTTCAACATTGGAGTAATCTTTCGAACTCTGTTCTTACTCTGCAAAATGGATTCGTTCGATTTCGATAACGTCAAAGCAGAGAAAGCCAAGGCGTTGCGTCGATTCAACCGTTTCCGTCGAATCGGTCGTTTTTTTCGCGCGGCGGAGGTTTGCGTCGCGCTCCTGTTCGTCTGTTGGACATTCTCGCGGCTTCCTTTCGCCGTCAGAATCTCCGGAGAGTTTCTCCGCCGTATCGCCGCCGTTATATCGACTCCTCTGTTCGTTTTCCTCCTCGGGAATGCAATCGTCGTCGTTCTTCTCACCAAATCCTCCGATCAGGAAACCGGCGTCTCCGTCGCCACGGCCGGAAGCGCGGAGAACGAAATCTACGACGCGTTCGTCAGATCTGTTGAGAATCGATCTAAACCGTCCGATGAAGATTTGGCAGAGGAAATCGTTTACGACGACAAACAGGTGATCGTAACTGATTCGAATTCAAATTCAAATTCCAATCTAATCGAAGATGAGAATATTCCTCACGTCGAAATCAAGATTGATTCCGATCATCCCAAGGTCTATCGAAGAAGCAAATCCGACGTCGTTTCTGCGAAACAGAGTCCAGAATTGGTGGTTAAACGCTTTCTCCAGAGATCGGAGACGGAGAAGTGTCGGAAAATCGTTGAGGAGGATGATTCGAATAATAATTATCCAGAAGATAATCTAAGCAACGAAGAGTTTCAGAAAACGATCGAAGCATTCATAGCGAAACAGTTGATGTTTCGTCGTCAAGAATCTTTAGCCGTCGTTGTCCATAACAAAGCCTAATTATAAAAGCATCAAATTCTATATCATCGAATCAAAAAAGATAAAGTTTTGTGAAAAAATTAAGCATATGGAATCTTATTTTTAATTAAATTCCAGTGTGTATAAAACCTGCTCTCTATGTTGTACAGTAATTAGTTGCTTATTAAGGATGTTATAATAGATATTTTTACTTGTTGTTTCTAGTCCTCAAGTCTAATGATACAAACTTGAAGTAGAATTCTTGTCTCGTGACACTGAAAATTATGTCATTACCAAAACCCTTTTTCAAAATAAAAAGTTTTAGTGTTATCCAAGAAACAATTGATTTAGGTCTTTCTTTTTGTCTTGGCATGAAGAAACTTTTGGGTTACTTTTCTCTAAAAAGCCATTTGCACCAATAAAAAACTAAGCAGGTATCTATAGTTTACAAAAATCAACTATTTAACTCTTTTGCGAAGAAAATGTGGAAGCTAACCTCATTCACAGAGGAGATAACCAACGAGAGGAACTCCAATTTCCAGTCGATCCTACTCCAGGCGAATCAACAACTATGTCTCCCCCCAACCGGAATCAGCGACAACCCACTAGCTCTATAGATTGCTTGGTCTTTGTGGATATCACGCAACCAACAGATTTTCCAAAATCGAGTGATTACAGTATCAGAGACTATAATCAAAGCGATCCACGATGCCTCTTAATGGCTAGCGGCACAACTACAGAACAAAGGATCTGTGACATCAAGCTGCAATTCACCATCAGAACTCCTAGAAATCTGATGCTTCTCTGATGCTTCATGGAAGACGGATCGACAAAACGCGGGTCTGGGATGGATCATCAAAGACAGTCGTGGGAGAGTAAAGGCTCAAGGCTCCTCAATAGAACACCGGATCTGCTCGGTTCTGATGGCGGAGGCAATGGCTATGAGAGAAGCCTTATCTCAGGCAGCCTCCAAGGATTTCAAACGCTTCACGATGGCCTACAACTCTAAGCAACTGATTCACCTGATCAACTCGAACAACTTCCAACTTGATATCTATGGAATCATGCGTGACATCAATCTAATCGCCATGGATCTCGATGTATCGTTTGTGTTTATTCCTAGATCGCAAAATGAAGAGGCTGATCTATTGGCGAAATCAACCCTACAAATTGTATCAAACAATCTCGGTCTAGCACCGGTTTAATGAATGAAAACCAAACTTTTTGAAAAAAAAAAAAAAAAAAACTTGTATGACTCAAAATGTAATGTATAGGAGTTTTCAAACCCTTGAAGAATCCCCAAAACCTTCGAAAGTTTGAATGTATGGACTGCTAGCTTAAACACGAGCCAATCTCTTTTGTTATTGATATTTCTACGCCTTTTTGTTATGTTTATTCTTCCTATTTTCTATTTATATAGAGACGGCCGGAAAAGCTATATATAAGGGTTTTTTTTTGTTCGTTCATATTTTGCTCATAATGGCGTTGTGGACTTTTACACCGACTAAGCCTCATGCCTGCAATAATTAACCATGCAAGAATATCTATGCACTCAGATGGAATATTTGAAGCGTGTAGATTTATTTGTACATTAAAACTATAGATGAGATTCAAATTTGTAAATTTTAATTCACATATGAAATATAGGCACATAGTGACACACATGGTATGGTTATGGCAATGAAAATCCAGATGGTATATAATGAAAATTAACAATGTAAATAGTGGGATATATATCTGGTAAATAGTGAGAGGTACTTAATTGACTATGTTCACTTTTAATTTTATATTGAAGGAGGCTTAATTTCTAATGCTTCATGGGAATGATTGATGGTCTAGTAAGTCATCTCAATGATCTCTCGTAGTCTTCGATAATAAGAATTTTTTATAAATTAAATCATTAAAAAATTAGTATTAATTTGCTGAATCGGCCGTGTTTCTGATGGCTATAGGCACCAATCATAGTGTAATGATTTTGAATGCAAAAAGTATAAGAAATTCACTTTTATGCAGACACCCACGCAGGAAAATTAAGAAGAAAAGTGACTTTATTTTTCACTAAGCCCCGTAATCTCTGCTCAGAAAAATAAAGGTCGGTCTTTTACACTTCTTTTGACAGATTTTTAGATACTCTGATATTTGAGCCGATCCATCTTTTGCATAGTATTTTAAAAGAGTTTTCTTTCAATTTTGTTTTTATTGGGTTATTGATTGTTGAATTTAATTTAATTATTATGGGCGGACTCTTTAATTAGCATCCATCATGATATTTGCCACCACGAGCATCGATTGCTATTGGTCTTCTTGGATTTGTCACTAACCAACTTAAAAGCATCCCATTGAAATATTTTCAATGAGACTTTCAAAATATTATAAAATAATAATACTACTAATTTCAGATTTTGAAAAATCTCAAGCTTTGAAATATCTAAACATATTTTTTATGTTATTATAACACTATTAATATTTTATAGTAATATTTTGAAACCTCCATTAAAATACCTTCAATAAGAATGATCTAACCATCAATAGACTTTTTTCTAGCACAACGGAGTAGACTTTGTTGAAATAAATTTGAATATCAATACTATGATTGTTACGTTGGATATTCTTTTTTTTGCTAAGAATGTAAATATTTCATTGAAAATGAAAACGTTTAGGATTACAAGTCGAAACATTATAAACCTAGAGAAATGATCTTATGGCAAAAAAGATAAAAACATATAATCATAATTCATGACAAATTTCAGTCCATCGACTCAACAAAAACACAAAGACTAATGGAATGACGAAGTGATGACGATGTTGTTGTTCTTTCCGAATCTGTTGCACGAGAAGAAGCTGCGAAAGCCTGACGCAAAACCCCAAATACCAAAACACTAGCACTAGAAGCCTTTCACTAGAGGCTCAATAATGAGTCGCCAACAGCAAAGTCCATAAAGCTCTCGATCACATACACCTCGTGTGTCATGTGAGAGCGACTCGTTGGATGTTTCCATCAGCTAACAAAAAAAGAAACCTCGCAAACCAACAATGTGAGCGGAGCAAGCTCCCCCTACCAAGTCCCTCATGGAGTCGGCTAGTACAGAGACGAATATAACTAATCAAATCTACTCCGAACACCGATAATCTTACTAGCTCCTCTAGTGCACTGGTTTTAATCAAACAAAGCATAACGCATAATAAACACATAGACCTCCACTACACAGCACCATCAACATTAAGACAAAAAAAAATCAGGCTAGACCAATCATCAAGACTAGAAATACATGTGATGCAAACACAAAGAGACAAGGGAAAGCCACCTCCGATGGCCTTATCATCGCCAATGCTACATCACCGCAAGGATAAGGAAGCATAAATTGGGTCAGCTGAAGCGAGACTTCACACCCGAGAACACAAACGATCACTCACCCAAAGGATCAACTGTTGTCCTCATCCAAAACTATTGAGTAAGCAAACGTTTTCATCGAGCCAATCGTTCAGACGAGACTCAAAACACACCAACCAATACACAATGCCCTGTTCACGAATCTAGGGGAGAGACGACGAGGAGATCGAGGCTTCAGGAGCCAAAACGACAGAGAGAAGCTATCCACCAAAGCCAACTCCTGAAAATCTCTAAAATTAATAACGCCCAAAAACAAACATTAGGCTTCACGTTGGATATTCTTGTGATAAAATTGCTTCATAAGGAAATATGGTATGTCTTTCAGTTAAAAAAGGGTGTTGACGTGAATTATTATATACTCACAATGTTGCAAATCTATGGATTATATTTATTGTCATATAATGCGGTCGAGCAAAACGACCTAAATGATCTATGCTCATATCAAATATCCATTTAGGGTAATTTTACCTGGTTCCTTAGTTTTAAGTTTCACTTATACATATATGCTACGTGTTTATACGCCAATGTGCCTCGTAAGTCATATCGGACCCTGCCCACGCACTACAAGAAAACAGGCAATTTTCCGACGGTCAAAACCGTCGGAAAGCCGTCGGAATATGGCTTATTCGGACGGCTTTCCGACGGTTTTGACCGGTCGGTTCTATCTCGTCGGAAATACAAATTCCGTCGGAATTCCGTCGGAAATACTGACGGAATTCCGACGGAAAAGCAATAACCGGAATCCGTCATAATTCCGTCGGAAATCCGTGAGTATGTAATTGGCCGACGGATTTCCGACGGCTAAACATACCGACGGACTTCCGACGGCTACATATACCGACGGATTTCCGACGGATACATATACCGACGGATTTCCGACGGATATTGTATTTATTAAAAAAAAAATATTAATTCAATTATATTTAATGAAATTAAATTAAAATAAATTAAATTAAATTAAAATTAAATATAAATAAAAATTAAATTAAAATAAAAATAAGAAAAACAACAGTTAAAATTAAGGTTCAATATTTTTAAAAGTGATTAAGAAAATTAAAATAACGTATTGTCTATCGGTTACGGAAGAACTCGTTCATCCTGTCTTCCATTTCCCGCATTCGTGCCATCTGCTCGTCTATTTCCCGCATTCGTGCTACCTGCTCTTCCATTGCCTGCAACCGTGCCTGCTGTTCCTCGTAGCGAGCTTCATCTTGTGCGCGTCGGGACTCCAACCCGGTCACCCGCTCGAGAATTTCGGCATTCTGTGCCCTCAACGCACTATCTGCATGAATGCGGTAGGAGTTGATGGACGGGGATGAAGTGTCTTCCGGTAGGCCAAACACACGACCTCTGTGCTTAGGCGCAACCTACGAAAAAAAATCAATAAATAAATGTTGTAAGTTGTGCTGAATTAAATTTATTTAAAATTTAATAATAATTGACAGTGTTACTAACCTGATAGGTAAACTCGTTGATCATCTCCAGAGGAACTTCCGTGGCCGGGGGAGTTCCTTCGACGATCGTTTGGGATTGGAGGTACTCCTCACCCAGCCTCTCCACGTTCTCCACGATTTCACGAGCAATGGGATCTTGAATTTCCCCCGTCTTTCTGTTGGTGTGCGCATCTTTGACCAAGTCAAGATGTGACGGACGCACACCGGTCGTCTCCATCTGTTGGCATAGATAATGAAATAAATATGAGAAGTGTTAGAAATAAAATTTTTGTAAAATTTATAAAATTACGTACCAGCTTCTGAAGACGTGACGCTTTGCTCGTCGCACCGAGGTTATGGGTCGCCGGTCCCTTCCCCTTCCGGTCGCTGTTCCGGTTAGACGAGTTCTTTCCGGAGCTTACTTTTGTCTCCTCCAGTTCCCAATGGGCAAGTAGTCCACGCCATAATGTGGGGTTATCTTGCAATTTGCGCGGTACTTTTCCCTCTTTGTACCACGTGTCCTTCCATTCGTTTATCTTCAACGAATATTTCCGGGAGGCTTTTCTGTAGAACTCCCGTCGGACCCGGGCAGTCAACTGTGGGTCCCAAGTAAATTCTTGCTGGAAAAAAAAACGTACCCATATTAGTATTGACAATTTAAATGAAAATAAAAATCTAAATTCTTAATAGGAAAAGAAAACATACCGCAAATTGCCGAAGCCAGATCTCCTGGTCTGCCACCGGCATCGAAGTAAATGTGGGATACGGGGAAGTGATCAACGAATTAGTCATTGCGTTAATCGAACTCGTAATCCCGTTTCTCGAAAATTGAAACCTAAACAATATTTAGTTAAATATTTTTTAAGTTAATATAATCAAATACATTTTTAAATAAAACTTACCATGTCGTGTTAGGTGGCAAGTCAGGATCTAGGCGAGGCAACCTATCCCGTCCAGGTTGCGAAACAAACTCCTCAACGGACATGGCCGTGGGAGCTGAGGGCTGTGTATCCAGTGGAGGAGACGGGTGTTGGGGATCCGGAAAGCTAGTATCTGGGATTTGCGACTGACTCCCTCCCCTACTGGAAGTACCGGATCCAGTAGCGTGATGAAATCGCCCATAGTCCCTACGAATTCCAAAATGTTTACATACCGTTGAAATTTACTTACATATATAAATATAAATTCTGATAATTTAAATAATAAATTTTAAAGATAAATTTACAGATAATTTAATTTACATTACCGATTTAGGGATTTTTAGTTTTTGAGAATTTGCCGACATCGAATTTTTGAGATTTCCGAATTATAAAATTTACGGGAATTGGAGACTTAGTGATTTTAGGATATTGATATTTTGAGAAGTAGAGAATTTGGAATTTAGGGATTAATTTATGGAATTTCGGGATTTTATAAATTAAGGTTTTAGGGAGTTAGGGATTGTGGAAAATTGAAATTTCTGGAAATAGGTATTTAGGGATATTTGGATTATGGAATTCAGATATGAACATTTAATATCCTACAGATTTAGAAAATTTTTGGAATTTCAGATTTGGTAATTTAAAGTTTTAGATATTTACGATTTTTCCAGAATTTGGGATTTTGTAATTTAAACAAATAAAAAAATTAGTAAAATATCAAAAATTTAGAATTTTACTAATATTTTTATATTATAAATATTTATAATTTTCTAAAAATAAATAATTTTATAAATACTTTTCTAAATTTTATAAACCCGAAAATTCCCTAAATCACAAAATTTACAAAATAAAAAACTTTTCAAACATCCTAAACCGGTACATTTCTACATTTCCATAGATTTTTAACAACCTAAATCTAACAAATTCACAAAATTCTCTAAATTCATAATTTACAAAAAAAAAACTTCGAAAAACTTACATTGGATTGTTGATTTGTTGTTAGAGATTGAGATTGTGGATGGATATGTTGATTTCCGGCGTGTTCCGATTGGATCGAAAAATTTCCGGCGACTTTTTGTTTTTTTTTTCACTTTTCGTGTCTGTTGATGCGAAGAAGAAGATGATGGTTTTATTACAGGTTACCGACGGATTTCCGACGGAATTTCCCGCTTTTTTCGTTGAGATCGAGGCTCTTAGGCGGCAGACTATTTTTTGTATTTTATTAAATCCGAATAAAAAAAAATTTATAAAAAAAAATATTAAATCCGTCGGAAATCCGTCGGTAATTTTTGACGGATTTCCGACGGATTTAATTAATTTTTTTAAATTAAATTTTTTTTATTCAGATTTTTTTATATTATAAAAATATAACACCCGTCGGAAATCCGTCAAAAAGATACGAAGCGTGTAGGAATGGTAAATGTGACAAAATTAGAAACCATAAGTCAAAAAGAAATAAATATATTTGTCTCCCTAAAAGTCCCTATGTAAAATGGCCACTCTACTTCTCATTGCTTATCCACGTAAGCCGTTTACATTTATGTTTATGTAATCATTTATTAATATGTGGTTTTATTTTTTCTGTTTTTGACAGAATTTTGAAAATCGAAAGGTTTTTTAACCCAATGTTTTTAAACCGACCATCTATACTAAAGACACAAGGACTACACCTTCATATAAGGAGTATAATAAGGTAATAATGATCTGTGAACTTGAATTTGAAAGAAGAAAAGAAAAGTGTAACGGAATTCTTTGTTGTGTGATTTTTCATGTTCTTTTTTATACGTTTAACTTTTCATGTTTAGGGTTATTTTGATAATGTGTGTAACGGAATTTATGGTTGTTGTTTTTTATATAGAATAAAAGAAACAAAAGCATAGTTATGACATTTCCAAAATTGTGTTCAAGTGAAAAACAATAAAAATCTGAAATATACAGAAACGGCAAAACATTTAACTTTGGTTGAAAGTCTTTCCGTAGTTTCTGAAAATCTTGTCTTTTTTCCTCTTAGTCAAACTAGAGAGTGAAACGGTGCCGTATTCATGTTGAGACAAGTCACCACTCACCAGTCATCAAGATCCAATTTTTTTTTAATACCATTCGGATATTTTTTAATACCAGTCATCAAGATCCAATCCGTCACCACTCACCAAGTCATCATTTTAATATTTTTTTTTTATAAAATTTTTTTTATTCGGATTTTTTTATATTATAAAAATATTACACCCGTTTTTTTTTTATTCGGATTTTTTTATAAAACAGTTTTCCGACGGATTTAATATTGTATATAACAAAAAAACCGTATTAAAAAAAATTAATAGCCGTCCGAAATCCGTCGGTATTGTTGACGGATTTCCGACGGGTGTAATATTTTTTATATAGCAGATACCTGTTTTAAAAATAAAAATTACAATCCGTCGGAAAACTGTGAAAAATCTATTGCTTAAAAGTCCGCGTGGTGACCCGATTGCATAGTTAATTAAAAAAATTTCCAAACATTTTTTCATACATAATTTTAAATATATCCGGGAATTGAATAAAAGATTTACACAACGAAATTTTATAACAGAGAAAAAACAAAAGGCGAAAGGAAATTTATTTATTTTAAAGTTTGAAACACATATGTCTCTGTATCCGCTCCAAACTTATTTGTTTTTAGAACCTGAAACTTTTTTTTCCCTTTTTTTCCTTTCGCGGAGAATCTACATATCCTTTGCAAAATTCCCTTTCGATTGCATCAACATCTATATTTAAGTTCGGACTTTCAGGTCTTTGGGCAAATTCATCATTATTGTACTGATCCTTTTTATTCTTCGGTGTACCTTCTAAATATCCGCCGCAAACATCTCTTTTGATTGCATCAACATCTATATTTAAGTTCGGAGTTTCTGGTCTCTGGGCAAATTCATAATCATAGTAGTTATCCTTACATTCATTTGAAGTACTTCCACCGTATGTATCTGACGTTTCAATCAAGCGAGATGGTTGTACGTCTTCGAGAACACTCTTCTTGTCTGGATATTTGTCGCACTGCGATTGCGTTTCCCACGAGACGTTTGGCAAGCACTGGCTCTCCGGCACTATTGTTGATGAAGAATCTCCGATTGAGATTGGTGAGACCGTATCAAATTCCCACGAGTAAGTGGGTATCTCTTCAGTGTGTGTGTCGCATTGGGTTTCGGTTTCCCACGAGTACTTTGGAAGTAGAAAGTGGTTTGCCACGATTTTTGAGTCTTCATTAGGTGAGTTAGAAGACATTATTTGTGTTGTTGACAGGAATGAACGTCTGAGGAACCTTATATAGAACGGAAAACCGTCGGAAATCCGTCGGAAATCCGTCTGAAATCTCCGACATAATACCCCGCCAGTCCCATCGGCCGCGGATAACGCAATGGTAACCACTCAAACTTTGCCGACATCGGAATACCGACGGAATTCCGACGGAACTAATTCCGTCGTTATGTCGTCCGAAAATTAGGACAGCTTTTATCCCGCGCGCGGAAATCCGGCGGCAAATTTAATAAATGATTCTGGCGAATATTACCATAAAGTACATTATATTAGAGGGAACGCATAGGGGTTATAGTACAAAACAGATCCAAACAAACATTTATTCATAAATTATTAATCTGACTCTTCTGATGAACCTTCACTAGGGATGGAGTCGGAATCGTCGTCAAATTCTTCACGTAGTTCATCTTCATCCGAATGCACTAGATCATCGCCGATATGTGTGACATCAGTGACAAGGTCAATGTTATCCGTCTCCTCAACATGTGACATTTGGTTGGTTCGCGATACTTGTAGAGCATCATGTTCCGGAACTCCATATATTTTTCCTCGCGGATTAATTGGAGTTACTGTCATCCAAGGATCTGTCCTCCGCCCAACTCGAGGATATGGAATGTAGCAAACCTATTCATTAACGGTGGATGTTGTTTATATACAAAAATAACAAAACCTAACGTATAAATATAACGGAAAACCTATCAATATATTGATACCTGGTCTGCTTGAGATGCAAGGATAAATGGATCGTAATGATGTAATTTCCGGCTTGAATTTATCGAAATAACACCAAGACGGTCAATTCGAACCCCACTACCATTGGATGGATCATACCAATCGCACATAAACACAATGCACCTCAAGTCCAATATTCCTGGATAGTGGATTTCCAAGATTTCTTTTAAATGGCCATAGTACATGGTATCACCTGATTGCGCCGAAATACCATTGTCCGAAGTTGGCCTTTGACGTCATTCGTCACGAATTCTGAACGAATATCCCCTAGTGCAAAATCTCGGATATGAAGTCGCGGTGCTGCGTAAACCATGAGAAAACTCCACTAACCATGTCGGGAGGGTTTGACCACTTGCTAAACCTTCGGAAACCTAAAAACAATATAAGTAAGCAATCAATAACATATGAACGTGAAAAACTTATAAAATAAGAGTGAGGAGTTATATTTAACGTACAAAAAATTTCAACCACTCCGGGAATTCTTCATCTTTTAATACAGCAAGTTCGGAATCTGTCTTATCAGCATGGTAAGTTTGTGCTAGGGACATGTATATCCTGTAACATAACAATTGTTATTAGATGAAGACAAATAATTGCACAAATTTAGTATGAGAAATGGTGTACCTTTCATACTCTCCAAGTTCGTCACAATTTCTGAGGATATATGTATGCAAATGTGTGACCTCTTGTGGTGATAGTATGCGTTTCTTCCCTTTTCCACTTACGCGGCCCACTTGCGCAAACAACTCAGGTACAACCACGGGATACACTGCTTTCTCACCTCTATCATCATGTCGCGCCGGCCGTCTACCTTTAGTCCGGACATCCGAAGGAAAGTAATATTCGGCAAAGTGTGATACTTCTTCGTTTAGACTTTGTGCAACAATAGATCCCTCAACTTTGCTCAAATTTTTTACCTTTTTCTTCAGGTGGAACATGTAACGCTCGAACGGGTACATCCATCGGTATTGAACAGGGCCTCCTAATGCTGCTTCTCGTGGGAGGTGAATAGGAAGATGTTCCATAACATCAAAAAAAGACGGTGGAAATATCTTCTCAAGATTACAAAGGAGCATCGGGATGTTGGCCTCTAAAGACCGGATCCCGTCCGCTGTTAGTGTCCGTGAACATAAATCTCGAAAGAAAGCCCCAACTCCTACAAACGAAAAGTAATCAAGTTAGTACATATATAGTAACATTATATTAGTAATAAACTAAAGAAAATTATGAAATATACCTCCAATTGCTTGATGGATGTCTTGTGGAAGAAGATTAGAAAATGCAAATGGAAGAAGACGTTGCATCACAACATGGCAATCATGACTCTTCATTCCAATAAACTTCCCTTCCGTCGAATCCACGCAATTACGCAGATTAGATGCGTAGCCGTCAGGAAATTTAACAAAATTTTTAATCCATTCAAAGAAAACTTCCTTCTTACCCGCGTCTAACCGGTACGCAGGCATCGGCAATCTACCATTAGGCAAAACATGAAGGGATGCCCTTGAACAAATCAATGGCAAGTCTAATCTAGATTTCCAGTTATCTTTTGTCTTTCCTGGTACATTTAAAATGGTGTTCATGATTTGTCAAAGAAATTCTTTTCAACATGCATGACATCTAGATTATGCCGCAGTAGATGATCTTTCCAATAAGGTAAATCCCAAAAAATACTTTTCTTATGCCAATTGTGATATTCCCCACAGCCGTCGACGGGGTGATGGCCATTACCCCCACATTCAGGAGTTCGCTCTGCACCAAAATCTCGTAACTGTTCCAATATGCTGCGACCATCTATCTCTGGAGGTGGACCAGTAAACACTGGAAAATTCTTTATAAAATGTCTTCTAGACCGACGATATGGATGATTTGTCGGCAAAAAACACCTATGGCAATCAAACCATGAAGTCTTCCTTCCGTTCTGCAATTGGAATGCTGAAGTATTGTCTTGGCAATAAGGACATGCCAATCTTCCATGCGTTGTCCATCCAGATAACATACCGTACGCCGGAAAATCGCTAATGGTCCACATAAGAACCGAACGCAAGTTGAAATTCTGCTGGATTGAAACATCAAATGCCTCAACACCATGCTCCCACAACATCTGCAATTCATAGATCAATGGTTGGAGGAATATATCGAGTGATCGTCTTGGATGATCTGGCCCAGGAACTAGAACTGAGAGAAACAGGAACTCTTGCCGCATGCATATAGAAGGAGGCAAATTGTAAGGTGTTACGATGACCGGCCACAATGAATATTTTCTTCCATGCTTTCCAAATGGGTTGAAACCATCAGTGGATAAGCCGAGGTATACATTTCGGCGTTCGTAGGCGAAATCTGGATATACCGATTGAAAGTGTTTCCACGCTTCTGCTCAGAAGGATGCGTAATATCTCCATCTTGATTATGCTCTGCATGCCATCTCATAGCCTTAGCAGTGCGTTCTGATTGATACAGCCTCTTCAACCTCTCTGTTAATGGTAAATACCACATCCGTTTGAAAGGAATCTTCACTCTGCCACTTGTGTCTTGGAACCGTGGTTTACGGCAAAATTTACATTTTTTCCTGTTCTCATCTTCCCTCCAGTATAGCATGCAGTTGTCGATGCACACATCTATTATCTGGTAGGGCAAACCAAGACCGGCAACAAGTTTCTGGACCTCGTAGTATGATGCTGGAGAAAGATTATCCTCTGGCAAAACATCTTTCACAAACTCGGCGAATGCATCAACACATTCTTCAGACAAATTGTAATCGGTCTTCATGTTCATCATCCTACTAGCAGAAGATAACGGTGAATGCCCTTCCCTACAACCGCTGTACAGTGGTTGCTTTGATGCGTCTAACATATCAAAAAACCTTCGAGCTTCTAAATTAGGTTCTTCAACCCTATCACCCTCATAACCACCCGACTGCAAATTCTCTCTAAACGCGTCGTTAACCATCGCAACCGTACTTACCCCAACATCTACTTCCGTTGTACGTTCTTCTAAGCTATCCGGAAAATAAGGTGCATTACTACTAGTACTACCATATTCGTAATTGCTTTCTCCATGTAAAAACCAAACCTTATATCCCGGCCTAAATCCATATCTATATAAGTGATTCCAAACAGTATGAACCGCAACACTAATTCTGTTACAGCAATTAGAACATGGACATTTGATATCCTGACCTTTTTTTGCTGCATCTTGGTTTCTGGGTAAATTCATGAACTCGCATATACCTGCAGCGTAAGCGGATGTTAATAAGTTCGAGCCCATATCCATCATTGGCTCGTCCATCCAAGACCGAAAATATGAACTCATCGCTAACAATTTTTTTTGATTTGTAAAATTGTGTTATGAATGAACGAAGAAACGAAGGAACTTATATAAAACGGATTTCCGTCGGAATTCCGTCAGAAATCCGTCACAAAACTCCGACATAACACCCCACCAATCCCATCGGCCACTGCTAACGAATGGTAACCACTCAAATTTGCCCACATCGAAAATATCGGATTTCCGTCGGTAGTCCGTCGGAAAGTCGTCAGAATATTACGATAGATTATTTTCCGTCGGAATTCCGTCGTTTGTACCGACGGAATTCCGACGGAATACCGACAGTAGATAAGACCGTCGGTATTTCGTCGAAAAATTCCGACGGAATACCGACGGAATAGATGTTAGTCGGAAATCCGTCGGCAAGCCGTCGGAAAATTCCGACGGAAATATTGGCCGTCGGAATTTCCGTCGGAATAGTAGCTGTTTTCTTGTAGTGACGCAATGATTTGTTGCTGAAAATGATATGTAATTATACACCTTTTGGACTTTCCTAGCGTTCGATTATTTGTGTGCATATCCAACGCAAAATAGAAACAAACAAGATAAAATGGTTTTAATAATAAATCTGAGTGCCTACTTACAGTGTATCGCCATGCTGCACACATAGGTGTATTAGGGTTAAAAGTGAGAAAAAAAACATAACGAAGACAATAAATTGATTGGACATATCATTCTGAATACTAGCGACTTTTTTTTTCTCATCATAATTTCGATAAGCGTTAGTCCCGCAGAGCCGACGTTGCATATTGCTAAATTCAGATAGTTATAGAGCTCACAATTTTTTTTGTTTTTTGTTTTTTTTTAAATCAGGTACTATATATTATCTTCAAAGAAGTTTTAAAAATCGTAAAATTAAATAGTTAATAGTGAAGAATGACCTCTGAGAAATTTTTATTTTTTCGTTAGCTTTTGATTCTAAGAAGATTTCGATCTTTGCCGGTTTATGTGTGATTTCAAGTTTTAAATTTCAATATAATCTTTTAAACAGGAAAAAAAAAAAAGAGAAGAAGATGAGCAATACAGAAACTCCCACGTGGGCCTAGTTTAAGAGCGGCCCAAAGCCCATTTCATCTTAGGAGGAGTGGGCTAGTTTTGAAGTTCTACGAAATGTTGTGATATTCGATGAATGGGCCCGTAAAGGCCTATGTTCGTCCGTTGTTCATAAATCAGCGGACGGAGAGACAAAAGAACAATGCTCGTGCTCGACAAGACTCAAACATCAGCCCGGGCAATAATGTCGAAGATGGAGATCGTACCATTTTCATGTGGCTGAAGATGGAGACTCTTTGTTTTTTTTCTTTGATGTATTATTTAAAGGTTACAAGTAACAAGAGCTTTTTTGTCAAAAAAAAAAAAATGTAACAAGAGTTTTACAATTGTTAGACAAATCATACAATTGAGAAAGAACATATGTCATGAAAAATATATATAAGAACTTATTGTATGCTTCTGCTGAAATATTTATACGCTTATAATTTCCAGGAAATTATTAAAGGAAATTATTAAGACCGGTTCGTACACACTTAAAAGAAAAAATATTAATGGAATCTGGTTGAAATTGTTTCCGACGTAGTTTTCTTCTTTCCATTAACCTTTTGAATGACATTTTCACGGGAAAAGCTGTTGAATCAAAATCAAGCATGTCGGATTCATATGAAAGAAACAAAACGTAGTGTACGAGTGGCTGAAAACTCCTCACGACAGATATTTTTTTGTTTGTTTAAGCCAACATTGATGGTTAAGGAATCGTTCTATTAGTTTTAGTTAGAAAATGTTAATTTTCATCTGCTACGACACAGCTTTAGTTATATTAAACGTTTTAAATATGTAAATCTAATGTGTAATCACGTGTTTTGCATGCCAGGGATTAAGTGGCATGGTCCATGATCGGACAAACACTTGAAAAGATTCCAAATGCAAGATGCATACATTTACTCTTTTAGTAAGAAAGTTCGAAAATAAACAACACACGTCAACCGGTGGCGAACTTATGTAGAACAATAGAATGTCACATGACACCTCTTACAGTTTTAATCTTTTTCTTCTAATTGTACGTATGTAAAAAATATTGAGAAACTTAATAACATAATGGATAAATCTTAGTCATTTGATCCCATTATATATAGGTTTTAACTTTTAGCTATTATTTTTATTTTATTATTCACGACGAGAGAAATCTAATGTACTGTCACATTTGGATATATAATACGTAGTTACACAACCGAATCAACCACAAACAATTGTATATATAATTTTTTTATATATATATATACAGCAAAACTTAAATATATATATATATATATATATATTTACTTTTACTTTTAACATGATCATTTCTAAATGAACAATACTAATCGTCATCAAATTCCCACCTATATAAACAAATTGTGTGAAGTGCTAGCCTCCCTAAACAACATAACTTCTCTTCTTGAAAAATAAATAAAAATAATGGGAGAAGTTGATTCAAGATTAATTAATCCTTCCTTGAGGTTTTTATGTCTCACCATTCATATTCACAACCTATGGATTGCGTGCATGCATATATCTCTATATATGTGTGTTATATTGTGTATGTTGAATTGACATATAGATGTATGTATATTTGTGATGCAGGTGTGATGGTAAGAGTGTTAATGAAAAGTATAGTGGGGATGATGAGAGAAGTAGTATGTACCCTTTTGTGAATGCTCTAAGTATGAGTGGTGGTGAAGGAGACAACAGTTACTCCACCAATTCTCTTCTTCAGGTTTCTTCCATTTTTCCATATAATTCCTTTTCCTACATAATTGTTGTTCAATCTAGTTCTCTTCATTTGGTTTTTCAGAAAAGAGTTTTATCGAAGGCCAAACCGGTTTTGGTTAAGAACACAAAAGGAATGATGATAAACTTAAAGTTCCCATATTACATTAAAGTAGCTGATTTGGGATGTGCTTCTGGACAAAACACGTTCTTGACCATGTCTGAGATTGTGAACACGATCAATGTGTTATGTCAAGAATGTAACCAAAAACCACCGGAGATTGATTGTTGTTTGAACGATCTCTCAGAAAACGATTTCAACACAACATTCAAATTTATACCTTTCTTCAGCAAGAGGGTCGAAAGCAAAGGATTGTGCTTTGTCTCTGGAGTCCCCGGTTCCTTCTACTCGAGGCTCTTTCCCCGCAAGAGTCTCCATTTCGTACATTCATCTTACAGTCTCCATTGGCTCTCTAAGGTATTACAACTATATATACTTTAATTACTTGCATGTTTAATTCTGTTTATAAGTAAAAGGTTATAACGTTGGAGCTTATAATCAAGGTTCCCGAAGGACTTGAGAAGAATTCTTCGAGTGTGTACATAACAGCTTCAAGTCTTCTAAGTGAATACAAGGCTTACTTGAATCAATTCCAAAGAGACTTTACGACATTTCTAGAAATGCGTTCTGAAGAGATTGTTTCTAATGGACGCATGGTCCTCACTTTTATTGGTAGAAGCACCCTTGATGATCCATTGTATAGGGATTGTTGTCACTTTTGGACATTATTATCCAAATCTCTGCGGGACTTAGTCTCTGAGGTAACATATAAAAACACTAATTTTCGACATTTAAAATATGTTTTCATATGGTTTTTAAAGATAAGAGCTTGTTAATTTGTTATGATCCAATATAGGGTCTTGTGAGGGCATCTAAGGTTGAGTCTTTCAAAATGCCGTTTTATGATCCGACCAAAGAAGAAGTGAAGGAGATTATTAGAAACGAAGGCTCCTTTGAGATCCATGACTTGGAATTTCATGAATTTGATCTTGGCCAGAGTAACCACGACGAGGACTATAGGTTACATTCACAAAGATCTAAAGCAGGGCAAAAGGAAGCCAACTGTATAAGAGCGGTCAGTGAACCGTTACTTGCAGCTCACTTCGGAGATGATCTTATGGACGCATTGTTTAACAGGTTTGCCTACCATGCGTCCCAACATGATAGATGCATGAACAAGACAACTGTTAGTCTAGTTGTTTCCTTGATTCGAAAGTAATTTTTCAATGTATATGTTGTCCAAATTCATTTGAGATTAGGACAATGTTAATGCATTTGGACCGATCAACATAATCACTTGACCATAATTAAATTACCTACGACAAGAGGAAAAGAGTTCTCACACCCAGGCCCGGCCCACTGACAAAGAGGACCCAGAGCAGAGAACATTTTTTTAGGCCCTATAAAACAAATTTTATCGAAAAAGAACCCCTATTATAGCATATTTTATTTTTAAAAAAAATTGAGGCCCTTCTTTTTTATGAATTTGGACAAAAAAAAAAATCTGAAATAAATGGACCATGTGCAGATGTACTCCTTGCACATGCACAGAGCCGGGCATGCTCACACCACACGGGAGAGCCTATGTAATAAACAAAACTATTGGGAATATCGGTAATAAAATAAAGTATTTGAAATTCTGTTATAGAATAAACTATAGGGCGAATCTGTTATAAATTAGTATAAACTATTGGGAATTTCCGTAATAAAACAGAATTCTACGGCCGTTCTATAATAAATAAAGCTATATGGATAGTTTTGTAATGAACAAAAGTATTTGGTACTTAAAATAAAAAAATAAAAAAATGGAGACCATTTTATAATAAACAAATTTACAGGGCAAATCTGTCACGGAACAAAACTATAGGACGAATATGTAATATAGGAAAAAATTCAGAAATCGGAATTCTTTAATTTTTTATTTAAAGAGTTGTTCAATGATTGATAACTGATAAGAATGTTTTACAAAATTACTCGGCATGTTTCACGTTGTTATGCCACACCAGATCTCCTACGTCATTCTGGTAGGTAAAAGCATCATATCAGTGGTATTCACTGAACTACTATTGAGCTGTAATGATCAATATCACGTACGTGTCGCCCAGAACAAATACATACATATTACAAATTTCTCACCTCTATAAATAGTGTATGAAGTACTAGCCTCGTTTTTATCAAAAAAAAAAGAAAAAGAAAAATTACTAGCCTCTCTCTAAAGACTATAACTTCTCGATCTCTCTTCTCGAAACGATTTAACAATGGGAGAAGCTGATTCAGGACTCATCCACACCATTAATCCTTCATTGAGGTTTCTATCTCTCCAATTCATTTTCACAATTAATGGATTGCATGTATATTGTGTATGTTGAATAGTCTTAGATGTATGTATATTTGTGATTATGAAAAGTATAGTGGGGATGATGAGAGAAGCAGTAGGTACCCTTTTGTGAATGCTCTAAGTATGAGTGGTGGAGAAGGAGACAACAGTTACTCCACCAATTCTCTTCTTCAGGTTTCCACCATCTCCCATATATATAATTCCTAAGAGTTTTCAATTTGAAAATACGATATGTAAACAATCGATTCTGTCTAATAAACACATCAGTGACTTACCTTTTTTATTTAGAAACGTAATTGATAATTAGT
Organism: Arabis hirsuta; assembly: GCA_964056655.1. Taxonomy (NCBI): domain Eukaryota; kingdom Viridiplantae; phylum Streptophyta; class Magnoliopsida; order Brassicales; family Brassicaceae; genus Arabis; species Arabis hirsuta. The sequence continues at coordinate 47,212,156 of OZ053299.1, forward strand.
TTGGAAATTTATGGATATATTTGGAATGGTCTCAATTATATGGAATGTTGAAGGTGATCAATTTGATTAATCTTGGAATTTTAAATTTGAGAATTTCTTTTGACGAACAATAATTGAAAAGTAGTGTTTGTTCAATGGAGGTGATGAAAATGAGAGATGATATTAAGCATTATATTATACAAATAATAGTTTCCGAGTCAATGCAACCCAGTATATAACACAAATAATAGTTTCTCTTCACTATGTTTTTCAGAAAAGAGTTCTATCGAAGACCAAACCGGTTTTGGTGAAGAACACAAAAGGAATGATGATAAACTTAAACTTTCCTAATTACGTTAAAGTAGTTGATTTGGGATGTGCTTCTGGACAAAACACGTTCTTGACCATGTCTGAGATCGTGAACACCATCAATGTGTTATGTCAAGAATGTAACCAAAAACCACCTGAGATTGATTGTTGTTTGAACGATCTCTCAACAAACGATTTCAACACGACATTCAAGTTCATACCTTTCTTCGACAAGAGGGTCGAAACCAAAGGATTGTACTTTGTGTCTGGAGTCCCCGGTTCCTTCTACTCGAGGCTCTTTCCCCGTAAGAGTCTCCATTTCGTACATTCATCTTACAGTCTCCATTGGCTCTCTAAGGTTTTACAACTAAACTTTCATATTTAATTCTATTTATAAGTACGTAAAAGGTTCTAACGATGGAGCTTATAATTAATTAAGGTTCCCGAAGGACTTGAGAAGAATTCTTCGAGTGTGTACATAACAACTTCGAGTCTTCCAAGTGAATACGAGGCGTACTTGAATCAATTCCAAAGAGACTTTACAACATTTCTGAAAATGCGTTCTGAAGAGATGGTTTCTAATGGACGCGTGGTTCTCACTTTTGTTGGTAGAAACACTCTTGATGATCCATTATATAGGGACTGTTGTCACGTTTGGACATTGTTATCCAAATCTCTGGGCGATCTACTCTCTGAGGTAACATTTATATAAAAGTACTAAATTTTTCATGTTAATATGTTCATGCACGCATAGTTTATAAAGATTCTAACTTGTTATGATCTACAAATATAGGGTCTTGTGAGTGCATCTAAGGTTGATTCTTTCAAAGTGCCGTTTTATGATCCGACCAAAGAAGAAGTGAAGGAGAGTATTCGAAACGAAGGCTCCTTTGAGATCGATGACTTGGAGATTCATGGATTTGATCTAGGCGAGAGTAACCAAGACGAAGACAATAGGTTACATACACAGAGATCTAAAGTAGGGGAAAAGGAAGCCAAATGTGTAAGAGCGGGGAGTGAACCGATGCTTGTAGCTCACTTCGGAGATGATATCATGGACGCATTGTTTAACCGGTTTGCATACCATGCGTCCCAACATATTAGCTGCATGAACAAAACGAGTGTTACTATAGTTGTTTCTTTAGTTCGAAAGTAATTTTCCAATGTATATTTTGTTTACTTTCATTTGAGACTAGGACAATGTTAATGCATTTGGACCGATCAACATCTTCTTCACTTGGCCATAATTAGATTACCTACGCAAGAGGAAAATAGTTCTCACACCACACGGGAGAGCCTATGTAATAAACAAAACTATTGGGAATATCTGTAACAAGTTTGGGATTTTGTTATAGAAAAAACTATAGGGCGAATCGTAATAAATATAAACTATTGGGAATTTCCGTAATAATCAGAATTCTACGGCCGTTAGTTCTATAATAAATAAAGCTATACGGGTATTTTTATAATAAACACAAATATTCGGTACTTTCAAAATAAACGAAAAAACGGAAGCCATTTTGTAATAAACAATTGTACAGGGCATATCTGTTACAGAACAAAATTATAGGTGGATTATGTAATATAGAAACAATCGAAAATCGGAATGCACCAACCGACAGGGTTACATGGAGAAATCAAATCCAAGATTCCCCCGAGACGGAGGTTTTCAATCCATGGCTGTTATAGGAAATAAGTGATGGAGATGAAGACACGTGGAAGCTATTCAACGGCTGAAATGAATCCAAATTAAGAAGATCAAGTGCTTAAAAGCAACGCAGAAACAGATTTTGGAGAATCACAATCGGAATTATTGTTGAAATTGTTATCTTCTTCCTTTCTCTTTTCTCTGTAACTGTACATTGATCTCATTGTTAGCTAGTTTCGATTCTTCTCTTGAAGAACTAGCACAATGAGAGTCGAATCTTTGTTTCATGAACATTGGTTCGTTTCGGTCAATACTACAAGGTGAATCTTCGTTAACAATGTCTGAGACGACGACGATGCAAGGCGAAACTTGTCGAGTGTTCTGTGTCGGAACCGTCGATACGAAGCTTGATGAGCTACAATTCCTTGCAGGATCAGTGCGATCGAATATCGACCACTTCTCCAACAACTCATCTTCCAAGGTAAATCAGAAATTATCACATGATTTGTTAAACGAACTCTTTGAAATTAGTCGATCATGATTGTTAAACGGAGAACTCTTTGGTAAATTAATTCACTCGAGTGTGAGTGTAGGATAAACAGTCGGTGAACTATTTGAAAAAACCTATTGGTGATCTATTGTTTGTCTTTGTCCTGGAGAATTGAGAGTCGGAAATGGTTGGTGTTTCTGAGCCTTTTTCATTGGAATAACAGGTTGAGGTTGTGATTGTGGATGTTTCGGCGAGTGTTGATCATAAGGAGATCGAAAAAGTTGCCGACTTTGCATTTGTAACAAGAGAAGAAGTTCTGTCATGCTATGTTCGAGAGAAAAAACCGGTGAAGCTTCCCGATGATAGAGGCGAGGCAGTTGGTATCATGAGTAAATGTCTTGAGAATTTTCTTAGGCAAGCGCTTGAGGATAATTCTCTTGCTGGGGTAATAGGCCTCGGCGGAAGCGGAGGAACGTCGCTGATATCATCTGCTTTAAGGTCTCTCCCGATTGGGATTCCTAAGGTCATTGTATCAACTGTGGCCAGTGGTCAAACCAAGCCTTATGTTGGGACATCAGATTTGGTTTTAATTCCTTCTATAGTAGATGTCTGTGGTATCAACAGTGTTAGTAGGGTGGTGTTTTCAAATGCTGGGGCTTCTTTTGCGGGTATGGTAGTCGGGAGGCTTGAGATGTTTAGAAGCTCCCCAAACGAGAACGGGAAATGTACTGTGGGTATAACTATGTTTGGGGTAACAACTCCATGTGTAAATGCAGTTCAAGAAATATTAACAAAAGAAGGTTATGAGACACTTGTGTTTCATGCCACGGGTATCGGTGGAAGAGCAATGGAATCTTTGGTTAAAGAAGGGTTTATACAGGTTTCTCTTTTCTTCTCCATTCGCCGAGATTTGCTTTACTTATAGCTTCATGATTTATGCAGTTAGTCCTTCATTGTTGGTTGTGGCGTAGGTTACTTCTAATGTTTCCTTTACCTGTTCTTTCCTTAGGGAGTAATGGATATTACAACTACCGAGGTTGCAGACCATGTTGTTGGAGGGGTGATGGCATGCGATAGTTCCCGTTTCGATATAATCATAGAAAAAGGAATACCGTTGGTTTTAAGTGTAGGGGCCTTAGATATGGTGACCTTTGGTAGCAAAGACACAATACCTACTCATTTCCAAACGAGAAAGATTCATGTTCACAATGAACAGGTGAGGAATCAATCGAAAAAGTGCTTCTTCCCGTCCTTGAACTGCGGATATCATGTTTAGTATCCTTTAATAGTAGTATATGTTTCTGTTTTTGATAGGTTTCTCTCATGCGAACAACAGCAGAAGAGAATAGAAAATTTGCAAAGTTTATTGCAGATAAACTGAACAAATCAACATCAAAAGTGAGGGTTTGCATTCCAAACAAAGGTGTCTCGGCCCTGGATGCTCCAGGGAAGCCTTTCTGTGATCCGGAAGCCAATGGCGCTCTCATGAATGAAATGCAGAGGCTTATTCAAACAAGTGAAGACAGACAGGTATTTCCTTATTTCTTGTGTACTTTCGCGTTTTGTTTTGCTTCATCTACTTTTAGGTATTGAAATGTAGTGTTTTTGACAGGTCAATATTTATCCTCACCACATCAATGACCCTGAGTTTGCAAAGGCATTGGTAGCTTCATTTCTTGAGATCTATCCGAAAGACTACGCACAAATCAAACCCTCTGAAACGGCTTCAACGAAAACCAGCACTGGAGAGCCTGATGAGGGACATGTGACTAAGATGAGGTCGAGGCCTGAAAGGATTCCATACAGTCCCAAAGATTTCCCCAATGCAAAACCAGGTTTCTTTGTCGTTCCTAATCATAATGATCAGTAAAATCGAATCGATTGGCAGTTCTATCTATTTTGATACGGAGTTGCATGTTGGAGTAGAAAGCTTACTTGTCATCATTGGCTCCAGAAACCCTGGAACGAACTCGGACCATTCTGGGACGGCTAAGAGATCAAATAGAGAAGGGAATACCAATAATCGGGGGAGGTGCTGGTACGGGAATATCTGCAAAATTTGAGGAAGCTGGTGGGATCGATTTGATAGTGATATACAACTCTGGACGTTTCCGGATGGCTGGAAGAGGATCATTAGCAGGCTTGCTTCCATTTGCTGATGCCAACGCAGTCGTGCTTGAAATGGCAAATGAAGTTTTGCCCGTTAGTTTCTTACTCATTCCTATCAATCAGTCATTCACACGACGAGCAAGAAACTTGCATCTCTTTCCGGTTGCTCCGGTGATTTATTCATGCATTTTCTCTCTAAGACCTCTCTTCTTATGCCGAATCCAACTTGCAGGTAGTGAAGGCGGTGCCTGTTCTTGCTGGAGTATGCGCAACCGATCCATTTCGACGTATGGAATATTTTCTGAAGCAGTTGGAGGCCATTGGTTTTGTTGGGGTCCAGAACTTTCCAACTGTCGGTCTCTTTGATGGTAATTTTAGACAGAATCTTGAGGAGACGGGAATGGGATATGGGTAAGCAAGCTACAATTGTTTAAATGTATATAGATTGTATGTAGATTGTTTAAATGTCCACATGGCAAACTTAATTATCCGATATTGCAGCCTGGAAGTTAAAATGATCTCAGAAGCGCATAAAATGGGGCTATTGACCACACCATATGCTTTCAACCCAAAAGAAGGAGAAGAAATGGCGAAAGCAGGAGCTGATGTAATAGTAGCACACATGGGTCTAACGACATCCGGAAATATTGGGGCAAAAACCGCAGTGTCAATGGAGGAAAGCGTTGTTCGTGTAAAAGCTATTGCAGATGCTGCTCGTAGATTCAATCCTGACATCATAGTTCTCTGCCACGGAGGTATAGTAACTTCTCTCGAAATCCAACATTTAGTGATTGATGACAGAATTGTTGTAGTAAAGCTTTTTGTATGTAGGTCCGATATCGGGTCCAGAGGAGGCAGAGTTTGTGTTGAAGAAAACACAGGGTTGTGTCCATGGCTTCTATGGAGCATCAAGCATGGAAAGGCTACCTGTGGAGCAAGCTATAACAAGCACTGTTCAGAAATACAAATCCATAGCGATCAAGTGAAGTTCACTACAAACCTTTCTTTTTTTGTTCTTCTTGTATATTGGCATGTGTTGTTGTGTGGGTGTGGTGTGGCAGATGCTTCCCTTTGCTGCATGGTTTTATTTTACCAATCATATCAATAAATAATGTAATGGACAACCAGTATCAATATATATATATATATGAAAAAGCGGTTAACAAAAAAAATCGATTGTTTAACACTGAAATCTCTCATAGGTTAGTCCACGGATTTTGTGATTACATAACATAAATGGTTAGGACACCATCTAACAACTAATATGAAGAGTTTACAGAAGTGTTTGTATTTCAAATAAAAGTTGGATAGTGGATTTTGAGAAATTATAGAACGATTTTTCTCGTTAAAAACTTGAATGAAAAGCTTTAGATTCATACACCAAACAATAGAAAACAGAGCAGGGGCAAAAACAAGCGTCGGAGATCTGCCATGAGAAGAGTTTTGAGTTCAATCTGAATCAGAGTTGACATTCTCTGAAGACCTAACGGACCGGCGTATGCTTTCTTGATACTCATAGTCTTCCTCATCTTCCTCTCTTTTCTTCTCGCTAAGCATTCCTGTGAAGAAAGATTCATTCAGTGACCAAAGCTTAAACTATTATGTAGCCATAGCCAAAAGCAAGCCTAGATGTGAGATATTGGTTCTACCTTTTTTAACCAGAACGTTCTCCAGCTTTGTCGTGCTGAAATCATCCTTGGCCCCTAAATCTTGAAACCCGACAAGCCTATCCATGGCGATTCCCTTGCTGAAGAATAATGATTTCAACATTCTTGTTTTCATTAGTTTAAAACTCCAAAAACGATTAAAAAGGATCAAAATTGCGTAAAGTAATGCATGAGTGAAAATGTAGAAGTGACCTGAAAAGGATAACACACGGCAAAGTCTTGATTGCAAGCTTGGTGACGAAGAAGGGAGCATTCTACATTGATCGTCTCCCAAGTGTTAGAAGAGCTAACACCCGCAAAATGGGAGTTTCAAACAAGGGTTAATCTAGTAGTTTTACTAACCTCTGCGTCCATCTTAATGAACTTTGTATCCACATGTCTAGGTGCAAGGGTCTTCAGATGCTTGTCCATTATCCTACAATGATCAAGCGCATAGCTTCAGTTCTGAGTATTCACATATTATAAGACCAAAAAATAAACTGTTGTGAGAGAGGGGTATTGCATCTTACTTGCACCGGTAAAATTCCTTGTGGTAGAAATGACATATCACTTTCTCACTCCTTGTGACTTCTCCCAAGAAGTCGCCCTCGCTTACTTCTCGGTATTCGCCATGTCCTTGCCTTTTGAATCTTTCTCTCTTTTCTGCTTCTCTCTGCACAGTCAAATCTCGGTGTTAGTCTATACTAAATGAAGTGAAAAAGTAGCTAAGACACACAATATAGATGCTGAATGAAGTTTAACCTTGAGTGCTGCAATCCTATCTGCGTGCAATTTTTCTAGCTCTGGATCCTACAGAACGTGAGCAAGTCAATCTCCCATAGTATAACATCTCAGATAGAAGACCATTTCAAAGAAGAGAGTAACATTGGACTTACATCCATCAAGTCGTCAAAATCAACCTCCTCATTGGCAGGATTTGAAGCTTGCGCCTTTTCATTTGCAAGGACTTCCTGCACAGCCAAAATTTGGAATGCATAAATAAAAAAATACACATCATTGCTGGTCTCTTGTTCAAATATGAAGCAAGAGTAACAAAGAAAAGTTAAACTTGTTTTCTTCCTAGAGCAGTTTACACCCAGACTAAGTTCTCGTAGATAACATAAATACACAGTCATAAGATACTCAACCAAATTCTAACACTTTGAACAGAACTCGACCACACAGATCAAGCATTCTTCTGGAATCGAGGATAACACAAAGATCAGACAGAAACACGAGACAAGGAGGCAAATGTTAACCTTAGATCACCAGAAATAGAATCTAGCACACATGTCCTAGATTCTTCTCCTGTTAATTGGCTCACCCAACAACATGAGAAGCCATGATTAACAATTCTGTGAAAAATCAATCAAATCAAGATCTATGGCGAACACTTTTCCAAGTTCTCTACAAAAGCAACGATGAAAATCGTGTCGATTGGTTAACCAAAATTCGAGCGAAAACATTCATTACCTTCTTATAATCTCTAGCAGCAGCCGCCAATACATTCCCGAATGCCAGATTTGAAAGGGTCGACTTCACCGCATCTGGATCCATCTTCAACACCCGAAAATATTCAACCCCAGAAAGTTTAAAAAAAATCCCCAAATTAGAAGAAACCTGAGCTTTGTTAAGAAGAACAATTTGAAAGAAGAAAAGCTCCGACAACTGAAACGAAAAAGACGAATCGAAACGCAGCGTTTGGTAAGTGGAGTTGAGAGTGTAGGGCCTCAGTTTTGGTCCATGGGCTTATTAATTGAGCCCAAATTTCTCAGGCCCAGACAAGTTTCTTCGAATACGTCCAAATCCAATATGGAAATAAATTTAACAAACGTCTCGCATTAAAAGAAAGACGCATCGATTTCAAGGACAAAGTGCTACGTGTCTAATATCTACGATAGTCTTTGGTACCGACACAAAGAAAAGGACAGCTCTTTTTCTTTCCACCTATATCACCCTTGTCATGGGACTGTTATGAACACGTACTCGGGTCTCGACTTTGAAAGCTCGAAAAATATCCATCCGAATTCTTTAATCCATAAACATAAACATAAACAGTTCGGTTTATCTATAGGCACGTGTCACAAAGCACCACGCCGACAATTTCTACTACTGCCACGCGTCACTTTGGAAAATAAATTATTTACAAATTTAATAGCTGATCCATATCCGAAGCCTGACTATAAATGTACCTTCCATGCGTTAACGAACCTTCATCAATCAAACTCATCAAAGTCTCATTATCACACACACACACAAAGTGTTTTAGTTATAAATTGAAAGTGTTTGCTTAGAAGAAGATGGCGTCTTACCAGAACAGGCCAGGATCGACTGACGAGTATGGAAACCCGGTCCAGCAGTTGGACGAGTATGGAAACCCGATCGGTGGGGCTAGGGGTGTAGGAGCGACTGGAGGAGGAGGTTATGGGACTGGTGGAGGATACGGTGGAGGAGCCACCGGTATGACTGGTGGTGAAGGATATGGGACCGGCACAGGGACCGGGACCGGAGCCTATGGAACTGGCGGAGGAGCTAGGCACCATGGACAAGAGCAACTCCATAAGGAAAGTGGTGGTGGCTTGGGAGGAATGCTTCACCGCTCTGGATCCGGATCCAGCTCTAGCTCGGTACGTTACTTACCAAATATGCAAACAAACGTGTATAAATATACAAACAAACGTGTATCTTTGATGTACTAATTCGTATACTATATATAATATAGGAGGATGATGGACAAGGTGGGAGGAGGAAGAAGAAGGGAATAACGGGTAAGATTAAGGAGAAATTGCCAGGTCATCATGACCAGTCTGGTCAAGCCCAAGGAATGGGAGGGATGGGAACCGGAACTACCACCGGTTATGATGCTGGAGGTTACGGTGGCGAGCACCACGAGAAGAAGGGGATGATGGACAAGATCAAGGAGAAGCTTCCCGGTGGTGGTGGTCGTTAGGTTGTATACCATTGGAACAAAACATGTATACTTATGAATAAAAAAATAAGAAGGGTTTGTAACGCAGTCGCATATGGTCGTTGTATGTGTCCTTTTATGTCTCTACGTCCTGCGATGTGTTGGTATGAGTGTGAGAGATCGTGTGTATGAGCATATCTGGCTCTTTTATGTTTGAGATGTATGTATTATGTACTTTTAATTTCTCTATATATCTACTTAACTTCTTGTTATGCGTTTTCTTGGGATATCAGTTTCTCTATATATGTGCTTAAATCTTGTTTCTTACCTAGTGTTACTGGAACTCGTTAACACTCACGGTTAGTGGTCGGTTCTATGTCTGTTTACGCCCGTTTCCGAGCTTGGTGCTTCTCCACTGTATTGGGCTTTACTTTATTAAGCCAACTGAGAATTGGTGGGCTTGGGCCAATCATAAAATAGTGGACATTCAAACCTCAGTTCCAATACAGAAGCATTTTTATTTTATAAATAAAATTTGGGCAAATTTTATCTACTGAAGCATCATGTAAAAAAATAATTAAAAACTATTGTCCTACTACCTGAATAAAAGAAAAAGCCTATAGAAAAGTCCATATACTTACACATTATTGACCAGTTCTTTATGTTAAATTTTCACGAAAACAAAAGGAAATTGTTTGTTTGGGTTTGTGAGGGAGAGCAGTTGAAGCTGTTTCTCAATGATTTTGTCATTATCTATAGCGATTATCACGTCTTTGTCGTACTATAGCAACCGTATCTATTTGTTAAGCACACAACAATATCTGTAGTTTGCTTGCAGCATAATTAGCATTAATTTGTTGACAATTTCATCAATGGTCAACCAAATAAAAACCATACGACGCAAGTGTGTTGCGTAGCTTACTATTCAGGTTAATATCTAAATTTAATATCATAAATCCATAGAAACATCTTCCGCGTGCGTTTGGTATGGATTTGACTAAATGTAAAATTTATAACACTAATTAACAAAAATCCCATTAAACAACTGCAAACAATCATATAATATCAGTTACATGTATTAAGTGGCCATAGATGGGGAATACAATACAAGTCTAACAAATCTTGTATTCATACGAATCCTAAAGATTAATATATCCATCTAATCCAATATCTACAATTAGTTACCAACTCCATCGTCTTTCTCAAATGTCCACAAAGTCTATCCTATAAATGAGACCCTTTCGTATCACACATAATTACCAAGTCACAAGTAACCGAGTTAAAACCTAACGAGCCATCATCAAGAGAGAAAGAATCCAAAACAAAAAACAAAAAATGGCCAAGTCATTGAACATTCTCATCGCAGCAATCTCCCTCGTCGCTTTACTTCCTCTTTGTTTGTGTTCCAAAGCCTATGGAACTAGCGGCTACCTCTTCCCTCAGTTTTATGACCACTCGTGTCCTCAAGCTCAAGAGATTGTTCAGTCAATTGTCGCTAAAGCATTCGCACACGACCGTCGCATGCCTGCCTCTTTGCTCAGACTCCATTTCCACGATTGTTTCGTCAAGGTTTTAATCTTAGCAACGTTAACTATATGAAGAAACTTATTCCAATCTTCAATTTTTATATTTTTTTCTTGTGATTGGTATTCCAGGGATGTGACGCTTCGATACTATTGGACAGCAGTGGAACCATAATCAGTGAAAAACGATCAAACCCTAACCGAAATTCAGCCCGTGGTTTCGAACTCATCGAGGAGATCAAACACGCCTTAGAACAAGAGTGCCCTGAAACAGTTTCTTGTGCCGATATCTTGGCTCTAGCCGCGAGAGACTCAACCGTCATTGTAAGTCAACACAATTCGCTAAACACGCTATTATTTGATCGTTTTCATTAATTAAAAAACCTAATCAATTCTACAAATGGACGTGTATATTTTTACAGACGGGTGGCCCGAGCTGGGAAGTACCTCTAGGGAGAAGAGACTCGAGAGGAGCAAGCTTGAGTGGTTCCAACAATGACATTCCTGCTCCCAACAACACTTTTCAAACCATCCTCACTAAGTTTAAGCGTCAAGGCCTCGATCTCGTCGATCTTGTCTCCCTCTCCGGTATCCATCTTAATTACACAACACATTTCTAGATGTTCAAAAACTCCTTATAAAATACCATAATGTTACATTAAATTTAAAACGAACATTAGTAAATATGTTACATTAAATTTAAAACAAACATTAGTAAATATGTTAATTAAGCGGACGTTTATATGTTTATATGGTTTGCAGGAAGTCATACCATCGGAAACTCGAGGTGCGCAAGTTTCCGGCAGAGGCTATACAACCAGTCCGGCAACGGAAAGCCTGATCTCACCCTTAACCAGTATTACGCCTCCGTGTTGCGTCAACAATGTCCTAGATCCGGCGGTGACCAAAACCTCTTCTTCCTCGACTTCGCGACGCCTTTCAAGTTCGACAACCATTACTTCAAGAACCTGATCATATACAAAGGACTATTGAGCTCGGACGAGATTCTTTTCACGAAGAACAGAGAGTCAAAGGAGCTCGTGAAGCTCTACGCTGAGAATCAAGAGGCGTTCTTCGAGCAGTTTGCTAAATCGATGGTGAAGATGGGAAATATCTCTCCGTTGACTGGCTCCAAGGGAGAGATCCGGAGAATCTGTCGGAGAGTTAACCATGCTTATTAATAACATACATCTTTATAAAACATGGTTTAGTTTCATGCATTTGTTTGTATTACAGTAATATGTATTGTGTGTTTTTTTATATTTACTAAATCTGATTTTGTTTTCAGAAGAAAAAAAATGGATGTAATGTAATATATATATTTGAGTGTATGTGGTACGATTTTCTTTATTTTCCCGGCTCAATCTTTCAACACATAACAATTATCATATAATTTTTGGATGTAATCCAATTTCCAAAAGGTTGGGGCTTGTTTATAATTAATTCAAACTAGAGTGGAAATTAAGTTTTGGGGCTTTTTATAATTAAGTAGAAGTCTAGGGTGTAACTGTAGTTATTTTGTGATTTTTTTTTTTTGTCGTAGATATTTGGTGATTTAGTGGGCCTGGGATAGTTTTCAAAATCTCTTTTGATTTGGGCTCTAATTAAAAACTTAAGAAGAAACACTGACGACTCAAACGGTGCCGTGTTGAAAGCCGGAGATCTTGCCGGAGGATGGCGAATCTTTCTTTCATCAGCTCTATTTTCGTTTCTTTAACTTCCGATTACTTTTGTAACCAATCGGTTTGATTGCATCTAAGGATTCGTTAATGGCGGCGCCGTGGCAGTGGGAAAACGCCACCGCCGGTGCCGTCGCTGGATTCGCCACCGTCGCTGCTATGCACCCTCTCGATGTTGTCCGTACGAGATTCCAAGGTCTGTGTTTTATTTTTGTGAACTAATCAAAAACTCGATTTTTTCAGTCATCGATTTGTTTATAGTTTGCTTACTTTGATCGAACAGTCAACGACGGTAGAGGGTCAAGTCTCCCGACGTACAAGAACACAGCTCATGCTGTCTTCACCATTTCCCGTCTCGAGGTTTGCGAGAAGAAACTATCTTTGTATTCCATATCTCTGTGCAATGGGGTTGACTCATCTCTCTTCACTTTGTTAGTTTATTAATTAGAGGAATTTTGGTTTCTGGGTTTGTGAAATGAGTAAATGTGCATGATCCAGCTACATTTTTGGTTTATGGGTTTTGTGAGTTATTAACTTTTGTCTGTGCTTGAGCTGATACAACTCAACATTTCTGTTTTAATTTTCCGTAGGGTTTGAGAGGACTATATGCAGGTTTCTTCCCTGCTGTTATCGGTTCTACTGTTTCATGGGGATTATACTTCTTTTTGTGAGTGTTACATTTGTTCACAACACATCTTTCTTGATAATTCTTTATAATCAATAGAGAATGTCTGGCTCAAAAGCACTTGTGATTGAACTTGGAAAATTGTGGTCTGCATTCAAATGTTAAGATACTTGCACTTTTTTCTTAGGATGTTGTTGCGATAAGACATATTTGTTAAGTCGTGGTGTTTCCGCTTTTTTAAAAAAATTGGATCTTGTTTATATGATCTGAAAGCTGAAACAAATACATGATTCCTCTGTAGTTATGGCAGAGCAAAGCAGAGATATTCTAGAGGGAGGGACGATGAGAAACTCAGCCCTAGTCTTCACCTTGCTTCTGCTGCTGAAGCAGGGGCGTTGGTGAGTATAACAAACATTCCACTTTCTCCTATGTTTTTTCTATCTCGATCTCAAGCATATGATAACTTTCAGGTCTGTTTATGCACAAACCCGATTTGGCTTGTCAAAACAAGATTACAGCTTCAGACACATCTTCATCAAACCCGATACTCCGGTCTATTAGGTCTGTACTCTGCTGCACGAATTCAGTCTTCATTTAGCTAATGCTTTTTTCTGAATGTTTGTTTTGTAAATTTCAGATGCCTTTAGAACCATAATGAAAGAGGAAGGACCCAGGGGGCTCTACAAGGGTATTGTCCCTGGTCTTGTACTGGTTAGTAGCTATCCTCATCTTTTTCCTGTCATGTCAGTTCATGAAACTACCGCAAGATCCACAGATATTCTGGAACCATCGAAAAAGATTCTACAGGTTGAATGACTTACAATCGTTTCATTTTGGATTGATTCTGATTTAATTTCTTCAGCAGGTTTCTCATGGTGCTATTCAGTTCACAGCGTATGAGGAACTCCGGAAAGTCATTGTGGATTTGAAAGAAAAGAGAATAAAATCTGAATCCACTAACAATTTATTGGTACAGAGTTCCTCCTCTTCATAGCTTACATTGCGAGTCTTCGCCACACCTTTTTAGCATCACGGATATACTATTCTAATTTCTAACACACTCACTCCCTTTGCATATATTTTTCTTTAGAACTCAGCAGATTATGCTGCACTTGGCGGCTCCTCAAAAGTCGCTGCAGTTCTTCTTACATATCCATTTCAGGTTATTCGAGCAAGATTACAGGTACCGACCGATGATGTCTTCAATCTTGTTATTATTATCAGCTCAAATCTAAAAAATTCTTGAACTTCCTTACTGCAACATCTAATCTTTAGCAATATTTTAGAAACTTATTTCTTGTTTCAGCAACGACCTAGTACTAACGGCATTCCAAGATATATAGACAGCTTGCATGTCATCAGAGAAACCGCGAGGTTAGAGCGTATTCTTGGTCACTCTAATTATGTCTGAAACAATGATCTTTTGGTTAGTATCACTGAGTAACACACTTGGGTTTCTGCAGATTCGAGGGTCTCAGAGGTTTCTACAGGGGACTGACCGCTAATCTTTTGAAAAATGTTCCTGCTTCTTCCATTACGTTCATTGTCTATGAAAACGTTCTGAAATTTCTAAAACAATCTCCAATAAAAGATTAGATCTTTCTTTGATTCGACTTGTATACACAGAAGGAGACCGCCCAATTTTGATATACATGATACACTATTGTGGTGTACTGCAGCATTTTAGATGCCATGGAATAAATTCATGCTACTAAGTTCCAACGATCACAGTATAAAACAAAATGTAGTTTGATTATAATTAGTGGAAACGTCATGTGACTCTCACACTTTTCAGAAATAGGTCTTCTAGGGTATGGGCTCCTAGTGTCCGTCATAAATAGGTCTCGCTGATAGGCCCAATAAGTTTAAAATGGCCCAAATGTTTTTTGAAAAATATACGCCATATTAGGCGCCGAGTAACTAACGATCCGTTTTGCTTTCCTCGTTGGAATGCCACCAAAAATCCGACATTGCACTAGCTAGTGATACACAAGTTGTTTTTGGGAGCCTAAAACATGACATAGCGTAAATAGGCATAGCCATAGCAACGATCCTCGGGGTTTTGGTTCTTGTATTCGTTTTTCAAACTGCAGGTGATGGGGTGTTGGGATTCCGTCAATTGCCTATTGGGCTTGTAAAGTGAACTTTTAATTTCAATCTAATATTCTAGTTGGAAAAAAAAAAAAACTAACGATCCGTATCCAGGTCGATATCATAGAGACTTAAATGATAAATAATGCTAGTAATATTGTTTCAATATCTCCTAAATTTTGTGGTGGTATACGTATATACAACTGATGAAAAGAATATTACGTTTTGAATATTTACTACTAAATATATGGTTTCATTTCTTTCACAAGATTTAGTTATTAGTTACTTCAGCTGCGATCATTTTGTACGCGTCGATCAAAGATCTGGATTAAAGTATGCCATATTAGGAATGAAAGGATTTTGGTATTAATGAAACCATTTCCTAATCCGAACACGCTATTGAAAAAGAACATAAATCATTATTTCCATGTATAGGATTATCGACGAGACTTGAATCAAAGTTTCGAAAATCTATGTAAACGTACGCGACGTTATCATTTGCCAAAAGAATTCTACCTTCTTCAAGTCCCAAAAAATATATCAAAAATGTTTTCATCAAATAATCGTTCTACTTCTACACAACAACTGGTTCGTTTTCAGTTTCTCTTAACATAAACTAAAAAAAACTCATAATCATGTTTTGTTTGCTTCCTGTCTGTTAATTCTTCCAATGATATAAATATAACATGTCACCTTTTTTTTGGCAGACTTGTGGGTTTAAGGTGAACACGAACTCCCCTGACTGGTTCAAGAGCATGACAAATATCTTAAAGAAGATCAAAGGTAGGTTTATTAATCTAATCCTACAAAATTTGATGTTGTTCAGAAAAACATATCAAATTCCAATTCTTACACTGTTTTTTTTTTTTGTGTGATTAAGGAGGGAATTTTACGTTAGACGCGGAGGCAGGAATGGCTTACGTTACGGGTCAAGGAGATCCAAACAAACTTCTGAAACTAATGGGTTCGAAGAAAAGCAAAGCAACTCAAATGGCGTTTGTGAAAACTGGTGGACATCATCATCAACAATATCATCATCAACATCATCCTTATGACCATCCCAATCATTACCATAACAACAACTACAATCCTCACTACGGTCAAGCACCGTCTTACAACAGTTATAATTGGCCGATGGATAACGGTTACTCTCAGCAGAATCTACCGTATTATCCGCAGTCACAAGCGATGCAACCTAACCATCATCAATATCCGTATCCAGGATATTATAGTTACGGCTATTATTAGGGTTTGTATCAGTTATTAGGTCGAGATCTAGCAAAACCCGGTTTTTAGGGTTTCTTGCTTGTATCGGACGGAAAGATGTTTTTCCTCTGTTTTTCGTTTTGTTTTGTTTTGTTTGAGATGAATTTTCTCTCTCTGCTGTTGATTTGGATTAGCAGAGGAGAGTCGAGGATAGTTTCCTCTGATTTTGTCTTCTTTCTCTTTGTGAGTTTTTGTAAGAAGCCGGTCGTATTATGATATGGCTCTTATTAACTTTTAATAAATTGGATTTGGTTTGTCTAACTATTTGCATTTTACACTATTTAATTTTTAATTTACAGATTTAGTTTCAGTTTTGCCAAGATCCTTTAATGATTTGGTGGAGGGAATTTTCTCACATTCCCTAATTTGAATTCTTAGATTTTTATTTCCCCGAAATAATTGCATTAAGTAGCTTTTACTGTCACTTTCCAATTTCTAAGTTGAAAATAAATTCAAAAGTAGGAAAAATATTCAACAAAGAAAAAAAAAGATCCATAAACAAATTTGCTATTATTCGTGTAGATCCATTTGTGCTAATGATGTAATATCATGGAAAAAAATTCCACCTTGGTTAAACAAAGAAAGCAAATGTAATAGCTCATCATGAGAAAGCTTCGATGGTCTCTTCTCTTCGAACCCGTTTGATCTCAGAATTCCAATTACTCTTTCCTTGAACATATTTGCATCTGTATCCAAAAACAACAAATGATCTTTCCCATCTTCATCTTCTTCAACATCACTGTCAAAATTACCACATGTCTGACTCATTACTCCAACCTTGGAACCATTCCTCTCTCTAGACAAACTCAGCAACTCCATGACCTTTTTCTTCTGCCTAAACATCGAACCAAGCGTTTTATTCTTCTTCCCGAAACACGTGCGAGTGAACGCTAGCCATTCTTGAACATTAACATCTGGTTTTACCTCCTTTGGTCTGATCATAACCACCGAGGAATCGACTTTAGGTGGTGGAACAAACTCTCTTTTACTCACATCCATTATGAACTTAACATCAGCTACCAACTTCACATTCACCGCCAATCTGTTGAAATCGGAATCTCCTGGATTCGCCAAGAGCCGCCTCGAAAATTCCTTTTGAAGCAGGAGAGTTGCGGTGCGGAAGGTGTTTGAGCCGTATACAAGCTTTGCTATAAGAGGGGAAGATATGTTGTATGGAATATTTGCCACCACGAGATCAAACGGAGGGAAATCAGTCTTCAGAACATCTTTTTGAATAATCTATAGAATCCAACCACAAAGAAGAAGCAAAAAAAAAGGTCAGAATGTAGTTCCCTAGTCTTCTCTTGGACAATTCATCGAACAGTTTGTGTGCGCTTAGAAGCTAATCTCCAAAAACAAATAATTTCGTTCCCTAATCCAATCCTGGTCAAAAAAGCCCTTCTTTTTTCTTAAAACTAAACGATTTCTATAAGATTATCAACGGCAATTCAACGAATTAGCAAGCTTTACCGTGAGTTTATCTTCAAAACCATGGTCAGAAACCCTTTTGCTGAGAATCTCCACCATACGCTTATCTAACTCGACGGCTACGACATTCTGAGCAGCTTCTAAAAGCTTCATAGTGAGATTTCCAGTACCAGGTCCAATCTCCAAGACTGTGTCCGTCGGTCTGATGTCGGAGCTTCGGACAATGGCGTCGAGGATTCTGGTGTTGGTAAGAAGGTGTTGACCTTTGCTCTTGTGCAGATACAACCCATCGTGTTCCTTCTTCCTCTCGACTTCAGTATCCCTCTCGTACCCTCTTTTCCGGCGATCGTGATCGGGTTTTGTACCGACCTGCGAGTGAGAACCTCGTCGGAAAAGTAAAGAAGATAAGTATGAACGAGTTGGTTTGATTTGGCTTAGCGTTTGGTTCTTCAATCGAAAAATCATAACTTTCGTTTTTCATATAACGTTGCCTCGTTATGTCTTGTCTTCTTCTTATACACAGCTCCCAGTAACGAAGTATTTCAAAAGGGGAAAAAAACAAACACAATGAAAATATTCAGAAAACAGAGTAAAATACTAAAACTCATTCAAAAAAATTCTATTAATCTCCACTAAATTTTGGAAGAAAGTAATGGTTGAACAATAGAAGATCTTGGTTTATGAGTATGGTTATCTTCATCACCAATTTCGGATGCATTAAGAATCATGTTTTGGCATAGAGATTGCCTCTCCCAACTCTTGCCCATTACAACCAAATACAGTCCACATATGATTAGTATTGCACCAATCAATCTGACAAACAAACATAAAACTGTGTAAAAAACTGTTATTATAAGAAGATATGAAACTATATACCATTATATATGAGTGAAACATTACCCTCCAAGGTAGAAGTGTTCACCAAGAGCAAGAGTGGCTAAAAGTGCAGCAATTAGAGTTTGAAGAGGCAAGTAAGCTGATACAAAAAGTGGTCCTCCTCTCTCCACTACATATATTTGTATTGCAAACACCATCGCCGAACCTACCAATCCCTGCAAGTGTTTACTCACTCAGCATCCAAAAGATAAACACTTACAATGTAAAACTCAAAAGATAAAGAACCTATCAAATTAAGCAAAACTCAAAAGATTCTTGATCTAAAAGATAAACACTTACAGTGTATAGTAAGGCGTACAATACGCCTACTGAGCTTATCTTCCAGCTCTCGATATCTCTTTCGAAATAAGCAGAAATTCCAAAGAACTGGAGTACGGCGAAAAAGCAAGAGTAGGAGATGAATGAGAAGCGAGCAGGGTACTTCTTAAGTAATGGTGACTGCAACACAATCCAGCTTGACCAGCATAAGCAGTGACCCATCAAACAGAAACATCCCAACGTCCAGTTCTTGTTTTGTTCCTCTGCTTCTTCAAATTTTATTGGTTGGTCCATTAAACTCAGACTCGGTTGGTAAATGGTTGGTCCTTTATAGAGTGTTATAACTAAAGAACCTGCGACAGATACAAATGTTCCCACCATTTTGGCTATACCATCTCTCCTCTTTAATTCCACCTTCTCTATTCTACAATGGTATTTGCGGTATTAATGACATATGAATCATGAATGTGAGATTCAAGAATCAAGGAACGTACCCGAGCAAGACAGCCATAAGGAATGAAACAGCAGGAACAACATTTTCAGTTACTGATGCGAATGTTGGTGAGGTATTGTCCAATCCAAAGATGTAAAATCCTTGATTTAGCGTTATGCTGCAAAAAAACAAGTCTTTGGATCAAAAGAGTGTGTCTTTAACAATCCAAGGCCAAAGTATAAATCAAGATCGATCGATCGTACCCGACGAGTCCAAGAAGGAAGAACTGAATCAGAAAACTGGTGTTCATCGCCGGTCTTTCATTTCTGTTAGAAAATACAAGTGATGTTATAACAATCAAGATTATAAACTGAAGAAATAGCGATAAAGATTGGTTTTGATTAAAAAAATTTGTATACTTTTCAAGAAAGAAAGCAGAGGGAGCAAGAACAGATAGAGCGATGATGGTGCGGTAAAGTGGGAAGACAAGTTTGCTTACTCCCAAGTTTAGAGCGAATCTCATGATCACGGGATTCCCTGCGTAGCCTGTCTGAAACACCACCATCGCTATGTGAAGCTTTGCTCTTTCCGGTACCGGCAACATCTTGCTCCGACGTAGGAGGACGGAGAGATCTGTTTTTTGGTTTTGTTTTCGAGTGAACTCTTTTCTTCTTGGACTTTCTTTATAAAACGACAAGAACGAGATAAGACTGTGTCATGTGCAGGTTGTCAAGTGAGATGCATGTGGGGATAGTTTACAGTTTGAAAAAACGATACAGCGTTCGAGCTATGAAGGTGACAACGGCAGGCTGTTTCTTTCTGCAACGTTTTCACGTGTAGTTTTCTTGAAGCCTAAGTAAATATATTTGGAAAAATGGTCATGAGAATATCAAGGAATCTTTGAATGAACTCTACGACCAGACCGCAATAAATTAGTTATAATCTGAATTTTAGTGGGGACATTTTTAAACTATGCTGAAATTTACTTTGATGGCTCTTTTTTTATCTAGGGTTCTTCTATTGGTATTGGAAAAAATTAAAGGGTATAGTAAAGTAAATTGTAGATTGATTGTAAAATCAAAAGAAAGAAAAAAGGCTGGTTATAGAATTTTGGGCCACGCTAGTGGACTACATACTCAAATGGGAACGTGAAAGCCATGAGTGGTCTAATTATTTGGATAAAACATAAAGTATGAAAATATCACAAATTGTTATAATACAATAACAGAAACTAAGAAAAGAAGTTAAGGCCAAAAAGCATGGACGTTTGCAAAGTTACTATTTCTGGTCGGTGTAATTACTCTCTCTATTCTACATGATCGGACGGTATATATGCTTCTGCCTGTCCCTTCTATACAATTTTCTGATTTTTTATTTATTTTGAGTTGATTTTTTTTTATTATCATCTTCTGTCAACACTATCCACTTTACAAAATATCACTTCAATCACACTCCACTCTTTTCTTAATTACTTTTTTTACTGTATAATGTATATTTTTTTAAAAATAAAGAAAATGGAAAGAATATAATGTACATGATATATACATGAAATTTATTATATATACATGATTTGAGATGCTATTTTGCAATATAATTTTCTTTCTATATTTTCCTTCCGTCTCAAATTTACAAAGAAAAGTAGTGATCTATACCATGAAGTCACAACATTTCAATTATGGTGCGTATTTGAGTATTAAGTGCGGTATTTCAACCCTTTTTATAATTTTTTTTTAATAAAATAAAAAAAATTATGAAAGTTAATTGTATAGATTAATATAATTCTGTTTGAAAAAAAAAATACTTTGGTTATTTGAAATACTTTTAAAAAATAATCAAAATTTGAGAATAATATGTATATCGAATATTATATTTATTTCGTACCGCTTATTTTGCATGATGCGCTTATCTTGCATGAAACATATTTAAACCGCACCGCACTATTTAGTGTGTTTGTTCCAGACCGCTAATTTATTTCACCATTTGAACACAAAGCCAAAAATATATGCAAAACAAGGAAGATAGAAGATGGCCGGAAGAAAATATTTCCGATAGTAGCGTACAGTGAAGTTCACGGGATCACTGGACACGACTTTATTTACCGTATTTATAACCTTTGGATCTCTTCAATTCATTTTTTCACTCAATTGTTTTCTTCTTTAAATTGAATTTCCTTTCAAAATAGATTATAATCTACGCAAAACAAGTCAGACATAACAAAATTCAGAATAATATGTATATCGAATATATACCCAAACAAAAAACAACAAAAAGATCTATGTTCGATTTATTTAACTATCGTGGATTTAGTTCCATGGTGGATATATGGCCTATGCATGTGCAAAACTAGAAGTTCAAAATATTTATAGATAATTAAGCTAGCGCTATATTAGGGTTTGCAACTTCGCAATAAAGTATTAGCACGGTAGATAGTAATTAAGAAAATTAGGCGTGAAAAATAGGGTCCTCTATTCAGCAGCCTCTATATATTAACTTTGATCCCACCCATCGTTTCTAGTGTGGGGACTTTCTATAACCACAAGCCACGACCCGGTCGATCCAACATTTTATTTTGCCAATTGTTCAGCAATTCCCAGTCCCCAGTCCAGTCCTTTTATAATCTTAATCTCAACGGTTGGCTAACGATTAATCTCAATGGATGTCCGGTGAATCTTGGTTTGTTGTCCCTTCTTTCCATCCGTTAGCTTCTCGGCATGAACTTCTTCTGTTGGTTTGTTGAGTACGGATAGAGATCTAGACTTGACCAGGGAATTTGCGTCAAGAGTTTACCGTCTAAATCGGTACCTGCCCGAGTTAAGTGCATCGACAGTCCATAGTCCGATGGTGGCTCTTAGCTTTGTTTTGTTCTGGGCCTATACCGAGTCCATCCTGGGATTTTAAGGCTACGTCCACTACTAAATTAGTGATTGTAAAACCTAAAAACCCAAAAAAATTAGCTAATAAAAAATTTCAAAGAAAAAAAAAAGAACTACGATCGATTTGGCCATGTTCATATATAGTGTGTGAGTATGTTATATCTAGGCACTAAATGGTAACCAATTAATTTGAGGAATTTGAAGAATATGAAGAATTTTGTTACTATTTGAGAAAGTTAATGAATTTTTTCTTTATCTTTAATAAGTGTATATTATTAATGTATATTATTAATATATATTTAAAAATGAAGTTACACAAACACTATTTTTAAAACTTTTGATATGTTGTTAATATTTTTATATGCTACATATAGGGTTGGAATTATTTTCTGGTATCCGTTCGGATCTGCTTCGAAAAGTAGGATATCCAGAGAGTCCTAATCCGGATAAAGATAGTAGAATCTCGGATCCATAAAAAGAAAATCCGGATAGCAAAATTTTAAGTTCTAAAGGACAAAAGTTAGACAATTTTTGTTTTTTTCTTCTTCAATAAGTGTCTGGTAATTAAGAAAACGTTGTATATTTTTTAGAGAAGTTTTGTGAAATGCCACTTTTGAAATGCCAATTTTGAAATGCCACTTTTCAACCGAGATACGAGATCCGATTCGGTATCCGTTCGAATCCATTCCGAAAATTAGGATATCCAACAATTCCGGATCCGGATAAGAATATTAAAATTTTGGATCATTGAAAAACGGATCCGGATAACAATAGTAAAATTTTAAAATCTAGATATCTCGATCCGGATCTGGAGACATTAAATATATTAAAAATATTTATATTTTACATATATTTATTATTTTTATATAAATATAAATATAGAAATTGATTTTAATTCTTTTTATAGTAAGATATTTATTTATTTTAAATATCATTCAAAACTTTCGTAAATAGTTTTTAAAATTTGGTTTTTCTGTTTTTTTATTATTTTTAATTATTATTTTTTGGATCCGGATCCGACCCATACCAAATTACTATTCCCTCCATTTCAAAATGTAAGATGTTTTGGAAATTTTTTTTTTTCAAAATGTAAGTTGCTTTGACAATACTAGGTACTTTGAATTTTATTGAATATTGTGTGACCACAAGTATTTTGCAGTCTTTTTGTGATTAGTCAAATTAATTTTATTAGATATATTAAATGATATTTTTTAGAAAAAAATTAGTTCCTTATTATCCGTGATTTTAGCTAAAACATATTATATTTTGAAATGGAGGGAATATAGATTAATTCTTAAAAAAACGTTTTTATCTTAGAAAAAATTGTAATATTTCAAAAACTAGATTTACTAAAAAATAATTCAATTTTATTAGCAAAATATTATATCATAAATTATGCATATTAATTTTTTATTAATTTATTAATTTATTTAATTAATTATTTTTAAAAAAACCAGCAAATTCAGCATATTATATTATGCTGTTGCCATTTAAGTTTGATATTATTTAGCAAATTCCTATTTAAATTTGATATTATTTAGTAAATTTTGTAAAAAATTATTAAAAATTCAACAAATTTAATAATTTAGCAAAATTCTGAAATATATTAAGTAGATTTGTCGCATCCAGCAACACAACTGATACAGCAGTTTAGAAACATTCGTCTGCATGTGCATGAGCATGACATTTGGAGGAACCATGACTCCACTTCCCCGGGACCTACATGAACCAAATCTAGCTATACTCAGTTTTTTCTTTTCTTTTTAAACTATAAAATCAATGAAAAATATATAATCATGTCATGTGTAAACATATATAAAATGGGTACTGAAGGTGGAATGGGATCCATGTGGAACACACAATATGTGAATTTATATCACATACGCTAAGTATGAAATCTAAAGAATCTGATCAGATATCGTGGTGTTTATCATTGTGAAGATGTATACACTGAATATATATATTTTTAAAATGAAGAAGATATATGCACTAAACAGAATACAACTATATATATTGAGCGAAGAACCAAAAGTGTAGTAGTTTAGTGATAACGAAAATAAGTTAGTTTTTTTATATCCCGGATTAAAACCATTTTTGATATAGAGAGTTATTTTTTAAATCACAATATCTAAAGGTTGACTCCAAATATCGGAGATATTATAAATCAAGTATTCAGAATTTTATCGATTTATTAAGAAAACCAAATATTCGAAACAATCTAGGTTTATAAAAAGAAAAAGAATGTAAGAAACTATAAACTCCGTTATTGGCTTTCTGCCTTTGAAACAAAAGAAGCATAACCTATCAAATCTTTTATGTCCTTTTTCAGCCTCAAAGCTGAAGCAGAAAAAGAGATTCATTTATATAAAAAAAAGATTCATTGGTTATGCTTTATTTTTTCCTTTAGAAAACTAAAAAGAGTGTAGATGAACAATGAATGAGTGGAAGTAGAACCAAACCAGCGCGTGCCTCTTCTGTAGTAAACACTCTTCTCTTTCTGCCTATGTAAGAAAAATATCTATTTAAGCAGAAGTGGTTTTATTTTACTTTTATTTCTTGATATAATTTACAAGTGATATTAAGAAGCCAACAAACACTATACTCCAAACCCACTTATTCTTTATTCTCTAGTTTATAAAGTTGCTTCCATATTTATACTTTGTTTTCTAATTGCTCATGGGTATCATATACAATTCAAAGCTCCTAAAGATAACATCGGATCAAGTAGAAGAATGGTAGATGCGTTTGAACTTTGAAGTGCAGATAAATGGCGAAAAAAGTAGAGAAACGTTCAGTAATGTATTTTTAATTGCTAGGACATGAAGCGGAAACAATTTAAAAAAATGGTACTTCTTCCATTTTTCTATATAAAACGTTTTAGCAAAAAACACAAATATTAAAAAAACAATTTTCATTAAAAAAAATATAAATAAATATATTAATTAAAAACAATTAAACTAATTATAAATAATACTGTATAACACTATAGTAAAATTTCTATAAATTAATAATGTTAAGATTTTGAAATTTTATTACTTTAAAGAGATATTAATTAATCGATAAATTAATAATTATTAATTTATCGAGAGATCTATTTTAGGTAACAATTTTTTTAAAAATCAAACGATGTTATATTAAAGAATTTAGTTAAATCTATTTTTAATAATAATATTGAGATTATGATTTATATTTTTAGTTATCACAATAGAATGATTGTTAATATCATACTATACTATCTATAGAAAAATGATATATGTTATTAAGTACAAAAATTAGAAGAAAACATGATCATTATTATTAATGTTGATGATAAAGTCAGAAACGACATATATAATAGTAACACATTTGGAAAGACTTATGTGTAAAAAATTAATTATTATGTTTATAATTTTTCACAAGTTTTGGATATCGAAATAACAATCATAATTTTTTTTATATAATAAGTAGAATAAAAAATCACTAAAACCATATTTGAATACATTACCATAGTTATATTAATATATGCATAATTATATATGATTATTAATTTATACTGTTAGGAATATATTTTACATATGATTTTTAAAATAATTATTTTTATTATCTTATCGAATTTTGTTAGTTTATACATTAGTCCGATTCGGGATCAGGAAAATTTATTAATTTATAGTGATTATTAATATATAGAATATTAATTTATGAAGATTTTACTGTATTAATTACACAATATTCAATAAAGATGAAAGCTAGATAGAAATATGAAAACATATATATATTAAAACTTAAATTTACAAAACATCATATGTAAATAAACAGAGGGAATAATTACTTTAAAATTATTATGACATTCAAAATTGAAAAACAAAAGGAACACAGGGCTCGAGAAGAAACAATAGTCTTCGCCTTTATACCTTTTCTCTTTGGAGAAAACTCTTCTATTTTCAAGAGTCATATTCCGAAACGGAAGAAAAATGATCGTTTTTGGGTTAATGACGAGTCTTTCAATATGCGAGTTTGTAGTTATTTGCATAGATAATCGATGTTATAAGATGTTTGGAATTTTTGGTTTGGAATTTAGTATTACATCAGAATAAAATCTGAGAGAATGTCACTTTCCCTTTTACCCACTCCCTCTCTTAATTTCTCGTTCCTAAATGATTGAATCTCTCCATCGAGTTAAGTTTTCCTTTCTTATTTTTCATTCACTCGACAACAAATCCATTAAAACTATCATGATTAGCCTTACATCCATTTCATACATACATCATACATATGTTTTTTTCTTTAAAATAATCAAATAGAATTTGGTTTTATGATTACTAGTATATTGTTAAAAATTTAACCTTCACCCATTCCGTAAATACATCATTTGCCTTACTCTCTCACCTTTCATTCAATGCATTTTTTATTGTATACGACTGTGGGTATATCTTGAGAGAAATCACTACGTTACCCCTCTTCACTTTAGACCATCTCAAATGTATTTTTTATTTTTTATTTAAAATAGAAAAAATTATAACATTTTTTTTATTTGTTTTTAATGTGTTTTTATTTTAGAGGAATTGCTATAATATAAAAGAAAAAATAGTTATTCTCCACTTTTGGTTCTGTTTATAGAAAAATACTATAATTTTTTCTATTTTAGAAATAGAATAGAAGTGAGTTAGAGTAAATTTTATTTTAAAATAGAGTTTAGTAAAAAAAGTAGAGATCGAGTTAGAGATGCCTTTGGTTAACTCTCCCCCATCCTTTTCAAAAACCCCTAAACTATCCTCCATCTTTTTATATCTGACCCATATTTTTTTTTTTTTACCTCACCCGTTTTTTGTTATTCTCAATAAATTGACATATGTGTAACGTAGTAGACCAGCAGTGAGAAATTCGTTATGATATATTTTTTGCCGGTCGTTATGATATAATTTATGATCAATTGATAAGTTGATTACAGATCCATGGGAAATAGGGGGCAATCATATCGATGTGTATACTCTCTCTCTCTATGTGTACATAAAATAAACGTATAGATACCATTACATTTTGAACCAAAAAAAATGATAACTTAACACGTGTTCTTTAACATTTTTTGAATATTTTTTTTTTTGAATTACCAAAAAGTTTTAGACCAAATCCCATAATCTCCCAACTCGAAATCACATATAATATTAAATTCGTCTTAAAAACCACTTAAACTGGTTTTGTCTAAAATTTTTACGAAATCATTAACTTTTTATTTTTTATTTTTTGGTATTTATACAAATAATAAATATCGATTGTTTCCATTGGAAACATGGATAATCATCTTTTTAGTGCTGCAACCTTTATGCACTATGCAACCAAAACAGCATTTCAGTAATGATAGTATTTAAAATTGCATCGAATCTAAAACCTGAGAATCTAGATACAACTATACCGATAATTGGTGTTCCTGAGTTCTCGACTTTGATTTGAAGGTTATAAATATGGTTTTTAAATTTAAAAGGTCCAAAAAAAAATACAAGTTTAATTTAATTTGCACAATAGATATTTTTTTAACTCAAAGACAAAAAGGGAGAAGATGCAGCGTGTTTTCCGGTAGAAAAGTCGGAGAGAGTAAAAGCCGAATGTGCAAACGTGGCAACATACTCACCGCAGGATCCTGAACACGTGATGATCAACGGTGAGATATATTTGTCCGAGAGAAGTGTTTTGTGGTGATAAGTAGGAAAATCTGGAAAACAAACAAAAACAAGAAAGAGAGAGGAGACAGAGAATTTAATTGTAGGAGAGAGAGAGAGAGAGAGAGAGAGAGTATTAAGAGTCATGGCGGCGTTGCAGAGCGCAAGACAGAGAAAGAAACCTCTCTAATCTGATCCTTCTCTCTTAAATACTCCCTTACCGACAAACCAACTTTTCTCAGTCCTAAAAAGCTTTTTCGTTTTCTAAACAAACCCTAGAAACTCTACATTCCTACCTCTTTCTTCTTCTCTCTTTCAGATAATCAAGATCTTAGCTAGAAGATGTGTTGTGGGAATTGGGAGAGTTGAGTATAGTGGAAAAGAGAAGCCTTTGAAATTGGTAATATATGGCTGGTGGTGTCGGAAAATGGCAGGCTTTTTCACTCTAGGAAACGGTGGAGGAGGAGGAGGAGACGGAGGAGGAAGCAGCCACGACGAGCACCATCACCACGCTAATAACCCTTCACCATCGGCGACAGAATCTTGGCTTTGGTGCAGAAACCCTAATCCAAACGCAAATGCAAACGCTACTGGTGGTGGAGATATCGCTTCATCTTACAAAGGAACCCTTGAGCTATGGCAACACACAAACAATCAAGCGATCATTTTCCAGCAACAACAACAACAACAACAAAGGTTGGATCTTTACACTTCCGCTGCAGGTTTAGGCGTTGGACCAAGCAACCGGAGCTTGATTGATACTTCCGGCGGTGGAGCCGCCGCGTTGATGATGATGAGAAGCGGCGGACCGAGCTGCCAAGACTGTGGAAACCAAGCTAAGAAAGATTGTGCTCACATGAGGTGTAGGACTTGCTGCAAGAGCCGAGGTCTCGAGTGTGCTACTCACGTGAAGAGCACGTGGGTTCCTGCCGCTAAACGCCGGGAACGCCAGCAGCAGCTTGCCTCCGGTCAGCAACCGCCGTGTGAGAGCGTTCCTAAACGGCAGAGAGAGCATATCCCGGCTAGATCGACTTCCCTTGTCTGCACTCGTATACCTAGTAACAACTCTTCAGGTATCTCAAAATTTATCTTAAACTTGAGCGTTTGGTTTGGTTTGGTTATTCAAACATGAAAATAATAAAAGGAGTGATATGATATAAATTGTGAAATGAAAGGATTTTGTATAATTGAGTTGAACACAAACCCTATTCCGAAGTGATCAGCTTTTTTGTTCTTTCTTTTTTCATTTTCGAGAAGGAAAAAAGTTTGATTTTTTAATAATAATTATGAAAAATACTGTGTATGAGTAAAACTGACTCTTGGATTGATAGCAAGAAACTGTTCTCTCTCGCCTATTGATTGATATCTGTGTTTACTTCTTGTAATTAACCATACATTAAATGTCTATCTTCCTAATTAGTCAAACATTTGATTATAGTTTTTTTGTTTTACATTAATTAGGGTTAGAGGTTGGGAACTTTCCACCGGAAGTTAGCTCTCCGGCAGTATTCCGGTGTGTCCGAGTGAGTTCGGTGGATGATGGAGAAGACGAGTATGCATACAAGACAGCTGTAAGTATAGGTGGTCACGTTTTCAAAGGTATTCTCTACGATCAAGGTCCGGTCGAGAGAAGCTCGTCAGGCTGTGGATCTCAGCCGTTGAATCTCGTAACCGCAGGCCCATCTGCCTCTTCGTCAAGTCCAAACTTGAGCTGCAACAATGGAGTCGTTGGCTCTACTTCGGATCATTACATTGATCCTGCCTCGCTTAATTTTCCTAATCCCATCAACAGTTTCATGACTGGTACACACTTCTTCTCCAACCCAAGATCTTGATCTCCACACAAAGAAACATGATAATCTTTTTTAGATTCTTACGGTAGACTTAGGGTTTGAAAGAAACTTCTTTAAAAGAAGAGATTATTAATTATACAACGTACGTTAATCATTAATCCGTATTGTTAAAAGTAGAATCCTGAGATTATGTTTCTATTCTAATTTAAATTGTTACCTGATCTTTTGTTATTGATTAATAAAGTTATAATTTTCTAAAAGAAAGTTATGGTTCTTTTGATATTTGCGTATATATAATTTAATTGCAGGAGATAGTGTTTTTATTTGGAAGTACTTGAATTGTAACATACTCCAGTTTTCAACTGTAAAAAAGTCAACGAGTCTGTCTCTGTGAAAGCTCTCACATCAAACAGCTTCCCAGCTGGCAGTGGTTAATTGTGATCGTTAATCTCCGACTTGTTCTTGTCAGCTTTTCACATTGCTTTCTTTTTTGTTTTTAACGTTTAATCAAACATAATTTAACCTTGTCTAATCAGATTTTATGTTGGATCAGTTAATTTCAGATGTGAAATACAAGTTTTCTCAGAAAAAGTATAAATTTTTTGAATTTCGAAGAAGACATATGTATTGAGGTTTCTTGTGGGTTTGGACAAAAAATCACAGACACACTTGCATAGGCATATCTTCTGCAACTACTATTTGGCGATATGGCCTTATGTATTTATATATATTCGCTTTACATATTTCAAATTGAGCTTTTTCTTTAAGTTATGCTATGATTTGCGTGGTAATAGAAATGTCAGTAGTGAATTTAATTTGAAAAGAGAGATAGAGGTACATAGATGTGACGTTCTACTACTCTCTTTGTAAAATCAAATATTCATATGGCTTGTATATTATCTCATGCTCACTATAACATCGGAATATTTTCTTTCTTCCATAACTTCGCCTTATTCATACGAAGTTTGTCTTCACATCTTGTGTTAATATGTGCATTGTTTGGTAGAATCTGAAGGGGCTTTCTTATAAAATACTCTTAAAGTCCATTCACGCAGATATAAATAAAAAATACATACACGTCAAATATATTCTTTGTATATTTTATTTTTGAAAAAGAATATATTCTTTGTATAATGTATCATGTTATATGTGGATTCTTTAGTTAGGCTAGAGAGAGAGAGGTTAATTTTGCAGATTATGAGGGTGAGTGGGAGGAACAGAAAAAGGAATAAAAATTGGACTGCGTCTTGGTTTCTGCAGGTGCATATGTTTGGGCCTAAAAACTCATCTTTCCCAAATTTATAATTATTTTTGTTGCGCTCTCCTTTTCTTTTCATCATTCAATATACGTCACCTCAACTACGCCCATGATGATAACGAGAAGCTTATAAGAATCGAAAGACGAGCTAATTTATTACACTAATTCGGATTAATTATTTGTTATGGTGCATGGGGATGTGAAGTTGTCCAAAACATACACACAAATCATGCATTATTGTTAGGTTTGTAATTTACATTTCTAATAAGTTTCAAAAAAAAAAAAATTACATTTCTAAAAACCTAATATACTGCTGGTCCTCCCACTATTTGTCCCCAAGATTTCCTCCGTGCTACCTTGAACCTTGTCTTACAATCTCTTTTGAAAAGCTTAATTACTATTTTTTTCAAAAAATAAAAATTCTTTGATGTTAGTCTTAGAGAAAGGATTTTCAAGACGGATGGTTATAAAAGCAGCAACTTTAAATATCAGAACGCAAGTGGGTCCATGGGAATTTCCGCTGTTAACCAATAACAGAACGACACGTGCAAGAGACAATTTGCACTTGAGGGAGACAAAATAGAAGCCTAGGTCCACAACATCAAGTTTTCCCAAAACGAATTTGTGTCTCGAAAATGAAAAAAGAAGACAAAATACTATAGGGTATAGAGCCCATTATCTACTCTTATAATTCTCGATCACCAAAAATTGATCCCATTCCCTTATTATTGCAACATTCAAGCAGAGAGCGAATCAAAGTATTTTGAAAATTATGTGTAGATTCTAGATCAAAATAAGATGAATATTGTAAAAGAAACTATAATCTCACATTCCGATTTGGCTGAGTCTTGATATATAAGTCGTCAAGCAAAGGTACAAAACCAAAGAGTTATGGTCCCTCACATATTACTAAATTTAGACATCTGAAATTCCCTTTTGTCCGACTCTGTTGGATCTTTTTCTTGATCCACTCTTCTCTCACTCCATTTTTTGTTTTGTATTTTTTTTTTTACCGTCGTAATTCAATTTCTCTTATTTTTGAAAGATGGCATTTAAGGACCAAAGGAAGAACACAAGAGCAGGACATGGAACAAGGAACGAAACAAGGGCAAGAAGCACATTCAAACAATGCTACATTTTGACAGACTCGACGAAAGAAAGCTCGCTTCTGGTATGGAGCCAAATGTTTTGAAGAGGGAAGGAAAAGTGAAACGAAAGAAGGAACATGAAAAATGAACATCAACGGGAGGAGCCAAATGTACTGGTACTAGGAACTTGGGAAGGGCGAAAATCATAAAGAGAAGGGCGCAATCAATGAAGAAAACGTGAAAGATACACATGCAAACAGTAAAGGAAAAGAACAGAACGCAACAGATGATAGAAACGAGAGCCGAGAGGAACAGAATAAGCAAGGAAGATAACGCGACTGATGAAAAGTGAAGAGAACCAAGCGAGAGGGTTGGGTCTGGTAAACAAAAAGAGTCAGAGGCCTCATATAAGTCACTGAAGATGCAAACAACATAATCAAAGGATGAGAAACAAACACAGAAGGATGATTCAAATAACGAAGAGAGCGCGTGATGGGTGAAAAAGGCATCTCTGTTGTGCAATTCATACTCTTTCCCTGATTCGATCTTACTGTATCCAACCATTCACTACGTCATGGAAAATTTGAGCGAAACAATCACCAGCGCAATGCGGTAACGAAAGATCAAGATTTTATCAATGTCATCATAACTTATATAAGGAGCAACCGAGTCAGTCAACACGACACATATCAATTCCTTTATTCAATCTACTACTACCAAAGATACCTATTCCTCTAAATCACATTAATTCCACTTTGGAGATTATCGAAATCAACTTGCAGCAAGAAGCTTTTGCAACTGACCACTCTCTACTGCATCTGCAAGATCTGAAGCAAGATCAAGAGCCAAGGCAGTGAGTTGAAAGGGAAAGTTGTATCCAAATTTTGGTCAAGAGATTAGAAAAGAAGGAAATTTGGAGAAGATCATACCATCTGAGCCACCAATATGCTTGCCGTTTACAAAAACTTGAGGGACAGTACGACGACCAACAAATTCAAGAAGCTCATACTGGATTTGATCTCCATCCTCTGGAAAACAAAATCGCCAAATAAAAAGTTTAAGACAAATCAAATCCTAATAAGGAGACAAAGAAATTGGACCGAAGCCATACATACCTCTCTGATCAAGCTCCACAACAAATGGTTGTTCCTTGAGTTCTCTGAAAACACGTTTCGAACGCAAGCAATACCTAGCAAGTCGTCGATATATAAATCACAGCTTTAATCTCAATCAATTGGCCATAATCGATTAAAGGGTCGCCAAATTCAAACTGAAAGACCACAAATATCTAATCCCACACTACTCCTTAATCACCGTAGCAATGATTAAACTAGAAAACTTTGCCCCAATTGCGAGACGAAAGAAAGAAAGAGGAGGAATTGAAATTACGGGCAGTAAGATTTGGAGAAGATGACAATCTTGTTGGACAAGATGGCGTTCTGAACGAAAGCCGACACCGAATTCGAAGCTCCGGCTGGATTTGACAGATCGCTGAGAACCACAAGTAGTAGGAGCAAGGGAGCCGCCGCGACGGCAAGACGGCGACGTCGCTGGCTCACCATCGCCGTTTCGATCGCGGTCGTCGAAAGCCCAGCAAAAAGACTCTTGTTTTTTTTTTTGGTTCGGTGATTTATTTTTGGTTTGGATTATTATTAACTTGTGAATATCTATGGGTCTTGGTAACGCCACATATTGACATTTCTTGTTGGGCCTATAATCTATAGTCATTAATTACTTTACTGACCCATAGATATTCATTTGATTGATTACCATAGATAAAAAAAAAGTCAATCGATCGGTCTTTAAAAAAAACACAATTATACAAAATTCTGTATGAATGCTCCAAAAGATACATCGTTTTTCTTCAATACATCAACAATTCGGCAAATGCTTTTGTGTAACAATTCTGAAAATGCAATTTCACTCAATTAGATTTGTTTTCTCCAGATTTCGGACTAGTGAGCTTGTTGTATTCTTCAAGCTCTTCATAATACAGATCCCAAACGCATCGGACGCATCCGCTACCGCAGCAATCGCCAGGCTCTGGTTTCTCCGGCGGCGGAGGAAGCGAAACCTCCTCTCTCTTCTTATTCTCTCCCTTATCTGTCTCCTCCGTCGCAGTTTTTACAAGATTCTCGCTCTTCGTCGCCATGGTAACCGGCGATTTCGCCCGCTGAGATCCGGAAGAATTGATCGAATAGCAGGCAAAAGATCGTTTGAGAGGAAGTTCTCGCGTTAATCCAAATTTCATGCTCAGAAGCACATCGTGAAGGATTTCACGGCGATGAATTGCGATCGAGATTCGAGGATTGAGATGAAACAGAACGGCGGCTACCATACGCACAGATAATAAGAGATTTGGTCTCTCTCTCTTTTCAATTTGTTTTAAAAGTGCGATTGCGTTTCAGAATCGCCTTCTTTTTGAGTATGGGTATGACACGTGTCGTGCTATAATTGTTAGAGAAAAAAAGCCAATAAAAAAAAACGTGCATCTACCCATACAACCACGCTAGACGGCGCGCATTTTTGATCTTCTAACCATAAAACGGCGCGACATTTGTTCCCTCACCGTTTTGATGGGAATTTTACACACAGCGATCAACTTTCGCGACGGAGAAAGGACAACTCCAGGACACAATGGAATCTCCGCCATGGATTCGAGAATCTGAAGAGAAGGACTTCGTCGTGCGTGTCTCTCTATTCATCTTTATTTCCTTTCATGTGTTGCAGACATGAAACGATGTTGTATAAAAAATGTGATAATCTCATTTCATGGCAAATGTAAATGCTTTCTCGCTTCTGCTCCACAAATCCCTAAATGTTAATCTTCGATGGTTTAGGAATTGAAATGGGTTTTTGCCCACTATTGCATTAAATCTGTGTGTGTGTGTTTTTTTCTTTTTCTGATTTTGGTATTTGTGGATTCGCATTTTCTTCTAAATTCTAATGGTTACGTTCTGGTTCGAAAACGCAATGACAGGATGGTTACATCCTTCATCATCCTGTTGATTTCAAAATTTCCGGTAAAGATACATCGGAGAGTTCCAATGCCAAGAGGAAAGTTGAAAGCTCCTACGGTCTCTTCTGTGTCATGAGAAAGAGATCTTGTAGGCACAAGTATGTTGATGATATCTTCCTGGATTTGGAAGATGAGGCAGAGAAATTTCTATTAGATGAGGAAGGTATGATTGTAGATGACTGTTGCAGCAGTGGCAGTGGGAGTGACACAGACCTATCTGAATATTCAGAATTTGATGTTATATCAGAACCTGTTTTACAAGACTTTGATTTGATGGGGGAATCAACTAGATCGAAATCTCTGGTTAGTAACTTGTCTTCTGAAACTCAGGATTCCATATTGTTGTTATCTCATGATGAAGTTAACGAGAAGACTGATGTAATAAGGTCTAAAGACGATGTCGTCTTATCAACTGCTTCTGCATCCTCAAGGGAATTTCAGTATGTTTTATCAAAGAGCAGCGACGATGAGCTAAGACTGTGGGATAAAGGCGATTACCCTATACCGATTTGCAGTGTTCCTCCTGCTGGAGAGTCAAGCATATTGCTAGAGACTGGTTCACTTAATCAGAATGTCAGGTGTATAAATGAAAACAATGTTCATGGTGATCTAAGACTCTGGAATAAAGACGATGATCCAATACCGATCAGCATTGATCCTCCTGCTGGTGAGTCAAGCATATTGCCAGAGACTTGTTCACTTCATCAGAATGTCAGTTTTGATAATGAATACAACGTTCGTGGTGATCATATTGGCCTTGAAATCACTCCAATATCCCTAACGAAAACCCTTGAAGGTCCTAGTAGGTCGTTGTCAGTTTGTGGCTCTCTAGCAGGCAGAAACTTACCTCTAATGGAAGAGAGCTCCGCTTGTAGTTCATTGGATGAAAATGTTAGTAGCTCTGAGAACAGGGATGCAAAACTTGCTCAAACCCCATCAACTCTATACCAGGAAGAAGTTAATGGCGAAGATGAGATTTGCTTTTCTGACATTGATGCAATGGTAAACCTTAATTACTCTTTACACGAGCATGTCAACCTTTATCCTGAAATGTGATTTTAGGATCTCTGACTTCACAGAAAAATGTCTCCAGATTCACAGGTTGAATCTAGTTCCGGAGGATTCAGATTCATGCTTAAACAGGGAAGGTAACTCATATGGCTTTTGATGTCCAATCATGTTACTTGTTCTCTCTGTTTCTTCCACAACCATTGTAAGGAACAGTTTTATATCTCTCAAACTAGAGCTGTCTCAATAATGGTTTGCTTTATGATTCCTAGAATGGAACATGTCGAAGCACCCAAGACATACATTACTTGGATTGGAACACTGCACTAGAACTTCAACGCGAAGAGCACTTGTGTTTCAAGGGGCAATTGCCGTACTGCATTGTCGTGGTTCAAAGCATTTTATTAGAAAACACGAGGTATGTAAGACAAAACATTCTCTACTTCATGGAGCTTCCATGTCGTATTATCTAGTCTCATTTATCTGTCGTATGTAAATTGGGTAATCATTACAAGATCATTTATTTGGCATAGGTAATTATTGGGAGATCATCTCATGGCCTGAAGGTTGACATTGACTTGGGTAAAGACAGTTATGGGAGCAAGATATCTCGGCGACAGGTGATCCTCTTTCCCTTTCTCAAAGTTATATTAGCTCACTGTTCTGGTTCTTAATTTCCACCTTTGCTAATTTGTTTCTATGTGCTATACTTCTCCTCCGTATTTGTTTTCCAAGGCATTGGTGAAGCTAGAGAACAACGGATCATTCTCTCTAAAGAACCTTGGAAAGCGACATATCCTTGTAAATGGAGAAAAACTCAATACAGGACAGATTGGAACTCTCGCATCGTGCAGTTCAATCAATGTAAGCTCTCTAGCTTACGCTTTGTACAAGCGCGTTTATGCATCTTTCTATAATCAGAACTCCAATCTTGCAGTTTAAAGGAATAGTTTTTGAGTTCAAGATTAACAAAGAAGCAGTGAGACAGTTCTTGAAGAACGACACACGGAGAAACAGCGAGGACGATGCCAAATTCAGATGGTGCGAATAGATTCTCTGTTAGTTCCTTTTGCTCTACTCTTCTATGGATAGTCTTAGTTATCCATCAACATAATTGAAACCTCCCACCTGGCGTATGTTTAGAGTTTAGACACCTAACGCCAATAAGTTATTTGAACATTTTTCGTCTTCTTCCATAGATTCAAAGTTGAGTTAGTTAGAGCCAATGATTTGGATCTTTGCTTGCTTGCAACAGCTACGCATTAACTCAACTATAAGGCTATAATTACTTCATTCAAGTGTCGACAACCAAAACTTTAATTTAGATTTTTAACATTTTATGGTCAAATGGGTACGTCATATTTGGGGGAAAATGAACAAAATTCATAAAATCTCGTAATCAAATTTGTCTATATATGACTTGTGAATCGGTAAAGATGTGTAGTAATCAGAATAAATCACGAGTTGTTGTTGTGCTTTGGAATCCTAACAGAATCTAAAAGCTCTTTTTACCTCTGAAGTTATGGTGGATGTTGATAGGGCCAACCACACCTCACTGTACAGATGTTGTAGTCTTCACTCATATGTCTGATGGACCATCATCACATCACACATAATGATATAAAATATACATTATAGTATTTATATCATTAATTATATCTATCTCCTCTATATATAAATTCTTCTGTCTAATTCAAGTTTCAGAGTAGATCTATCACACGCCTTGCTCCTCCTCTCATCATCCAACGGTCTTTACTTCATTCCAAACTCTCACTTCTTCTTCTTCTTTAAGGTCTGTGTCCGAAGCCAAACATGGCTTCTCTTCTTTTCCTTCTTCTTCTTTTGCTCTCTTTACTTCAGCAGAGTCCAAGACTTACTGGGGTGACGTGGCAGCTCTTCAAGATTTCAAGAAGTCCATAGATGCCAAATCCATGAGTCCTGGCTCTTGTCTCACTTCCTGGGATTTCTCTGTCGATCCCTGCGACAGTTTGTTCAGCGACAAGTTCACTTGCGGCTTCCGCTGCGACTCCGTCGTTTCCGGGTCGGGTCGGGTCACGGATATCAGTCTCGACCATCCCGGTTACTCTGGCTCCCTCTCCTCCGTCTCCTTCAACCTCCCTTACCTCCAGACACTCGATCTCTCCGGCAACTACTTCTCCGGTCCACTTCCCGACTCCCTATCCAATCTCACCCGCCTGACCCGCCTCACAGTTTCCGGAAACTGCTTCTCAGGATCCATACCCGATTCAATCGGGTCAATGCCGGCTCTCGAGGAGCTTCAACTCGACAACAACCGTCTCGACGGCTCCATTCCGACGAGTTTAAACGGCCTTCAAAACCTGAAACGGCTTGAAATCCAGCTCAACAATATCACCGGCGAATTTCCCGATCTGAGCAAGCTCAAAAACCTTAATTACCTCGACGCGAGTGATAACCGGATCTCGGGTCGGGTCCCGTCATCTTTACCCGAATCAGTAGTCCAAATCTCCATGCGAAACAACCTCATACAAGGAACTATCCCACAAAGCTTCAAATTTCTAAACTCTTTAGAAGTTGTGGATCTTAGCAACAACAGACTCAGTGGCTCAATCCCATCGTTCATCTTCAATCATCAAACTCTCCAACAGCTAACACTCTCCTTCAATGGCTTCACCTCTCTAGATTCACCTTACTATTATTCACCATTGGGTCTCCCTAGCGAGCTCATATCCGTCGATCTTAGCAACAACCAGATCCAAGGCGTGTTGCCTCTGTTCATGGGTTTATTACCAAAGCTCTCAGCTTTGTCGTTAGAGAACAACAGGTTCTATGGTATGATTCCGACACAGTACGTCTGGAAAACCGTATCGCCCGGATCCGATTTCGCAGGGTTTCAGAGACTGTTACTAGGCGGTAATTTCTTATTCGGAGTGGTTCCGGGTCCTTTGATGGGGCTTAAGCCTGGATCAGCTAACTTGCAGCTCGCCGGAAACTGCTTCTCGTGGTGTCCGGCGACGTTTTTCTTCTGCCAAGGCCAAGAGCAGAGATCTGCTACGGAATGCCGAAAGTTTGGCCGTGTAATTCCTTAGATTGAAATTTACTTTGTTGTTTTTGTTTCCCAAAGTCTTGTTT
The DNA here is from genome assembly GCA_964056655.1 of Arabis hirsuta. Taxonomy (NCBI): domain Eukaryota; kingdom Viridiplantae; phylum Streptophyta; class Magnoliopsida; order Brassicales; family Brassicaceae; genus Arabis; species Arabis hirsuta. The sequence continues at coordinate 47,251,228 of OZ053299.1, forward strand.
CCTCCGGTCGGGTCGGATCTTTTGTGATCTGAGTCTAGTTAAGGCCGATAATTTCATCGGATAAAAATTGCCGTTGGGAGAGACAACAAATAGACGATGATATCATCGTATTGTCTGGATGACAAATTAATTTATTAGTGAATGAGAAAATGGATAGATACATTCGTGTTCTTCGCTTTGGGCCCGTTTTGCAGGCTAGTGGCCCAGTTGATGATTAGATCAGATAAATCTCTCTTGGATGATGAATGTGGTACAAACATATATGTCGTATGGAAAAATTTGCACTCTACCACTCACTATAATGTAAAGAAAACCACCAAAATATGTTATCGAACGAGAGTCTAGGACATTACGAGGATACTGAATGAATTCTCGGGCTTTGCTTTATGGGCTAAGGTTTATGAGTGGCCCATATCAATAAATAAACGAAAAAGAGAGAGTAAAGTAAGTAATTTAAAGGTTGGATTCTCTAAGGCCCAATTCAAAAAACGAAAACAGATGGTTTTACTTATCAAATCGACGACATTTGGGGTGTCCCGGACCTCTCGCAGCCTAAGCGAAAATCATACCACTAGACCACACATCCAATATCCAATTGTTCATGTTCAATACTCATTCCGTTTCATTATATTTTATGTTTTATAAATATTTTTTGTTTCATTTTATTTGATGTTTTCAAGTTTTTATGCAAAATTAATTGTGTTTTTGTTGTTTTTAACTGTTTAAATTCTACAGATTATTTTTTATTGGTTAATTTGTTTTGTAATTGATGATAAAATATATTTTATATTGAAAATTAAAAAATTTAATAATTTCCTAATCTATGTGCAAAAACCTTAAACATCAAACAAAATGAAATAGAAAGAATAGATAAAAAAAATTAAAGAAAAAAATAAGAACATATGATTTTTTCTTTTTGGAAAGTCAAATCTAGTAGTAGATGATAGTATCTTTTTTTTTTAAGCTCAACATCAATAATCATTCATCGTCATAATGTTTTACATACTGGTATCTTTTTGCACTAGATGATAGTGTCCTTTAGATTCACATTTCTCCATTTTCATCTTCCTGTAACTCTTTTCATATACAAAAGACAAATAAAGATTTTTTCTTTTCATGAAAAAACAAAATAGTAATACTTGTTTTACACATAAGAAGACTTTGTAAGTTTTAGAAGTCTAGACCACGGACATGAGCAGAGTGAGTCAGTATGTGACAAAATTGAATGATTTTCCCGCTCCAAACGCATATGTGGGCCGCTCCAACTTTCAAAATTTCTTATTTATTATATTTTTGTATGTACTCCTAAAGTCCTAATGCATAAAACCAACAAGTTTTTCTAATTGAAAATTAACAAATTCGCGCTCATATTATAGATTTTTTTTTTCCCAAGATTATGAAAGCTTTTGGTACGGTCCTTGAAAAAGGAAGTTGGGAGATGGAAGATTCAAAAGTGGCTAACGATTCCCGTGGGACGTAGCTCCTCTCACTCTCTCTCTACTTTTCTTCTCCTTCTTCTTCTTCTTAAATTTGACATTTCAAAATTTTAGCACAAAAGAGACATTTCAAAATTATTAAAAAGGGAAAATAAATCAAACATAAGACCCCATCAAGAAGAAATGCAGCTCTGCCGACGGATACGTCCAGGGTAATTTAGTCATTTTAAATTTAAACTTTTTTTTTTTACAATTTTTCTTCAATCCATTAATTTCTATTAAGCTATATCGTTGAAAATATAGAGGATTTATGACCCCGCGTAAAGAATATACGTATGTACTGTATTCTAACCGGAAATTAGGCAATAGTGTGATTTTCTTAATAAATTGTTATAAAAAAAAAAATGGAGAGTTGTTATGTATTATGGAAACAACGATGGATTAGCCGTCGGGGAATTCTGATTGGTTGGCTCACGTCAAACGCATGAGACACAGCCAATTAGAGCACGGCACGTCAGCTTACACGTGGCTCCTTGTTCTCAAGCCGCCGGCTCGGCTCCTTCATCCATTTTTAACCTAACTCATTTATTTATTTTTCTTTTACCTCACCAAGAAAATTGACCATTGAATAATTTGAATTTATTATTGTAACTCATAATAATCCTTAAGAAAATATCAAATTTCTTACAAAATGTCGTATTCATCATCCTGGAAAAAGTATTTGGCAATTTAATTTTCTATACAAAATTATAACGATGGCTATCGTTTGGGTTTTGTAATCATCAGGCATTTTCCAAATTTGGGGAGATTTCCATTGCTATAAAATTCAACAGAATTACTCAAGATGCGGATTCTATAATGTATACAAATACATGCAAAATGCCAAAAGTATTGTTCAACTAAACAAACAATTAAAATTAAGAAAAATTTCTCCAACTTAGATAATGCTAAATAATTACACTCAATCCCTAGAAATAATTACGGAAAGAAACTAGAAGAGAATCTACACAATATGAATAAGGTCATTTCGTACAGAGAAACAAAGGAAAAAGGAATCTCCACAGATATTTGTTTCTTTCTGAATAGATTTTTTTTTGTTTTACAAAAATAAGAATGTTTATTTTTATTTTTTGGTTGTAGAGTGAGTTTTTGAAGGAGGATAATGAGAGAGAATCATTTTCTCGTGGTGTGTTAGAAGGACAAAAGCTGGCCCGCCATTTGTCTTCGGTTTCTGCATCATCTCAGTTCTCACTTTGCCTTTACTCCGAAGACATGCTTTTCTCCATTATTTCCTTTTTAGGGTTAATTAAGTCATTTCACTCCCCCTTAATCAAATAATTATGAGCACATTTACCTTTTGATTATAAAACTAAAAATGAACTGCAAAATCAAAACCACTGAGCGGGAAGGATTAATTTCCCAAGATGAGCGGCGATCAACGCGCTTAAGGGCAAACTAGGAATTTCGTATCTTTAAAAAAGCAAAATCTAAGAGAAGTAAAAGAAAACGAGTACTAATTACTTTTTAACGAAAAAGGAAAGAAATGCCAGAGTGGATAAATAGTCTGACTCATTGCGAAGATCTTATTTACTCTGCTTTCTGTAATAAATTTGTACAGTGCCGTTTTTTTATTAATCTTCTGTATCTTTCCTTAACGTAAATACGCGTAGATTTATAAAAAAGAATCTATTGGTATACAAATTTAAAGATTTATTGCCCCGGTTGGGTATAATTCCATTAATAGGAAAATACTTTTTTGCCCCTTTCTTATTTAAAAGAGAGTAAAAAAGCGATAGAGAGATAAGAAAAGGGAGAGGCCAAAAGATTACCAAATTGAATGCTTTACCAAACTCACAAAACCATCTCTTGACTCTTTTATTTTTTTCTTTTCTATCTCCATTACCATCACCGCTCCTTCTTCTTCCTCATTCTCTCTTCTTCTTCCTCTGACTCATCAGGTATTTACCATAATTTCTATTCAATTTTAGAGGAGGGTTTCTTTTAGGGTTTTGGTATGTCTTTGAATTTGCTTCGTTTGTTGGGTTTTATTTCAGTCTCGTGGCTGACTCTGTTTGTGGGTCGTTTTCGGAATTGAGTCCTCTCCGGGAGTCAGTTTTTTTTTTTTTTTTTTTTGGGGTTCGTGAATATTTTTCTCTTTCTCTCTCTTGAAATTGGGAAAAAAGGGAACGTTTTTTTGACGTTTCGTTTAAAAAGAATGTGAATTTATTTGGTGCGTTTCGATGAAAAGAAAGAAAAAAAAGTTTGAATTATTCTCTCTGGTTTATTGTTTTAGGTTTTTTGTTTTTAGGTTATGGAACGTGTTGAAGCGGCGTTGAAGAGCAGTATCAGGAAAGAGATGGCTTTGAAAACGACTCCTCCGGTTTACGATGACTTTCTCACCGTCGCCACCGTTCAGAACGGCTTTTCCGGCGACGAGTTCTTCGTTGACGACTTGCTTGACTTGTCAAACGACGACGTTTTTGCAGACGAAGAGGCTGAACCAAAGTCTCAACAAGAGATGATGCTCTGTGTTTCCTCCGAGGAGCCACACGACGGAGACGGAGACGCGCTTCGCCGGAGCAATGATTTCTCCGGCTGTGACGATTTTGGGTCTCTACCTACAAGCGAACTCTCCGTTCCGGTAATTAATTCCCGAAAATTATTCCTTTTTTTTTTTGTCCATAATTTGTTTGTGAATTTTTCTTTTCTGTTTTTGGAAATTTTGTTTTTTTGATTTTTGTTTAAAGGCTGATGATTTAGCGGACCTTGAGTGGCTATCCCATTTCGTAGAGGACTCATTCACGGAACATTCGGCTCCTAGCCTCACCGGAGCCCCGGCTGAGAAACCGACTTGGTTAACCGGTGACCGGAAACACCCTGTGACTCCGGTTACGGAAGAGTCCTGTTTCAAATCCCCTGTTCCGGCAAAAGCTCGTAGCAAACGGAACCGGAACCAAGTCTGGTCGCTTGGTTCGTCGTCCTCTTCGGGTCCTTTGTCCTCGAGTTCGACCTCCTCGTCCTCCTCTTCGGGTCGTTCAAGCTCGTGGTTCTCCGGCACTGAGCTGCTGGAGCCAGTGTTCACGTCGGAGAGACCACCGGTTCCCAAGAAGCACAAGAAACGGTCGGCAGAGTCTGATTTCAGCGGTGAGCTGGAAACGCTGCAGCCGACTCGACGGTGCAGCCACTGCGGTGTTCAGAAAACGCCGCAGTGGAGAGCCGGACCAATGGGAGCCAAGACGCTATGCAATGCGTGTGGTGTCCGGTTTAAGTCGGGTCGGTTGTTACCCGAGTACAGACCCGCTTGTAGCCCGACATTCTCGAGTGAGCTCCACTCGAACCACCACCGGAAAGTCATGGAAATGCGGCGGAAGAAGGAGCCTACAGATGACGGTGAAACCGGCTTAAACCAGATGGTTCAGTCCCCACGGGCTGTACCGAGTTTTTGAAGAAATAGGGCCTTAATTAGGACAGAGATTTAGGATCCGACCCGGTTCAGTCAGTTTAGCCCCAAGTTAGTTTCTCATTGACTGGTTCCTTTTTTGTATATTACTTTCATTTTTTTAGCATTTACTTTTTTTCGTTACCGTAATTTTATTTTTCATGGTATGAGTCTCAGTAAGTTCTTAGTAACTGATTAGGTCAAAAACTCATATTGTATTATTATGTACTCTTTGGCGTTAGCTTTTTCAGTTTAAGTTTTCTCATTTCAATGTTTTGCGTTATAGTGTTTGTTTTCACGTGTTTTTGGTACGTTACATTTTGAATATTTCAAAGTATTAGAAATGTGTAGTTAATTTACTAACCGTTCGAATTGGTTTAGAAAATTTAATTTTGAAGCGAACGCTGCAAACAACGCATTAATGACTGGACCAAACCAAAAGTGACACCATTATATTGTGTAATATTGACACGCGACATGTGGCGTTGTCTCTTTCTTATTTCTTTTTTTTCGTCTAAATTTTTTGAACTGAAGCCGAAAATTACTTTTGAATATTTTCATACTGTAACGCATAAATTTTTTTTTTTTCCATCTAAATATTATATTAATCTTAGTGAAATACGAGGTTGGATATATGAGATGAGATATATTTATTTTTCAAAATATTTTCTTTCGTTATTTAACATATTTCTTTTAGTCGTTATTTAGCAACTTGCTTATCGACTAACGTCAAAAAGGTATCACTTCTTTGGAAATTATATTTAGTTATTTACAGTAAATTAGTAATCAGCTAATTTTATATATACAGACAAAAAAATTAACATACGCGATTAAATGACGAGGAGGCCTTCTTTGACGGCCAAAATGATTGACTCGGTAACATCAATTTCGTAAACGGGTTTTCAGTTTTCACGAATTTTAAAAGAGAGATCAAACCTTTTACTACTCAAACTCCTTATCGACACTTGAATTCGGTATTGATAAGATTAAGTAATCGTGCTTCATCACTTCAAGACCAAAATCACTTAGTCAACGGGTTATCGTCAAATGTTAAATAGTACTATCTCTCAAAAGGTAATATAGTAAATTTATCATCGGTCAGTTTATTAGAATAATGCCTTATATTAACGCAAGTCATATTACTGTCTTTATAGTTTATTTGCTCTGTGGAAATATGGAATAGACCAATGCCATATTAGTATAACGTTCAAGAACAGCCACCGTTCTATATATCTATCGAGAAAACACCGACAATATCAGATGGTAATTATTACTTATACGAAATTGTTACACACTAGATTGAGAATTGTAGTCGTTAAATAATCGGAAAACGGATTGGATTATGGATATGCTTATGTAATTGTCATTTGTATAGAATATACTCGTTGACCGTTAGTTGGGATTAGTACGAGGCGCCATAGCTTCTGTAATGTATGCATGACTCTTAAATTCAAAAATCCTTAAAATAAATTCGTTGCTGCCGAATGGATTTTTGTTTACACGAGGAGGGAGGAAGTACTCCCCGAACTGCAACAACCACCCCATCCGAGGACCCCCACTTCCCGGTATGCCAGGTTGACGCGTCATAGGTGGATTATGGGTCCACTAGCGGTTTTGGATGGTGTTTCACCGATACATCAGGACAGGTGCATACCAGCAAACGAGGTTGTCGGAGGAGCCTATCGGCTTTACATGCAAAGCTGGACGGCCTTACCGGACAATGAACAACCTAAAACAAAGTCGCATGATTTCGATTCGGTTTGAAAGACTACATTTATGAACTCAGAGACAACTTTGTGACTTTTCTACTATCTCTTATTCCACGTTCTCTTAATGCCTATGCCGATGTCCTTGCGAAAGAGGTACGTGCACGTGGCCATATCTTTTTCCATGTAGATCTTAACGAATCGGTAGGAATTATTCCGATTGAAACGCTTCCTAGCGATTTAACTTTTTGATTTAATGTATGACGTTTGTAGAAAAGAAAAAAATTTCACATGAAAGCTTGGGAGTCACGTGATTGACATAGCCTACCCGCCCCATCCAACTACTTTCCCTTGCCCCAAAGTCTCTTAAATTTGCTTAACAATTTCAATAATTGGTTATTTGGTATATATCTAAATCATTATGTCCCAAATTGTCATTGTTAATATCCCAAAATTCAACAACGCTAATTTAGACTCATAGTATTTTTCCATACTATATATATACCAAATTTTTGCTACAAACGTCTGTTTTAAAGTTGAAAAATTCAAAAATATGGTTTAAATTTGACAAGAGTTATTATTTTCATGGAAGTTTAATGTTGAGGTGTGTGCCCACGTTAGGATCGGATAGGTCAGCGAAGCCCAACAGGGCATGTGAATAATGGAGCAATATTCTTCGTTCGTTTTACGCTTCGTCTATTAAGAATTACTTACCACTCAACTAGTCAACCCATCTTGGAATTCGACTATAAGACTACTTTGATTATATCATTGCAATTTACGTCATTTCAAAGATGGCATTTTGATGAGACCGAAGATGTGAAAGAACGTGAGCCCATTGTTCACCAAATCTCTTAAGTCTCAGCCAATTTACCGTACGAATGCATACCCCAAACAACAAAATTTGATTTTTTTTTTTTCTTTTTATTTCCTTTGAATGGATTTCTTCTATATATGATATGTGTCTATGGGTATTACGTAGAGAATAATGTGAATGACAAATGCTTGTTGACATGACTATAGAAGTCACATGAGCCTAACATGTAATTTGGATTAATAATGTATATGTAGGGTTAGGGTTGGTCAATTACGGTATTTTATATATGGAGTTAGAATCCAATTGTTTGGTTTATATGTGACCCACCTTTTATTTTCTTCAGTATGTTACCTACCTTATTCATTAATAGTGTAAACTAAAATAATAAGAAAAAGGTCATCAAAATCAACTTTCTTAATGGGATCATGAAGATTAGTATTTTAGACATATTTAACGACTATATATGTATTTTTTTTAAGACATGGTTTCAAAATGAGTCCACTGTTTTTTTGGTTTTTTTTTTTGTGTGTGAGCAGATGAATATTAAGCACGTTAATTTCTAAAAATTGATTAGAATAAAAAGGAATCTTGATATTCTGTTTGAGTTTGTAAAAACGAATGGTGTAAGAGAGACTAGAGACAAGCGAACTCGCCCAACTCATTGACTTGAAAAGGTCGTACGTAGAGAGCGTCGCTCTAGATTCTAGTTCCACGTGTTTGGCTACTTTCTATCATTTTCATTCGAATCTTCATTCGGTAACCTCATATGTGCTCGGCCACAAAACCCATCAACGAAACAAACAAAGATATGACTATGAGACAACTTTATGGGCCGACGACTGGGTCCATAAAAGTTCTACAACAAAAGCAAAAAAACCTCCGTTGCCGGGACTCGAACCCGGGTCTCTCGGGTGAGAGCCGAGTATCCTGACCAGCTAGACTACAACGGATTTGTTGAACAATATGTAGTAGACTACTTATAATTTATATACACTAGCATTTGCTTGGCGATATCTTTCCTCCGTTGTGGGTCTCTTGTCCTGTATCCGCTGCGAGCAGCTGTTCCTGGATGGTTCCGGGAGGAATTCAGGCGTTTTTTCATCCGCGATTCGTGTCCTCTTTGTTTTTGCATCTCTCTAATTATGTGGTAGCAAAATGAATTTTTTTGTTTTGTTTAGTTTTTGGCAACTTTGGTATGTGAATGCTGTGCCTTGGATCCTGATTCGAATGTAATATTTTGAGTACATAGAGGAACTATTAACAATTGCATCAACTGATATACATGAGAGTATAGATCATTTTTGTACGTGCTTGGTCTCATTCGTCGGTATGAACCTTTTGCAGCGAGGCCCAACATTTGGGCTTTTATTCTTAAATACGGGGTTTTATGACGAGAGGCGAGCCATCTGTGACAATTTGCTGGATTCAGAAAAAGTTTTAGAAAAGAAGTAGAAGCGTTGACTTGTCCGTATCGTCATGTAATATCTCATTATTGATAATGTTTTGGTTTTGTCCACATCCACATCATGTGCATGGCCCTCTAATTTATTACTCCCCTAAAACTAAAAGATCACTTTGACATTAATTTTGTAGTGTACCTTGCCGGAATTATAGAACAAGACCCATCATATAATTTAAATTATTGATTGTTTACTAAGTATATAAAACGATACAGAAAACACAAGTCTCTTCAATACTTCAACTACCGACCACGCTATATAGTATAGCATTCATGCATGAGCCAACATGTGCATCCAATTAATCCTTTGGTTTTATAAATTCACATTTGTTTATACCCTTTTTTCTCTCTCTATCCAATTTCAACAAGGCATGCAAAATAGTAAACTAATAAGTAGCATGTGGTTTTCAAGTTGTTCCTCCACGTAAATGTTAACTATTTTGGAGAAAAACATCTCAATTTATACATTATATATATATATATATGGGCATCGAAGCCCTTTATGTACGTAGGGTGTAAGTAAGAAAAAGAGCAAAGCACATGCACTGCTTCGGCGATGTATATTATTTAAAGGCACTAAAACGGACAGCGGTTTTACAACACCCATGTGCTGTGTTTTCCTTTTTAAAATTTGTTGTTTCTACATACCTTTTCTAAATATGAAATTATTAGTAACGACCTATAAGCATAACTCCTTAAAGTTGCTTAATTAAAAGTTGCTTGAAGCATGAAGCATGAAGCATGAAGGATGAAGCATATATTGCTTTGCTTGCGAAAGCATTTACAAGTCTCTTTATGATTGCGACGTGCCACTTAATTAGATCGATAGGTGAATATTAGGTTAAGTGGGAATGATGAGATTAGTCGTTACAAAAGCAAACAATTCCTTGGTCGTATGATAAATTAATCTGAGATCAGTCTAGTATTTGTACGTGACTACAATATTACTAATGTTTTTGAATGATGACAAACAACATTAGTTGGATAAATCTCGATTATTTGGGTTGGGAGTTAATTAACAAGGATGATGCTAGTTAATGATGATGGTATGCAAGGAGGAGGGGTAAGACGGTAATTTATTTAAGATATTTTACAATATCTGCTTTCTTTAGCGCGGCAGTTTCTATTAGTCGGAGGATTAATAAAAATAGGAATTGCAAAATTCACAAACGACGAACGCAGCAGAACAACGATTACAGCTCTGCAAATCCGATTTTCGAACGTCTGATTTTCAATTCCAGAGAGAGAGAGAGAGAGAGAGAGAGTCGGAGAATTCGTCGCTTCCCTGGATCTTCTATTTCAGATTCTTCTTCTTTTTCTCCTAAGATTTCCGTATCTTCTTCTTCTCGGCTCGAGTTTATAGGTATCCGGAGGTAAGAAATTCCATGAATGTGGCTAATTACGCTTCCGATTGTTGTTTGTTTTCGCGTAATCGTCGATTTTGAAGGTCCATTGTGAGTGTGTGTGAGCCACTGACTTGATTATCTATCACCCGAAGCTTGGGTGTTCAATTCAATCTCTCGCCATGCATGTCACAATTTCCGATGATTCATATTTTTCTGTTCGATTTCCGATGAATTTGGTCGGTTGTTTGTTTTTTTTCTGGGAATTTTACAGCTAATTTTATTTTGGATTTTGGATTTTGCTTTGTTGTTTTTGGAGGTACGTAGGTGTAATCAACTAGTCTTTGCACCAATTAAAACAAATTCGGTCGTCTTCACTGCACATGGAGTTGCAAAAGATTCGTTGAGCCAGATCGAACATTCTGTAGAAGCGGCTGTGAGATCTTAAGACCTCAGGTTAATTGATTTCATTCGTAAGTATTTTTGTTTCTACTCTGTTATAATATATATATATAGTAGCCTTAGGCTTGCAAACATGCTAGTAACACTTTTGACAGACTGCTAAAAGGGGACCATTTGGTTTGCACAAAACTCCAAATCCTCTCCTCAAATATTATACTATGAATCTTGTGTTTGTCCCTGTCTCCAGATTGACATGTAAAGAATCTCGGTTTTCTCACTTTGCCTTGCATTCTCTGTACCATTACTTTATTATTAAACGTGGAATAGAGGCATGTTCTTTGACATGGAATTTTAAGAGATGATGATTATTGGACTTTAGAGCTACAATGATTGAGTTGTTGAGACAATAATTTCAATACAGAATTTGCCTCTCTCTCTATATATAATCTTGTTATTGTTGTTTTCATGGTTTCTTAGTATTGAGGTAGTAGTGGTGGGATAGAAGATGACCACAGAAGAGGATCAGATGCAAGGACCAAGCGGAAGTGAAGAAAAGATTTATGTTTCTGTTCGTCTGCGACCTTTAAATGAAAAGGAACGGTTAAGGAATGATGTTCCCGATTGGGAGTGCATCAATAATACAACAATCATTTACAGGAGCCATCTTTCTATCTCTGAGCGTTCCATGTATCCTTCTGCTTACACATTTGGTAAGAGGAATGGTCTTTTCTTGATCAGTGCTCATTCTTCAACTATCTTACTGAGCCTTTTTTCTGCCTCTAGACAGAGTGTTTGGCCCTGATTGTTGTACGAGGCAGGTGTATGACCAAGGTGCGAAAGAAGTGGCTTTCTCGGTTGTCAGTGGCGTTAATGGTATGTCCTCCTTCCTTCTGCGTTTTACACTCTCTCTCTGTCTCCTTGTCTTGCATATGTTTGACATGCATGTTTTCAGCTAGTGTCTTCGCATACGGGCAAACAAGTAGTGGAAAAACATACACCATGAGTGGAATAACTGACTGCACCTTGGTTGATATATACGACTACATTGACAAGGTAAAGAAAGAAAGCATTATCCAAATATCTTATAACTTTATTTTCCAGCCCGTTGTTGCCTAGGGGTTTATGTATTTACTTTCTCCAGCACAAGGAAAGAGAATTCATACTAAAGTTCTCTGCAATGGAGATCTATAATGAGTCTGTAAGAGATCTCTTAAGTACAGATAGTAGTCCACTCAGACTTCTTGATGACCCTGAGGTAAATATGATCCTTTCATTTCGTAGAACTGATCTTTTTTTTGCAATCTCTCATGCTGAGCATTTTTCTTTCTGACAGAAAGGGACAGTTGTTGAGAAGCTCACAGAAGAAACCCTGCGAGACTGGAATCATTTCAAGGAGCTCCTTTCTGTCTGCGAAGGTAAAGATAATCCAAAATGCCATCTCAAATTTATACTAGTGATGTGTTGCAATTTTTTTTTGACAAATGTCTTAATCATTTACAGCTCAACGGCAAATTGGAGAGACAGCTTTAAATGAAGTTAGCTCTCGGTCTCATCAGATTTTGAGATTGGTAAGGCAATTTGTTGACCTATGTTATTGTTCAACACTGCATTCTTCATGATGTATTTCGAAGTTATATCTTAGTTCTGCTACCTTCTTACAGACAGTTGAAAGCACAGCTCGTGAATTTTCCACCAACGATAAATTTAGTACACTAACAGCAACAGTGGTACATATCTTTGAACCTTCCATCACATTATTTTCTAAAAAATCAGTTGGAAGGGAATCCATTGAGTAAACTACTTCTCGTGCAGAACTTCATTGATCTTGCTGGAAGTGAACGAGCATCTCAATCATTATCAGCTGGCACAAGGTTAAAAGAAGGTTGTCATATAAACCGAAGTTTGTTAACGCTGGGAACTGTGATCCGTAAACTAAGGTAAGCTTGTAAGCACTTAGCTTCCACAAAGTTTTCTGTTTTGTGCCATCTGAGATTAAGATATGTTCTTTTAGCTTACAAGTAAATTCCTTGTCTATTGATATTGTTGAGCAGCCATATGTTGTACTTGAAATTCAAGTTCTCTGGATCAAACATAGGCTTGCACCTGTTATCACCTTTTTACCAAGTTTATGTTAGTTTACTGTATTTGTTCTCCTTTTACCTTTTGTCAGTTCCTGTGAATAGGGCTCCCTTTTTTATATTCACTTGCTTATGTGACTTACTTCATGCAGTAAAGGAAAAACTGGGCACATTCCATTCAGAGATTCAAAATTGACACGCATACTTCAGTCTTCCTTGGGAGGGAATGCCAGAACTGCCATAATTTGCACTATGAGTCCTGCAAGAATCCATGTTGAGCAATCAAGAAACACATTGTTATTTGCGAGCTGCGCAAAGGAGGTGACAACAAATGCACAAGTCAATGTTGTCATGTCTGATAAAGCTTTAGTAAAACACTTGCAGAGGGAGTTGGCTAAACTAGAAAGTGAGTTGAGAAGCCCTGGCCAGGCTTTGGTTGTTTCTGACACAACAGCATTACTGACGGAGAGGGACCTCGAGGTTGAAAAGGTAGGTGGATATACTCCAATGATCTTAGGAAATAGGTTGTACCATGAACTCACTTGTATAAAAAGTATCTTCTTTGGTACTGCAGCTACACATATACTTTTTCCCTGCGTTTATTGATTTGTCTTGTTCACTATCCAATTGATGTATCACATTTCTTACAGCTTAAGACAGAGGTAGTCCAACTAGCACAACAACTAGAGCAAGCTCGTTCCGAGATTGAGAATCTTAGGCGAATGGTTGGAGAAGAAAAAAAATCACAAAAAGAGAAACTATCAACAGAATCAGTAGAGTTAGATGTATGCTATTTTCACTTTTTAATTTAAGAGAAAGCGTGGATATCCTTTCACTGCCAATTATTAATTCGCCTTTCTCCAGGTTTTGCTGGAACATCAATACCCCAAGCTGCGGGTGCGCAGTACATGGGACTCTGAGAATACAACACCACTAAGCCCTATATCAGCTCACCGTTCCAGTATGTCTCCACGATCAACTGAATACAGTTATGAAGAGAATGTCTTTCAGCTTTCAGACTTCAGAATAGATTCTGCGTCAAGTAGTCCGCTTCAGCTTGCGTTTGTAACTCCTTTTCCTAGAGTTCCACTTGCTTTTCACAGCACAGAAACTAAAGACCAATCTCATGTTCGCATAGAGGAAGTTGCAGATCAACGTCATGTTCAGGAAGAGCACCAATCTCATTTTCACATAGAGGAAATTGCAGATCAACCTCATGTGCAGGAGGAGGGGTTTAATGAACTGGCTGAACAGACTGATGGAAATTCTGAAGATAACTGCAGGGAAGTTCGATGCATAGAAACTGAGAAGTCAGATATCATTATCAATCCAGAAGAAGATATGCGGGAGAGCAGTCCAGACAGCTACGAGGCTGCGGATCCAGAAGAACCAGTATTTGTGATAGAGCCAAAGAACTTACGACCACCCACAGACGCCGAAGGCGAAGTGGAAGAAGAAGAAAGTGTAAAGGAAGTCAGTGGTGCCTCTCCTCAACCAAAACAAGAGCAAAAGTACTTACGACAACCCACAGAAGCCGAAGACGAAAAAGTCGAAAAAGAAAGAGTAAAGGAAGTCAGTGGTGCCTCTCCTCAACCAAAACAAGAGCAAAAGAACTTACGACCACCCACAGAAGCTGAAGACGAAGAAGAAGAAGAAGAAGAAAGAGTAAAGGATGGTGCCTCTCCTCAACCAAAAAAAGAAAGCACACTCATTAAAACTCGTCCACATGATTTCGATTGTTCTCCTGATAAGTTTGATACAAACATGTCCAACCTTAGAACAAACCCGATGCCTTCAGCAGTTATCACTCCTTCTCCTGAAAATCCTTTCACTTGGCTTACGGAGAGAGATTCTCAACCGTTCAGAGGCATGAAGCTGACTAGAAGTCAAAGCTGCAGAGCAAGTGTATTATCAAGTTCTTCCTCCTCTTGGTTTGAGAAAGAAGCTGATACACCGCCAAGCTGGTACGACAAAGAGTTTGTCAAAACAGCTAAGAGAAACTTGGCAATGTGTGACATCAAGAATGAGAGGTTGTTACAGGATGAGTTAACCAGGACGAGCATGCCAACGACTTGGTTCGAGAGTAGCTTGAGTGATACTGAAACAGCGCTTGCTGCTTCACATGGTGTCAGTAACGAAATGGCATCACCAAATGAATCACCGTCCCGGCCATCTGATGCTTCTGTGTTTGAGCTCCAGACAAGTGGTAGAGCTTCAATAAGCGAGGAAAAAACAGAGGAGACTGCTGCTCAAAAAGACAAGCGAATCATTCATCGCTCGGTTAGTTTTGTTTACTCGGTTCAACCAAAAGTTGCTTTGCATTTGCCTGATATCGTAAATCACCTAAAGTCCGTGTCATTTAACTGTCTTGTGGGCAGATGGAGGAAATAGAACTGAAGTTCTTGGCCATGAATTCGACAAAGAGTTTCAAGGACGCGGCAATGGACCCAATACAAGACTACTTAGACACGCCTTTGAATTGGCCGGAGGAGTTCAAGAGGCTACAGAGGGAGATAATAGAGCTATGGCACGTGTGTAACATTTCCATGGTCCACAGAAGCTACTTCTTCCTTCTGTTCAGAGGAGATCAGAAAGATTGCTTGTACTTGGAGGTAGAACTCCGTAGACTTAAGTACATCAGAGAATCTTTTACCCAAAACAGCAAAGCCAGCGACGAAGGACACAATCTAACTCTAATCTCCAGGTAAAAAACTCACATTGTTTTATTTTCGTTTTTGGTTTAGTATAAGGCACTGATGAATTCATATTGTAAAAATGTAAACAAGCAGCACGAGGGCGTTGACGAGGGAGAGGTATAAGCTGAGCAAGCTGATGCAGAGGAAACTGTCTCAAGAAGAAAGGGAGAACTTGTTCTTGAGATGGGGCATTGGGCTCAACACGAGGCATAGGCGGGTCCAGCTAGCGCACAAACTCTGGTCGGATTACAAGGACATGGGTCATGTCCGAGAGAGCGCTTCCCTCGTTGGTAAGCTCCATGGATTCGTGGACATGAATTTGACCTCCACGGAGATGCTTGGCATCAACTTCGCATTCAGACCACCTCGTCCCAAGAAATCTAGTCTTTGGAAACGCAGCGTTTTGTCCCTCTCCTTCTTGTAAATAAAGCACAACAAAAAAAACAGGTTCACGATCCAAGCCGCAATCTTCCTTTATTTGATCTTGTTATCGTCTCTCCAAGTATTGAATTTGAAGCTGAAATTGCTTCAGCGATTTTGCGTTTCCACGATCAAGCATCTAAATCGGTTTTCCTTACCAATCTTCGTATCTCTTACATTTGATTATGATCATCACACCGTGCCATTTGATGATTTTCTGTTTTCCTAATTAATTCTCAAAGCAAAAAATTGCAATAAATCAACCCCTAACGTCCAATTTTGTTGGAAATTCATATGCCTCAAACTTTTTTGGCTTGGTGCATGGTTTTCATTAAAATATAAGCTGCGCTTACAAAAGGAACTTATTAAAAGCTTGGTGCCTTAAACAGCATCAACTCTAAAGGCAAGAAGAGTCCTTTGGGAAAGAAACACAAGTCACGATATTTATCGTAATTAGGGGTAGGCAAAATATCCGAAACCGAAAAACAGAACCGAACCTGATTTAAAATTACCCGATCCGACCCGAACCCAATTTTTTAAAATACCAAAAAATCGAATCCGAACCCGAACCAAACTGAACCGAAAACCGAATTGGTATCCGAACTACCCGAAACATAAATTAACATAAAGATATTTAGATTTAAAGTCGGATATGTTCATATAGGTAATTTTGTTTTATTTTTTTGGTTAATTTGAGTATTATGAATATATTTGGGTAAAAACAGCTAATTTAGTTAAATATAAATTTTACAATTGTTGTTATTTTTTTGGATAATTTGAGTTAAAAAAAAATCGAACTAAATAAAAAAAATCGGATAGTTATGAATATTTTAGATAATTTTTAAATATTCTGGGCAATTTTTGAATATTTCAGGTAACCGAAACTGATCCTAACGCGATCCAAAATTTTTAAAAACCCGAATGGGTATTATATTTATATATCTGAAAATCCGATACCGAACTAACGGACGCGATATCCGATCGGTTATCCGAATGTCCATGCTTAATCGTGATCATAGATAACATTTTAAGCCGGGCCAATTCCTAATTAATACCCAACAAAAAGTAAAAAACAAAAACGCGTTTATATATTCTTCAGGTATCATCATTCTCAGATATATATCAGCGGCTAAAGTCAAAATACTAACACTAGAGGTTTTCATCGAGCGGAATTAGGAATGTAGAGTGAATGATTTTCAATCATGTAATCCTTGATAATGGTTATATTGAAAATATTATTTTTGTATACATATATATATATATATAATTTGATGAATGAGGAAATGGAAATTAATTACTTCCTTTTAAACGAGAGCATGATTAATAAATCACGTTTTATTTGTCAATGCAATGGTCCATTGTAGTCTCTCCATTCAAACCTGGCTTTGTTTACCTTCTACGTAAAGAGTATAACCGTTTAACCAATAATATTTCACCACGTGTGTTCCACTTCACCTTCTCTTGGCATTGTTTTCAACAGCTGCATTTAAAATGACAAAAATACCCCCTAGCTAGTAGTAGTTGACTCCTACGGATGCATAAACCATGAAAGCCATGCGCAAACGGAGGGGCTCCACATTTTCCAATGTCCATTTCTTCAAAAGCGAGTGTAAAGACCATACGATGCTTATGTATCTATATGACTATAATCCTCGTATATTTATTTAATGTCTTGTTTTTGTTTTATACAAGGACCTTTCAAACACATATCTCTTGCTTAAGAGGAGAGAAGATTATATATCCATGCAAGTCCTGTCCCTCGTATTTTGCTTAATGCCTAGATCATTTCATATCTAACTTTTTCGGATGAAGAATATATATACAGAAGAAACTCACGGATGTTTAGACCATCTTTAATGGTGAGTTGTAATGGGTATCAAAAGCTTAAAAAAGTATTAAAATAATAAAAACAAATGGTTTTGGGTTTAATTGTGGTCTGATACGGATTAGTGGGGAGAGTCCGTTGAGACGATATCTTGGGGACAAGTAACGTCGTCTCATGGGCCGCGCGGTTTAGTGTATCCGAAAAAAAAAAAAATCATGATCAGATTTTTATGTTTGTTAATAATGGATCCATTTTTCATCTTTCATGTTTATAACTCTTTAATGATTATAAGAAATAAACCAAAGTTTAAAATGTCTTCTCAATTTTGGAATTTGTAGATCTTCGAGATGACAAGCAGTTCTTCAAAGACCATCATGGAGTTGTGCTGACTTAATTTTCCAGACTGGAATTTTGCGAGTTCTTGATTGCAAAGAGAAGAACTAAAGAAACTGATTGAATCTCCGGTTTACATTGAGTGTAGTTCAAAGACGCGGTAGGTACCACTCGTCGTATGAATCATATCTCACATTGTATAACTGTTGAATCGGGTTTTGCACACTTTTGTGTTTTTGCTAGTGAATCTAATGAGTGAAAGTGAGGCCAAGAGGATTATGAGTAAGAGAAAGAGATGAGTTCTTAGTGTGTTGTTGTTGTCGTACTCTATTGTAGACTAATCTCTTAATACGTTTTCATTTTTTTCGTTTTTGTTGATCAGATTTATTTTGAATCTTTTAAAAAATCTTAAAATTAATACTAAATTAATGAAAGTATCACCATTAGGCATACAAAAATTAGAATTTTTTTAATGAGTTTCAAATATTAAATTACTAATAAAATTAATACTAAATCAATGTTGGTGATATTCTAAGAGTATCACCAATAACAATGCTCTTACATTGATTAATTTTTTTTTTTTTGCTAAATATTAATTAAGTTATTTACTCGATCGGATCATCGGTAATTCCTCGGCTAGCTTTATAGGTAAAATACACCATTTTTTTTTTTTATATATATATAGTATTGTAGCTAGGCGTGACACTGAGTGCGAGAGACAAACATGTAGTTGTTTTGACGAACACAGAGGACAGAGTGTTGAAACAACAATTAACGACAAACAGACAAAAAAAGGGTTACATCAGCACAGTTGATACATAAACGTCAGATTGTAATTGAAAAGGTTGCACTACATCGATCTTCAGTAATTCCAGTAGTGTCATTCTTTTCATAACTAGAAGATTTAAATATATAAAGAGGATTCGATCTAAAGAAAAATATATATATAAAGAGGAAATTGAAAAAGAAATTATGATATAAAACTATAGAGAGAATACAGGATTGAACAAGAAGACATCATTTGGAGCATGAAGTAACACAAAGCAAAATGATGATATTTTACAGCTTCTCTCTCCCGTTTCTCTCAAAACGGAGCCACCCACCATTTTTTTTAATTCCTTTTTCTGTATCCCCATTTTAAGTTCTAACATAATCATTACTTTCGTTTCTATCTTAATTAATATATATAGATTCAAATATTCCAATATATATAGGTACATACAATTTTTGTATAAATATAAATGTGCATACGTATACACACGCATAGACGGTTGATAAGGAGTGATGGTGAATTACGCCAAACGCGAAATGAGCATATGATTACACTCTGAAGTCTAAACACACTCGTCGACGTTCGAGTGGACGGTCCATATCTCTCTTTTTCTATACCTAATTAACATCTTCACTAAGGCTTTCATTCTAGCTATTTTTATTGATAGAGTCGGTCGGGTTTCTTCTATGATCGATCTATCCAAGATCAAGAAGAAACCTCAGCAAAACAAACCTTTGGAGATATTATCAAGATAATGAGGGTTGATCAAGAGTCATCTAGTATACCGCCTGGATTTAGGTTTCATCCGACAGATGAAGAGCTTGTTGGTTATTATCTCAAGAAGAAAGTCGCCTCCCAGAGCATTGATCTTGACGTTATAAGAGAAATTGATCTCTACAAGATCGAACCGTGGGATCTACAAGGTCTCTCTCTCTCGCTCTTGTTTATCCATATACACACATGAATTAATGCATATGCGTGTGATCGATCGTTTATAGAATATTAACTATAGATCGCTGGTTTTGGCCCTTCATCTATGCAATTTAGCAAAAAAAATAAAAAAAATCTATGCAATTTATGAACTCCACCTCTTCTCTAAATAAACTACTTCTAGAGAGGTCAAAAGTGAAATTAGGGCTTTGATAACTAATAAATAAACCAAACATATCAGTTACATATGTAAGCAAACCATATCCTATTTATGTTAATGTTTATAAATAAAGATTTATATGATACAAATTTTATAATTATATTGGTTACATTTGTAGAGAGATGTAGGATCGGGTACGAGGAGCAAAAGGAATGGTACTTCTTCAGCCACAAAGACAAGAAGTATCCGACTGGAACTAGGACTAATCGAGCCACAATGGCCGGTTT
Source organism: Arabis hirsuta (assembly GCA_964056655.1). Taxonomy (NCBI): domain Eukaryota; kingdom Viridiplantae; phylum Streptophyta; class Magnoliopsida; order Brassicales; family Brassicaceae; genus Arabis; species Arabis hirsuta. Next base: position 47,271,331 of record OZ053299.1, read on the forward strand.
CTGGAAAGCTACGGGCCGGGACAAGGCCGTTTACCTCAACTCCAAACTCATTGGTATGAGAAAGACTCTTGTCTTTTACCGTGGTCGAGCTCCTAACGGCCAAAAATCCGATTGGATCATTCACGAATACTACAGCCTCGAGTCACACCAGAACGCTCCTCCACAGGTAATTAATTAAGACTCTATTCACACATAGAGCCACGCATTCTAAATTGATTTCTCACTTTTTCTTTCAAGTCAGAAGTTTTACCTTTTTATCATATTAAAACACAGCCCCTACCATTTACGAATCAAGTGTTTAAATACTAATGTAGACTCTAATGTTTTTGTGTCTCTTTTCTTGGTCTGAAAAAAGAACAAAGTATTAATTTTATATACTGATCTGGATTAAAATGGTGAAGCAGGAAGAAGGATGGGTAGTGTGTAGAGCATTCAAGAAACGAACGACTGTCCCGACCAAAAGAAGACAACTTTGGGATCAAAACTGCTTTTTCTACGACGCCACATCTGATCTCCTGGAACCTCTCGATAAGAACGTCCCTAAGCGAGCCAGACACAACACTGATTTCTCCGGCACAACACCGTTTAAACAAGAACTACTCTCCCAGGCCAATCACGTGGACGATGGCGAATTCGGCTCTATGTACCTTCACTCCATCGACGATGATCAATTCTCTCAGCTTCCTCAGCTCGAGAGTCCTTCTCTTCCCTCAGAAATGACTTTGCAGGAACTGCACAGTCGACAAGAAGATGACGTGAGCGTCGAGAAGAGGATCACTGATTGGAGATCGCTTGACAAGTTCGTGGCGTCTCAACTGTTGATGAGTGGAGAAGACTAAAGGCTTTTTTTTGAGGTCTTATTCTTATATAGTACCGTTCTATGCATGCATGCACAAGAACCGTCGTCGTATTTTGGATTTATATATGGTGGTAATAAATTCAACGAAGGAATTGATTTTGGATGGATAAATGGAAGGTGAGAAACGCACAAGATATATATAATGGTCTAAACTTTTACTGAGTTTTCTTATAATGTATCAGAGACTACTCAAAAGAAATACGTTCGAATCCAAACACAAATTCAAGTATTTTTTTTTATATGTTTTTTTAAAAAGAAGAGATTTAGTAAAGTGGGCTCAACGTGGGCCCATTTAATATGGGCTTTGTCTACCATGCGTGGTGAAGCATGGTTCTTACTACTCATGCTTTGTCTCCCCTCCCCATTAAATATCGGACGAGGCAGCGTTTCGTGCATCTCTTTGAAAACATATTGTCGTCTGAATGAGGGTTCAAAACGGCACGCTTTGTGCTTACAAATGCGAAACGTCATCTCGTTCTCTCCTCCTCTTCCTCACTCGAAAGTCGACACAATTGTCTTCTTCCTTGATTCGTTTCCAGATTTCTAAGTTTTGGGCCAAAATTTCTACTGATTCTGTGAACAACAATGGGAGCATCAGATTCGACGCTCTTAGGCGCTCAGGTAATTGATATTTCGCGATTTGATTCTTCAGGCGTCACGGTTAATCCTCCGATACATATGAACTTGTTTTTGTTTTTGGATGGATTTTCAGGAAAATCGAGGTGGAGATGTGATTACGACAATCGCTCATCGATCCGAAACAGTCGATCCCATTCTCGAGAATCTTAAATCTCTGACAGTTGTGAGTTACTCTTTTGTTGTTTTGCATTTCCAATTCGTCTAAATCGAAACTAGGGTTTGTTTCTTTTCTGTGTGAGATAAAAAAAAATGTAAATACTCTACAAAAAAACCCTGTTGATGCTTTTTCGTGCTTAAATTTTGATTTGCAGAGTAGGCCAATATTGAAGTCACCTCCCACGGAAAGTAGCTTAACGGACATATTAGTGAGAAAAGCTCTATCAAGTTCCTCTTCCAGTGAGTTTCATTACCTATTTCTCTGCTAAACCCACGATCATTCATCATTGCGGAACCAGTTATTGTATTGAACTGTTTAGGAAAGAGGATATGTTGTAGTATTTGTGTAACATATTGGTGAACATTATTTGCTCAAAATAATGGATTGTGTGGAAGACGATTCATTCAGACAAGAAGAATATTTTTGCTTTTTGTTTTCGTTCACGTTTACTAGCAATGCTAATGATTAAACAGCTTGTCTTTGCCAAACACGCTGTAGAACTCCCCTTTTTCCAAATCTAATATCTTCTTCTTCTTGTCAACCGTTTCTCAGATACGGTGGATCCTAAAATACTTTTAGAGCTCTTCTCCATTTACAGAGAATGGCAAGAGAGCAAAGCTAAAGAAATAACCAAGAAACAGGTCTGCCTTTTCTCCTTTTTAATGAAAATGGAATCCTTAAGAAATGTTTGCAATAACTGGAAGACTAAAGTTAGACTTAAGGCTACTCCCAAGGGTCCCCTTAAATTGAAAGAGACAGTAGGATTATGTAAGCTATGAGCTTTTGGTTTGGCTGGTATGATATCAAATGAATGTTATACTTTCTTAGGCTCTATGATCGAGTGAATTGAAACTTAAGATACCGCGTGCCTCTTGGTTCTGAAATCTTGGTTCTGCATCACCGTAGTGTCTGTAGGCTTAGCAATTAAAGGGAAATGAATAATAACATGTTGCATCATGTTTCTAGGAAGATATAGAAAACAAGATAGAAGTGGCAGATGCTTTGGCGAGTAAACTTCTACAGAGGTTTAACCACTCAGTTTCTGCAATGAGGACGACTTCCCAGCATTTATCTCAAGGTACACATTACTTAAGATTGTATTAGTGTAGAAGATAGAGATGAGTTTGACACTGGACTGCATTTTTCGCTAACTCATCTTTTATATGTGGAACATACTTGTAGTTCATGGTTTGCAGGTGGAGCTCGGGGAGCTTAAAGGAAGGTTAACTGAGGTGATAAGCAACTGTGATACATTATGTAAGAGAATTAATTCTGAGGGGCCTGAATCTCTTAGGTCAACAGTGACGCCTTTTGCTCTTGCATCACCCGATTCGGTCAGTATAAACACTACTACTATGTCTTCAAAACAAGAGGCATGAGGGTAAATACTCTTTAACAATAGATAGTTTGGTGGAATGGAATACGTCTAATTCTACACTGCTCTCTGCTCACTTTTGATTTTGCATAGATGCACAATGATGCTATTTATCAAATCTCCTTTGTTGTGAATCTTTGTTATGTTCATCTTTAGTTTAGGCTTTCGGTTGTTTATTTCTGAGTTGTATTCTCGCTCGTGAACAGTAGGACACCATTGTTGTGATATGGGAAAATTCATATGTTATTGCGCTTTGTTTGCCTTTGATACATAACCAGAAATGGATGGTACACAGTTTATCGAGGTGAACAACATAAACAACAAAAGTGAAGACAGCAAATGGAAAAACTTGAAACTAGATGCAATAAAAAGCAGATAATAATGACTCCTCTTCGGGCAGTTCCAGATCAAGGTTGCTGCTTAGCGTCCATGTAACCAGCATCGACGAGCACTTTCTCCCTCTTGGCCATCTCAAGGTCTTCGTCAACCATCATCTTCACCAGCTGCTCGAACCCAACCTTCGGCTTCCACCCCAACATCTCCTTGGTCTTGCTCGCATCTCCTTTCAGGTTGTCGACCTCCGTTGGCCTGAAGTACCTCTGGTCGATCTCGACATAGTCTTTCCAGTTCAGCCCGAGGTAACCGAACGACACATCCAGAAACTCCTCGACGGTGTGTGATTCCTCGGTTGCAACCACGTAATCATCTGGTTTCTCTTGCTGCAGCATAAGCCACATGGCCTCCACGTAGTCGCCTGCGAATCCCCAGTCTCTTGACGCCTGTATGTTTCCCAGGAAGAGCTTCGTCTGCAATCCGACCTTGATCCTTCCCAAGGCCCGAGTTATCTTCCGGGTCACGAAGTTCTCACCTCGACGGGGCGACTCGTGGTTGAACAGGATTCCATTACATGCATACAATCCATAGGCTTCTCTGTAGTTCACGGTGTACCAGTGAGCCGCCACTTTGGACGCGGCATAGGGAGATCTCGGATGAAACGGCGTAGTCTCAGACTGCGGAGGAGGAGTTGACCCGAACATCTCCGAAGATCCAGCCTGGTAGTACTTGACGCTGCGGCCGCTGTCGACGATGTGAGATCTGACAGCCTCCAGGAGACGTAGAGCTCCAGTAGCGACAACATCGGCAGTGTAGTCAGGGATCTCGAAGGAGACAGCGACGTGAGACTGAGCAGCAAGGTTGTAGACCTCGTCCGGCTTGATCACGTCGAGCCAACGACGAAGCGAGGAGGCATCAGAGAGATCTGCGTAATGGAGCTTCATGCGAGCTTTGTTGACGTTGTGGGGATCAACGTAGATATGGTTGATTCGCTGAGTGTTGAAATTTGACGATCGTCGGATCAGGCCGTGAACTTCGTAGCCTTTTCCGAGCAGGAACTCGGTCAGGTATGATCCGTCCTGGCCAGTGATTCCGGTAACGAGGGCAATCTTCCTCGGGGGAATGTCAGAATTGCCATTGGTAGTGATGGTGGTTTCGGATCTGGGGACATCGTCTTGGGAAGCCATTGGAGTCAGATCAGATCGGATCCGAAGAAATGAGAGGAGGAAAGGTTCTTGGCACGACGCTCTTGGTGTTTGATTTTTTTAAAGCTCCCGACTGGTTTTATGCGAATTATATAGGCAATGGACGAAGGTGACAGAGAGATTGAAGACAAAAGGAGGGTTAATTTGGTCAATTGATATAGTGAATCTGTAAAGTCTACGTAAAGACGTTCTGTTTGGCAGATTGCCGGCAAGCGTTGACCCTATTACGATTATGTATTACGTGTTGGGCCTGCTTTAATAATATGGGCCTTAACGTGCATCCTAGATAGGTCTATGGGCTTGCGTTTCAGACTAAACAGCATTATGAATTTTTGTAATTTTCCTAATAAATAAATGGTAACAGAAGAAAGAAAGGGAATAAGTATTTTTAATAATGTTGACGTTAATAGATTTTTTACCCATGATTTTTGTATTTTTGTATTTTTTTGTCGAATTAGATGGAAAATAATTTTGTTTTATGTTATCTCTTATTATATGTTCCCTCCTACTGCAACATATAAATAATAAAAGACAATTATAAATGAATAAAAATGTGATATTTTTCCCTGTTTCTTTTATTTTTTACGATTACTATTTAGAGTCTAAATCGTAAAATAAGTGGATTCACAAAAACGTAACGTCAAAAAGAGAATACAACTAATGGTAATAGTAATTGAGTTGTTAATAATAATTAAAAAAAAATCAGAATATGATTAGGAATGGGAAGGGCCCAAGCAGCCTATGAAAGCCTTTTATTTATATTAGAGTATATATCTTCACTGTAAAGTCAAAAAGTCGTCTTTGAAGTTTTGTTTTTTAGGGTTTTTTCAGTCACACAAATCGTATCGCCGACGTCTCTTCTTCTTCTTCCCTCCCTCTCGACTTGGGAGTGTTGGTCTATTCACAAATCTGATTGCTCGTTTCGTTTTGAATCTGAGAAAAGTGTTTACTGATTTCACTGAGAACATTCGATTTTCCGATTGATTTGTTGTGAGAAATTTGGGTAATAATATGAAGAAAGCGAAGAAATCAAGGGTTTCGTGGCAGTCAGATAATATGCTTTGTCAGGTATAGCAACCGTCATCTTCAATTACGACTTCCATGTGTCCCACAGTTTTAGCGGAGAATACTTTTTTTTTTTTTTTGGATAAATTATCCATCGGACTTTTAACACTGTCATTGAAGTTAGAATCGGACACTAAATCTCCGTTTTGGTCGAGAAACGAATTGGTTTGCGATTAGATTGTTTTTGGAGTTCAAACGAAGATAAATCTATATAAGTCACTGTCAAAACTCAAAAGAACCCAGCTTTTATCAAAGATCACTGTTTCTGATGATTGGGAATCTCACACTATTTCTTAATTTAATCTCATAAAAATCTGAGTCTTTTTCTTTCTTTCTAATTCGTTATTTTGAGGTTTTGAAACTTGTGGTAAAAGATTAAAAAAAAAAGAAAAATTGATAACAAAACTATTTATATGTTATGCAACGATGTTTAATTATGATCTTGAAATAGTGAAACATGTAAGGCTTATGAATATAAGAGCCTCATACACAGTACTTGACTTGATTTGGTTACTAATAACTAAAAAAGAATCTCCATGAACAGGTAAAGATGTTTCTTGCTGAAGATTGTCCAGCAAAAGTTGCATCGAATTTGAATCTTCCACCTGGATTTGAAGCAACTCAGTATGCAATAAAGAGGCCAAACATCTCACACATTCCCCGGATCAAATGGAAACGCCCACCAAAGGTTCTTGAATTGCAAACAATAGTTTATATATTTGTGATAATGTTTTATTCTCTTCGATTCTATTATTATAACCGTCTTTATTTGGCCAAAACAAACAGTATATCCTCAACGATGCTCTGCTTGTTGCAAATGGTGGAGAGAGTACGGAAACTCGTGTTGAGAATTTGAGGATTTCTAAAGTCTTTGAAGCTTTCTATCCACATCGCTCTGTCATCCCTACTAGGTCGTGATTTTTTTCTTTCGTCTTTCCTGCTCCCTATAAGCTGCCTGCTTTGTGCCATGTTTTACCACTTACTTAACCACATTCTCTCTGTTTTCTTCTAGTCCTTCGGTTTCACAGGCTGTAGAAGATGAAAGCTATGACGACAACAAAACTCCAAACATCCGTCTCACTCCCGTTGAGGACGAGCATGATTCTGCTTTAGAATCTTCCCACAACAACTACTCCGAAGCTCCTGCAGCTCTTTCTGGACTTGGACCAGATTTGAGCATGGCTGTTTCCGCTGCTCTGTCTGCCTTGATGAAAACCAAGGAACAGGGGAGTCTGGTCGATGCTGAATTACTTGTCAAACTTCTCAGTGACCCAAATATCGTCAAGAACTTGATGAATGAAATGGCAGGTAAACCACTCAAAACTGCAAATAGCACTCTAAACGCTAACATCACCTTACCTAGACTTGCTCCTCAACATGTCACTTCCTCAGCCATGGATAGAAACTCACCTCCGAATCCTATAATCCAGCCTGGAAATGGTGTATCACATACCGCACCTGTTTCGGTTCAGCCCACTGTTTCTGTGGCTACAGATCAGCCACTCTCCAAACTCACTCAGCCCGTGTCCAGTGCTCTGTCGATGAGCCTTAACATCCAGAAACCTCCCCCGGTTTTTCACACTTATCCGTTGATTTCCGGGATCAAACCATTGCCAAGACTTCAAGATTCTTACACAACCGGTCCCTTGAAACCAAGCACAGTTGATGCTGTTGTCGTCTCACAACCAAAAACAGCACCAAAACCTCAATCCCAGTCCCTTGACATTTCCATTTCCGGCACTTGGAATACGAATAAGGCATTGGAGTCAGGGCAAACTGGAACAAATCCTCAAATCAGTAATGGTGCTTACTCGATGAACATAAACCGTGCTGATCAGGTCTCTGCAAAACCCCCCGTGAAAAATCTAGACTATTTCAAGAGCCTCATTAGGGAACACGGGGGAGTTGCTCAGGTAACAAGTGAAAGTAACAATTACAAAGGAAGGGTTGATGATAATAAAAATATGAAAGTAGTAAAGGCTAAGTTTCAGAAACCGTGCATGTATTTTGGAAGACCCAGAGGTTGTAAGCTTGGTGAGAGTTGCTTATATCTTCACGACTGCTCGAAAAGGTTGTGGACCGCCGACGTTGCAGCCGAGTTTCCCAGGGCTAAGAGACTCAAGTTTGGTACGTAATGACTAATGACGAATGGTTAGTCAAACACAGCTGCGACTTGACTGAAATTTAATTCAAAGTACATGTGAAATTTTGGTAAATAGCTTCATCCAAATTCAGATACGTTGTTTAACAAGTTTCCAAAAAGTAGTAATCCATGCTTTTTTTGTTTGGTTAGGCCTTTACATTTCTTCGACCAAAATCTGTTCGAGTTTTGAAATTTTATGCCATTCTTTTTGCCTTCGAAACTTAGACCGGTTACGGACATAACCACATTGGTTATGGTCATAAGCTTTCTTGATGAACACTTTTGTTAAGTATTTTATCAAATTGATTTTTTTACTCAACAACATCAAATAAAATTGTGTAATGAATAATGCTGGAGACTCATATTATGCATATACACATGGACCTACTAACTATAAAAATGTCATATACTTGATCTTAAGAATCCGTACCCCTATGAGAATTCAATGCTTTTTCAAAATGTATATATTTGGTGATAATTTGTTATATGAAGAAGGGAAAACAATGGGCAAAACCAATAGATAGCCCACACAAGAACACCCGACATGTGAACCCTACAACTCCGCTCAACTAAAATACTAAAACTGACAATCTCTTGTGATTCGTTCTTGTTTCAGAATAAATAGTTATACCAATAATATGTTTCTGTGACCGGTGTTACCAAATATATAAATAAATAATGTTTTTTCTGAGTTTATCCAAAACTCGTTGTATTATTTAAGACATAACGCTTAACTAAACCGTTATGTCAAATTGTTGTTGTTTTTTCGCGCGATATCAATTATTGGATGGTGCTTAAATAATAAGTGTGTGTAATTAAATCAATATTCATTGTTAAAACATTCTGATCGTTGCCACATCAATAACGTCACCACTTATACGACTCTCAAATTATACGAATTATTAATATCCGAAACTAATGCGATGTAGAAGACGTTTACTTATATAAATTATTGTTTTGCAAGTTAATCTGAATTTAATAATCATAGGAAAAGTATTAATTATCGTATTTTTGTGGTGGTGGTGACATACCACCTCCAATATTTGTTTAACAGTAAATGGAAACCAAAATCTTATAACATTATTGTCTTTGTGACTATGGCTTATTGTGACACCATCATGAATAAAGTCTACTTTCATTGAAGGTTTTATGTCGTGTATTCATGCGCGTTTACTTGGGAGTGAATTGAAGTAGAATATTTATATACAAAAATATCAAAGTAATTAATAATAAAAATAATGATACCATACTTTCGAAACATAATGATAGAATTTAATTAGTTAAACATTGACAATTTTGGTCGTGTGTTGAGAGCAATACGCGACCCTCTCCATCTGGTGAAGAAGGGTCCATTAGTGTCGAGGGCGAAAATCTGTTGAATTTTGGGATTTATAATTGCATGGGGACAAAAATTTGGGGGTCCAATCAAAATATACAAAAAAGTTTAAGATATTTATAAGCAATGTCATCTCTGGCTTTGTTCAGCTTCCTTTCATCAAGCCAAACAACGCTTTGGGTTTAATTAGAATTATCCAAGAAGAAGAGGTTAAAAAGAAGTACGTACGTAACGTAAATTCTACTTCTCTCAAATGACATGCACTATTAACTAATACATGAGAACTAAGGAAGAAAATATATACACTACACAAGTAGGTACATTACATAGACACGCATTTATAATCGGCGAATGGAATATTATCTTCTTCTTCTTCTTCTTTATATTTGTCTAGTCAGGGATTAATGGAGGAAATGAGAGATTGAAAGAAGTGTTCATCACAAGGGATGGTTAGGCCACTGTCTTGGCAGAACCCAAACTCTTCCTCAGATCGTTGCAGCAAAATCTGATTCACGATGCTAATTACGTAGTATCACAAAGATGCAATGGTGAGAAGGAGATGCATGGTTCTATATATATATATATACCTGGAAGATGGGGTGCGTGAGGAAGGAGATGGGGATGACGTGTCGGGACCTTGAGTGACCAACGTAAACGACGAAGTGACCTTTGGGAACGCCGTTAAAGTTAACGTCGACGTTGCTCTTCTTCCCTAAACTCGAACATCTCTTTAGCATCTTCTTCAAACCCTTACCACTATTTCCCCTTTCTACTCCCATCTCTCAAAGATCCTCTCTTCTTTGGCCTCTCTGTTTTTTCTTTTCTTATTTTCGCTTATAGATAGAGAGATAGTGGGTGACTCATTCATATTTATATGCATAAACACATACATATGTATAATAATGTATATATGGTGAGGAATAACAATATATATATATATACATTAGTTTTCACATGTTAATTGCACCCACACATAACTACATAAGATACATAGAGAATTAACTTGATGTTTCAACGTTATGGGACTCACCATGTGCAACACTTTTCCTATTAGACCATGGATAAGAGATGAATATATAAAATCAAATGCCACTACGCTCTTGGCAGCTTCATCAATCTATGCGACAAAACGAAGCGTAAGTTCCCCATGTTTCTACTGAAGATCATGTAATAAATTTCACAGTGATGAGATGACTGAAGAAATTACATGTACCACATGATAATATATATATTAATGTCAGTGAATTTCAAATTGCTCAAAGAGAACATGGGCTACGACGGCTCTTCATGTTCTGTGGATGAAAGAAATTGAGCAATCATGTATTACAGACAAAACACCATTAACGGAAACATAACAGAAAGCCCATACAGTCTCGTGCACCCTCCAATCATTACGACCAAACCTCTCTCCAACCAATCCTATTCAAGCTTAAAACCCTAAACCCCTGAAGCAAGCTAAGGTTTAACCCAAACCACGATTGTAATTTCATGCGCAGAGAAGGTAATAATGTACAATCACATATAGAGTCTGAGTCTCCCTTTGTTTTTGTTTCCAAGACCCAATATTTTCTTGGTATTAAACAAACATGGAAGAACACGGCACTTGTTGTACCAAATGAGGGTTTCTTTATGTTACATATCACATGAGGAAGAAAGATTTAAGTAGCAAATCTCTCCATCATTTCATTTCTTCTAACCATTATATGGAGCTTAGGGCCATCATTTTGCACTGCTCATTCATGGCCAAAAGCTGTGCCTCTTTCTTGTCCACAAGAGCCGTCAGTCTTACATTCTCTTCCATTAGTTTCTGAACCTCTGCTTCTTTCTGCACTTTCTCGCTTTCCAACTGCGTTGTCTTTGCAACAAGCCTGTTTTCATCAACATTGAAACCCCATGAATTAACAATCACAATAGGAAGCGAAATATGCAAGTACGGAGCTTTTGAGACTACACGTTATCAAACACATAGCTCGAATAAACATGATGCAAATTTCGGTATCTATCTTATCTCCAATCCCAAGGATGACGCGTGTTTATAACAATGAATGCCGACTTGGAAACTATAGATGAATCTGTTCTGCAATGGTGATCAACTACCCCAGACAAGTGTTCTCATGCTGACAACGGAAACCAAAATCCTCTTGGACAGAGAATTACTTTTAGGATAATAGCCATGACTGTGGAGTCAAAAGTTCTGAGCTTTATGGTTTCATGATGATCAAAAGTTCTTAGTTCTAGAGCCCTACACAATGAGTATGCAAATTAATGAAACAATGGTCAAAGTTCCTAAATCTAGAGCCTACACTATGATTTGTCAATAAACTAAGAAAGAAATAGAAGCTGTCCTGTTTCAAAAGAAAAGGAAAGTACATGAAACTCACCGTTCAAAAAGTCTCTCGATTGTTTGGAACTGCTTCTCTGATGATACGAGAGTTTCTCTGACGCTAATGAGACTTGTGACATAGGATTTAAGCGACTCAAAATCTCTCCTGACACGAATGAGTTCGTGCTCATTTTCCGTAGCTCTTTGCTTCTGTCTAGACGTCTCTTCGACCAAGTCATCTACCCTCTGCCGCATTTCACAGAGAATACTACTGGTCCCAAGAGCAAACTTTTCCATATCCTGTAATTTCATGGACATGTTCTGGATTTGGCCAACCTTTCTTTGAATCTCTTCTTGACTTAGCATAACTTTCCCTTTCTCGACTGCGGCTTCTGATTCAGCGATTATAGCACGCCTAGCCAGAGACTCCATTACACCTGTAACCGTCTTGACATGCTTTAGCATCTCAGAAAAATAAGTCCCATCATGTTCACCTACTGATCCTTGTTTTGTACCAGTCACCATCTTTATTAGCTGAGTGTCAGCACCATCACATGCCGAGAGAGCAATGGTCTCAAACAATCGAGAATCGGGCAAGCAACTACTATCAACAAGCGCATCACCCTCATTGGGCTGGTCAGTTCCTCCAAGTGATAGCTGGGCCAAATCCGCAGCAGCCACAGTCCTTGCTTTTGATTTCAGGTAGGTCAGTAACGCTGTTGCAGTTTTCACTCGCCTCCAGAGAATCTCAGTATCCTTTTCTGAAACATCCTTGGAAACCAGAGCAGATTCCTCAACGTTTACGAATCTGTCTTGCAGAATATTGATGTTGGACCGGCTCCTTTCCATTGCTTGCATCCAGACTTGATGATCCACAGTGATCTTAGATTCTACACTTGAGGCAGAAACATCTTCCTTTGCAGCCATATGCTTACTCAATTACTTAATCCCAGAAAGCTGAAATCTGTAAGAAGTCGCTAACACAGTGACAAACATATAAATATCGTAGAAACGAAACTCAACAGAAAAAGTGCGCAAACAACAAAGAGAATGTAGCTAATTAAGACGATCAGGAACATTATGGGAAGAAGAAAATCATGAAATCTAAGCTTATTGTTTGGAGGTTGAATCTCTCACACATTTTCGACTATGGCTGCACACGAAATTGGAGAAATCAATTTCCCAAGTCAACAAACAAGGAAGAACAACTTTTTACAAGAAAAAAACCCAGCGAATCGAAACCCACCTTCAAGTAACAACAGCGATTGATTCAAAAAATTGAAGGATACATCCTAAAACCATCAATCGCAAACACGTTTCAAAATCGTAATCAAAATGAGCAACCAAATCGCAAGAGGATAGCAAAAACTCGGAATAACGAACGAAATACCCGGAAATGGCGTTACAGATGAATTTTCGCCGGAGATTTCGGGAGGCAAAACGCAATCTGGCGCCGGCCGATCAACCGATTTAACAAGGCGAGGGAAGTCGGGTCGGGTTGATGACTCGGTGTGAAAGCGGGTTGTTTGCTTAAGTAGTTGCGAATACAATTGGAGGAGAATAAAAATTAGTTTGGCATAAAGTTTCCCTAAACATCAGCTTATTGGAATAATGAAGTACCACCTTTTCTTTTTACGCTTTCTTTCCGAGTTTGGGCCTTATTGAGGTCTACTAAAGTATCATTAAGCCGGCCCAGATTCATTTCTAACTCTCCGAGCCCATGATCCCAGCAGGAGGAATCAGTGACTTCATCTATATCCGATTTCATTGTAGACGACAGAAATGTAACATTAGAGAATGACTTGGGATTCAAGGTACAAGAGCTAATAATACTCGTTACAAAACACTCGGAGCGAATTAATAAGTTACCGGCTGCATGACTCACAACACAGTGCAAAAATGGGCGTTGAAGAGACGAGCATCTTTCAGCAGAGAAGTAAAGCCAATGCGTAGAGCTTGAGCCTTGAGATCACATTACAGTGAAAGTCTGTCTGATAGATCCTATTTCCGTATGGCATAAGCAGGCAATTTAGATAAGTCAGGTATAACAAACGCAAGTTCGGTAGAGCCTGTGACAAACATGGGACTTCCTGGTGCCCATTTTATGACTGGTGGTTCACTGCCATGACCCATCCAACTATGAACCTACACAAACAAGAATCTAATTATAATAAACACAAACAATTCAAGTTTCCATGGAACAACTACGGTTTGCATTGCTAGTCCAACCTGTTTTCCACTCCTCACACCCCATGCATGGGTGCTACCATCTCCTGAACCTACCAAAATATAGAAAGAGTTGGTTTTACATGGAGCAAGTGTGGGTAGTGTGTATGCGTGTATCATCCGAATCAGGTAAAACTCAGTGTTACCTGAAACAACAAACATCCCTTCAGGACTGAAGGTTGCATCCAATGTAGATTCTTCAGCTACTGGTTTCACACTATATGTCGATAGCTGCAATGTACCCAAAAAAAAAAAAAAAGAGTCACATAAACCAGTTTATATATGTATGTTCACCATATGAGTGAAAAATGAGAAACCATAAAGAATTGAAGAGCAAGGAAAGCAGAATGCATACGAGTGTTCCGCGAAATGAGTCAAGCACATGAATATGACCATCCATGGTTGTAAGCAGCATCAGCCTTCCATCATTACTAAATTTCACAACATTTGCCTCGGAATGATCACCACCAACGGAAAATATCTCAAAAGGACCCTATGCAAGCAACTCTTCCAAATCAGAAAAAGATATATGTTCAAAGTAAAATAAGAAAATTGTGAATACAGGTGATCCAAGCTGCAAAAGACACAGCAGGACGATTTGGTAACTTCTGTTAACAACAGACCTTTTCGTACATACGGGCATCAAACATTCTTATGTAGCCACCAAAGGCGATTGCAAAAACTAACCCTTGATCATCATATGCTGCAGCAGGCCTTCCTTGGACTCGTAAGAGACCCTATGGTTAAACCAAATGACCAATTAAATTAAAGGGCCAATGACATAAGACTGGCAGAAAAACCTATAGGTAAAAACTGGTAATCTACCTGGCATTTCTCCACCCTTTGATCCCAGAGCAAAACAGTTCGATCAAGAGAACCGGAGATGAAGCATTCCCCACCAGAACACAAGCTAAGCGAAACAACTCTGCGAACGACAGAAATTGGTTAACACCATTTGGTTGTGAAGAAAGATATACAAACGAGAATCAGTAAAAAAAACAAACCTGTCATGATGTCCTTTGAAGTAGCGCAAGTACTTGTTATCGTGCAAAGAGAGAAGCCGCAGAGAGTCTAATCAGACATCGAAGAATCAGATGATAAGCAATCAACAAAGCATAGAGATGAATTTGGCATAGGATAGCTCACCATCCCATCCGTTTCTGGAAGAGTAAATGACAGTAGTAGGATGCGAAGTGAAGCAAACAAGATCAACCCCATACTTTTTGCTGTTAATTGTCTTCAGACATCTGACACAAGAAAACGAATTAAGACTACATATCTATACTGAAACCCAAGCTGGAATGTCTAGAGAAATTCTCAAAGCCTCACGTAGCGGTTGCAACATCATAGAGGCGAATTGAGTCATCGTCGCTAGCCGTCACCATATAACTCGAAGTTTTGTGAAAGTCAATCGAGCTAATCCTGCAATTCTGCAATACCATAACTCTGATCATATAAAACCCTAAGAAAAGAAGCTTTCAAAATCTACTCAAAACAGAGACAAAGGGATGAAATTGAGCGAGAGATGGCGCAAATCAACTCTCTACAAGCTTCAATTACAGGTTGAGAGAAATTACATAGTCTCTGAAAACAGCGCCAGGTTCCATGCTCTGTATAATTTCTTCAGTGAGTTCCAAAGAAACTCGGTCCTCTCTCTCCCCTGGAAATTCCACCATGAATAATCAATTAAACTCGCGTTAAACCACGCAATTGAACATCTCATAATACAACAACACTCACCAACCATTTCTCCGGCGCGGGCACCAATATCGCCGTTGATCGGTAAACTGGTCCTAACGGGGCTTCGAGTTTTCGGCGTCCTCCACCGCCTTAGGAAGAGAAAAAAGAAGAAGATTTGGGCCGAAATTTTAAGTGTGGGCTCAGTTTTAAAATATGAGGCCCATGATAAGCAGTTTCCAAAATTAGGTCGGTAAACCGTAGATCGATCTTGACAATAAACCGGTTACAATAATTTGTGAAAATTAAATTAAGGAAGGCATGTGCATACACGGTAAAACTTTTATTCCACCTTGGCTAATTAACCACTACAACCGACAATCTTAAAACACGGACCGGTGACGGTTAAACATCTACCGAGATACAAACTAAACCAGTACAATTGACGGCTTCAACGGCCGTTGTCCAAGTCGATGGCCTTGTTGGTTCTGATGAACTCGATACAGTCGGCCACGGCTTCGTTGTGATAAGTATCGGCGGCGTTATAGTACTTTTGGCACCGGACTGTTGCCGGCGGCCGTTTGTTACGGCGGTGAGACGTTGGCTTGGAGACGGCAGAGATCATAATGAGTCGGAGAACGGCCTCGCGAAAACGGTCGAGGAGAGTCATAGTGGTTACACTAATCTCCCGATCACTGGTGGTGGTTTTTGAGTTGTTCTTCACACGGGGGACACAAAATCCGACACCGGAGTTCTTCCTCTTCATCTTCAAACTTTTTTTTTGGTATTATGTGTTGGGTCTTCTTCGGCTGTGTCGCATGTGGAGTTTTATAATTTATACACGAGAATCTAATCTAATGATCGAATGGTTTTGTCTTGTGCTTATTTTATCTCTTCCGATATTAACGATATAATAATCGTTGTAAGGCCGGTCAAGTTCAATTTTTTTTTTTTTTGAATAGTACATTTAATGTGCGTGCTTTAGAACATGGTCGGGACATTTGAAGACCATATCTCATTCGCATGCAAATAGCCATTTAAAGCATTTTTTGTTAGGTGGCTCTTTCTTTTTTTTCTTTTGTTCTTGTTAGTCGCAAAAACATAAATACGTATGTACATGCTTGTATGATCGAATGGGCACGGGAAGAGTTGTGTCTATTAATGGATTTACAAGATGGGGCAGAGTTGAAGGAGTTGTCTTACGAAGTTGCTACATACAAATAGAGGAGGAGGGTCATTGTCTTTACTGACCTCTGATGATTTTCACATGGTCACATGTGCAATCTTGCCAATATACATACATGTCTAAATCACATGATCGTATAGAAATTAATTGCGATAGATTTTGGAAAAAACCTTAGAAGTATAATAGTTTCTGTCAATTTTATTGATTAGCCAAGAGGTTTATTTATAGAAGAATATAACTTGTCTAGCAAGTTCTTTACATATATATATAACTTATACACAAATATTATCTTTTATTTTCAACTCGATCTCGTAATCTCTGAGATCTCATAACACTCTCCCGCAAGCTCATACGTGTATATGAGATTGGACAATCATGAGGTCATCTTCAAAGTCTTCATACCCACTGTAGGGTCATTAATGGCGTTTTTACCTCGCCATGAGGTCATCGATTCGGTGGAAAATATTGTAGTTGTTATGTATCTCCATCGTCTCATGTCACCATGTGAACTGAACGAACTCATCAATTGGTCCATGCTCATAAGTCACAGCAACATCATCTTGTCATCACCTCCATCAAGATTCGTATATACCCGTTGGAGTCATCATCTTCGTGGCTTGATCGAATTTGTAGTTGTCAACAGATAACCACAAATAAACAAAACACCATAATCAAAAGAAGAAACATATACAATCACGTATATTTGTTCTTCTTTCTTTTCTTTTTTTGTTTTTTTAGAATTCTTACGTAATTAGAAGAAGGAGAAGAAAATAGATTAAAAAAATTCAAAAAAGTAGTAGAAGAAATCAAAGAAGAAAAAACTTTTTTTTTTTGAAGAAAATAACAAAACGATAACCCATAGAAATTATGATCGAAGTCTCTGATACTATTATAGATTTTGGACCGAAAAGATTTCACATCTGAAAGATGAGAAATGACTAACTAATATATAAGGGGTTTGGGCGTGCCTCTCTACTAATTGACGATTGGTTTTGAGTTGGAATCCCATGAAATTTAACAAATTGTTTTATATACTACATGAACATATCAATACATCTCATGGAGCCGACTCACCGGCCATGCCAAGTTGAAAGAGATATAATTGATTTGATCATAAAAGATATAGACAAATTTTGATGGTTTGAATTTTGTTAATTATGTGATGTTAATGTCGAAAAGTACAGCTCACGGATATATCCAGTCCAATACTTAATAGATTAGATTAAATTTTGTACTTATTTGGAATTGACCAAGTACAGTGGTTTATTGATAAGAATCTCTTGAATATTGCAATAGAGCCAGATGAACAGTCACCATAACAGACAAAACAAAGTTTTGACTAATTTGCAGACATGTCGCTTGTATTGCTAATCATGATTTCACTTAATTTTGGAGTGTTGATTATCAGCGAACACAAAGCTATGTTGAAGACTGAACAGAGTGTTGCAGATGAAGAACAAAGTAGGGCAAAGCTTCTAAATCAATCGGAGTCTTTGGTCATAAAGGATGGTTCTGAATTTAGCCCAAGAGTATGTGAGTCCATTAAGCCCAACACGAAACTTCACACGAAGCTTCCTCCTACAACGGTTCTCTCCTTTACCAAGCACAAAGGAGCTGATACAGCTAAGATGTTGTCCTTCAAAGATGTACGTTTTGGCACTATTTCGATGATCTTAGCACAGTAAGGATGCGTGACATGTGTCCAGGGACCTAGGGTTTGTATTGAGATATAAATAAGATCTCTATGTAATTGGAAACAAGTGAAGTGAATAAAGATAAGTAATGTTGTTTCATAATATTGGCTTTCTTCTTCAGAGCTCTCAAGCTCTACTTTCATTGATGACAATCTGGTTTGCACAAAAAGCAAGAAAGATAAAAAAGAAAACGTCATATTCCGATTACACTTTAGTTATTGAAAAATAACAAAAAAAAGTGTATAGGCCCAAGAATCATGAAACAAGAAGAAGAAAAACAAAAGATTATATGAAAGTTGAGACATTAGAGGCTTTTTGTCACAATTCCAAATATGAAACATCATTATTGGTCACCAAGAGCAAATCTGACATGTTTGCCTCTTGGTGTAGGAAGACCTTTCAAATGCAGCACCTCTTTGGCCTCCACAATCTCTCCATCTTCACTGTCGTAAACAAATCGAGTGTGTTTCCCTTCAAAGTTAATCTTCCTCATTCCCTCGCACAACTCATCATCAACAATCCCTCCCTCTTCTTCGTAGTATTCCTCCTCTTCATCATCTTCCTCTCTGTAAGAACACACTTCGTCTTCATCATCATCCTCATCGTCTTTAGTACTTGCATTGACCTGCATCGACCACACCGAGGAGTTATCATCCTCTGGATTTTGAGTCACCACCGAGGAGCAGTCCGAGCTCTCCCATTTATCACTAAAGTCCAGCATCAACGACCGTGTTACGCTCGGACTCTTCTCTAACTCCAAGCTCTCAAAGATGTTACTTTCCTCAACCTGGAATATTGACAAATCATTTAAAAACCCACCAAATCTTGAATCTACGATTAAACCCCACAAACAAATTCCAGTTTTTTTTACCTGAGATTGTGCTCGGAATTGTCCTGCAACAACCGGAGATGTGATCACGATCTGCACTCCGTCGTCATCACCTGAGAAATCGTGAACTTGGGGAGTGTTGGCCGGAGTAGGAGCGAGAAGTCCCATTGGAGAAGTAACGAGATGGATGAAGGGACGAGATACGACTGGAATCTTGGTAAGATCTGCTTCTTCTTCAACCTTCTGCAACAGAGTCTTGACTTGGCCTCTCAAGAGAGCCTCACCAGATCCAGGAGTGTTGTTGATTCTACTCATATTCCTCTTTCCTATTATCACTCCTGAAGATGGGGTTTGCATCGCCAGACCTACGATTGGGGAGTCGTTAGTTATGTCGAAAAGTGCTGATCGGTCTTGATGCGGTTTTGCACCGTTTCTTGGTCTTGATTTCGATTGGCATGATTTATCCGACTCCTCTGTTTTCTCTGGAGGAGATACACGGAAAAAAAACGATTAGATTCAGAAACAATATAGACAACAAGATCGTAAGGGGGTAAACATCATCACAAATTCAGAACCAATAAAGAAGAAGATCGTGCAAAACTTGATTTTGAAGGAGAAAAAACAGAATCCATAAAAGACAGATCAAGATTTGCAACAAAGAAACCCATATAAACTGGGGAAGGAGAAAGATGGAGACTTACTTGATGATAAGAGATGATTGGTGGCAGAGCTTTTAATGGCAGAGAGGGTTTGAGACCTTGTGACTCTTCTTGTTGAAGATGGTGTCTCCATCTCTAGATCTGAAAGGCTAGATTTTTTTTGTTTGGGAAATTGATTGACCTGTGAAGAAGATTAGAAATCGAAGGTTATTATTATGAGAGAAATAGACAAGTGATTGTGGCGTTTGCAGTCATGTGAGTATTTAAAGGCATAAGGAATAGGTTTTTGAAAGGAAAGAGCCGTTGGGACGACACAGATGGAAGGAGCCGTTTCAGAAAACTAGCCGTTGGGACTTTCCTTGTATGAGGGATTCTGGGCCTTTGCTTCCGTCAATTAAAAAGCCCATAAGACAATTAACGGCCCACGTCATTATCGATCAAACAACACTATGCTGTGTGAATTGAATGAATCCCATTGTCTTTTGCTTTTTAATCATCTTAAAAACATATTCGATTTTAACAAATTTCATAGTCTTGTAAATTATCCCTTTCTTACGCATCTGAGTTCTTTTTCACTGTGAGAATTTTTCATTGTCAGATTTACAATTTTAAACTAAGGATTCTGCAATACGGTGGCGTCTAAATTTTTTGTCTTTTTAAAATATATACTTTGCTATATGAGATAATTCAAATTTTTTTTTTTTTTGTCACAATATGAGATAAATCAATCTTAGCCGTCAGAAGACATAACATCTTTCTTTATTTTAGTGTGTTAAGCATCATCAAATCTTGTTTTGGTGTAAAATTCTCTTCAACCCAATACTATTTCCAAGGGCAGTTTTGAGGGAGTACTGATTGTGCAACTGCACGAGGCCCACCAGTTTTATTTTTTTCTTTTGTAATATAGGGCCTAAATTTTTTAAAGTTTTGCAAAAATGCCCAATTTTTTTTATAATCTATATACACCATATTTTAAAAAAAAAATATTTGGCTCAAGGCCCACAAAATTAATGGACCGCTATTTCCAACACCAACATGGTGTTACAACATTTTTTACACCAAATATGGTGTAAGAAATGAGATTACACTACAAGAGGTCATTCAAATTTTAAATAATTACAAAATTGATGGAAACTATAAATAAATGGTGATGATTAAACCAAATATTAATGATGATTAAACCAAAATCTAATATATTTTGTTATTTTATATGATGTAATAATGTATATTTCTTTTTGATAATAAATGTTAAATTTAAATTATATCATAATTTTTTAAACTTGAAAAAAAATAGATGGGTAAATTTTAAAAAGACTATATTTAGAATTTTTATTTTTTGTAAAAAATAGTGTAATATATTGGAGTAAACTCCAACACCATTTAATGCTATACTATTTTGGTGTAAAAATGGTGTAATACATTGGAGATAAGTAAAAAAGGCTAAAGCCTAATGTGTTTGCTTCTTTGTGTTGGTTCATCAGCTTAGATAATCTCTCAGCGAGGCTATGCCTAGTTGCAGGGGACACACCATTCTTTCCGATCATCGATTCAATAATTGCCTCACCCAACAACTTATTCTTGATCACTGCATATCCACTTCTCGGGACTTTTTCGTCTTTCGAAAACGCAATCTGCACCCCAAAAAATATTTATTCATCACATCAATGATATATTGTTTGAGAAAATGATGATAAAGAATACACTGACTGTGAGAGAGCCTTTAGGACAGAGAGCAAAGAGGATTGAAGAGCCTAAAGGGAAATCTTGGTTTTTGAAGACCACCAAGAATTCGTCGATGGCTTTTTCTTCGGTTCTTGTGTAATTCCCTGACGATTTCAAGATCTCCTCGCAGTTTTCTACTACCTTCTCCGAGTATTGTGTCCCCTTTAGTTTCACTTTCATTAATTTGTCCTTTGATTTTCTCAAACACACCTTTGATTTGTCCTCCAATAGACCAAAAAAAGAAGAAGTTGTTATGTACGTATCAACTTAGTAGACATATCCTTAACTAGACTACACAAATCGTGTGAATGAGAGACAAGAGTGATTTAAATTTCCACGTAAATAAGTTTTGTGCCTGTGATGATTTGATGGAAGAAAGAGATGGATTCCGTTAACTCCTTTGCATTCTTTCGCTTCCACTTAACGGAGAGTGACGCTACTGCCTTAGCTTCGAGGTACACTCCGATCACCGTGACAATCACGAACTTGCCTTCGATCTCTAACCCTCGTACTCCTGTATGCGTGCGCAAATTAGCTACGGACTGATTACACACGCAAATATTATACAAGAATAGCGTTTGTGCGACTTTGATGCTAACCTGCGCCACCGAGGAAAAGCTTTTTGGAGGAAGCGAGAGAAGTAACAGCCGGAGGGAAAGTGAAGGTCTCCACGTGGAGAGGCGTCACTGACGGTATCGGCATCGCCGACGTTGTTGTCCAACTCATGTCTAGTTTCTTTTTTTTTTTCAAGTTTAAGACGTTCAATTATAGATTAAGGTACGTATGAAGAAGACTATTATTAATTTGTAGGTTAAAATTAGAAAGAGATTTATGGGATTTCTTCCAATAATAAATAAAGAATATTGGATGTGCAAATAAGATTCACACCAAATAAATTAGATGAGCAAAACAAGATATTTACACTAAAGAAATTCAATTAATAGTGTTGGACACAATTAATACCTTTTGCATGTATACATAGTGATTCAGAAAGACATATAACGTTAACGCATAAATGCATGCGGGCTAGTGAGGGAGAGATAATAATGCAACTTACTTGGTGACAAGAGTTGTTGGTGAGAGACTTTTTTTCTTTTGTAGAGGATGGTGTGTCTACAACTATATATATCTAAAATAGTATTATCTTATGTAATCGATCTTGTTCCGCGAAATAAAGTAAAATTAAGCGATACACACTACAAGAAATGGCACAAAAGAGAGTTACCGTTGACAAATTCTATATACTTTTAGTTTATTCATAATAATACATCTGCTAGTGGTATATAAAATATTGTACCCTTCGACTTTTGTTGTCATGCTAGTGTGTAATTTGAGCAAACAAATTATAATAATAATCTACATACCATTTACCATATTACCTCACGACAAGACTACAATTTTGAGCAAATCAACTAGTTGGGCCAGAAACATGGAACGGCTTGGAAGCCAAGTTGGCTAATTAGTGACTTATAAGAAGGGTCCGACTTCTATAATTAATATATGGTAGGTATATTTGTTTAGGCTAACAAGGTCACACGTTTTTCTATCTGGACAAGTATATAAAAATAAGCAACCAGTTCAGATTCATAGTGCTAAGTAAGTGCCTCGGGCCATCATTACATAGATCGATTTTCATTCATTTCTCCCAACAAATTTTATAATATTTGAGTAAAATACTAATTTTGAGGAAATGGTAGCAATTCAATACTTAGGTTATTGGAATACGGGTTGTGCGTTGGCATGGCACGTGAAACTCACCGGATTTGAGAAAAGTGACCATTTGTTTTTGTTACGTTTCTCAGTCGCAAATACTCATTTCAGCGTTTATGAAGCCGGACCCTAGCTGTTGTAAGTAAAACGTATACATCTTAGATAATAAATACCATTAGATTAGTGTTCAACTAGAAGAAACACTGATTTAGACTTTTCATGGGAAATTAGTTTGAAAAGACCAAGTCAATTTGGTAGACTAAAACAAAAATCAGCAGAAAATCAAAGATTAATACATATATAATGATCGTATAAAGGAAATTACAAACGCAAAACAGTTGCAATGGAGACAGCGAGTTAAAACACCTAAAAAAATCCAGGCCAGGGTCTAAATAAAAGAAGTTGGTTAGAATGTAATAAATGTGTGTGTGTGTGTCCATAATAATAAAATCGTGGCAATAATAGATTTTGAAAGAGTTGTTCAAGTCTTTCCGGATGCTGTCGGGGCCCAACATCGTTGTGCTACTATTGGTCTTCGATTGCTTTCACACCATTCATAAGTCTCTTAAATTCATTTGATAACACCCAATTAGTACTGTCTATAAATACGACAGTTGAAAAAATGTTACAAATCCCAGATTGTGGTATAAGTAAGCAAAAGTTAGAAGAATCAAATAAAAAAAAAGAAAGAAAAAAAAGAAAGAAAGAGGGAAAGTCCTCAGGATCTTTCGTCCTTGTTCACTCGCTCTTTGGGTTTGACCAACTCAACCCTCTTCCCCTTCCTCTCTTCTTCTTTTTTGTATTTTTTGGGTTTTTCTATTAATCTTGTTCCATTCGAGATTCCCAAATCCATGTTCCACTTCAATCCTCTCCGGTTTAGGTAGCCATGGGTGTGTGTTTCTCCGCCATTAGAGTCACTGGTGCTAGCAGCAGTAGAAGGAATAGTCAGACCAATACTCACAACAACCGTAAAGGCTGTAATAAGAACCCTAAATCCTCCAATACTCCCAATCCCAAGGAGACCGATAATAAGCCCTCCGTCAAACGAAGAACCGGCTCGATCCCGTGCGGCAAGCGTACCGATTTTGGGTACGCGAAAGATTTCCACGACCAATTTACCCTCGGCAAGTTGCTGGGTCATGGTCAATTCGGCTATACTTACGTTGCCATTGACAAGTCCAATGGAGATCGTGTCGCCGTCAAGAGACTCGATAAGAGTAAGGTATTGCTACTGCTACTGCTCTCGCCGGTTAGGGTTTGTGGTTCCCTTTTGGGTTTGATGGGTATCTCAATCGTCGATCGTCTATTTGTGTAAATCAATTGTATATATATATTCAGTCTCATCCTCTCCACCACCGTAGATTCGCAGCAAAAGTTGGGATCTTTTTTTTTTTTATTTTAAGACTGATGATTCTTTTTACGATTCCATTACAAAGGTTTTTGGTTGTTATTTGTTAGTGCTTTTTCTCTGTTTGGCATCTTGCTTGCTTGATTGCAACATGGTTTCATACAGTTACTCTGCTTCGGTCACTCACCATTTTTTGCTCACAGATGGTTCTTCCTATTGCGGTTGAGGACGTGAAGCGAGAGGTTCAGATACTTAAAGCTCTTTCAGGCCACGAGAACGTTGTACAGTTTCACAATGCCTTTGAGGATGATGACTACGTCTATATAGCTATGGAGTGAGTCTCCTTGTTATCTTTATATGGCGTCTTTCTATGCAATGAGATTATTCTGTTCTTCATGTATCCGGCATTCACATTTGTTTTTGACTCTTGCCTTTTTCTAGGTTGTGCGAGGGAGGCGAATTACTTGATCGGATATTATCTAAGTTAGCATCTCTCCCATCTCTGCTCACTTGCTGCTACGATTTTCCCATCTCATTATTGATGGTTTTCTTTGTTTTCGCAGGAAATATAGTCGTTACTCCGAGAAAGATGCAGCGGTTGTCGTAAGGCAGATGCTCAAAGTCGCAGGAGAATGTCATCTACACGGTCTAGTACATAGAGACATGAAACCAGAGGTACATTCACTCTTAGGAACAGCTCATGTTTTTCATTTGGCTCTTTTATTTGTAACCATCTTCTGTTTTGGTCTTCTTTACTATTCCAAATTCTTGCAGAATTTTTTATTCAAATCAACTAAACTGGATTCGCCTCTAAAGGCCACAGATTTTGGTTTATCGGATTTCATTAAACAAGGTAAGTAGAAGATATCAAAAACCATACAAACAAAGTGTTGATTTGTGTGATAAACAACTCCATCTTTCTCAGGGAAAAGGTTCCATGACATTGTTGGTAGCGCCTATTATGTTGCTCCCGAAGTACTTAAGCGCAGGTCAGGGCCTGAATCAGATGTGTGGAGCATTGGTGTGATTACATATATTTTACTTTGTGGAAGGCGGCCTTTCTGGGATAGGACAGAAGACGGTATATTTAAGGAGGTGCAGTACATTGGACTTCTATGTATACCTATTCTTATTTCCTTCTGACTTCTTATTGACTTCACTATATGTCTATAGGTCTTAAGGAACAAACCTGACTTCAGTCGTAAACCATGGTCAACTATAAGCGACAGCGCGAAAGATTTTGTTAAAAAGTTACTTGTAAAAGACCCACGAGCACGGCTAACTGCTGCACAAGCCCTGTGTATGTGGTTCTTGCTTTAGAGTACTAGTTGGGGATTTTATCATCTGCAATGGAATCTTAGACTAATGATCTGTTGTCTCTTGCCTTTGCAGCACATGCGTGGGTTAGAGAAGGTGGCAATGCCACCGATATCCCTGTCGACATTTCAGTTCTGAATAACTTACGTCAGTTTGTAAGATACAGCCGTCTAAAACAGTTTGCTTTACGGGTAAGCTTGATGAGGAAGTTGTAAGAAATTTGTTGGATGTATTAAAATAAAGAGATCAGGACTCTTATTCTTTATGTCCCCTTTCTGGCAGGCGCTTGCTAGCACACTTGATGAGGCAGATATTTCTGACCTCAGAGATCAGTTTGATGCAATTGATGTGGATAAAAACGGTGTCATTAGTCTTGAGGAGATGAGACAGGTAAGTGAAGTTGATTTGCTTTAAGAACAATCCTGATTACATCTAAGGATAATCAGATAATATTGTATGTATCTTTCTACAGGCACTTGCGAAAGATCTTCCTTGGAAACTGAAGGATTCACGAGTTGCTGAGATCCTTCAAGCGGTAGTTACAGTTTTCTATACCATTGCAATTGCATATTCCGAGAGAGACCCACACTTTGATAATCTGAATAGTTGAATATTTGGTGGACACAGATTGATAGCAACACTGATGGGCTAGTGGACTTCACAGAGTTTGTAGCAGCTGCTCTACATGTTCATCAGCTGGAAGAACATGATTCAGAGAAATGGCAGCTAAGATCAAGAGCAGCATTTGAGAAATTCGACATTGACAAAGACGGGTACATAACGCCTGAGGAACTTCGAATGGTAACCTTGCCTCTTATTCTCTCGTTTGTTATATAGAGTTGATTGATGATGATGATGATAGCTAACAAGTGAAAAGAAAGAAAAAAAGAGAAGTTATATGGTTTGTGTTGGTGAATTCTCTTCAGCACACGGGGTTGAGAGGGTCAATAGATCCGCTTCTGGACGAAGCAGACATAGACAGAGATGGGAAGATAAGCCTGCATGAGTTCAGGAGACTTCTAAGAACAGCGAGCATAAGTTCACAGAGAGTTCCAAGCCCTGCAGGCCACAGGAATCCTCGGTAGTCACAGGTATACTAGAGAAGAGGAGCATGGAGACAAGACAGTGTAATATGTTGGGATGTGATTTGTCTTATCAAATATAATATGTAATGTTGGTTGTAAGATAAGTGCTTTTTTGGGGAAGGGTTTGTAGTGTGATAAGTAAGTTACTAGTTGTTTGGTTGCATGAAGCAGCCAAAAGCAAAGAGAGAAATGGGTGGAGGAGGCCACGTGGGTCGACCGAGCCCAGTTTTAATGGGTGGACTGGGCATCAAAGAAAGATAGATCCAGCTGTAATTTGATTCTCCCGTATATTTTGTCTGTTTCCATTCCCTTGTTATATTATTAAATATTTGCACCCCCTTTTCCCATTATTCTCCAGCGAATTTTTATTTTTCTGGGAAAGTTAAATATAAAAAGATGATTAGTGTATTTTATTATAGGAGTAAATAATAAGTAAACACTTGATAAATCCATCCAATTGGATCTTAAAATGAGAATATTGGGACTGACAGACTAGTATATATAAATGGAAATACATACATTTGCATTTTGCAGGTTCGGTGAATGTAAAATGGATTCCAATAGTCACGTTTTATATACTAATTTAGATTTGATAATTTCCACACCTTTTTTACGAAGAAAAGATCTTGATGATTGATGAAGAAAATAAACTCTAAAGATATCTTCTTCCTTATTTAAATGCAAAAAAATGGTATCTCTTGTTTGCCTTTTTTACTTATAATTCTGAGAAGGGAAAAGTCAGTACTAAGACGGAAGGGGTATATCAGTCATTTTGGATTCACGACGCGACTTTGACAGTAATCAGCGGTAAGTAAGAGCCGCGTTTGACATTTTCTTTGGCAGCCAAAAAGATTCATTCTTTTTCCGTCCGCCATGGATTCACCTTTTCCTCTTCTTTCCTATTTTCGATCCAATCGTCGCTTCCCTAAATCCAGTTCATAAGATTAAAAAAAAAAAAAACATCTTCTTTTTGCCCTAATTTCTCAAAGTTTAGTCCTTTGATTTTTGTTTCTGAATCTCGCCTTTTTTTGTTTGTTTGTTTGTTTGTTTGATCTGATCTCGGCTATGGCGGATATCGTGAAGCAAATCCTAGCGAAGCCGATCCAACTATCTGACCAGGTAGTCAAAGCCGCTGATGAAGCTAGTTCCTTTAAGCAGGAGTGCGGCGAACTCAAAGCCAAGACCGAGAAGCTCGCCGGTCTACTCCGCCAGGCCGCGCGAGCCAGCTCCGACCTCTACGAGCGACCCACTCGCCGTATCATCGATGACACTGAGCAGATGCTCGAAAAGGCCCTCTCCCTTGTCATCAAGTGCAGAGCCAATGGCCTCATGAAGCGCGTCTTCACCATCATCCCCGCCGCTGCTTTCCGGAAGATGTCCGCTCAGTTGGAGAACTCTATCGGAGACGTTTCCTGGCTCCTCCGTGTCTCTGCTCCGGCGGAAGATCGCGGCGACGCTGGTTACTTAGGTCTTCCACCAATCGCCGCCAACGAGCCTATCCTATGCCTGATCTGGGAGCAGATTGCGATTCTCTATACCGGATCCCTAGAAGACCGTTCAGATGCAGCCGCCTCGCTCGTGTCGCTGGCTCGAGATAACGATCGCTACACTAAGCTTATCATCGAGGAAGGAGGTGTGGTGCCTCTTCTTAAACTGCTCAAGGAAGGGAAACCGGAGGGTCAAGAGAACGCGGCGCGTGCGCTAGGGTTACTTGGTCGCGACCCGGAGAGCGTGGAGCACATGATTCACGGCGGCGCGTGTTCCGTCTTCGGGAAGGTCCTGAAAGAAGGGCCGATGAAGGTTCAGACGATGGTTGCTTGGGCAACGTCGGAGCTTGTTTCGAATCACCCCAAATGCCAAGACGTCTTTGCTCAGCACAACGCGATTCGGCTGCTCGTTGGCCATTTGGCGTTTGAAACGGTCCAAGAGCACAGCAAATACGCCATTGTCAATAGCAAAGCTACCTCCATTCATCACGCGGTGGTTCTCGCCAAAGAAAACCCTAATTCCTCTTCCTCCTCAGCTCCCTTGGCCAAGGGTTTGGATGAGGATCAGAGCTCGATTCCTCATCCGACGGGGAAGCAAATGCCGAATCAGATGCACAATGTCGTTGTCAATACCATGGCAGTTAGAGCAAACCCTCCTAAGAAGTCGACTAGCAATGGTGTGAGCCACAGTAATGGTGGTGTTAAGCTCCCTTGCAATCTACAGCAGCACCAGAATTCGAGTTCGAGCGCATCCAAGACTCGAGAGCTGGAAGACACAGCGACCAAGTGTCAGATGAAGGCGATGGCGGCGAGAGCGCTTTGGAAGCTTGCAAAGGGTAATTCCACCATCTGCAAAAGCATCACAGAGTCCAGAGCTCTCCTTTGCTTTGCTGTTCTGATAGAAAAGGGCATCGAAGAGGTCAGATACAACTCAGCTATGGCGTTAATGGAGATCACAGCCGTTGCAGAGCAGGACGCTGATCTGAGGCGCTCTGCATTCAAGCCAAATTCCCCTGCCTGTAAGGCTGTGGTTGATCAAGTGCTTAGAATTATTGAGATTGCGGATTCTGAGCTACTCATCCCCTGCATCAGAACCGTTGGGAACCTTGCTAGAACGTTCAGAGCAACCGAGACACGGATGATCGGTCCTCTGGTGAAGCTTTTGGACGAAAGAGAGCCCGAAGTAACAGGGGAGGCTGCGGTCGCACTCACGAAATTCGCCTGCACGGAGAATTACTTGCACAAAGATCACTCGAGGGGCATTATAGAAGCTGGTGGGGGAAAACATCTGGTTCAGTTGGCATACTTCGGAGAGAGTGGTGTTCAGATTCCGGCTTTAGAGCTTCTCTGTTACATAGCGCTCAATGTTCCGGACAGCGAACAGTTAGCGAAGGACGAGGTACTGGCAGTGTTGGAGTGGGCTTCGAAGCAGACATGGGTGACACAGCTGGAGAGCTTAGAAGTTCTGTTGCTGGAGGCTAAGAGCAGACTGGACCTATACCAGTCAAGAGGATCCAGGGGTTTCAATTTCAATTGATTCATTGTTTCGATTTTGATGTTGAATTCTTCAACACCTTGTTGTTTCATACTTACTCGTGTAAAGCAAGAAGAAAATGCTGGAGCTTTTTGTAGTTGATCTTCTCTCTCTGTTTCCCTGGTTGTAAAGATTCATATATCTGCTGCAGACGATTATAATTTGATTATTTGAACTACTTTGTCTATTAGTATTCTCCCTTGCCCCTTGGTGAAGAGCAAGAAACATCTCTTGCCTGTGAGCATGTATGATGATTCAACATGAACAAGTGTTCAAAGTGTCAAAGAGTCCAAGAGGCCCATTACTAATTGATCGAGCCCATTAACTAGCCCAGTAACTAGTATTGTGAGTGATGTGTTTTATATGTAAAGAACAGGCTTATGAAAGTGGCAATGCTAAAACAGGGACAATGATAAGCTGTAATAACTTATCCTCTTACACTTGGCCTTACATTTTCCTTCACACAATCTACACATCCAATCACAACTTGATCATATACCTTCCTCTAACCTTTGTTTCTTGATTTTTTTTGCTTATTATCATATTTTAGAGGTCCATCTCTAATTCTTCTTCTTCTTCTTCTTCTGATCAAATCATGGCTGCTGCAATAAGTGCTGCAGTCTCTTTTCCTTCCACCAAGTCCTCTTCTTTTCCTTCTTCTTTTGTCTCCCCTCAAAGGACTTTCCTCAAGAAGGTATGATTTATTTCCATCTATCCGGTGTTGTTAATCAGTAATCACAAGTAGTGATCTGTTACAGAGTAGTGTGGATTTTGTTGTGTCTTGACATGCATAATTGCTAAATCTCGTGCACGTACAGAGCACACTGTGTTACAGAGACGCGAGTATTGGGGGCAGAGTTGTGTCAGTGAAGGCTCAGGTGACAACAGAGGCTACGGAGGCGCCAGTGAAAGTAGAGAAGGTTTCAAAGAAACAAGAAGAAGGAATTGTTGTCAACAAATTCAAACCTAAGAACCCTTACACTGGTCGGTGTCTCTTGAACACCAGGATCACCGGAGATGACGCTCCCGGTGAAACCTGGCACATTGTCTTCACCACAGAAGGTAAGTTTTGATTTTTCCTCAAGTGCATTGCATTCTATATCATGTTTTCTGAGGAATTGTATTGAGTGCAAGGTTTGATTAGGTTTGTTGAAATTATGATGAGTTTAGGTGAGATTCCGTATAGAGAAGGGCAATCAATAGGAGTGATTCCAGATGGAATTGACAAGAACGGGAAGCCGCACAAGCTGAGGTTATACTCAATCGCCAGCAGTGCCATTGGTGACTTTGGAGACTCCAAGACTGTAAGCTCTTACCCTCTAACAAGTAAACCTTGAAGACCAATACAGATGATCTTCTCTTACCTGCAATGGGTTTATGCAGGTTTCTCTCTGTGTCAAGAGACTGGTTTACACAAACGATAGCGGGGAGCTTGTTAAGGGAGTCTGCTCCAACTTCTTGTGTAAGACGAAGAAGGAGAATAAATGTGCTAGTGATGGATGGTTTACGGTTTAAAACTGTTCTTAGTGGTGTATGAATCTTTTCAGGTGACTTGAAGCCAGGTGATGAAGCAAAGATTACTGGACCTGTTGGGAAGGAAATGCTTATGCCAAAAGACCCAAATGCCACCATCATCATGGTATGTCCTCACATGGAGAAGAATTTCAAGATATAATCAACACTTGTTTTGTTGTAGTGATTACTTCTGGTTCTCTGTTTTCTTAGCTTGGAACAGGAACTGGAATAGCTCCGTTCAGATCATTTTTGTGGAAGATGTTCTTTGAAGAGCATGAGGACTACAAGGTGTGAAAACCATAAGCAAACTTTCTGACACACAGTTGTTGCCAATTGTAGTAACTCACTCACTATTCTCTATAAATCTATTATATGCAGTTCAATGGTTTGGCGTGGCTCTTCTTGGGTGTACCCACAAGCAGCTCACTGCTCTACAAGGAGGTAAAGTAGCTAAATCCTAGTCACTTAACCAATGTTGTCTTGGAGCAAAAGCTGTTGACTTTGTTTATAATGAATGGGGGATCACAGGAGTTTGAGAAGATGAAAGAGAAGAACCCTGAGAACTTCAGGCTGGACTTTGCGGTGAGCAGAGAGCAGACGAACGACAAGGGAGAGAAAATGTACATCCAGACAAGAATGGCAGAGTATGCCGAAGAGCTGTGGGAGTTACTGAAGAAAGACAACACCTTTGTTTACATGTGTGGTCTTAAGGGTATGGAGAAGGGTATTGATGAGATCATGGTCTCACTTGCTGCTAAAGATGGTAAGCACATTCACTTCATTTCATTTTAAGAACCACCCAAGTCTCTCTGTTCTTCAGGGGTTTTAACTGTGGTTTTGAACAGGGATCGATTGGTTGGAGTACAAGAAGCAATTGAAGAGGAGTGAGCAATGGAATGTTGAAGTCTACTAAGGAAGCTTCTGAGTGCATTATTATTATTATGTAGATAAAGCTATTGTCAAATCTTCATTTCTGCTTCTTGCTTTCTTCCTTCACTTGTTCTTGGAGGATTTTTATCAACATTCAAAAGAGAGCATCATTACCACCAAAATACTATTTCTCACTCCCCGTTCGTATTTTGTTTCTTGCAACAGTATAGTGTTTTATCAAGTATATTATTACATTACGGCTTTGATTGGTTGGTAAACACTGCGTAATTGCAGAGCAGAAAAAAAGCAATTCCGCAGAATTTTTGCCAATAAAAAAAAGTTACGAAATACTGAAAAAAAACGCAGAATATGCGTTTTGGCTGAAAAAAATACTATAAAATCTCCATTAAGCAGATTAGTGTGTTATACTTGTTTTTTAGTGGAAAACGTTGGAAATTAATGACAATAATAATAAATATTTCGACCATAAATTAACTCAACTACCATTATATTTATTTTTGTGTGGAAAAGCAATTGAAAAATAATGAGTACATTAATTAATCGTTTGGCTATAAATTATTAGAAATTAGATTCTATCTATGATTTGCACTACACAACATCATTAATTTTTTATGTATTATTATGAATATTTTCAGAAATAAGTAAAAAATAATTGCTTTTATAATATTTAAAATTTTATTACCAAGGTTTTTGTTTAAATTTCACATTTATAATAGTTTTTTTATAATATATCAAATAATATCTAAGTATATAATATGATATATTAAATAATATCTAAGTATACAATAAAAACTCATTTATAATTTTTAGTTTCCGCCATTCCGCAAAATTTATCCAATCGTACAATAACAAGTTTTCATTCGCATAAAATAAACCATTATGCAGATTAGTTACCAATTGCAAAAAATAAATGATTACGTGTACAATGTCAAAATCCACGTTCTGGTTCGACTTGTTTCTTTCCGTATTAAGCATTAACCACTGATATATCGACACGTCATTAAATGGGGAGAGTGTATTTGGTCAATAATTGCAAATCGTGACAAGTGTACGCCGATGATATAAAAAGTAGCCGTGGGTAGTCTTGATTGAATAATGAATACAGTTTCTCTCTATAGAGTATAGAAGTGTATAATGGGCCTAATTGGAATTAGGAGTCTAAGAGTATTCTTCGAGTATCACTAAACAAAAATAATTAAAAAATTAATTATTAAAGAGTTTTTCATGTGAACCGTATTAGTAAAGTGAGATTGCTGAAACGGTTCTTCAACAACATTATTAAATTTAATAATAAATTAATGTTTAAGATACTTTTACAGTACCAACGATAATCATGCTCTAAGAGCATGTCCATTTGGAGGGGGGGTTGTAAAGGAGGTTTAAAATCTGAAAAGGCCCAAAAATAATTTAAAATTGAAATAATAGCCCAGAACCACTTCTCATTTCAGAGTTTTGAGAACTTTCTAGAGGGCCTTACGTGGCAAACGATGATTGGTCGAGTTTAAAAAAAAAGAAGGAAAACTGAGACACGAAGAGATTTTTCTTTCTTTTTTTCTACTCGCGATTCTCTCTCTCTCTCGGCGATTCCGGCGACCCACCTTCACTCTGTGTCGATCGGAATCTCTGTATCTTTGTTTATCGCCTTCTTTGTGTCTCGATCTCTGTCTCTCCTCGCGGCTCTCTCTCTCTCTCTGTCTCTCCTCACGTTTGTCTGTCTGTCTCTCCCCGCGGCTCTCTCTCTGTCACTCCTCACGTCTGTCTGTCTGTGTCTCTCTGTGAAGCCAATTCTGGTGATACCATGAGTCGATATCGCCTTTTCTCTGTCTCCATCTCTCTCTCTCTGTTGTCGATTTTGAGAGAAATCGGTGCATGAACCGAAATCAGAGAACTTATAAGTTTTCTTCGATTCTTTGTAGATGTAGGTGTTGTTAGATTCAATTAGCTTGATTGTTAGATTCAATTAGGTATTCGTTTCCTCAAATCATTGTATATGTTTGTGTTGTGTAATTTTCTTCAAGTAGGTTCCTCAAACGGATTATGAACAAAAAACGTGTTCTTTGATTAAAGTAGGTATTCTCACATTCGATTGGATATGTAGATTTTGTGAATATTTGTGTACATAAATCTATATACTCTGTAATATGTGTGTGTTGTGAATATGTTTGTGTGCGCTTTTTCTTTGCAAATTTGTAACATGTGTGTTTGATAGAACGATACATCAATAATTAAAAGTTGATTTGGTTGAGCATATATGACAAAAATTTGGCACAAGTGGATATTAAAACAATTAAAAATTTATGATTCGCAAATTTATGTTTTAAACTTTTTATGTAATCTATCTTTAAAATTTTATGAAATGTAATATAGTTTATATTTTATAAAAATGTTTTATGTTTTCAAATTTGTTAAAAATAATTATAAAAATATTATTAATTTATTTTTGATAACCCTTTTCAAAACCCCAATCCGCCAAAAATTGTAAACACAATTAATGGGTTCTAAACCTACTTTATTGTTTTTTTACTATTATAAAATTGGTTAAGAACTCCTTTACAACCCTGACCAATGTACATGGTCTCAATTATCTTGTGTATATATATTGTACAAGCACTCTTCTAATGAATCAATGCATTAACCTACACTCTCTTTTCTCTGTTTCTCCCTCTGTAAAATTTGATGGCTCTCTTCTTTAATCCTTGCCAAACGAAAGTTCTTACCTTGATGATTCTCTGCTTAGTCTGCAGAGGTACGTAACGCTGAGCTAAATTCTTTTGAGCATTAGAATATGGTTTCTCTTTTTGGCATCATTGATTTTATGGTTTATGGGACGCAGGTGTTAATGGCGCCACGTTTACATTAGTGAACAAGTGTGATTTCACCGTCTTAACTCTCAACATTTTATTTTGGGTCACAGTTTAAAGTCATCGACAAGTCCACCGGGATCGTTGTTGGGGATAGTACTGGCCGATCTTTCCGCTGGAGAATCTTCAAGAACGGTTCCTAGAGATTCTCTAACTTTTGTGATTTCTTTTCTATTCAGCCTTTTGTACAATTTATGATCTGGAACTTTGAGTTAGTTACACAGAAACAATCATGGTCATCCATTTTGGTGAAGCTATTGCTTTTTTTTTTCTCTCCGACTAGTCCTCTTTTTGTTCCCAATATGGTAATGACGATGTGTAAAGAGGCCTATCCAAAAAGGAGTCAAGCAAAAAAGGGGACTGGTTTCTGAATTCAATATCCAACAAACCAATGTGAAAATGTGCCTTTTTGATAAAATCAACCTTACAGTTAGATATGTACAGAAAAAATAAGACAGTAGAAAGGTGGTGGGGCTGCAGAGACAGCAAGTTCTAGTGGACACGAATCAGTTCCAAAATCATGAATGAGATTAGGCAAATCTCAATGGCTCTAAGAGCAATCCACTTTCGATTCTTCTAACAAACATGTAAAGCTAAAAGTAGCCAACTTTGAGCAGAGTCATCAACCTAACGACCTTTTTGAGTGAGAGTAGAATAGATAACAGAGGCATCAAACCACATTACTCTCCGCTTCTTTGGGTGGCAATTTCCTGATTTTTGCAACGAAAAGGCCGCTGGTTGCTGAGGTGGAAGGATCAAAACGCAGTGTTTTAGGCGTACGACCACTTCTACATGGCCAATCCTTGGCCGTTTCAATCTCTTGTAGCTCTGCATCATCATCACCCAGTTTTCTGTTAGATCTTACCACTTGTCCGTAAGTAAAAGAACAATAAATCCAAATTCAAACAAAATCCAAACTCAAACAAAATCTGACCTATATAGACCTCAAAAGTTGGATTCTTTTTTCCAAAGGACACATTATTGACACGGTAATACACACCAAATTTCTGTTCATTTGTTCAAAAGTATACTTTAATGTACCTGCAGAGGAATTTTCAGCAAGGAACTGATCCACTACATCTTCGTTTTGGGCAAGGGTCAAACTGCAGGTGCTGTATACTAGAGTACCGCCTTCTTTCAACAATCTGAATCCATTTCTTAGTAAATTCAACTGAAGAGCTGTCAAGTTTCTATCGGTTCTCTCAGCATCCAGTACACGGCGTTCCAGCGTTGTCCAACCCCATTGCTCAAATTTCTGGATATGCTTGATTGATCCATCGTGTGTGCACTCTGCGTCCACAAGAACCTGCAAAACCACCTACTTCAGTTCTGTAGTTATGTTACTTTTAAGCGACTGTATGTGGATCACAATTTTACCTTGTCATACCCACAGTATGCGTAATCATTTTGGTCAAGGGAACGATAAAGTTCCTTCTTTTTTAGCCCTATAACTCCAGAACTCTGTCCGTAGAAAATAATTTCTGGCTGTCCATTCTGCGGCAAAGCAAAACTATTCCTCGCCTTAGCTTCTTGTTTCCTTTCTTTGTAAGGTTTACGAGAAGTCCACTGCTTGAATGTTTCTTCACGATCGTCCAAACTTGGCCCACCTGAATATAAACATAGCAAAATGACGTCAATCAGCAATTGTTAGGGAAGCTTAAACAAACATATTGATTGAAAATGTAGAAGTGTTGCTCTACATGGGAGGTTTGTGGTAGGTGGCACAGAGAAAGTGGTTCCATCAGCAAGAAAAAGACGGCTCCTTTCACCAACCCCATATTTCTGAAGAAGTGTTCTGCAGGCGGCAAGACGATGGCGTGCTACATCGACACCCGTTGCAGTCCCCTTCTCACCCAGTAGGTCTAGCATCATACATAGCTTGGCACCTGAGAGTTACCACTAGGAATTAACACTAGTGGTGATGCAAAAGCAGCATATCATGGGACTAGGAGTGATGGAAGATTATGGTGGAAAGAGAGAAATGTAGAATTTACCAGGAGCAGCACAAAGATCCAAGACATGGTCTCCAGGGGAGATATAAAGTGCTGAAACAGCGGCACCGGAAGCTGCATCGATTCCGTACATCTAAACAAATCCGAGGGAATAAGACACAAGGCTAATGGTTGATGAATTCTGAAATAAGGTGGTGGATACTAGCGAGAAGAGAGAGTTTGGTTATTGGTTGGTCTCACCTTCCCTTGCTGATACGCCTTGGATCTCGCAATATGAACATGTGGAGGAATAGAGTAAAACCCAGGTAACCAATTCACCTTCTCCAGCTTACAGAGAATCTCAGATTCAATCTCTTCGACACAATCATCGAACCCAGGTTTCAACCTTCAAACGGAGCTCTCGATTTCAATACCGAATTCCGGAATCATGAGAAGAAGAGCAAAGGGAGTTACCTGACATAGCGTGGAATTGAATCTCTGTTAGTATAGATTGAAGGATCAATATCATTGGCCTCTAGAAAACTAAGGAAAGTCTCCGGCAACTGCAGCTTCGACGTTTCTTCCATGAGAGAGAGCTTGGTCGGAGAGAAACGGCGGACGAGAACCGACAAGTGAATGGCTTAAGCCCAAACGTTTTACTATAATAATATATCTACTCAAAAGCCCAAGCCTTTTGAGTTTTGAGCTGGATCGATTCACAACACAAGTCTTACTTTATAAACACAGCTTTTATTGAATTTGGTATTACATCATGATAACAACAACAGCACACAGAAATCCTAAATAGAGAAATAGATTATAACATGATCGATCACACTTGCATTATTTTATAAGAAATTAAAATAAGTTTGCAGATTGTTGCTCCTTGTTGATGGGAAAGTTGTGACTCACCCAAGCTGAGTAACCACCTCCCACGTTTCTCACTTTCTTGAAACCCTAAAACATAAATTCACCCAAGATACTATGAATGATTCTTCTTTGCTTAAACACATTAATCGGAGTTTGTTTGCGTGGGGACTTACTGCAGCTACAAGTTCACTTGTGGCATTTAAGGATCTAGCTCCACTTTGACAACCCTGTTACGTATGTCATTTAGATACCAGATTCAACATCTATTTCAGACTATTATCACAAAGTTTAAGCTTTTATGGCCAGAAAGTAATAAAACAAGTGATTTTTCATTTCCTATGCGAGTCATGAGGAAGAAAAAGAGTCACCACAAGGATATCATCAGCTGGGTTGAGAAGAGAAGAGACTTGATTCAAGAAGTCTTGATTCTTCACTCTACCTACACATATCACAAGGGCAAGGGGTTTGTGTGTTATACATGTTATTTGATATCTAAAACTTTGATTGATTTTGATCATACCTTGAGGTGTGTTGAGCATGTAGGGGATATTGACGATCTTAGGTGCCCAACAATGGCCTCTCTCGAACTCTTCCTGGGTCCTGCATGTGCAAAGGAATCAACAACTTGAGAAAATTGGTACATGCTTAGTGATGATGAAATGATATATAGATACAATAAAGCTCACCTAACATCAAGATACTGATACCCAGATTCGATTAGACTCTTGGCTTGCGTCACATCAACAGTAACAACTTCTTCTGCCTTTGAGCTTGACATTGATTCGATAGGATCTTTCCCAATCAAATTAAAGATGAAGCTTTAGGAAGAGAGCAGAGATCAATAAATAACAACCTTCAGATCGGACCATACACAGACAATGTTATTTTAAAGTAAATTATTATTGTTTCAACTTTTTATTTTCCATTTATTTTATACAAACGCATGTCGCGTGGTGAATATAATATAATACAATTTTGATGACCACAAGTTTCGCAGTTGCTGATCACTGATTTGAGATGAAATAGAAATAATGGCTAAATTTAGTAAACAAAACCATTTTTGGCGATGGAAGCAAAGTAAAGTGGTGATGGAATTGCGCAACTAACGACCCCATCAATGACTCATTGTATTGGATGTGAGACGTTAGGTAGAGATGAGGATGATGACGTCTTCTTCTTCCTACACTTTCTTTATTATTAGTGAGAACAAAGACAAAATCAAAGCCACATTCATTGGATTCCATTGCTTCCACCATGTAAGGGACTCTGATTCGGTATTTACTTTAAAATAATATCCACAAGAGAGATTCCATTTTGTTGCATCAACAAGATAACATCAAAGATTGGCATGGATCATGTACCTTCCATCTACCATGATTAGAGCTCCAACTCATGGGAGAGAAAGAGTGAAAAAATCTGATAAGATCATATGATTGTTTCTATCCATGCATTTATACACATACACACACACACACACACGGGTCTTATCTAACTCAAAAACATCAACTGGTACCAAAAAAAAAAAAAAAATCATACATAAAAGATTACCAAACAACACTCATACAACACAATGATCATTTATATGTAACAGAGAAACTAAAATGACTTTGAGCTTATGTAAATGTACAAAGAATTTACACATGCAACAAACAACAAGCAAAGCAATTCAGGGAAAACCAGCTGAGTATCAACCCATATGGCAAATCCAAAGGCTTTACCTATACTCACCCCGACATGTGACACCATTCTATATCATTTGGAACATCAGATCGATGCAAACCTGGGCCTGATCCACAGAGCCAAGCACTGACATGTGTGTTCAGCCGCTATAAGCCAACAATAAATCTAACGGCTTTGGCTGGATTCAGCAAAGGTAAATCTACTCGTACTTGTATCTGTTCTAGTACACTCTCCTTTATGTACCTACAACAACAAGCAGTGAATTGAATCCAACATATAATCCACAAATAACTACTCAAAGGATCACCCAGGGATTTGACAAATGGAAACAGAGGTTTCAGTCTAATGGGCTCACCTCAGAAGACATTGTCTCCGTTCTTATATCGTGTTTGCACACCGGGCAGGATGTACCCCATTTTGTCAACCAAGAGTCGATGCAACTCAAGTGAAAAGCTGCATAAGTGCTTCAAGTCAACCAAATTGATATGAATTATCCACTTACAAAACTAGAAAAAGAGCCAAATCTTTGATGATTCTTCTGATGTACATACCTAACCCATTATATCATTCTAAGCAATGGGGTAATGCCAAAAAAAAAAAATATTCACTGCTAAACTAGTCTAAAATGGGGATTCCTGAAGTAGTACCCTAAAGCAGAAAGAAATGCGTTTTGGGAACATCGAATCTAAGAAAATCCTATTAAAGTCTTCCTAGATTAAGCATATGCTTCCATCCTGTGATGGGAAAATCTATCATCCAATCTTAAATAGTTGTAGTCTCATGTATTAACATCCCCAAGACCTCAATGAAAGTTTCCATGCTTTTATCCCCACAGGAAAAAGAGAGAGAGTAGCAGTTATTACCATGTTGGCAGGGGAAAAGTCTCAGGTTTTCTCCAAATCTATAATCCTCGAGGCATATTGCACATGTTTCTCCGGCCTTGTGCTGAACAGAATCACTGAAGGTGAAGCAGGGGAGTGTGTGGACCAGCTTTGCATCAACTCTCATGGTCCTGTTGTGCCTCCCTCGCCACTGGGTCCAGTGTCTGGGAGCAAAGAATGCAAGCAACAGGAAAGTGACGATTAGAAGGAGCGAGAAGAATGAGATGGCCAGCACAGTCCAAGCACTCCCCTTGCTAGGCGGATAAAGGCAGCATTCACCCTCTCGGCCTCTAGCGTACTTTTTCAAAATCTCACCCGCGACATGTGAAACGAAAACTGCATCCACTGTAATGTCCTGAGGGTTCACCTTCACTGTGCAAAACAGATGTTGATTAATGTCCTTGATTTGGACCAGAGCAAGCTTATCCTAATAATTCCTTGAAACAAACAAACAAAAAAAAGTATCTCTAGGGCGTTGACTAAATTTACCCTACCCTAGCTCAAGAAGAAGAATGGAATCATACGAATGTAAACGTGGGAGGGGGGGTCAATGGGCTTACTAACGACGAGATCCTCGTTCTCGATGTTGTCATAGACAATCACAGCCTGGAAACCTGAGTTCTGTGCATTGAGGAGCTTATCCTCGAAAGAACATTCGCCTCGGATAATCAAAGCGAACTTAGTTCTTTGTTCTGTCCAGTTAGATGCGGCGGCGTGGCGGAGCGGCGAGCAACCGTCGAGAGGGTCCGCGACGTATAGAGCTCCGCATAGTCCGTTTCTGGTGACGGAGCCGTCTATAATCAAAAACACAGAGAATCAAAATCAAGGCCCAGAAAGAATGA
The DNA here is from genome assembly GCA_964056655.1 of Arabis hirsuta. Classification (NCBI taxonomy): domain Eukaryota; kingdom Viridiplantae; phylum Streptophyta; class Magnoliopsida; order Brassicales; family Brassicaceae; genus Arabis; species Arabis hirsuta. Next base: position 47,312,711 of record OZ053299.1, read on the forward strand.
GAGACTTGGGATTAGCAAAAGAAATTGACCAAATTTAGCAGGGAGATCGGCAAAAGAGGCGGATATGGAATTGAGGACGACGGTGGCGACTGAAAACTGAAAGAGAGAAGAGAAGAAAGGAGCTGCGAGTAGATAGCTTGAGACCACAAGTCTCATCTTTCTCTTTTCCGGCGGAGGATGGCTTAGGCGGTCGCATAAAAGGAGGGCTTTGGTTTCTTCACCCAAACCTTCTAGGCTTTTAATTAATTCCCAGTCTATATGGTGGTGGGTAAGAGAAGAAGTTCCGGGGCAAATTCGTTATCAAAAAGGACGAAAATGTAATATTTGAAAATGTCTCTGTATTTCTTTCTCTCTTGAGTTGAGCCATAACACTGCAGTGCACTTCCAAATTCGCTCGAATCTTGTTCCGTAATCCATCATGGTGCTCGAGGTAAGTTGAGGATTTCTTTGGAATGTGATTAGGATTTGCTCTCGTCAGACAACGATGATGATGATGACATGCATCGACAATTCGGTGTGGATGCGGAATGAAGACTATGCTCAGGCTGATGCTATCAATCTTATGTGCGATGATGCTAAAACCCAGGTTTGTCTTCCTATTATTTTTGCAATTGTTAAATGGGAATAATTAACTTAACTGTGTTTAACGAACAAGTTAATAAAGTTTATGTAATTAAAAATCAGCTAAATTACGTTTTCTTTCCTAAACAATTAAAGAATTAACAAGGAAAATTAGTCTCTAAGATCAATTTACTATTTAAAATGTCCATACATTAGATTAGAATTTCAATCAATAATTTAGTGTTTCTAATCCAAAAAAAATATCTAAACTAATATTGTAAAAAAATTAATAAATGATCTACAAAAACACTAAATATGTAAGTTGGCAGGGACATATCATTAACTGTGATTATGTAACATAGCACCCAACCTTTTCCTTGTAAGAAAGATTTTTTTATTTTTTTGGGTCACATTCTTGTAAGAAATATTTAATTTGAAAAATTAGATCATTAATTTAGTAGTAATGAACACAATTAAATACGTAGGACTATTTGTGGTGAAATGAAACTCCAGTCAGAATTAAGTGAGACCGTTGGATCTGAGCAAAGCCAACGATTGGGAGGATTAGTCTTTTGCTTTGACCCTCCTTTTCCTCCTCTTTTTTTTTGTTATAAGTTTTCTCCACACACACACACACAAACCTGTAAAGTGAGAAAGGAAGAATTTTGAAATGGCGAAACTCGGCTTGTCTTTCTGGAGGAGAAGAGCAGTCTGTGTTATTGTTTATGTTGTGTGGATGTCCCTTGACAGCGTTAATGGCGGCTACGTGAAGTACGGCACTGAAGGTAGAGTTGTGCCGGGGAAACTCAATGTTCATCTTGTTCCGCATTCTCATGACGATGTCGGCTGGTTGAAAACCGTTGATCAGTACTTTGTCGGCTCAAACAACACTATCCAGGTATACATGAGTCTACGTGTGGTGTGGAGACTATATATCTATCCTCAAAATGTTGTTTTAATATACCCTGTGATTTTCAGAGCGCTTGCGTGAGGAACGTGCTGGACTCGGTGGTGGATTCGCTGCGTCGCGATCCCAATAGAAAGTTTGTGTTCGCTGAAATGGTGAAACATTGCTTCCATTTTGATCATAAACCATGTTTCCTCTGAGTATGTGACTATATATGTCTATGAAAAACTAGGCTTTCTTTACGCGTTGGTGGGAAGAACAAAGCCCGGAGAGACAAGAACAAGTGAGGAGCCTTGTGAAATCCGGACAGCTTGAGTTTGTGTAAGTTGTTTTGCTCACAACATTAATTTGATCATTAATTCTGGAGGATCACACACAGAATCAATTGTGAATGGTGTGTAGAAATGGAGGATGGAGTATGCACGACGAAGCAACGTGCCATTACATAGACATGATCGACCAGACAACAATGGGTCATCGCTTTATAAAGAAGCATTTCAATACAACTCCTCGTGCTGCTTGGCAAATCGACCCCTTTGGTCATTCCTCCGTCCAAGCTTACCTCCTCGGAGCAGAGGTCCTTTTACTCTTTTGTCCACAACAAACAACATATACGAAGCTTGAAAGAAGATAAAAATGCCAACTTTATGTTTTTTTCTTGTCTTTGGTGGGTGCAGTTAGGGTTGGAGTCTGTGCATTTCGCGAGAATCGATTACCAAGACAGAGAAAAGCGAAAGGCCGAGAAATCCCTCGAATTCCTCTGGAGAGGATCCAAAACTTTGGCTTCTTCTTCTCAGATATTCACCAATGTCTTCCTCGTTCATTATGGCCCACCCACTGGCTTTCACTACGAAGTCGGCGAGGATTATGTTCCCCTACAGGACGATCCTCGTTTCGATGGCTATAACATTAAGGAGATGGTTGATAACTTCGTCAATGCTTCTCTGGTTTATGTAAGTCTGATGCTTGTGGTAGTTTTAAATGTTGGGTTCTGAAAGTAGTGATCTGATGGGGATATATAAATAGGCCAATGTGACTCGAGGGAACCATGTCATGTGGACAATGGGTGATGATTTTCAGTACCAGTTCGCCGAGTCTTGGTTCAGACAGATGGACAGACTGATCCATTATGTTAACAAGGTTTTTCTTGCTCAATCTCACTGTCTTTGGACTAGTCTTGATTCTCACATGTTCCATTCAACATTTATTCTCACAGGACGACCGTGTCAACGCCTTGTACTCCACACCATCTCTCTATGTTGATGCAAAGAATGATGCCAACCTCACTTGGCCTCTCAAGACTGATGACTTTTTCCCGTGAGTGAGATTTCATTCTAACCACATTCCTTCCTAGGTTTCTTCATTTATGCTTTCTCTACTCTTACAGATATGCGGATCGGGAAAACGCCTATTGGACTGGCTACTTCACCAGCCGCCCTGCTGTTAAACGATATGTTCGAGCTCTTAGCGGATACTACTTGGTATCAAACTGGATCCAAGTCTCTGATTTTCAGTACAAACACTAACATACAGCCTTGCGTATTTGTCTTTTTTTCAAAACAGGCTGCAAGGCAACTTGAGTTTCTGGTGGGAAAAAAGTCTAGAGGTCCAAACACCTGCAGCCTTGGGGATGCTTTAGGAATAGCACAACACCATGATGCTGTCACTGGAACTGCCAAGCAGCATGTAACAAATGATTACGCCAAACGCCTAGCCGTTGGCGCTTCTGAGGTAATTAAGATATATGAAAGGTCTTGTCTTTTTACTTTTGCTCACCATTTTTATGAGTAATTGATTCAATCATACATTCCAACAGGCAGAAGCTGTGGTGAATTCTGCGTTGGCAGGCTTATTGAACAAGGCACATACAGAGCCTGCAATAGCATTCAGCCAGGTTATATATCCTACAAACTCTTGCTTTGGTTTTTCATGTTTCGATAGAAAATTTAGAAACATCCATTTTCATGATGATGTGGGATATTATATAATGAGTGGTTTCTTTCCTCTTGGAGTTTAGAAGAAACAATTATTGTGTATCTCTAGTAGTGACCTGGTCTGTTATACCTTCTCATGGAATGAATTAAGCAGTGCTCGTTGATGAATATAAGCTATTGCCCAATTACGGAAGAAACCATTTCAGACCAGAAGAGCTTGGTAATTCACATCATATCTCTGAGCAAACCTTAAGATATAGCAGCTCAGGCTTCAGCTGTCTCAGTGTTTGATTTTGATTCAGATTCTGGTGGCATATAATTCACTTGGATGGAATCGTACAGAAATCATCAGGATACCGGTTTGATTTCATGCGTATTTTTACTTTTTAATCTAGATTTCTACTCACAATATCTCTGTTTTACTAAGAGTGGGAGTATGTACCAGGTGAATGATGCAGGTCTAAGCGTGGAAGATTCATCTGGAAACACCCTTGATGCTCAATACATTCCCATGGATAATGTCACGAGCAAGCTGAGAAGTAACTATACAGAAGCTTATTTGGGGATATCTTCACTGCAGATTCCAAAGTATTGGCTCGTGTTTAAAGCAACAGTGCCGCCTCTTGGTTGGAACACATTCTTCATATCTAAAACAAGCAGGGAAGGTACGGAGAGAGAGAGAGGGTCATTCATAGCTGTACAAATCCAATACAAAGTTACACACGCTCGTGATTCTCTATTCTATAGGAAGCAATAAACACAAAGACTCTTCAGTGATGCGTAAGATGACTGAAATTGGTCCTGGAAATCTAAAGATGGTGTTTTCTTCAGACTCTGGTCTTCTCAACAGGATGTACAACTCCAGGACAGGAGTAATGTTTCGTTTACTCTGAAAAATCTTGGAATATTAATTTGGGTAATATGGTTACACAACACACTTGTTTCTAATAATATCTTTCAGGCTGACATAGTGGTGGATCAGAACTATTTTTGGTATGCTTCAAATACAGGGGATGCAAATAATACCCAGGTTTCCGGTGCATATATTTTTCGACCAAATAGTTCCTTGGCGTATGCGGTTTCATCAAAAGTGAGTCTATGAATCAGTACCTGTTGATATATATATGTAGATCATAACTGGATACTCCAATAGCATTGAGATGCTGAGGTTCCATCATCAAGATGTAGGAAGAGTATAATAGTCTTTGTAGTCTTGAAATAAAAAAACCATACAATCTTTATGATGCGAGTAATACATAATACATCAAAGTACCTGTTAGGAAGATATGGACCATGACTGATGCTATCATTGAAATGGTGGTGTACTCACATATAGTAATTTGCAGCCAAAGTTGGAGATTGTGCGAGGCCCTTTAATGGATGAGGTGCATCAGCAATTTAGCCCATGGGTGTCACAGGTAAGTCACGCTTTGTGTCAATTCTAGTGCCATTCAAATTCCTATCCTTAGTTGTTGATACATATTTGTTATGTAGGTGGTAAGACTGTACAAAGACAAAGAGCACGCCGAGTTTGAGTACACTGTGAGTGTTCTCCAAAACTCCAATTCTTGTTCTTTGGATATAAAAGATCCTTCTTCAAGTTCATTTTCTTTATCAGATTGGTCCAATTCCTGTTGGTAAAAAAACTCTCAAAGGAAAAGAGATTATCACGCGGATGGTAACAAATATGACTACGGACAAGGTGTTCTATACCGACTCTAATGGAAGAGACTTTCTGAAACGGGTACCCTTAATTTCCTATATTTTCATATTTCAAACACCAATGCAAATATTGTAATAAGTACACTCTATTGCAGGTCCGTGATAACAGAAGAGACTGGGTTCTCAAAGTGAATGAGCCAATAGCTGGAAACTACTATCCGGTAAACTTTTGTTGTGAAGCATCAATTCTATCTCTCCGTCTTTACAGTGCTAACACATTGTTTGTGTGATTCTTCAGCTTAATCTTGGAATGTACACAAAAGACAAGAAAGCAGAGTTGTCGGTGTTGGTTGATCGGGCTACTGGGGGTGCTAGTATTAAGGAGGGAGAAATAGAATTGATGCTTCACAGGTTCCAAATTTCATCAGTGTTATTAGTCTGGATTTTTGAAAAGCAAGAAACATTGTTGTGTGGTTGAATGAACATGTGGAAACAGGCGTACGTGCATGGATGATTCTAGAGGAGTAGAGGAGAGCCTTGAGGAAACTGTGTGTGTCAACAACACCTGCTCAGGATTAACGGTACGAGTAACTGTGAAAACTGTCTTGTGTTGAGGAAAATTCTTGATTCCATACTTGTAAATGCAGATTCGTGGGAATTACTATGTAAGCATAAACAGGGTTGGAGAAGGAGCGCGGTGGAGACGAGAGACTGGCCAGGAAATATACTCTTCTCTTCTAATGGCATTCACACACGGCAACAAGGAGAAATGGAAAGCCTCCAATGTTGTCAAAGGTCATGCAATGGATCCTCTCTACACTTTCCCTCCAAACGTTGCTCTCATCACTCTTCAGGAGCTGGAGCTCGGGAACGTCCTTCTCCGCTTGGCTCATCTCTATGAGGTCTACATTTTGATTTTTTTCTTGAATGGGTTTATGACAGTAATCAAAACGGTTTTGAGTGTTGTTTACAGGTTGGAGAAGACGTTGATTACTCGAAACACGCTAAAGTTGAGCTGAAGAAGTTGTTTTCCGGGAAAATCGTAAGAAACACTTGCTCGCCTACTACATGTACACAGAGATAGATGCATGAAGAATCAATTTGATTTTGTTTTTGCAGATCAAAGAAGTGAAAGAAATGAGCTTGTCAGCAAATCAAGAGAAGGCTAAGATGAAGGAGAAGATGAGATGGAAAGTGGAGGGAGAAGCCGAACAACATTCTTCTCCTCCTCCTCCGCTAAAAGGCGGTCCCCTTGACAAGTCCGCTTTAGTTGTAGAGCTTGCTCCCATGGAGATTCGTACCCTTTTGCTTCGATTTTCTCAGAAACCTGTAAAACAACGGAGAAGAAGAAAGTTGTTTCGAGGATGATTGCAATTAGAACACAATAATCTAATCTTAATTTTATGCTAAATAAATTATTCTTTTAGAAATTCTTGCATCTGACTGATAGATAGTTCTCATCAACGGTTTGGTAAAACAGAGTTTGTTTTACAGTTAGAATGCGCGGGAGGAAATTCTACTGTTTATTGGGCCTTTACTAGAACTTTTGGGCTGTAGAAACTAACTTTAGGCCCATTAAAGGGAAGATCTGAGACATATTTTTGTTTGTTTGGCTTGTCGCTGAAGTTGGGGGATTCGACATTTTGATTTCGCTGAAAAGGAAAGCAAAGTATCATCGGAGAAAGAGAAAGATCGGAGCAGGAGAAAGAGAAAGGCGATAGAGATGGCTAGATACGATCGAGCAATTACTGTTTTCTCCCCCGACGGTCACCTCTTTCAAGTCGAGTACGCCCTAGAAGCTGTCCGCAAGGGTAACGCCGCCGTCGGAGTCCGCGGAATCGACACCGTAGTCCTCGCCGTCGAGAAGAAATCTACCCCTAAGCTTCAGGATTCTAGGTTTTAATTTCGATCTCTACTTATACTAAGTTTTTCTTTTGGGATCGCTTGATATACTCAGTTGCTAGTTGACTGAACAATGTTGATATGACCTGCTTATACGGATGCTTTGTTTGGTCGATGTTTAACTTCTTAACTGAGGAAGTCTCCTAGTCTTTAGTGGAATCGGCAGCTGAAACCCTAGTTTAGTTCTTCCGAATTTCCTTATGCGAATGTCTCAGATACTCTTTTTGCTAGGACGCAGCCTCGTTTCTAGCATATTTTGCTTGGTCTTTCCCTGGGAAAATTCATATATTGAATTGTTGAGCCTGAGCCATTGTCTACTACTGTTGGAAGATCATGCTGATGTCTCTTTTCAATTGCCTGTGCTCGTTTTTGTTTGTCTCTGACAGATCAGCCAGAAAAATTGTGAGCCTTGATAATCACATTGCCTTGGCATGCGCGGGACTCAAGGCAGATGCTCGTGTGTTGATTAACAAAGCAAGGATCGAGTGTCAAAGCCACAGGCTTACACTAGAGGACCCAGTTACTGTTGAGTACATCACGCGGTACATAGCAGGGCTTCAACAGAAGTATACCCAAAGTGGTGGTGTCAGACCCTTTGGTCTTTCCACTCTTATCGTCGGCTTTGACCCTTACTCTCATAAGCCATTCCTATATCAGACTGACCCATCTGGCACTTTCTCCGCTTGGAAAGCTAATGCAACAGGGAGAAACTCCAACTCGATAAGGGAATTTCTTGAGAAGAACTACAAAGAAACTTCTGGCCAAGAAACTATTAAACTCGCTATCCGTGCTCTGCTTGAGGTTGGCCTCTCGTACCATTTCGCTAGCTAATAAATTTTTTTGATGTTTTCGTTTTTCCAGGATTTCACGTCATTGAATTGGACCTTGAGGTCAAATCTATTAGGCATGGGCTAGCCTGAGCCAATGGTTTGAGCTGATATCGGCTTTTCGATGCAGGTGGTTGAGAGTGGAGGAAAGAACATTGAGGTTGCTGTAATGACTCGGGAGGAGAGTGAGCTTCGCCAGCTAGAAGAAGCTGAAATTGATGCAATTGTGGCTGAGATAGAAGCAGAAAAGGCAGCAGCAGAAGCAGCTAAGAAAGGTCCTCCAAAGGATACTTGATAAAGCAATATCTCTCGATTCAGCCACCAAGGTGGCGCTTTTGTCCCGATTCTCAGTTGTGTACTTTTTATGTTTGATTCGAAGACCTGCTTTGTTACATAACATTCAGCTATTTCTGGGTTGATTAGATATCTCAACTTTGATAATTGTTTTGGTTTGTTGGTTGGTCGGTTTGATACATCTAGACAGAGTCCACCATTACTAACCAAGTCTGATTATTAGACACACAAGACAAAGTTTGGGCATAGAGATCTCGGGCCCAACTAGCTACTCACATTAAGCCTCCTTGATTCCAGTGGGCCTGCTAGGCTCCCACATGGGCCTTTTAAAAACCATTTTCTCATGTGTTAATACTTCTCTTGCTAACCCCATTTCCTGAATAAAAGATATGCATTGTTGGTGGTGGTTAGTTAAAAAAGCACTGAGCTGTTGGTCATTAGGTTTCGAGTAAAATTAAGTTGAATTTGTGTGATGATCAAATTTGAAAATCACACACTGTCTACAATTAATTAATTAATTAATGTTCTTATGCCTAATACAAATGTAATCAAAGGGATTTGCCATTTGTCATAACAGGGTTAATTAATTGTTAACCTACCCGGGGTTTTCGCTTTCACATTTTACAGCCGTTGAAATTCTCTTTTAGTTCCGGAAATACCCTTCGTCGTGCGTACTTCTCCGGCACTTATTGTAATAAGATAAAGGGGCGTTTTGGCAAAAACAAAAGTGGGTTTGACTGGGAAATGTCCGTCCAAAGCCTAATAATGTCTTGGTGCTTTGTTCACCACCAGGACAAGTCAAGAAAGCTTTCTGCTTCATATCTCCACCAGGCTCCCATTTTTCAATTAACACATTCCTCTCAAGTGAAACTTAACTCTACTTAATCCCTTCCTTGAATCCCAAAGTTCAATTTCTTTTCCTTCTGAACCAACTTGAACAGCTGATACTAAAGGAGTGAAGATTAATGGTTGTTTAAGAATCGAGAGAGATAACCCATGAATGATCCCGGAGAAAGACAAAAATTGAATGGGTAATTATCAGTCGCAAATCGAAAGGAAAGAGATAGTGTCACGTTGCAAAGCGAGGAAAAGGTACTTGAAGCAGCTTCTCAAAGCTACACAATCTCTCTCTGCCTTCACGCTCTTTATCTCCGTTCTCTACGCGACACTGGCTTCGCCTTTGTTCACTTCTCCTCCATAGAGGCTAAGCTCCACCATCCACCTCTAAGCCCTGCCTCCGAGACCACCACATGGATTTCCTCCGGGGCTCCTCCTGCATCCTCTACTTGGGACTTCTGGGAGCTCTTTGTGCTGCCTCCTCCTTCTTCATCCGAGGAGGACTGGGACCACGAGACAGCAACCACCTCCACGTCTCCACCTTCGTCAAAGGACACATTGGGAAGTGAGTTGGGTATGGTGGCTTCCGGGAACACTAAAGATCTGTTGGAGATTATCAAAGAGATCAATGAACATTTCATGAAAGCTGCAGAGTCTGCTTCACATCTTTCTTCCCTCCTTGAAATCTCAACTTCCATCAACGCATCCTTTCCTGCTCATAATACCAAAGGAGGTAAACCCTTGGGGCTAATTCTGTCAGAGATCCCTAACATTAAGCATAGTCCATAATATATTATATATGGATTGGTTTTGGGGGTTACTTCAAGGTTTGTTTGATGTCTTCAGGGAAAATGTACAGTAACTACGAGTGCAACTTGAATCCTTGGTGGTGGCTGCCATTCCTCTACCATAGAGAGGCTCTATGCTTGGGAGAAGAAGCTGTTTCAAGAGGTCAAGGTACATTCTCTTTTAGTGAATCTCTTATCTTTAGATTCAAAAGTTTGAATCTTTGAGCATTACCTGCAGTGCTTTGAACCAAGAGGTCAAGGTGCTTTTTTTTGTTCCATGCAAATAAAGTCTTTGAAGTTGTCATCAATGTGTGGTCCCATCAACGTTTGATATCTCAAGTGGATATATAGTTTATAATATCTCAAGTGTTTTGTCTCTTTCTATTTAAGAACAGTCGGCCTAAGAATGAGCAAGTGATCAAGTCTTCTCTCATTCTCTGTTATGAAACAAAGTTGTTTATAGGCGTGTGATTCTGGTTGCTGCAGACTGCAGAGAACGTAAAGATGGAACATGAGAAGATGGTGGAGCAAGTGAAGAAGCTGGAAATGAAGAGCTCTGAGTATGTCAAGGTTAAGAAAGAGCTCATGGTTTCCTCTCAGGCTATCGAAAGCACAACTAATGAGATCATCAAGCTCAGAGAGACCCAACTGTATCCTCAGCTCGTTGACCTCGTTAAAGGGTTAGTTCTATCTTCTTACTGCTCACCTAACTAGTAGTACCAATGTCTGCAGCCACAGCTAGTTCAAAGATTCCTCACCTCTGGCATTGGCCTTATGTAAGGAGTTTGGTGTGTGCAGGATGATGTGCATGTGGAGGAGCATGTACGAAAGCCACCAGGTTCAAACCCATATAGTTCAGCAGCTAAAATATCTCAACACCATTCCCTCCACTGAACCCACCTCCCAGCTTCACCACCAATCAACTCTTCAGCTCGAGCTCGTGATCCAACAATGGCACCAATCTTTCTGCAATTTGGTCAAGGCCCAGCGTGACTACATCCAATCTCTTACAGGTTGGCTCAGATTAAGTCTGTTTCACTTCAGCAAGATTCCCCTTGTTAGGAGCAGCTATGAGACTAAAATCTACAACTTCTGTGAAGAATGGCACTTGGCGATTGACCGGATCCCTGATAAAGTAGCATCAGAAGGGATTAAGAGCTTACTAACTGCGGTTCATGAAATAGCAGTTCAACAAGCAGACGAGCAAAAGCAGAAGAAGAGATCGGAATCCATGTTAAAGGAGTTTGAGAAGAAAGCGGGAGCACTTAGAGTGCTTGAGAGCAAGTATGGTCCTGAAAGTGGAAAAAAGAATCTAGTATTGGTAGAGAAGAGGCGCAAGGTTGAGATACTAAGGGGAAAGGCAGAAAAGGAGAAAAGTGAGCATGAGAAGGCAATTAGCATGAGTAGGGCGTTGACTGTAAATAACTTGCAGATGGGGTTTCCGCATGTATTTCAGACAATGGTTGGATTTTCAAGTGTCTTTATAGAGGCCTTTGAGTCAGTCTACAATCAAGCTAATAGCATTGGTGAGGAACACAACAAGAGGTGAAGAGGTTATTTGCTTAGATAAGCTGCTTTGTGAGGTATGAATGTAATCATGGCATTGACAAGGAATGTGTTGTGAACTAACCAATACTGCAGAAAATGTTATGGTAGTGATTAATTATGTTTCTAAAGCAGCAGAAAGAAAGAAAAAAAGAAAGACTCGCAGTTGTTAGGGAGGATTTGAATAATTTGAACTTACCTTAGTCGATGATTCTGTTTCTCAGTCTTGTTCAACTCAAGCCAACTTTAGGTAAATGAAGGAAATCACTTTTGTTAACTATGAAACTGCTCCCAGAAACAACTGAAAAAAAAGGGGTTAGAATTCGTTTGAACTTGGATAAACCAAAAATGAATTCGCTGTGCTCATTGTTAGATAGAGAAGTGGCTGTCAATTTCCTATTTAGAAGTAAGCAGAACATATACGAGGCTCAAGATGTTACACGTCACCAGTCTTGTATTTCATCATCTTCAGAAATTTCACTCTCCTCCCCATTCGTTTCTTCCTCCATTTCTGCCAACGCATCTGGAGATGCCCTGTAGCTTAGCCATTTCAGCATGGGGCTGTACTCTGTAGCCATCACTGATATATCTGACACTCTTGAGCCTTCAAAGCCTATGTTCCTCTGCTCTCGCAGATTCTTCTGCATTCACACATCAAATTTGTAAGCATATAGAGAAAGGAACATGTATAATTAGTTTTTTTTTCCTGAAAAAAGAAAAAGCCAGACCTTGGTTTGTACTGAGGATTGTTCCATTTGCCAGAGTTTTGGCTTGCGAATCGCGTGCCATCTGCATATTCACGATACAGACCAATCGATAATACAAAAATCCAACCAGAAAAATATGATAAGTCAACTGGCATTTGTTCGTAAAAGAAACCTGGATGACCATGGCTGCTTGTTTCCATACAACACACCACGAACAGCAACTGAGGCACCGGCTGACTGTAGAATGTCCTCTGTTTTATTATGCCAACTCATCTTTCCTCTTGAAGCTGCGAGAAGGAGATTAGCATCCGCCAAATACGAAGACACGCACCAGGCATCTTCTATGGCTTCATCACTCACAAAATCTAGCACTTCATAAACGTTATGAGCCCATATTAGCAAAACATTTCAGCTGGAAAAGCACACACACATGTAAGTCTAAGTAAGATTTCCTGTGTCACTCTATCAAGGAGGAAAATTGTGCATATACTAAGTAAATAATGGAGAGTCAAGACGAGCCAGTAGTTGATACCATTTTCATGTAGAAAATCCACAACCCGCCCTGCCTGCCCATGAGCTTGGCTGAGAACCTTCTCTGGAGCATCCATTTTCAGTGGTAACCTTGCAAACTGATCATGCACGAGAGAGTCACTGCAATCTGGCACAAACATTAGCTTAGATAATAATGACCAGATCTCTAAACTGCATCTTCATAACTTCTTGGTAACGAATTACCTGCTACAATAACGTGATCCGTCTCTCTTTTGTTGTGGAGAAACTTTCCCAGGGCGTGAAACAACGAAAGGGTCTCATCTCTACCAAAACAGGAAGATATTCCACTATCCAAACTAATGTGCATTGTTTGCTCATTTCCCTGATAACTGTTATCCATGCTAAGCTGTGGTAGTTTTATCTTTGTGTGATTCAGTTCTGGCTTAACCGAGAAGAGTTGCAAAGATGTAATAGCATTTCTGATGTCTCCTCCACTAGCACTCGCCATCTGATCAATCTCCAAAGTTGTTATCTTACAATGCTCTTCTCTGCATATTCTCTGAAGTGTCTTCTTTATTGAGTTCTTAGTAATGGGATTGAAAGCAACCTGTGAATACATACTAGAGTTGAAAAATTAATATGTATAATTAGATCAAGAATGCAAATAGTTCGACAAAACCAACCTTTAAAGCCCCTGCCCGCTCAAGAGATGACTGAACATCCTCCATGCTTCGTGCAGTCTGGTCAGAAGAGTATGTTTTATCGTAGTCAGTGATTAATACCACTGTTGGCATCTGGGTTGATCTCACCAAGAGAATTAAGCAGTTTTGCAGCCTTTCAAATGCATGCCTCCCATTGGCTAGAGGAAGGTCATCAATCAAAAGAACAACACGCGCCTTTAATTCCCCAGTAGTCGATGACGCAATCACTCCGTATTTTCTAGTACTCTCAACAAAGTTTTCAAACTCATCCAGCTTCGATGTGTACTTCAGTCCTAGGAGAAATAACCAAAATCCAACAGATAATCACTGGATTAATACAACAACTGTAACTGCAGAGTGAAAACTGAATAATTTAACAAAAAATTATATATTTGTTGAGTACCTGAACTTGAGTTATGCATATGTTCTTGCCAGACTGTAGGAATGGGAGCGTTCCACTCATACAGTGTGACTCCAAGGATAGACGCAATCAAATGGATAGTAGCAGATTTTCCAACTCCAGCTTGCCCCGTGACTAGTAGAACATTATTCCTGAAACCATCCTGCTGATAAAGAAAACCCGCATAGTGAATACTGCAATTAAGCATCACGAGCTCAGTCATAAGCCAAAGATTACCTTTGAGAAATCCAAACTATCTTCAAACCACAATTTAACTTGTTCAACCTGAAGATTATATATACAGAAAGATAAAATACGAATACGTTAAATAAAGAGAAAGCAGAGCTAAGAAAAGGAAAACACAGAACAAGGATACCTTCTTTTTGTGAACAGAAAGCTCTTCCAAGGTGCGAGGCTTGTATTTGTCAACCCATAAATCCGTATTCATGCTCCTTTCATAGCCTACACAAGAGACCATGGACCAGTGACATTACAAGCACGAATTAGACTTAAAATTCAAAAACCACACAAAGCATCGAAACAGCAACAAAACTGAAAGAAGTTGTGGAGCAATTTCCGCGTACCAGAAGAAGATACCTTGAACCCGCTCAAAGCTTCATCGAAATCTTGGAAAGACAATCTGATCTGCGTGACATATAAAAGCGAAACTCAGAGCCAAAACATAAACGAATACAATACGTAAAGGACACAAATCTAGAGAGAAATCAGGCCTTGTCGACGTGACTGGACTCTTCAGTCGCCCTAGCACCCGAAAGTCGAGCTCTCTTCGACGCTCTAGGATTTGTTCTGCTACCACCGGATTTGGACTTGGCATTAGACCGCGATGACCTTAGGTTATACGATTGATCGTCGTCTTCATCGTCCAACGAGAATTCAGTTCCCATTTTACTTGCTTTTCCCATCGCGCAGAACAATCCCTATCGCCTAGGGTTTACGGAAGACGAACGGAGCTTGATTTCTCGATTATTAAAGTATGAACGAACAAACTTTTGGGGATTTCAGATGAGCCGAAAACTTGATGTAGCAATCCCGACGACGACTCGGATCCTCACCGGCGTTTCGTCGTCGCCTTCCTCCTTTATTTTCCCTCTAAACCTCACTGCCACTACTTGATTGCTCAGTTTTTCGCGGGTCGGGTAAACGGCACCGTTTTGTCAGGTCTTACGTGACGTGTCCATATCGAGACCGCCAATCTAGCAGAATATAGTCTCTTCCCACATGACCAATTATAGACCGTCCAATATTTCAGATCGGACGGTTGTAAGATCAGGTGTAGTGTACGCTGAGTTGTGTAGTGGATTACACATGACCCACCAATTGCCCTGAGAGTTGAGACTCACCTACCCCCACGCCGTCTCCGTCACCAAACCTCACCACCATGTAATTTGTTAAATGTATTTCTCTTCACCAAACCCAAATCCTTCTCTTCAACTCTCTCGCCCCAAACCCGTCTTCTGATCCGGATCGATTTCCATGGCTTCCAACACCATTTCGCTTTCCATCTCCTCCAACCTCGCCGCCTCGAAGCATCTCAACTCCCTTCAAACCTGTGGCTTGATTCCTCCACCAACCATTTCCTTCCCTCTGCCTTCTGCAAAGTCTAAACTTGGGGATTTATCTTTATCTTCGACGACTGTTTCCAGGTCTCCTGTCCGAGCCAGTGCGAGCCAACTGATCAACGAACCTGTTCACGATAAACGCTCCATGAATTCTCCCACGGTCGTTCAAGTTGATTTGGGTAACCGGAGTTATCCGATCTATATCGGCGCCGGATTACTCGATCAATCAGAACTTCTACAAAGGTCTCATCTTTTGTCCCAATAGACGATTTCTACGAGCATGATTACCCCTTTCCTCGCCTGTAAAATGTGTTAACCTTGCGCGTTTATATTCACCACTATCAAATGGGGCAGAATGTAGTCAATTGTTAGGCGTTAGTGTTGATTTAGTAACTCGTTGGAGCTACCTAGTGAGCCTAAGGCCAATGGTTTTTGTCTGTGAATTTCCGACTCACGGAATCTTTTGTTGATGAATAGGCATGTTCACGGAAAGAGAGTGCTTGTGGTCACCAATGAGCGAGTTGCTCCGCTATACCTGGACAGGACTGTAGATGCTTTGACAAGAAGAAATCCGAACGTGACAGTGGAGAGTGTTATTTTGCCTGATGGAGAGAAATACAAGGACATGGTATTTCTTCACTTCAATTTAGAGTTTTCCAGTTCTAGATAGCCCGAATTAGGATTAATCAAGGGGGTCAAACCTTCTATTATTAGGGTGGGTTCATCAATAGTAATCTTGAGTTATTGAGACTGTTTATTCTTCTGTAGGATACTCTCATGAAAGTCTTCGACAAGGCGATTGAGTCTCGCCTAGATAGACGATGTACATTTGTTGCCCTTGGAGGCGGTGTGATAGGCGACATGTGTGGATATGCTGCTGCCTCTTACCTGCGTGGTGTTAATTTCATCCAAATCCCTACCACTGTTATGGCACAGGTACATGTTTTTCACTTCTCTGTAGGAATCTCTTCTTTAAATCATTAACATCCAGAAGAGGTTTCTATTTGTAGCTGCACTTCATTTCATTGCCTTTGCAGGTTGATTCTTCTGTAGGTGGAAAAACAGGCATAAATCATCGTCTTGGAAAGAATATGATCGGTGCATTTTACCAACCACAGTGTGTGCTAGTTGATACTGACACGTTGAACACACTGCCAGATAGAGAGATGGCTTCAGGCTTAGCTGAAGTGATCAAGTACGGTCTTATCAGGGATGCCGAGTTCTTTGAATGGCAGGAAGAGAACATTGAGGCATTGCTGGCAAGGTAATTTATTAGCATCCCCCAAAACAAAACATTGAGACCATGTGTCCTATATCTGTAAAAATGGTGTAATAACTTACATTGCAGGGATCCAGCTGCATTAGCTTATGCTATAAAGCGATCATGTGAAAACAAGGCCGATGTTGTATCACAAGATGAGAAAGAAAGCGGCTTGCGAGCAACCCTAAATTTGGGTCATACATTTGGCCATGTAAGTACTCTATGATGGCCTCTTTAGATATTTCTTCTTTTGGGGACAAGGTCCACTTATCACCTATCATTTCTTTACGCAGGCCATAGAAACTGGCTTCGGTTATGGAGAGTGGCTCCATGGAGAAGCTGTTGCGGCTGGCACGGTATCTCTCTCTCTCTCTCTCTCTCACACACACACATACTTCTAACCACTCTTCGAATCTGAGATTTGTGCATACTGTTATTTATACTCAGGTTATGGCTGTGGACATGTCATATCGCCTTGGTTGGATCGATGAGTCGATAGTCGAGAGGGTGAACAACATCCTAAAACGGGCGAAATTGCCTACAACACCGCCAGAGAGCATGACGGTCAGCATGTTCAAGTCCATAATGGCGGTGAGTTGGTGGTTTGTTAAAATGCAGATGTAAATGAGAACAAAGTTGGGATCTTTAGAGCCATAGATTCATTGAGATATGTGTGTGATAAATGCAGGTGGACAAGAAAGTGGCAGACGGACTGCTGAGGCTCATTCTTCTGAAAGGTCCGCTCGGAAACTGTGTGTTCACGGGAGAGTATGATCGGGAGGCATTGGATGCCACACTCCGAGCCTTCTCTAAATCCTGAGCACTCGTTCTTCCCTGAGAATTTTGGTGTTGTTTTGTTCGCATATGAACATGTATTTATGTATACACAACTTGTAACTAGCTTTGTGGAATGTGACAGTAACAATAATGAGCTTTGATAAGAAGAATAACTACCACTCATATGAATTTGGATACTTGCCTTTGGGAGTTGGAACAAACGAAGGGGTGATGTAAACACACACTCGAGAATCAGATAGTCTGTTTTCCAGTACTTGATGAGAGTAACAGAAACAGAAACAGAGGGAAGTGCGGGATGCATTGCCCCGTTTAGAGTGGAAATCAAACAGCTTCTTTTGCATGTCCTCTTTCTCTCTTCCCAAAGAGCTGTGTTTGTTTTTTCAGGTATTTAAGGGGAAGCATAAAAAAGAAAGAGTAATATGCAGACCAAGTATGGTGATGGGGGAAGCTCTTGAGAGAGGGTTGAGTCTGGTCTGCTACTGTCTTGTTGTCCTCTGTTACACACTGCTTTTGCTATACCCTGTCTGGGTGATGGCTTGTCTCATTAGTCTCTTCATGGCGTCTCATCTTTCTCTCTTCCTTCTACTATTACTCCTCCATCTCTTCACTTCTATCTTCTTCTGTTTCTCCCTTTTAGTTTCAGTAAAATTAAGCTGACACATACACATTCATTTCAGAATGACATTAAAAGTGTGTATTATACATACATAAACACACAACAAACATATACGCGAGTAGAGGACAGATAAAGTAGTTGATCACATGATGGTGCAAGCGTTGGGATTGTCATCGCTGAAAGCAGAGGTGTACTTGACCTCGAAGGAGCTGGCACGAGCGAGCGGGGCGACCAGAGGGTCGGCGAGTGCGTTGCGAACGTAACCAGGAGGGGCCTTCTTGTCATAGGCACCAGGTGCGTAAGGGTGTGGGACGACCTCGTAAGGCACGTAAGGCCAGAGCTCAGCCTTCTTTCCCGTCCGATGCATCACCCGACGAACCACCTTGTTTGGTTGGACGAATCCTTCGACCGTAAGTTTGCTCTGTTTAGGGTCGACGGTGACGTTGCTGACTCCTTTCATGCCTTCCACCGACTTCCTCACTCGTCTCTCGCAACCTTGGCAGTCCATCTTCACTTTTATCTCCACCCTCTTTTTTGTTTTGTAGACATAATGGAAAACAACAATCTTACTTTGCATATCCAAACAATTTCTTTTAACGATTACAAAAAAAGAATCAAGTAAGTACATACTACATATAGAGAAAGAGAGAAAGAGTGCCTGGAACTGCTTGAGCTTTTTGTGGTGTTTCCGGTAACACAGCTCTGCGTAGCCCATCTAGCCTTTTTCTCTTGAACTTGGCTCAAACTCTCTGATCAAGATAATCTAGAGAGCATTCGAGGTGGAGAAACAATAATACGTAATACTAGTGAGACGACATGTCACTTTTGCACGTGGACGAGTAAGACAATAGACACGTCACTGCAGAGAGCTAGCCACCTATTTGATTGTAGATGTTTCTACTTGATTCTGTCTCCAGGTGAAAACCTCCCTTGCGAGTGGCAACTTTGCTTTTCACTTTCACTTTTACTTCCGAGTGGCAACTTTGCTTTTCACTTTCACTTTTACCAGCCTATGTATTTACATCCCCCAACCCCTAATATCACAAGTTTCCTTTCCAAAAAAGGTTCAAAAAAGGTTGAGCAGCATATATTACTGTTTTCCTTATGAGACTGAGTATCAATCAGTTCCTATCCGATTCTCAACAAAAAGAACAAAGAACAAAAAACAAAAAGAGAGAGAGAGAAAGAGAGTGAAAAGGGAGAAATGAGAGACTTCTAGTATTGTATGTAAAAGACAGAGAGAGAGAGAGAGAGGGAAAGAGACTTGCAAATGGAATTATACACATCCTTGTTCCTCTCTATTAGTCGCATCTCATTACTCTCTGCTCTCTGATAGAGTCATCCTCTCAAGTTGAGATCCCACTGAGGCATTGTTGCTAGCCGCAGCTGCTGGTGAGGCATTGTTGCTAGCCCCAGCTGCTGGACGAGAGCTTGAGCCCTCACGAGGCATTAAATACTTGTCCCAATCTCCTCGCCTCCTTATTGATTCACCCTACAATTCCATCCACATTCTACCTTTAGCCTTTCTGTGCCCTTTATCTTTCATATGCATTTTCCTTAATACCACTAAAACGAATCAGAGGTACCTTAATTTCCACAACTTCTGAACTTCTCAGCGCCTCCAATATGGTCTGGATGTCATCGGTCATTTCCCTAAGCTGCAAAAGTTACAAACATCTCAAAGAATCACTCTTTTCAACACTCCACTGCCAGTACATTCACTTCAACGAAGACAATACTTCCAAGGTCAGTGTAGCAAACCACGCAAAGAAACCAATACAATTGTCATAAACAAGACCTATATATATATAAAAAAAATACTTTCTGCAATAGCTATTGTAATGTGAAGCTTCAGAAGAGATGATGACTTAGTGTAAGCAAATGCGTTTCAGTGAAGACAGGGAATCACTTACTCTCCTGAACCCTGCGATCACTCTAACAGGAACCCAACCTTGATCATTCATCTGATCCCGCAAGTGTGTATCTGAGCTTAAGTTATCAGCGCTGCGTTTCATAAATATAACCAAAAGAGTAAAAAGTCTGCTATTCACACTTGTGACAGATGCAACGAATGGGATGGCCAGAAAGAAGTATTGTAGAAAGGCGAAAACACAACCAAACAAGTCGAAAGAAAACACTACCTGAAATAATATTCTACTTGTGTCAATATCCTATTGTACAACATGGCATCGATACTAGGCAAATACATTGGTAGAGGTGGGAAGGGTGGTCCAACTAAAGCCATCGACTCTGGAGGTGGATGAGGAGCCATTAAGATGTGGGGCGCATAATCTGAAGATGGCAACATTGTGGAATTAGAAATAGGAATGCATGAGAGAGCAATGCACAAAAAGCATACCTGGGTAGAGCATGGGGCCACCATATGAACCTATTTGAGGCGGTGCCATATGAAAAGATGGTGGCCCCATCGGTCTCATGATCCCAAAACCTCTCTGCGGTTGCAAGTGCAAGTTGCGGTGAGGAAAGCCACTCTGCTCATAATTGCGCCTGTGGCCATGGTCATTACGAGGGTAAGAGTTGGTGTTGCGATGATGATTCCTATTGGAATTACGGTTCTGAGTAGCAGGTCCTGAGCCACCCCTTTGGGTGTGATTATGATCTCTGGTGTTGGAGATGTTACTAGTGGAAGATGATGATGATGATGATGAAGTGGTGTTATTCCGCTTAAAAGGTTTCCTTTGACCATTAACATGATGATGGTTTTCAGTAGCAGCGGGAGTAGAATTGAGAGGAGCCTGCAGTAAATTGGGATGATGAAAACGCAAAACAAGTATTTGATTCAAACCTAAAGTGACATGCAGATCAATTCGCGAGTGGTCAATCCCTAAATCAACAAATTTATCGTACCTTGGGAGATGAAAGTGTGGAAGATTCGAAAGACTTGTTGGAAGAAGAAGAAGAAGAAAGAGACAGAGCAGGCCAGGATGCGGCACCCATCACAGGGCCGACCTCGGCGGAGCTAGTGGAAGGCTTGTTCCAGACGGCCTTCTTGTCAGCAGCATTGTCCTTGTCGGGATCATCATGGATCGCGTCGGGCATCCAGGGAGGGGAATCGGAACGTGATCGCGACATTGAGGAATCAATGGAGTAGCGAGGGATCGCCGAACCAGAATTAGCGGCGGTCGTAGCCATCATAGAAGGAGGAAAAGAGGCAGAGAGAGAGAGGAAACGCCGAAATGAGAGAGGAACGCCGGGATTTTCGACTTTGTGTTTGCCCTTACAAACACCAACGCCCCCTCCACAATTACTAATATACCCCCTTCTTCGTGAATCCTTTTTGTTAATTAATTACGACTAATCTTTCATTTGTTTACGCATTCCACACTGGTAATTAAAACCCTGCGTCTGCGTGTCATCATCATATTTATCATCATATTTATAATGTCTGTTAATTTGAATGTGATTTTTCTTTAATCATTTAGATTTATAAATTATTACAAATTAACTAAAACAATTACACTGTAATTTGTGTCTGCATTTGTGTCTATACCTATTGGTGTAAAAATATTAATGTACCCTTTGTGAATAAAAAAACTTCCACAATTTGAATGTGATTAATGTATGTTAATTTGAATGTGAGGAAAAAAAAAACAAAGGACACAAACATGAAAAGAAAGAAAATGTTTGACACATGCATCATACACCTCGACACATTTCGATCCCTTCTCTCTCTATGCTCTATGGACAAATGTTATGGTATATTCATCAACATGTCCGATTATGCAGAAAATAGGACGAGCAAGTAAATATTTGGTTGGCGGGAAATAAAAAGAAGAAGACGGGTTGGTAAAGCATTTGGCGGGAGCAATGACCAACCAATTAAGGATCTCATAAGGGCAAGAGCAGGACCGGGCATGGGATGAACTCGGCAAGTAGATTGGCGTCAATGAACTTAGAGTGGATGGCTTCCATACTCATCACCACCAGCTCCATCCTCAGCTCATCCGCCACCTCTCCTATTATTGCCGTCGCCTTCTTCCCTTCCCCAAGCCTCTCCAGCAGCTTGAACTCCTCGAATCCACCTGCCAACCAACATTTCTCACTTTCCATTTCCACCACACAACATTACACATTTTGCATTTGCTACCTTGTGATAGATGCCACCGGATGTTGGATACTTGAGTCTCATGCTCGGAAGATGATTCTCTCTTTTCTTCGTCGATCACTGAATCAACCGTTTTATCAAGGCTGTGAAATCTAGAAAGATAGCCTCTCTAATTGATCAAGGACACTAGTACTACTACTACTACTTACCTACAACTGTGATATCAGCTCCATACTTGTTTGCCAAGGTGGCTGTAGTAGCAGCAGCCTACCACAATGTTGAGCCCATTAGGCTTTTATCATAGTATAACATGTGTGGAGGATTTCTCAAGAAAGAAAGATACCTGTCTGGTGCCGTCAGAGAGATAAGGGTTGCGATCAATCACTGGGAGAAGGAGGTGCTTGGGATTAGTGAATGCGTCTCCTCCCACCACAGGGCTTACTTCACCTGCTTCTTTCGACCCCCCTAATCGATCAAACCCACACTCAGATCAGAGGAAAACCTAATTGAACTCCAATTTCGATTTTGCTAATATAGAAAGAACCCGTTAAAACCCCACCCAAGCAAAATTGGACACTGAATTTTCAACAGAGAGGAGGAGCATCTCGTAGACGCACATAAAAATTAATCGAAAGAGAAGAAAACGAAATGAAAATCAAAGGAAAGAAGAGATAGATACCCTTGAGGGCGACCGTGCGAAGGTTAGGGAAGACGGAGGGCTTAGATCGAAGAGCGTGGAGAGTAGAGAAAGTAGAAGAGGAAGGAAGTAGTGTTAATGGCTTGGAGGTCGCAGCGAGAACAGAGACGGCAGCCAGGGAGTGAGCAGATGCCATTGGACGCGACGACTGAGCTACAGAGATGGACGATGATGGTTCCAGAAACCAACATTTTCTTCTTTTATCATTTTCAAAGAGTAGTAGTAAAAGAAGATGAATTGGGTCTCATGGGATAATAAATCAGATCCAATTAGGCCCAAATGTTGAAGAATTCTATTGAGGAAAACAAATAACAAGGGCCATATTACCTGGTATGGTCATTTATTGGTCAAAGCCCATTTAATGTAATTAATGAGAAGAGCAATGTGTGTGTGTCCACATGGGGGAGTTAAGGAGTGCACGTGCACACGTCTGTATGTCTTTCTTGTCCTTTTTGGGTTCTGGGGTCGAAATATAAGGATGAGAATAGTGAGAGGGTTTAAATTGCAAATATTAGAGAGATTAAGGAGCAAAAAGAAAGAACAAGTTTGTTGATAATTTGGGGCTGCAAATCTGATCCAGTAAATTGGGAGAGGCACTCAAGAAAGAAAAGGGTTTTGTCTTCTCCTGGCTAGCTACTTACTGTGAGATTTGTGTGTGTGTGTCCTGGATCTGCTTTCGGATCCACATGTTACCTTTGTCTCTCCTTGAGATCTCCATTTCTTTCCTCCACCTCTTGCTTCGTTACTAAACTCTTCCATTTGTTACTAAAGGCAATCATCATCATTTGAATGGAAGTTTCCGACTCTGCTGGTCTCTCTCTCTTACTCCTGAGAAGGTAAATCGTTTCTTCTCCCGTAGGGATGTGGACGAAGAGGAGGGTAGAGAAGAGATGAGGGATGTTATCGATATTGATGAGCTTTTTGAGTGCTTGTCTGTGGCCGTCCTCATCGGACACTTTCTCTGATTCCAAAGGCAAGCAAGAAGGCCTTCTCTGGTACAAAGACTCTGCTCAACATCTCGTTGGTGAATTCTCCATGGCCGTTGTCCAGGCCAACAATCTTCTCGAGGATCAGAGCCAAGTCGAGTCTGGTCCTTTGAGCACCCTTTACTCTGGTGGCCCTTATGGCACTTTTGTTGGTATCTACGACGGCCATGGCGGCCCTGAGACCTCCCGTTTCGTTAACGATCATCTCTTTCACCATCTCAAGAGTAACCAACCATCTCACTCATCTTTCATTGGCTGCTTTTTCCAACTTAACTAACCCCTCCGCAGGATTCGCAGCGGAGCAGCATTCCATGTCAGTGGAGGTAATAAGAAAGGCATACGAGGCGACCGAAGAAGGGTTTCTTGCGCTCGTGGCTAAGCAGTGGGCCGTGAAGCCGCAGATAGCAGCAGTTGGGTCATGCTGCCTTGTGGGTGTGGTGTGCCAAGGGAGGCTCTACGTGGCTAACGTTGGGGATTCCCGGGCGGTTCTGGGAAAAGTTATCAAGGCCACCGGTGAGGTTATTGCGCTTCAGCTCTCAGCAGAACATAATGTGAGCATAGAGTCTGTTAGGCAGGAAATGCACTCCTTGCACCCTGATGACTCCCATATCGTTGTCCTAAAGCACAATGTGTGGCGTGTTAAGGGCCTTATTCAGGTCTCTTTCTACATCCGACTCTATATACATACAAGTTTAGATTTCCATCTCTCTCTGCTACTTGTGTGGAAACAAACCTGACAAGAGTAGGATATTATTGTTGGAGACTTGGAAGCCTAGTTATCATTTGTTCCTTTGTGTGTGTTTGCAGATATCAAGATCCATAGGAGACGTGTACCTTAAGAAAGCAGAATTCAACAAGGAACCTTTGTACACAAAGTACCGACTGCGAGAGCCAATGAAAAGACCAATCTTGAGTGGAGAACCGTCGATAACGGTGCATGATCTCCAACCAGACGATCAGTTTCTGATATTTGCATCAGACGGACTATGGGAGCAGCTGAGCAACCAAGAAGCTGTTGAAATCGTTGAGAACCACCCGAGAAATGTATGAGACACAATCCGTATTAGCTATGAGTTTCCAATAAGATAAATAATAAACAAAGTGAAAGAATGTTGATGCAGGGAATAGCAAGGAGACTGGTGAAGGCGGCACTGCAAGAGGCAGCAAAGAAAAGAGAGATGAGATACTCTGATCTCAACAAGATTGAGAGAGGTGTGAGAAGGCATTTCCACGACGACATCACTGTGGTGGTCCTCTTCCTGGACACCAATCTGCTCAGCAAAGCCTCCTCCTCTTCTCTCAAAACCCCTTCTGTATCCATCCGTGGTGGTGGCATCACTTTACCCAAGAAACTCTAATACCAGATTCCATCCACCCATCCTGTAGTTATATTTCCTTTTTTTCTTTCTCTGTTGTATATCTTTGGGTTCACTTTTCCGGTATAAGAAATGTATAATGTTAAACAGGAGCTACTGACTTGTTGAGTCTCATACCATTATTTTTTCCTCGGACTTGTTCATGTAAAATGTATTATCTCTCTTCTTCTTCTTGGTTCTTATGAATGTTAGAGAATTGCTTTCGACTGTAGCAATGATATGTAAGAGGCAAACTTTGTACAAATGGAATCAAGGCAAAGCCAAGAATCAGTAACATAACATAAACAATCAGGATCTCCAAGAGATGAGTAAAGTGACAATGATTAATGCATCAAAATCTGTATCGTGTGATCTAAATAATCAAGGAACACTAGTAGTATTGTGTGTGTGAATGTGTGTGTATGGTCCTATACCTCATTTACAAAGAAGAGAAGAAAGAGAGGCTCAGTTGAGTTGAGTTCAAAGATGTCTTCTGCACAAGGGACAAGAAGCATGCCTGCGAAGCCACTTGTCGATGCACGGTAGGTGGAACATATGATGGCAATGTGGCAAACTTCTAACTGTCTCTCCCACCTGAAAGTCCTGTTTTGTCACCACACTCAATTAATTTTTACTATCTTTCAACCACTTCTCACATATCTATCTCTCTAATGGAAACATCTAGAACCTTCCAACAGTTTGTATCCAGTCCCTCTACGTTCCATCTCTTACTATGATTTCTTCCTATCTTCTATTCTACTTGCAAAGATAATAAGTCTGTGGAACCGAACACATCACTGTTTCATAGAGCAGAGGATAAAGGAAAGGGGAGATAATAAACAACCTGAAGGCAGACAGAGCAAGAGAGCATCTCCCCGGAGGAGGTGTCTGTGATTCGGACCTTTGGGATCCTGTCGAGAGAATCCACCGTGAGGCCCTTTGAAATGGCGGTGTCGAAGATGTCTGTGTGCTCTTGGAACTGTGACTCCACAGCTCCCATCTGGTGTTAAAGGAGAAAGGGAGGAAATTGGATGATTGTAGAAGAAGACAAGAGAAAGAGTGAGATCCATGATGATGAAACAATATTCAATGGTGTTTACCTGACTCTGGACGGCACTAAGCATAGCAGGGCCAATACGCTCACGAACAAGCCTCCCGCTCAGAAGGCTAGCAATGACATCAATCTAAGGAAGAAAGAAGCATTAGAGGAAAGAAGAAAGAGAGGAGGGTTCAAATGAGAATGAAGAAGAAACATATATGTATTACCAAGTAGAGAAGGCAACCAATTCCAGACTCATCGGATTGCCAGAGGAGGAGGGAAGACTCAAAGACTTCGATGGAGAAGACGGCACCTGAGATAGCCCCAACGGCGGCTCCTCTGATGAATCCGCTCTCGGTTTCTTGGCCGATCAAAGCCCCTGTCAATGCTCCCAGCAAAGTCCCCACTGATCCACCAATAAACAAGAATCATCAAGAAACCAAAAACATTCATTCCTCCTACAAAAAATTCTTAAAAAGGATCAGAGAGATTGATGATCGACGAACCTAACGCGAAGAAGAAGGTGAAGAGAGCGGAGAAGAGGTTGGCGAGGAGGGAAGAAATGGCGAAATGGAAAGAGTCCTTAATCCGATGAAGGAGGGAGAGAGGAGAGAGATGATGATGATAAGAATACGAATCATCCATATCTTTCTTCCGATGTTCTTGCCTGAAAAAAGACGAGAGAGAGAGAGAGAGAGGAATGATTTTGTTTTTTTTCTTTTTCTTTGAGTTTTGCGCAAGGAAGGATATGACGACGAAAGAGGAACCTTCTCTCTGTTGACCAAAATGGTTCGTGTACTTTTTTCTTGTTTATCATTAATCACGCGTCCTCTAATTAAGAAGAAGAAGAGCGTTTGATCAAATGGAAATATCTAATCTTAAAAAAAAAAAAAAAGATTGGTGGATTTGATTATTAAACGTGGAGTGGGTAAGAATTGACTTTTGGACAACGGGCCCACTTTCTTCTGACTTTGCTTCCAAATTAATTCGAAACAAATCTCTCTTTACTTCTTCTTTTAGACCGAGTTCCTTAATAACCACCCCCAGTTCTCCTTTATTAAGATAGATAGATAGATACATATGTGAATCAGAAACACCACCCAACCTTCTTCAAACATACAGTATATCAAACAAATCACACAAGCGTACAATGCCATCTATGTATCATCCCAAGTTTAAGTTACCCCCACAAGCGTCTACTACTGTATCCCTCCCCTCTTCTCTATTCTTGCTCATTTCCTCAAAACTTGTGACCGACCCTCAGCTCACAGCTTTCAACATGTCAGGCCATCCCTCTCCCCTGTAGGATTCCTAGGAGCATCAGAACTTGACTTGTTCACACTATTTTATTCTTCTTACATTACATCCTCTACCATTTCTTCTTTTCCATGTTACTTTTACACATAATTCTTTTTTCCCTCACCATCTGCTCACACTATCCACACATCATTTATTAAAGTTTAACTCGGTATTGTGACTCATTCCATGTGTCTACTATTTAACAGGGTGCAGCTAAGGTGTTGTTTGTTACATACATAGAGATCACTTACACCATGAACTAAAACTTACCTCAAAAATGGTTCACACACTTCAAACTTTGTACTCATGTACACGCAACCACTTTGTAGATGACCACTTGTTCCCTCTGATAACAGCACACCCACCTGCCCAATTGGACCAAATAAGGGACAACTAAATCTCAAATTGAAACAGTATGCGTTCCTCTCAATCATCAATTTACATATAGCAATACTGCCTGCAAACTCACCATGAAGACTAGACGGGTCTAGAGTCGCATCAGGTGTCATGCTCCAGAAAAGCAATGCATCTCCCATCTTCGGTTTCACAGACAGCCCTCCTTTCCCGCACTCTGACAATTCGTTCCACCATGGCACTGCGCTATAGTTTCCTTTGGCTGCAGGAAACACTGTTTCACCACCCTCCTCAACATCTGATCTGCACAGTTGCTTGGAAGCATTAGAGAAACAAGAAAGCAACAGCTTATGGAAGGCCCAAAGTTTTCCAGTTACATACAGGTACATAAGAATTGTGGCTATCCGCTGGCCCCCATTCCTAGTGTTATACTCATCCATGAAGTAGTCATAATGAGGCTCATACTTTTGCCCTATTTCATAGTGCAGAACTTGTAGACCTTCCCCATGCTCTACATATTGTCACATCAAACAGAACCACAGTCAGATGCACGAAAAAGGGCTGCCTACAAAATATCTAGGGAGAAACGGGATCAAGAAATATATCAAACAAGCCTTTTTCAAGACCTACCAACTGGTATGAATGTGAAATCTGATATCCTTTTCTCAATTTCACGGATAGTTTTGTCGCGTCCTCTTGGAAGAAATGTCCCTGAGCTCGTTCGCACCCTATTGGAGGGGGTTAGTGAGAAGACACTTAATACTAAAAGGTTGCATTGAGTGAGAAAAGTAAGAAACCTGCTATCTGTGCTCTTTCCAGTCTTCTGATCGACAACTGTTGACTTCTCCATATGTGGTTTAGCTAGCTCTATTAGATACTTGCATTCCTCCTTGGTCTATCCAGAAACCCGGGAAGGATACACATGAAAAAGAAAAAAAAGCAGTTCCGTCAGTAGCTGATTTCCGGGGAAGCTAAGCAAATCAGATCCACACTTATCACTTGAGTAGTTAAATTAACAGCCTTGTCATTTGCTTTCTAACCACACTCAGTTCTGCTTCCGTATCAATATCGTGTCCTTACAATAATCATTCATGTCTATAAGGAATCAATAAAGACGACTATCTAGACGTGCAAGTTTCAGACAGAATATAGATCTTTAAATAGATTCTGTAAATCTATAGGCTCACCAAGAAATTGTGGTAAATAGAAGCCCTTGGCTCCCAAGAGATGACTTCAACCCAACGCTCGTTCTGTGAATCATCATCCTCACCACTTCTGCGGAAAAAGAAAAGTTCCAGATATAATAATATCTTAGTACAGTAAAATCACCATTAAATTGGTACCTCTGAAGTGTTTTTCGGACAATGGAAGTGAGATCATTGGGTTCAGAGGAACCGGCATTGTTGTTGGGCACGGAGAGAATTCCAAACGCCAGGAGAAACAAAATAACGAAAGTGAACATGATCAATACCGCGAAGACGAGCGTCGAATAAGAGGATTTTCGAGCTGAAGATCGATGATTCCTCTGCCTTGGCATCATATTTGCAACGGATTTCAAGAATCGATCGATCGCCGAAATCCGACCCAGATTAGAAGGAAAATGAGCAAGATGATGATGAGTGGGAGTCGATTGACTTGTCAAACGAACCTGGGCCAGGCCCATTAGAGAGAAAGAGGCTTTTCAAATAGGCCCATTGTTTGTTGTCCAATACAACCGACCCGACCGGTAGGAGAGGAGAGGAAGTTCACAGTCATTCTTCCGATAATGCAGATCGCCACGCCACACAACTTGTTCTCTCTTCTCTTTCCCTCTCCCTCTACCTCCCGCCTCTCTCCTTCTCTTCATTTTCCAAGACGATTATGCTCTCTGTCGTATTCTTCTCAAACGTCGGATACCGGCGATGATTTCGTCGTCGGTGACTGTCTCGTCTACGAGGACGGCGTCTTCGATGACCCTTTCCTTGAGAATGAGAATGAGAAGGTGGCCAGTCACACGAAGACGAAGACGAAGCGGCGGGGCGGGCCCAAGAGAATAGATGTACCCGAGATTCAGCCGGAGAACCTCGTGCCGGAGGAATGGAGGGATATTCAGGCGGAGGTGAATCTGACGAAAAAGGACAAGCGAAAAATAGCGCAGGAGATGGAATTCGGGGTTCGGGTGGAGAAGAAGAGGCAAGGGCTGATTCCGCTCAGGAACGTGGACTTGAACGAGTATCTGACTTACAAGGAAGCCAAGTTGAATCAATTGAAGCCTGTGGTTCTCGATAAACCAACCACTTTCTCCGACGATGGAGATGGAGATGGAGAGACACTAGGTGTAACATCTCCGAGCGAGCGAGTGGCTCCGAAGAACCCTAGGTGGGCAGTTTACGGCAAGGGATTCGACCACGTTACCAACTTCTTCAATAGCGACAAGTACGATCCCAGTGGCAACAAACCCCAAGGTAGGATTGCCTAATCCCCCTTGATTGCTGCTTTTTCTTGCTTGAGCTTTGATTGCTGATTTTTCAGAGCAGGGCCTAAGAAGCTGCTTTCAAAAGAAGAAAAGGTGATGCTCAACAGCCGAATTCCTGACCTAACAGTTGCCACCTCCGTAAGTGATGCTCTCCTTTTGTATCTTATGCTTGTTAAATTTGAATCTTTGGGAGCTTTGTGTAATGGTGGTGGTCAGTCTCTGACCTGATCAAAGTATTATATGTGCTGTGAATGTTTTCCAGAAAAAATGGCTTCCTCTTCACACACTGGCAGCATCAGGAGAGTTTTATCTGGTTGATTCCTTGCTAAAGCACAATCTTGATATCAATGCAACTGATGTGGTATGTGGAGTTAAATGCAGCTCTTGCTTTTGTGCACTTGTTTTGATGCGTGGGTGTATATCTAGACGTTGTTTTCATGTGGTTTCTAGGGCGGCTTGACAGCACTTCACCGAGCCATAATTGGCAAAAAGCAGGCTGTTACTAACTACCTACTGAGAGAATCAGCAAACCCATTTGTTCTTGATGATGTAAGTGGTGGTCACCTGATTCAATAAACTCCCTTTCTTCGGATGCTGGATCTGATCCGTTTGGTTTATGATAGGAAGGTGCAACCTTGATGCACTATGCTGTGCAAACAGCATCAGCTCCAACAATTAAACTTCTCCTGCTGTATAACGCTGATATAAACGCTCAAGACAGGGTATGATGTCAAACATTCATATTGCTCACAAGTTCATTGTTATGGGATGGTTGACAATTTGGCACTGGGTTTTTCAGGATGGGTGGACTCCCCTGCACGTTGCAGTACAGGCGAGGAGAAGCGACATTGTGAAACTCCTTGTGATTAAAGGGGCGGACATAGAAGTGAAGAACAAGGCTAGTTAACCTCATCGTCTTCCCCTAGTCTAATATCTGATTCTGAAAACATGTATGCTGATTTTTGAGCATCTTAGGATGGGTTAACTCCGCTCGGCCTTTGCCTCTACCTTGGAAGAGAGACAAGGACGTATGAGGTGATGAAGATGTTGAAAGAGTTTCCCCGTAGTAGACACAAGAGATTGGGAAAAGATGGAGCTATTGAGGAGTCGTCTTGAAAGCAGCAGCTGGAAACAGTCACAGTAGAAGCCTGGAAAGTAGCAGAATGGGGGTGAGAAAACCGTAAAAAGAGGCTAACAAGGTGAAAGGGAAGGACAAGATAATGGGCACTGGAATCTCGGACTCTGACAGGTCCACTCCCTCATTCTCACCGCATTTCTTGTCATGGCTTCCTTAGATTCGGTTTGTTGTTAATCTTATCCATCGGATTTGGACAACTTGGAAAATATCTGAAATTAATATCAATCACTTGTTGTTTTCTCAGTTTTGATGGTGTAATTATGGATTAGTTTTTAACTGAAATTCTCAAACAATGAGATTTGTTTGTTACATTAGGCAAACAATGAGATTTGTTTGTTACATTAGGTATTAGTGGTCAACTTATGGCCTAATTCGAATTTGAAGTTGGTAATATATATGTTTGTTGAATGTAGGATACTAGATTTTTGGTCTGCGTCAAACGCGAAATTATAATATTTGAAAATAAAAAATTATATTTTTTATAATATACACAAGAAATTAGAAATACCAAAGATCAAGTGGTATATTTCCTATATAGATAAATATATTTTATCTTACAAAATTTCATTTGTATGACTCTTAGAAGGAATGTAAGCATTTTTTCAATGTTCATCAAATACATTTAGATTGAATGTAAACATTTTTTTTCAATGTTAATTACTTTGTCAACGGACGCCGATACCATAAGGCTTACTATCTCACAAATGGTATATATCCAAAATGGATAACTTTCATCCAATCAATTTCTCGGCCACAAGGTCGGAAAACATCATTATTTGCAAATTGTCAAGAAGGTGTAAAAAAAGATGTCGAGCGTGCTTTTGGAGTCTTGCAAGCTTGATTTGCAATTATTAGAAACTCGGCTCTTACTTGGGATAAGACAAAAATATCCAACATAATGAGAGCATCTATCATATTGTACAATATGATAGTCGAAGACGAACGAGACCAATGCACTCAATATGATGTATCAGAATTCTAAGAAGGAGAAGGAAGCGGAACTTCACGAGTAGATTACACGTATTCTACAGAGATGTCTACAAATGTCAACAATATGATGGCCAATCGAGCTGACTTCGTGATGAAATAATGCATCAACAATTAAGAAATGATTTAGTGGAGCATATTTGACAAAAATTTGGCCCAACCGAATACTAAATCCGATTAAATTTAGTTCTGAAACAAAATATATTCATGTTTGTATCTTCTATATCTATATATATATTCAATAATTTGAATTTTTTTTAATTTCAATAAATTTTAAAATATTTTGAATTCTTTTTTTTTTAAGAACTCTACAAAATCTCACCAATAAACATCTTAATTTTTTCCTAATCTTAATGAGACTCATTAATTACACTTACATTATATTTATTAATATACTTATGATACTTTTAGTGTATCATTTGATAAACATGCTTATAGGTATTTAACTTTCCACGTCATTATTTTAACCCAAAACAATAATTAAAGGAGACTCACGTGTTGTAAATTATAATTTCGGCGAGTTTAATAAAAAAAGTAAAACCTTATCTTCTCATATGATTATATATTTTTGTAAATAAAATTAATTTAACGATTCTCTTTCTCTCCATCATTCTTTTGTTCCCCCGTTCTACTTTTGTTCTCTGCTTCAC
The DNA here is from genome assembly GCA_964056655.1 of Arabis hirsuta. Taxonomy (NCBI): domain Eukaryota; kingdom Viridiplantae; phylum Streptophyta; class Magnoliopsida; order Brassicales; family Brassicaceae; genus Arabis; species Arabis hirsuta. The sequence goes on from OZ053299.1 coordinate 47,345,549, forward strand.
TTTTTTTCTTCCTCATCTCTCCTCCTCCACCATGAGCATGACCGGCGTTGCTTTCTCTTCTGCTCCTGCCTCCGATCTTGGAATCTTCTTCTCCGACTCCACCACCTTCTCCCGTTCCATCTCCGCCTCCGTCTCATCTTCCAATTCGCCCTCCTCCTCTCGATGTTATATCCCATTGAATCTCAGACGGCATCGTCCCCATAAGCTTTCTCATATTTGCTGCGATTCTACACACACCTCCCGATCCGGCCTTGGCGATCCCGATGATCTCGAGTTTCTCCAGGCCTCTGTCCTCGTTGCAGGTCCAATGTGACTTTCTTTCAATTTCATTTCTTCCATTCCGTAATTTATGGCGAAGAATTGAACTAACGCAGATCTCGTATATAGCTCAACTTAATTCAATTTACTCATATTTGATCCCCAACTCCGACCCATTTTAGGGTTACGTTTATCAATCGAATCGTGATTTCAATTGGTCCTTTTATGGAATTTGTTACGAATAATTCTACTAACGTAGATCTCGTCTTTACCTGAACTGAGTGAGTGATTCGTGTCTAATTGTTCTGGTAAAGTTGGCTGATAAAAGGAACCGCATTATAGCCTAATAGGGAGAATCCTTGGCTTCCCTTTCATTGCTGATTTTGGTAACCAAATAATTACAGAGACAAGTATGCATTACAAAATGCGGAGACATGGATTCCGAGAAGATTCCATGTGGAAAGCTTCTAGGCCTCTACCTCCATTTGCTGTAAGAGCTAGTGAATCCAGGGTTGGTGTTTTACCCATTGGAATTGGCTTTCTTCGTCAATTCAAGCACCCCACTATTTTTCTCAAGATCTCCTGTGATGGTGACTACTTGCTTCCCGTTATTGTTGGTATATAGTACATGAATTCATTCATTCTCTACACATTTTTCTCCTTCTTCTCTATACTGCTGCTGCTAACTTTCACTTGCAGGTGATGCTGCTGTTGAGAAACTATTAGACGTACCTCTCCAAGGCGAGAATGAGGTATCGCACTGCTCATGTCATGTGTAACGCTTTCGATGTTTGCAGTTCCATTTCCACTCCTTAGTAAGTATTGTTTTCTTTCCTTTTATCTTGTAGGAATGCCCTGATCCATTCCAGTTTGTGTCTGCTGTTGTCGACAAGCTTGGACATGAAGTACAGTATCTTTCCCAGCATACCTATTCTAAGTATATAGCCTTGAATTAGAGCATTGATATAGCTGGTCGCCGCTTAGTTAACAAGTTGTTCTATATTTTTGGCAGGTTAAAATGGTGAAGCTTACAAGTAGAGTATTCAACACTTACTATGCAAGCCTATGTCTCGGCAAGGTAATTTAAAGGCTAAACATCCTCTTTGTTAGGAAACGGTTTGTCAAAAGTCGTTATTGCCTTGGGCTAACCATCTCTACTGCAGCCAGGAGACAATGATGTTATATGCATTGATTCACGGCCATCAGATGCCATCAACGTTGCAAGAACATGCCAGGTATGATACCCCCAGGTTCTTACACGCTTTTACCAGTATACTCTTTTGGAGCGGTTAACTTCTCAGATCTTTCTGATTCTCTTTTTCTCAATCAGAGGAAACTTATCCTGTTTATGTTTGTCATATCACAGGCTCCAATATATGTGAATAAAGCAATAGTCCTAGAAGATGCTATCAGGATTGGTTATGGAGGCAGACCACAGAGCACAAAGCCTATTTTCAATGTTATCCTTGACAGGTTTTTAGTTTGTCGATGAATCTCCTGGGTTACTAGTGTGTGTGTGACTCTGTCACGGTTGCTAACCACATGGTGGCTGTTCTTGTTCAGCGCTCCAGAGGGACCAGATCCTGTATCGGAGGAACTTAAACTAGTGAGGAATATGGATTTGGCGTCTAAAGAGGAAAGGTACATCGATGCAGGTATACCAGGATACCATCTATGTTCATTGTGCTTTGCAGACTCCTCAATTTTTTATTTTCTTTTTCTGGAATCACATTTTGCAGCGATGTGGAGAGACAAGTTGAAGAAGCTTCAGAAGTCGAGGTGAGTAGATAACCATTGCTGACATATACATAGAGAGGCTGTAATGAAGCGCCATTGATAATGGAGTTGTTTTGGTTGCAGCTCAGTTGTATATAAGGATGTAGAAACTCCTGAGAGCTACGAGTAGAGAAAGAATAGGAGCAAGAAAAGGAAAGGGATGTAGATAAGGTTGGGTGAATAAGAATGCAAGTGTGATGATTGAAAAAGGGTATGGAGAGACAAATATAAGATGCACTTAGATTGATGCTATCGCATGTAGTGTCAGGAAGCCCCTTGATTGATGGTATCTCATGTATTTGAAAAGTAAATGAATAGCCTGAGGGATAATGTGTGAAATGTAAATGGAAGAACATTATCTAAGTGAATGCATTCTTTTTAGTGTATGTCTCTCTAGTTTGAAGCAATTGGCAATGGGTGGGGGTTACAGAGAGGGCAGAAGCAGACAAAAACAAAAGAGGGGTCGGTTACGGAGAGAGAGAAGAGATGTGGTTGTGGTAATAAATGTGTCTTTATTGCCATTTACTTATGGAAGACAAAAGAAGTAAGTGATTCCTGAAACTATGGTTACACAAAGGACTTTATGGCTTCCTGCCAAGTCTTCCTTTTCACTTGGTTTCGGGTTGGGTTAAAAAACGAAAGAGACACTGGGTTGTTTCATTTAATAAAGGTCCCAGCTTTGGCGCATCGAGAGTAGCAGAGTTATTAATTACTCCACAGGACAGGATTGCAGTTGCACATTCACTCCACGTCTTCTTCTTCTTCTTCGTAATCCTCCCTACCGACATTCCCTCTTCTCTTATCGAAAACAGATACCCTCTGTGTCCGAGAGAACGCCTCTGATATTGGCCTGGTTCACTCAGATCCTCTTTGCTAACTCATCTGATTGAGCCGTGCCAATATCCTAGTCCTCTCTTGTCGCTTTTCTGATATTTTGGAGTTTGTTTTGGTAGCTAGGTCTTTTTATATTGTTCATTCATGTGACTTGTTGGTATGATGGTGGCGTGTGTTATCTACACTTTTGACCACCCAAGTATTCTATTTTGCTCTGTATGAATCAATCTCAGTGCCAAGGTAAATCTTCTAGATATGTTGTGTAACCTTTTTTTTTTTTTTTTCCTTTTTGGTGTGTGCACATATTAAGTCTGACCTCCTCTCCATTTGTTTTTTTTTCCAAAAGGCGAAAGCAATGTGATCGCATGCTCCTTTTCACTTGTTGTTGATTTTCATTTACATGTATAGAAATGCAATAGCATTTGGATGCAAACAACACAACACTCTCGTACATATATAAAAGTTGTGGGCTACAACAGATGTTGATGCATTATTATAATTATTTGAAGAAGATAAGGTAGACTTTATTTGTGAAAGATGGTGACTGGTGTGAGTCATGACTCATGAGTCTTGTGTAGGAAGCCCATTCTGGGTCCAGGCAGCATAGCCACCGGCGATATCTTTGACTCCCGTGAAGCCCTGCAATTTTGCGTTCCCATCAACAAACTAAAATCAATCACAAGCTTGCTCTAAACATTGTTGGGAGCTTACTGCATCCAAAAGTTCAGTCGTGGCTTTCAAAGATCTTCCTCCGCTCTGGCAACCCACGACGATCTGATCGGATTGTCCGAAATGGGAGGAGACTTGTTCCAAGAAGTTGGGGTTCTTTGACATCGCTGCTGATGCTCCTCCTCGATTCAAGTAAGGAACGTTGATCGCCCCACATGCATGTCCCTGACTGAACTCTTCTGGAGTCCTTTATATATCAAATCAAACACACATAGCCATTACAAGACTGCTATGTATGTCGGTGTTCTTAAATGTCTAAACTTGCCGTACCTGACGTCCAAATAGCGGTGGCCGGCTAAAAGATGCTCGTGGGCGACCGTGACCGACACCGATGATGCCATATCAATCAATGGATGGATTTGAGTAGAGATATTATTTGATTGGGCAACAAAATAATCTTCTTGGTACTAAAAGTCAATAATGCAAGTGGCATACTTGGGCCAATGTTTTACAACTAATAAAGCCCAATCTATTATGTTTCGGCCCAACAAAACCGTTGAGTTCGAGAGAAATAAATCCGCCAGTGACTGACTCTCTGTCGTCTGCGACCATGGGTCTCCGTCGCGCCTCGGATCGACCAGGGGATCCATTCCTTCCTTCTCCTTCCGATCCCGGTACGACTAACCCCCACTGCCTCGTTTGCTCTTCTACCTTCCTCAGCTCGGAGATCTTCTCTGCTTCCGAAATTGACACTCGTGGCCCTGCACTTCCTCTTCCCTGGTATTTTGCTCCTCGGAAAAGCTGATCCTTGGTAACACTAATTCATTCAATCACTTATCTTTCGAGACCCCTCGAAATTACCTGTCTAATCTCGCTCATTCATCTTTCTCAGGTACTTGGGCTCTTACTGCTTGTTAATTTTTGCAACGCTTGTGCAGTACTTTGTTACTTCCGGCTCTTCTCCTGGGTTAGCTACCATCCTTGCTTACTCGTGTTTGTTTCATTATCTTTCTGCTAGCTTTTGAGACGACCGCCTTTACTTTTCTTTTTCTGCTATGCTTTTCAGATATGTTGTCGATGCAATGAGGGACCTTTGCGACGCAAATGCAGTGTATAGCAAAACACCAATGTAAGATTGGTTATTTGGTTTGTGGAGTTTGATGGAATCGTAATGGAGTCTCACTCTTTCCTTATACTTTTATTTTTTTATTATGCCGTTTAAGAGAAGACAACCTACTTGGGGGCTTAATTGTTTCTGTGGAAGGAGGTCATTCTACTTGGGGGCCAAATCTTCCAACTTCTTGGGCTAAGGTGGTTTTGGACTTGTACCCTCTAGGAACATCTCTTAGGTATATATCTCAACTTTCTTCTACACTTTAGTACTGCTTCAATCTTGTTTGTGATCGTTTGGTACTTTCATCAAGACTGTCTCTCGAACCGAAACTTGAAGCTTACAATATCCATCATGGGGCTCTATTCCTTAATCTCTTAGTAGATGAGTACTGATTTTTCTTTTCTCATGTATCTTGCAGAAATTTTACATGCAACTTTTGTCATGTGGAGCAGGTACAAAGCTTTTGGTCATGCATTTGGATTTTGTATGATTTCGTTGGCCATCGCCGGACCTCTTGTTAGTAGTTTTACCTATTTGTTTTCTTTTGAAACATGTGATGCTTTGCAGCCTCCACGATTGTCTTGATTGTGATCACTGTGTTCTTCAGTTTGATCATCACTGTCTTTGGATTGGAACATGTATAGGCCAGAATAACCATTGTAAATTCTGGTAAACCAAATGTATATATAATGATATTTGTGAGGTGACCTTTAAGAGTTTCTTGTTGGTATAACCCGTAACTATGTTTGGATGATATCAGGTGGTACATATGTGGAGAGACAGCCCTGTGCATCTGGACGCTCATCTTGTACATTGACTACCTGGATAACGTATCAAAGTATTGGTATAATCTACCGCTTGTGGTTAAGCCTTTTTTTAGGTTCAATATGCATGAACGCGAATGGGAATATGAATTGGTGGAAGAATGCAATCATCATACTGCTGCTGGTTATCTTGGTGATCTTCTTGATTTTTGCGCTGCTTCGATATTTCACAGGTGGGGAGGGTTGCAAATCTTGACCATGTTTGAAACCCTATGGTTTATTTTGTTGCTTACTTGTGGTTCAAATACGATTTGTGCAGCTACCTGATAATGACAAATCAAACGACATATGAGTTTGTGAGGAGAAGGCGTATTCCATATTTGAGGGAAATTCCGGAACGAGTGCATCCTTTTAGCAGAGGAATGTGCAGGAACATATACAATGTATGTTGCGGGAAGTATAATCTAGAGCCGCTGCCCACAGCATAAGAAGTGGAGCAACAAATATCAAGACCCTACACTTGCCTAGACTTGTTCAAATGCCGCAGCTGCTGATTTTTGTTTTTCCGTCTCTAGTTTCTTTGGTGTACAGTTATGCGTTCTGAAAGATATCAACAGCTTGTTAGCCGCCGTCGTGGCTGTTGATCTCTCCTAAACAGCTACATTGCCTCGAGGTTAGGAAAGTACAAAGACCCATCTCTAAACAGAAGAAGAGGAGACGAGGGTTTGATCATCGTTGAGAGAGAGAGAAGAGGGGAAAACTGATTATTCCACTCAGAGCAATTGGGTAAACCTTCACGGAGCTATATGCTTTTTTTGTATGGGTTTTGTTGACATAAAGCTAATGTAATTATTCATGAATCCGTTATTAAAGCTATTTCTGTTTTGTAAACGACATTGTTTAAGCTCCCCATGAAACACAACAACAAAGTAACGCGTGGGTTAACTTATTGCATTTCAGAAAGTTTTAAATTCTGAATGCAATACCTGAATAGTTGAGTATTCAAAAGGCAATTAATAACACACCTTTTTCACAAAAGTGCCATTCACCGTCTGATCAACGTCTACCGTCACCACTGACCGACGACGAGATCCAAATTCGGAATCGAGATTCCTTCTCAATCCCTCTCAGCCTTCGTCGTACTTCCATATCGACACTATTCTCTGATCTCTCTTCTCAAGGTTAGCTTCTTCTTCTTCTCCGATTACAATCGAATCTCTTCTTCTCTACTTGCTTTTGCTCATCTCTCCAGTTTTCTCCTCCTTTCATTGTTGAATAATCCATTCAAATGGTGAATTAGTCTCTCCTACCTGCTCTTGATATCTTCAGCTTAAAGAGTGGGCTCATCATCCCACTCTTTCTGACATCAGAGAACATGTCCCAAGACCAGGAATTTACTGATGTGGTTGCCGAAGACGAGAGCCCTGCGCAAGATTCATCTGACGCCGCAAACGGAAATCTGGCAGAAAAAAAGGATGGATCCTTGGGTGAGAATCATGATCAGCTACTGCAAATGATTGCTCAACTCACATTAGAAAATGACATTCTCAAATCCCAGTTTGAGGGGTTAAAGCAAGTGGAAGGGGACAGAGCAGACTCTGCTCAACTGGAGCAACTTCACCAACAGGTCGCATCATTGAGTAAAGAAGTTGATGTTGAAAAACAAACTCGAGTTGCAGCTGAGCAAGCTCTTGAGCATCTAAGGGAAGCATACTCCGAGGCAGATGCAAAAGCACAAGAATACTCCACCAAGTTCTCCCAAGGTCAGCCATTTGCTCTACTCCCCAGGATCTGTCATGTTCTCATTTTCTTTTTTTTTTCTCAACTTGTGCGCTTCCTTTTTGGTGTAGTTCAACAGAAACTAGACCAGGAAATAAAAGAGCGCCAAGAGAAATATGCCGAGCTGGACGCCAAATTCACCAGGCTTCACAAAAGGGCTAAACAACGCATTCAAGAAATCCAAAAGGTCAATTTCTATCTGTAGATCAGTTTATACTTTCTGCTGAGCCACTTCGAGGCTGCAGTGAGTTTCCAAAACCACCTTTTTCTTTTGCTACACCGTTTGGGAATATCTTTGCCGCATTTAAGACATATATATTTCACTGTGTTGTGCTGCACAGTCTAAATCTTAACGGTATATATTGCTCTCTTCAGGAAAAAGATGATCTCGACGCCCGTTTCCAGGACGTGAATGAAACAGCCGAACGAGCATCTTCACAGCACTCATCCATGCAGCAAGAGCTGGAACGCACTAGGCAACAGGCGAATGAAGCACTGAAAGCAATGGATGCAGAGAGGCAACAATTGAGAAGTGCCAATAACAAGTAAATTACACGGATATAGTTTGTATAGACAGCCTTTTAAGTTTCCTTCTGGTTATGTTATGATTAGGAACTGTATGAATTAAATGTCATCTTTCCCACACTTTCTTTGGCTATCTCTCAGAAATTGAGTACTTGAGTTTTCTCTTTTTTTCCCATACGCAGGCTCAGGGATACTGTCGAGGAGCTACGTGGCTCATTGCAGCCTAAAGAAAGTAAGATAGAGACATTACAGCAGTCACTTCTTGATAAAGACCAGGTCTGATCTATTTCGTTTTCTGTAATATCCTTTTGCAGTAAATAGATAGGTTGAGAGTTATAGAGAGAGAGAGAACAGAGAGAGAGAGAGAGAGAGAGAGAGAGAGAGAGAGAGAGAGTTGTGTATGCTCTGCTTCACATGCTTGCTTTTATCCTAGGTGCTGGAGGACCTGAAAAAGCAATTACAAGCTGTAGAAGAGAGAAAGCAAGCTGCAGTTATTGAGTTGTCAGCCAAACATCAAAAGGTAGTCCGCATCAGCCTAAATGTCTGGCTTCTTATATGGTATGAGCCACCATTGTCTTATTGTCGCTTCCGTCCATCTTCTTGACAGAGCTTAGAGAGTTTGGAAGCACAGGTCATAGATGCTCTATCTGAGAGGGACAAAGCAGCCGAAACCATTTCAGGGCTGCAGGTTAGTCCTATTTCTTTAGTTCTCTTGTTTGATGCTGTGCTTGGGTTTTCAATGAGCAAGAGAGAATAGTTTGAAATTTTTTATTAAGTCTTCATACCAAGTCTTTCCATTTTACACGTTTTTTAGGTACTACTTGCAGAGAAGGAATCCAAAATTGCAGAGATGGAGGCAGCTGCAACTGGCGAAGCAGCAAGGCTAAGGGCTGTTGCAGAATCTCTTAAAGGAGAGCTCGCACACCTTAAAGAGGAGAATGTAAGTGGAATTTAAAAGATGGATTCCCAGGACTCTCTGATGCCGTATCTTTCTCCTGTCATTTGTCCTTCGTGATTGCTGTCCATCCCTATAATATTCTAAGAACTTGTTTTACGTACTAATCTTCAAATGAGTTCCTTCGTTAATGTAGCAGATTTTCTAGTCATGATTTACGAACATAGATGTGCATATAGATAACTGTCAATTTAAGGCGTCAGTCTTTAGCCATCAGACAGCAGGAGTTTCAGTTTCTTTGTATAATTATTCTATTTTCTTCTGTTGTAATTCCTCGCACCAATGATCTTTTTTGGTTCCTCCAGGAAAAGGAAAAGGAGACTTGGCAAGCTTCGTATGATGCCCTTAAATCTAAACTGGAAGTCGCTGAAAGCAACTACTTACGTGCTGAAATCGAAGTGGCTAAAATGAGAAGTAATTTACGGAGTTCATGACATTTTGTAACCTTAATCTAGTTATGCTTTACTTTTGTCAATGAAAATATATACATTTCATGTATTTAACTGGTCAGGTCAGTTGGGATCTGAAATGTCCATGCAGACCCAGATGCTAAGCACAAAAGATGCTGAACTCGAAGGTGCAAAAGAAGAGGTACAGTTTTCTTTAGGTTCTTTTGCGATTTATTGTAGCTTGCTTGGGTAAGAGCGGATGTATCAGTCATCCATTCTTAATTACAGAACATTAATTATCACGGAATCAAAGAGGCAGTTTGAGCTTTAAGTAATGTTCTTGTAACTGTTCACAGATCAGTCGTCTCCAAAGTGAATTTTCTTCTTACAAGATCCGTGCTCACGCGCTTCTCCAAAAGAAGGACATGGACCTGGCTGCGGCTAAAGATTCTGAACAGATCAAAGCTCTTGAGGAAGCTCTAAAGGTAAGCTATCTAGAATTTTAAAATGGAGCTAATTTAGATGGTTATCAACGTGCTTACTAATTAATTATCTTTTTGGGTGGTGTTAGGAAGCTGAAAAAGAAGTATATTTGGTATCTGCAGAGAGGGATAGGGCACGGCAAGATCTTCAGAGTACTTTGGCTACCCTTGAGAAAAAACTTGAGGAAAGGTATATATTGACACTGATTTTTTTTTCAAGTTTGATTCTAGATTTTGACTCCTCATTCTTTCAATTTGTCCGAGAAAACAATTGAGAAACAATGTTCAGGGGGCTCCTCTGTGGAGTTTTCCAGACGTGTATAGGTCGTCTAAGGTATTTTTATTGCATATCCATTTCAGAGCTGGAGCACTTAAAGATGCCTGCGACCAGATCAGAAGTCTTGAAATAAAACTTGATTCCACTGTTACTCGCAATCAGGCGGAGAAACAAGCGTGGGAAGAAGACCTTCGAGTTTTAGAAGAAACATGGCGACGTAATTGATTGAAATCAAAATTCGATTTTCTTCATTAGTTCTTGGAAATTGAAATTCTCTTCCTAAAAGGTTATAGTAATCTACAGGAAGATGTGAAGCTTTAACTGCTCAAAATGAAGCCTCTTCTGCAAAAGATCTAGAAAAAGAACTAGAAGATACAAAACTGCGGAATAAACGACTGAAGGTACATCACTTTTTGTTATCCTGCTAATTTGTGCTTATAAGAAATATTGGCGATGCTTTGTGTTTAATTGACATACCTGCAGGAGGAGCAAGAATCAGTACGTGAGCTTGCAGATAGACTTATTGAAGAGAAGGATCGAGAGATATCCAGACTTGTGGATGATAATAAAGATCTTCGAAAATCTATGGAAACAAAACCAGTAGTACGTAGATGGTGCTTTTTTGCCTTTTTTTCTTCTCCCTTTTGTCTTAACCGGAATTCACCAGTATTTTTTTATAATTTGCACTTGAATTTTTCACTCTTAATGTGGAATTAATTGGGTTAAATCTCCATCTCAGGTTCACCACTATGGGAACAACAACACAGGTATTTTTTTCTGATACCATCTATTTTTAAGGGACCTCCAGCTCCCAATATGAATGAATCAGAGGGTTGCCTATCATCAACTTCAAACTTTGCATTTCAGAGTCGCAACAGCAGGATGTATCTAACTTGAGCACTTCTGCAGCAGAACACCAGATTCTGGTAAGAGTTTGTAATGTTAGCCGTCTGAGCAACAAGTGATATTTAATCCTAGAACATAATTTCACTCAAATGTAATGATATGGGACAAGGATTCAGAGCTAATCATAACGCATTGTATCCAAATATCAGATATTGGCAAGGCAGCAAGCTCAGAGAGAAGAAGAGTTAGCACAGACACAGCGCCATATTTTAGCTCTTCAGGTATATTAGAATTGGTTACTATTAGACTGTTTCATGTCCTTGTTTCACTCATTAACTGGTTTATTCTGAATCAGGAGGAAATCGAGGAGCTTGAGCGCGAAAACCGTCTTCACAGTCAACAGGTAACGAGAATTTGGATAGTGTAAGTGGGTTTGCCAGTTTAGTATGCTCTTTGTTTTAAACTTTGGGGGTATGCTGATGATTACAGGAAGCGATGCTAAAGACGGAGTTGAGGGAAATGGAAAGAAAACAGAAGAGAGAAGGTGTAGATATGACATATCTAAAGAATGTGATTTTAAAACTGCTAGAAACAGGTAAAAACTATGGAGATTTGAAAGTGGATGGATACACATAAAGTTGGTTGGTGTTGTAGAATAGGTTAAATAAAAAAACCTTGTGATGGTTGCAGGGGAAGTGGAGGCTTTACTACCAGTAGTGGGAATGTTGCTTCAGTTCAGTCCGGAGGAGGTTAGATCTTAGGCTTGGACCTAACTGAGTGAGTCTTAATGATGTTGTAGTAGTAATAATCCTAACCATGTGTGATGGAAATGGCAGATCCAGAAGTGTCAGCAAGCGTACCATAGCTCAACAACAACAACAACGACAACAACAGCAGAGGCGAGTCCAAGTGTGGCAAGTGAAGGTTCAGGTCTATCCCTCTTCTCAAGATTCTCGTTTTCCTAGTTGGGCACTGGAGACGAGAGCTTCCACATTCTTTTGGGCCAAAGATACACACACATAACTTTGTGCTTTTTTGGTTTATGTAATGAATCGAGACAAAACAGAAAATGTTTATCCTTGTAAAGAAAGGAATTGAGTTGGGCCATTAACCTTTGAATCCATACAGATTAGTATTATTGTTAGTATTATCAGATTAACTCTAAAATAAATAAATCTGAATGCAAATTAGATAAAAGCGTTGGAGCAGACTTGAAATATATAATGTTGCAGACTTGGTTAGTCATGGCCCGCGTTCGACGGAATGAGTTTGAACGAGTCACAGTCTCAGTGCCTCAACCTTAGGCGAATTACTTTCCCTACTTTTCAGATTTCTTCTTCTTCTTCTTATCAGATTTCAATTTGGTCTGATCGAAGCTGATTGATTCTTCCTCTTGCTCAAGCAATGGAGCCTCGGCACAAATTACACTCTGGATTGCGTTTATGGGAATTCCCGGATCAGTACGTCATCGAGCCAACCGATGGTTCCTCCGCTCCATGCTTGGACATTAGTCGTCTTGACGGCTCCATGAAGCTCATTGGTGCGTTTTCTCTCGCTTTTCTTTCTTTTCTAATTTGCTCAATGCATCCTCTTTTGTGTTTCAGATCAAGTCGCAGAATGCAACTCTTTGCGTGTCCCCAAAATCCGTTCCATTTTTGGTGTGGTTGGGATGCTGAAGCTCCTCGCAGGTATTCAAACCAAACTGTCAAATGTGAACCAATGAGCTGTGGAACCAACACCACTTTTCTTTTCTTTTTAAAAACTGTATCAGGATCATACTTGGTAGTTGTGACAGAGAGCGAATTTGTTGGCTCGTTTCTGGGCCATCCTATCTTCAGAATCAACTCGCTCAATGTTCTTCCTTGTGATCATTCACTCAAAACCTCGCCTGAAGAACAGGTGTTCCATTTTTCCTCTTGTATATATATATATATATAAGTATAACAATGGAACTTAAGTCTCAAATCACTATACCGCTTTTCGCAGAAAAAGATTGAGACTGACTTCTCTAGGCTGCTAAGTGTTGCAGAGAGGACAACTGGTCTCTACTTCTCATATGAAATTAACTTGACTCTAAGGTATATCATTTCTCTTCTTCTTTATGCCACTGGTACACTGAAAGAACATGAAAACAGTTCAGCTTTGCTAAATCATGTGTATGTGTGTGTGTGTTTAGTTTGATATTTTCTTTTCCCTTCTTGTTTCAGTGCACAGCGCTTGCATGATTTGGGTGAGGAGTCTAAGTCGCTTCCTCTGTGGAGACAGGTGTCCATACGCATTTTTTTTATTAAACACTTTGTTCATAGTCTCTCCTTGTTGCCTGTTTGTGGATGGAATGAAAATTGACTTTTGCTTCGTCATGGCAGGCTGAGCCTAGATTTCTTTGGAACAATTATATGTTAGAACTTCTTATTGATAATAAGGTCAGTGAACTCTTGACTTTCTTTTGAGGTCACTCCTCTCTTTGCCGTATACCTCACCTTTTGTTGCTTTTATTTTGTAGCTTGATCAGTTCTTGCTTCCAGTAATTCAAGGGAATATCCTTTTCCTATCAGTTATTTCACTCCTTTTTCTTCTGTCTCTTCTGCATGATCATCATTTTTCTTACTCGAATCTTTTTTTGGATCATGACTTTAGACATTTCCTTGACCTTGAATCACGTTTCCATAGTTTTCAAACTGCCATTGGAAAAGATATCGTCGACGTTACTCTCATTGCTAGGAGGTGCACTAGAAGAAATGGTATGCTCTTCTCTCTAGTTTATTTTTACCCGGTAACACTTTATTTACAATCTACAAAAGTGGGCAAAAACTCATAAGGTTTAGTTCTCTGGCATAAAGGTGTAAGGTCATTTGTTTGACTACTAGAACCTCGCTGTGGATCTACCTTGTTGGAATCTTTTTCGAGTAGAAAGTTCTGGACCTTAATATCATTTTAAATTGAGATGATATATCGGTTGTGAATTCAGATGTTATATATATACACTTAATATCATTTTGAATTCAGATGTTATAATATATGCATTGTGATTGTGTCTTGCCTCTTATTTTGAACATTTGCAAGGTACACGCATGTGGCGAAGAGGAGCTGACCCTGATGGTTATGTTGCTAATTTTGTGGAGACTGAGCAAATTGTACACATGAACGGATACACATCATCATTTGTTCAGGTGATATTTTTACATGTTTGCAAACTATGATTCCCCTAAGCTACAAATTTTTGGTTATGTCATGGATTCACCCATCCAAATACTTTCGTTTTGTACACCAATTTTCTTATGTGTGTGAATTACCATGATTTAGTTCTCATGTTGTTTTACCTCCTTTTACATTTTTCAGGTTAGGGGATCCATGCCTTTTATGTGGGAGCAAATTGTAGATCTGACCTACAAGCCCAAGTTTGAGATTGTCCAACCTGAAGAAGCTGTGAGTATGATTTCTAGTTAACCATTTTTCCTTATAGTATTTTTACCACTCTTAAGTAACCTTCTTTGGGACTCCTCTTGCAGGCGAGGATAGCTGAGCGTCACTTTCTGGACCTAAGGAAAAAATATGGATCAGTTTTGGCTGTTGATCTTGTCAATAAGGTGCATATCCTTTGGAACATATGAGACTTAAGATGCGATACTGCTCCTGTTTGCTGTTCATGACCTCATATTGACCCTCAATTGTGTATTTATTCAGTTCAATCTGTAAATAGAAGTGCAATGCACAGAGATACTTGAAATTCTTATTCCTCAATTGCTTCTTCTGTAATCAGCATGGAGGTGAAGGGCGCTTAAGCGAGAGGTTTGCAGGTGCTATGCAGCACATCACTGGTGATGATGCAAGGTTGCTATCCGTTCCTCTAACACCCTTGATACTAGACATTTCACTGTATTAGTATCAACTCACTGAAAAGGATATGGCTGATCCTGTAGATACCTGCACTTTGATTTTCATCGGATCTGTGGGCACATTCACTTTGAGCGCTTAGCAATTCTGTATGAGCAGATTGAGGATTTCCTTGAGAAAAATGGGTATTAAATACTTTGGACATCTCCTCGCATTTAATCTTGGAGTTATGGGTTTCGTAACTTATGTTGAATTACACAGGTACTTTTTGCTGAATGAAAAGGGTGAGAAAATGAAGGAGCAGCTTGGTATTGTGCGCACAAACTGCATAGACTGCTTAGACCGTACAAATGTCACGCAGGCTAGTATAGAATAATATGACATTGTTCCTGGACATCAGCGTCTTCTCTTTGCTTTTTGCTCATCCTAGGGTGGGTATACTTCCTGTCAAATGCAGAGCATGATAGGTCGAAAGATGTTGGAAATTCAGCTCAAAAGGATTGGTGTTTTTGGCGCTGAAGAAGCTATAAGCTCTCATCTAAATTTTGACGAGTGCTATAAAATATGTCAGTAGTTTATTCTCCTAGGAGATATCTAAATTATGCAGTAGTAAATGAATTTCTTAAATATGAATTCCAAACTCATGTCTGGTGCTTATGTTGCCATCAGTATGGGCTAATCACGGTGATGACATTAGCATTCAGTACTCCGGCACTCCTGCACTTAAAGGAGATTTCGTCAGGTAGGACACAAGTATCCCGAAGAGAAGAGTGTTTGCATATAAATTACACAAGCCATCTAATGTTTCTCTAGTTTAAACACGCTCTAACTTGTCTAATTCTAGGTATGGTCAAAGGACTGTTCAAGGGGTCCTCAAAGATGGCTGGAATGCCCTCGCACGCTACTACCTGAACAACTTTTCTGATGGAACTAAGCAGGTTGGTGGCTCTAACTAGGGCTTGTACACTTGGTAACTCAAGCTGTGCTCACTACTGTTCATAATCTTGGTTTGGTACAAAGGATGCGATTGATCTTGTGCAAGGACATTATATAGTTGCTGTGAGCCGAGACATGGCTCCAATTCCTCGAAAGGGAGGTCTTGAGGCTGTAGCCGTAAGCAATCAATCATCAAGCTTATAATATCTTACAACTAAGGATAATTTTATATTCTGGTCTAATTCAAAATACCTCTCATTCCACAGAATTTTCCAGTGGCATTGGCGGTCGTTCTGATCAGTTTATGGTTTGCAACAATGTCTGTAAAACGAGGTACGCTTGATCTCTGGATTTGGGGTAGGAATAATAAAGCCATTAAAGGTTGACAAAAATAGTGTATGTTGGGTGCAGCTGGACGTGTTTACAGGCACTTGTTTTTCTCATTGGTGTGGGCGGGCATCAGTGTGGCTGTTGCGGCACTCGTGAGGGCCAATGGCCGGATCTTCTGCAATCGGCCTCGTCTGCACAAGCCCAGATCTTGAACCTATTCATTGCCTTTGTTTCCTTTCGTTCTGTTTATGTATCATTTGATTGATTTCTTCAGTTTATGAATGGCTTATGCCGACTAGTTACAAAATGAGTTTTTTTTCCCAATGCGATATAATGTTAGCTTTAAACATGTTCTGGACTGATGTATGATGACAAGAAAGATGTACACAAGTTACACCACTTTTCTCCTAACCCCATTCTTATTAGCTTATTAGCTTACTACATCTATCGCTCGAATACTTTCAGCTGGTAACAAGTAAATTAGTAATTACACTAGATGACGCCCAAAAAAAGATGTCACTAATAATCTTTTAAAATAACTCCAAAGACAGAAAGATAACAGTCACTGGATCCCATTTCCAAAGGTCCTATTAATCAACTGATGAACATTTTGGGGTTTTTACCTAACAAAATTAGTCCACATGATATATAAATGATACATAGTCAAGGACAGAGTCATTGCCTAGACCTGGACTCAGCCCTTCGAGCCTCTTCACGCGTAGTTGGAAACAACTCCACATACCTTGACCCAATTGACATTTTGTCCTTAGCCATTGCCCTCCGCGCCTCCTCTGCTGTCTCAAACTCCACATACGCTTCTCCTGTGGCTTTCCCATCAGGTCGACACACAACATGTACCCTTCCTTCAATAACCTTGTACCCGCTGAAAAACTCAATGATTTGAAGCTTGTTGATGGAGTAAGGGAGGCCTCGCATCTTCAAAACCTCTGTGTACTCGAGCTTCTCTTTCTCACTAAACCTCTTAGCTCTGGATGGTCCGGCAGGAGGTGGGCTAACATGGACCTCGTTTTCGTATGCTCCCTCCTCAGCAGCCACGGCATTGTAGTAATCCTGCTTATAGCAGCGGAAAACTTCGACGTATCTCCTCCCCATGTTCTGCCTGTCCCTCTGCAGTGCAACCTCCACTTGCATTGGGCCGGCAAAGACGACAAAGGCCTCCCCTGAGAATTTACCGTTTTTGTGGAGCAGCAAAACATCGACAATGTCAAGGCCGGCAAAGAACTTGAAGATGTCAATGTCAGCGCAGTTGAAAGGAAGGCCTCTGAGGCGAACGACTGGGAATCCGGGAGCATATCCGTAAGGAGGAACTGCCAAGTAGGGATTTGATTGCATCATTCTTTGTCTCTTTGATCCGACCTCGTACCCCCCGCTCCCCAACATGGCCCTTCAATTAACCCGAAAAGATACCCCCAACTCAACCAGTTAATATAAACCACACCCAACCCATTCTTTCCCTGTCAAGACCCCTAATTATCTCTATGTAATAAGACCCCTAATTATCTCTATGTAATAAGACCCCTAATCATCTCTATGTAATAAGACCCCTAATCATCTCTATGTTATAAGACCCCTAATCATCTCTCTGCATGCAACCATAGTAATAAGACCCCTAACGCCCATTCTTCCCTCCTTAACTCTATCTATGCACTCACAAGATATGCAGATAAAAGGATATTCAAGGGGAACAAAAACAAAACACTGACAAGAATCGATTCCATAGTTGAAATTACTCTAAGATTCCCACAAAAATTCTCGATCGATTAATCAGGCAATTGAGGAAGATCGAATACATACCCTCTAGATCCGTACATGACGCCAAGCTCTTCGTCTCGGGAATCAATTCCAAGTCTTCTTCTTCGCCATCTCAAAGGAAAGGGGAAAAATTGCCCTAAATAAGTATTATTAGGGCCCAATACGGAACCTATGGGCCCATTATACCAGACAGGCCCATAACTATATCGCAAAATAGCCCTTCTTGTGTGTAGGGATTCTGCAATCAATCAGATTTCAGGATTCGAATGAATCTTTGGAGATGGCCGGGAAATGCCTTCTTGTCACCGGCCCTCCGGTGAGCTTCTCCCTCTTCCCCTTTCCTCTCATCGCCTTCTTTTTTAGGGTTCTCTCTTCGGATTTCATTATTTTTCGCAGGGTGTCGGAAAAACCACACTCATCATGAGAGTGTTCGATATGTTGAGCCCTAGCTTAAAGATCCAGGGTTTCTACACTCGTAAGTAAGCTCTTCCAGAATCTTCTTCTTCTGCTACAGCTACACTTTGTTTGTATGTATGTAATGCAGAAGAGATGAGGGAACGCAACGAAAGGGTTGGTTTTCAAGTGGTGACCTTTGATGGCCGCAAGAGTTTGCTCGCTTCTTCTACTGTCTCTAGGTACATCCTCTTTTTCCTTTAGCCTCAAATCTCTAGGTTCCTCTGACAATTAGTTAGGACTGCTTATTCTCTCTATTATTGGCAGTCCTGAATCCATGAGATGGCCTAGTGTTGGCAAGTACAAAGTGGACACTGCATCCTTTGAGTCTATTGCATTGCCTGAGCTCCAGGTTCTGTCACTTCCTTTCTTTTCTGCAGTAAAGAAAGGACACTACACTGACTGGTTTAGGATGGCTTTTCAAGGTCAAAGACGACACCCATCTTTTCATCATCGATGAAGTTGGCAAGATGGAAATGTTTAGTCCGTCCTTCTTTCCGACTGTCCTCAAGGTTTTGGAATCCAACATTCCTCTTCTTGCTTCCATTCCTACTCCTAAATTTGGTGGAGATCTTCCTGCAGGTAATCTTCTCCAACTTTATTCTTAGCTTTCTTTATCTTGGAGCAAACATAATGAGGAATCATGCTGAATTCATTTTCAGCCTCTATTTGGTTGCTCCACTCTTGCTGCCATTGAGTAGTAGTAGTCCACCCTTCTCTAAAGTCAATGATACGGACTCATGGTCCTGTTTGAGGGAGTCTTTGTATTGGCTTCCTGTGTCCTCTGTTACTTGTTCACTTGATTTCAATCTCTATTAGCATATTTCTGGCTTGTCTCGAAAAGCTGATGGAAGGGTGCCATTGCGTTCACTCTCTGTTTCCTTATCGTTTTTTATATTCTTCTTTGGTGTTAGCAGTTGCAAGGCTAAAGAATCAACCAGGAGTGACCGTAATTATCCTGAATGAGAGTAATAGAGATTCCATGAAAGAGCACATCTTTGATGTAGTCTCTGGATGGCTGCCCAAGCACTAGGGTTTATCAGCATGTCTCATCTCTTTCTCTATCAAACTTAAAGCATTTTTTGTTTTTAAAATCTCAAGATTTAGATCCAAAAGTGTGAAACTACCTAAGACCACCGTTAATTGCAAGCACTAGTTAATGATATTATTTGGACTTGTTAATTTTTTTTGTTTTTAAAACGTCTGAATTTATTATATTTTATTGTAAATTATAAAAATTATTACAAAGACGATTTTACCACGGACAATTCACTCCGATCCTATTAGATTCATAACAGACAATATTTCATGTTTCATGCTTATGATGTATGTCTTCTATTTTTTATTGCGTGGAATCACGACGAACGGTTCTAATTGCACAACGCTGAATAAATTATGTAAGTTTGTCTCCATTAATTTGTATATTTGTTGATAAATTGCATCATCTGAGATTCAAATCGCAGATCTCTGGACATTAATTAAATTTTGGTTAAACCATTAGGCTAGATGGACAATTTTTAGTTGTAAAAAAAAAACACAAGAATTTTGATTTAAAAAAAAAAACGTAAGAATAATAACAGAATCATGTCTTGATGATTTACTTCCCATACGGGAAAAGAAAGATGAAATCAAAATTCGAATAGTGCAGGTTTGGTATTGTAATTAAGATAATGGACTGAAATGAAACGGAACGATACGCATTTTCGATCTTATTAAACCGGACGGCAGAATATCCGAACAGAACGCGGGAGCGTCCGACGAAATTGCTGTCGGAGACGAAGAGAGCAACAAAATTGTCTCCACCGGAAACAAAAAGACGTTTTATTTTTTTTTAATCGCCTTCGTCTTCGTCTTAAATTTATTTAATGTCTGTATATAAAAGTAAAACACACAAGTATAATTGCCTCTGTTATATTTGGACCTCCAAAAACCCTAATTTTGGCGGTCTTCTCTTATCATCTTCCTCCGCAGGCGCATTCTTCAAGGTAACTTTTAACCTTCTTACTTCTCTGATTCTAGAAATGCCTCTAAGCGTCAAACGTAATTTTCCCTACCATGACCGCCTTCTCTGTCAAATGAGATATTTTATATTTCTAGTCCATCATCACTCTAAAGATGTTTTGATGAATTCGTATCTGAGACATGGATCGAATTCTCCTTGGTAAGATAAGATCTGATTGATTGATCACTAAGGTGCTACTTGTTGTAGAGGTTTGGTGTGCTTTGCTTATGGAAGGCGTCAATGGCTTGAACGCCGGTGTGCTTCTAAAGCCTCTGACAAAAGAGCTCGGTGATGATAATGGACTTCTACTTCCCTCCACCAAAGTTGACTACCATCTTAACAACCTTTTAGCTTCGCATTTGAGTAACCCAGATCTGACACCTCAGGAGATTGCAGACGCTTCAAGAACTACGGCTGCTGCTGCTGCATTAGCTGCAAAGGCTGCCAGAGCTACTGCGGATGAGAAAGCTGCCGCTGCAGCAAAAGCCGTTGCTGCGGCTAAGGCCGCTCTAGATTTGATTGCCTCCTTTCACAACACCAACCAGCCAGTTGTCCAAGACGCCCATCCCAGGGAGAAGCCTGCTGCTGCTGATGACTTGTTGTACTCTAAGGATGAAGAACTACCCTCCAACTTGCAATTAGGGGACGTCAGTCAGGGCATAATGTCAAACTCTTCTTCGAGTTGTGAACGCAAAAATGACCAGTGCGAGGTGCCCATAGGCTTAGGAGAGAGGCCGAATACAGAGCATGACATTTCCAAGACAGTGGATTTCAATGGCCTTGGCATGGAGTTAGGTTCCAGTAGATTGAACGAATCGGCAGGGGGAGAAGGAGCAAAAGAGGGGATTCAAGTGACCAGAAAGAGAGGGCGGCCAAAGGCCAAATGATGTGGCTTCTGCAATTGTGATGAAGCTGGCAAGAGCCGCATTGGTGCTCGTATCAAGTCCCTGTAATGTGAGTGAGATTGGCTGGTGTAATGAAAATTCGCACTTTAACTCAACCCCGTTTTATTTGTTGTCGGATGTGCCTGCTTCTTCCACATTTCAAAGCTGTGAAGCTCATTCAGCCATCTAATCCGCTTTGCCTTTCTCATATGATAAAACCAAATGATTCTATGCTCAATATTCTTATTGCTTTTCATTAGTCTTCCTTACAAAGAGTACTAAGACTTGACTAAACAAGTGAGGAGGGTAACAGAATAACAATAATGCTGCCGGGTAAAGTGGAGGTAACAATGCTTCTCTTTTTCTACTGACAAATATAAACAATGGGCAGAAGATCAGGCCTTGGATGTCAAGATCTCATGTACGGCAGTCCAGGTCCCGGTAACAGCTATCATAACACCAATGACGAAAACAAGAACGTCGATTACCATTCGTGTGATGCTCAACTCGCCTTTGAAAGCCTGCAAGTGGAAGAGCGATGGCAAGACGAAGCCCAACACCACGCAGACGCTGCTACCCACCAGAGACAAGAAGTCTGCAAAATTAGGGACGAGCAGGGCCACGAGCGTTACCACCAGCACAGTTGCCCAGCGTACCCAGATGGAATAACGGGAGCTGCACAGGCGGCGTTCAATGACCTCATAGACAGGGTGCATCATGAGGGGAAATGTGAAGAAGAGGTTGATTGCTAGGCCCAGCTGCACCAGAGTGCTCACCACTCCTGTCCCTAGGTTGGTGGTGATGATGTCTCTCGTCTCGTCTCCGTAAGCCATGTACCCTAGCAGTCCGAACGCTCCGTACATGATGGAGATTAAGCCCATGGCCAGCCCCAGAGCTCTGCCGAATTTGTCTTTGTATTTCGCCTCTAGTTCCAGAGGCAGTACCTGTTGGCATCCATCAATACACACACAAATAAATAAGGTTTAATGGTTTTTAAATCACACACACATAGAAAGAGAGAGAGGCAATAGAAGGATCGCTTCTTACCATTCCGATCCCTTCGAATGCGTACACAGCGACACCCAGTCCGTAGAAGAAAACAGAGAAGCCTCCGAAGACTCTCAGGGGAGGTCTCTGTTCGAGGAAGATGAAGACATCCTGCACCATAACCACCATGGTGGCCGCCACGTCGACGATGTCGGCGAATATACTCAAAGGGGCGAGATGGGTGAGCGTGGGGATGGAGTTGAGACCCAGCTGAAAGGGGAAACATCCCCACAAGTAAATGGAGGAAGGATCGAGCCCCAGGATATGGTCGGTCCCGCGGCTGAGGAGATTGGCCATTGTGGTGGCGACGAAGATGAGGTAGCTGACGCAGAAGCCCGCCTGAGAGAGGACAAGCATGACATCGACGACGAGACGGCCGGCAGGTCCGCAGACGGATTCGCCGAGATCTCCGAAAGAAGTGATGCTGGAGAAGCCGGGGAGAGACTCGAGTTTGCGGCGGGTGTGGACGAGGAGCATCATACAGAAGAAGGTGAGGGAGGCGACGAAGAGGAGAGTGAGGAGGCCCAAAAGCCATCCGGTCTTCTTGAAGGTGTAGGGAAGGCCGAGCACGCCGGCGCCGACGATGGCGATGAAGACATTGGCGAAGGTTTTGGGCTGAGAAGACAGTGTCCGGGGACCCAAAAGAGGAGTGTCCTCCGTCGGAACACGAGGCAGCGATTGGGAAGACGATCCCGATTCCTGATCGTACCCAATGCCCATGCCCGCCGGAAATTGAGAGCTTAAAAGTCTATGGAGGAGTGATAAGAAACAAACCACCGCCGGTAAGAAGATCTCTGCAACTTGCTTTTCTTTTTGGGGCTATGGTTGTATTCTTGAGATCTCTG
Source organism: Arabis hirsuta (assembly GCA_964056655.1). NCBI lineage: Eukaryota > Viridiplantae > Streptophyta > Magnoliopsida > Brassicales > Brassicaceae > Arabis > Arabis hirsuta. Next base: position 47,368,321 of record OZ053299.1, read on the forward strand.
TGCTCCAAATGATAAATCTACTTTATATTTGTTTTTAATCTCACCTATTTTCCACATCTCTGGAGTCGGAGTTTATTTTTGACGTCACGTATTTGGTGTTTATTAATATTAATAATCCGTCACATGTTATTTGGCTTAACCCAATTCTTCTTCTTTCTTTTCTTTTAATCAGCTTACTACATCCACAAATTTGGGGTTCAATTTTTAAATAATGTTGAATTCTATATTGAGTATTTGTATATAATTCAGAGAAAAAATTTCGGTGTTAAAAAATATCTATAAATTCAACGATTAAAAAAAAATAGAGTGAAGTTGAATTTATGTTGATATGAATCGAATATATAATAGGATCTCGAGTGAGATGTATTACAAACTAAAATATAGTGTTTTAACTCTCGCGTAAGTCAAAAGTTAGCGAAATATGTTTGGACTTCATGTATTCATAGCTCAATTCAGCTCTTTGATCCAACTCCACGTATCCAGGGTGGTTTTGCGTATCTCGGCCACGTTTTTGGCATATTCTCTGCAAATTTCGATCCTACGACTGTGCTAACCACCCTGTTGACTCGTTCATAGCTCGTAGGCTTTTGACTGAATTCTATCTTTTTCTGGGGCTGAGTCGTAGGTCCATTAAATCTGTCTTTAGCGACATGCTCTCACTTAGGCTCAGCGGACTAGATTTGGTGACGAATCCAGCCTCAACAAATACGATTTATTAACAAAAATAAACATATTAATGGAAGCAAGTTACAAAAGATTCTCAACGTTGTGCAATTAGAGTCATTCGCCGTGATTCTACACAATAAAAATAAAAAATGTCCATCGTATAAGCATAAAGCAGAAAATATTAAGCATAAAGCAGAAAATATTGTCTATTGGCGATATAACAGTTTTCCTAATTAACAATAAACTAATAAATTTAAATGTTTTAAAAAAATCATATTAACGTATTATGAGCTGTTGAATTAGAATATTAAAAGAAAAATCTTTAGATATTAAACAACATGAAAATTTTTTTTTAAAAAAAAAGGAATATGAAAGGAGGGGAGGACAGGTGTGAAGAAATGTAGAAACTTCTAAATAATTGAAGAAGGAATCAACCAGTAGGATCAAATCAACGTGGAAGCTGCAACGCACGTTTCTTGCTTCAACACGCCTCTCCCAATTTGGGCTCTCTCTCTCTCTCCCCTCCTCCGATGAGCCCACACTTGTTTAAAAAGCCCAAAGATAAACAGATGATACAAAGCTCTGTTTTATTTGGCAACATGACTGAATACTACTACTAGGAGTATTAAGTATAAACAAAACAAAAAGAGTTTATACAACAAACAGATTCCATTTGCTTTTTCTCATCAGATTCAGGAGAGGATGGAGAGGAAGATGGTTGACCAGATGGTGAGGGCCAAGGATGCAATCAGGTAAGTCCACAAGAAGATGACCGAACACTCATCTTGAGCCACGTCGAACAGCTGTGCCATTGTGCCTGCAATCCATAACATAAAATGTTAGTATCTCTCTACCAACAATGAAGCAAGCGAGATGTCGAGTAATTACTGATATTCATGGCAGGAGGCAGTGCAAACTGAAGCATGAGAACGTATCGGAAAAGAGGGTCTGGAGGAAGATAGCCTAGATTTCCTGCTAATTGCACCACCCCGACCCCCACCACAGGAAGTATGATGTAGCGCACACAGATCACTCCCACAATCACTGATATTTTCACGGATGACGAACGCAGACCGTTAATCAGGTTGCCCCCTAGTATGAGTGTCACGCAAGGAATAGTGCCTTCCCTGCCAAGTCAAATGTTAGTCCTAAAGGTCTGTTTGTTTACTTATCTGACTTTCTCATTGAAATGATCCAATCAAATTCTCAATCTAAAAATGATCCATGTAAATATGCTTGGTTCATTTGGATAATTTATTTGAATAAATCTTTGTTTGTTTGGCTAGTTTTCATTTCATTTAGATGATTTTAATTAAAAAATGACTAAAATGTCCATGCTTTAATCTAATCATATTTTTAACTTTAATCTTAACTATATTAATTTTAAATTTTCATTAAAATATATTTACAACTAAATAATTTTCAAATTAATATTTTTGACATTTATAAATTTACGTATACATGAAATATATATTTCTCTATATGAAAATCAAAAAATTATTACATAATTAAGAAAGAAACCAAATGAAAATCTTATTAAAGTTCTTATCAAAAGATTTTTCTTAAAAAAAAATTATAATGGCAAACATTAAAACTTGTTTTTTCTAAAAGTAAAAACACAATTCTTCATTTTAGCGGTTTTGGCAGGAAAACGCAATTCGCATTTTTTCGGCCAAAATCATTATTTTGCAGTTTTGACGGGAAAACACAGTTCCTTGATTTTAAAGTTTTGGCGGAAAAAACAATTCTACGATTTTTCGGTTTTGACGAAAAAACGTATTCCGTAATTTTCTCGCCAAAATCGTGATTTTATAGTTTGGTAGAAAAACACAATTTTATGTTTTTATGGTTTTGGCGAAAAAATGCAATTCTGTGATTTTGCGATTTTGGCGAAAAAATGGAATTCCGCAACTTTTCTGCCACAATCGTGATTTTACAGTTTTGGTAGGAAAACACAATTTTACGTTTTTATGGCTTCGGCGAAAGTAGCAATCCCGCGATTTTGCGGTTTTGGCGAGAAAACGCAATTCCACAATTTTCCGCAAAATAATGATTTTATAGTTTTGGGGTGAAAACACAATTTAGCAAATGGTCCATCTGAATGGGACAAAGCCCTAAGTCGTATCTAAAAACGTGCACGTTAATTCCTTACCCAAGAAGCTTTACTGAGTCTTGGATGACTCGCAACGGAGCATTCTCCCCGATTATAAGGTTCCTCAACCAGCTGGTTGCTCCGAAGACAAAGCCAAGAATCTGAATGGAACATAACACAATGCATCAAAGTAGTTGTAATTGATTTGAGGAATGAAATCATACTTTTTTTTGTTTTTTGGACTTACGGCACCAATGGTGGGTGGTGCGAAGAGTTCCTCAAGAATTTGATGGAGCAAGTCCTTGATGTATGTTCGAGTAGACACCTTCTGTTTGCCTTGGATTTCAAGGTCTTGGTTTTGCTGTGGCTTGAGGAGAATAGTGCTGGGATCAGAGTCGATGTCCTTGTTGGGAAACTTGACCAACCCGGCGGCTTCAAGAGCTTTGAACTGTGTAGCAGAGCTTCTCACCAGTTGGTAACTGTACGTCCAAATGTAGAAACCCCCAAGCTGCGCATGACCAAAAACAACAATTAATTCAACAAGTCGCGTGTGAGCAGAGAAGATGGTATGTTTGTATTGGTGTTCAGTGTTGTGTCTAGTATTAAATCTAGCTCTGTACTAGCCGACTTCAGGTTGAATTTGGTAAGGTGAGCTTGCACCACTCGCTTTTATTGGTTTGTAAAGGTTCTCCTAGGTGTTAGCTCATGGGATTGTGCTTCAAACCGCTCTCACATGACGCGAGAAGAGTTTTGTGATCAAGGTCTATGCTGTTGACGACGCCAATTTGGGCCTCCTTTGAAAGACTTCTGTTGGGAGAGGTTTTGGCATGTGCGGCTTATATGGTTTGCTTTAGCAACTTCATTTCAACAACTGATTTTGGATGAACAAATATCATTCATCACTTCGTCTATCTCCATTAGTCTTTAGATTTGTGTCGAGTGGATGGACTGAAAACTTTTTCAGGTATTATGTTTCCATGTTTTTTGTTATTTTTTGTCATGAAATCATCGTATAACTTTATAATTCATTTTGTAAACCTAAAACATTTTATTTTCAATGAAATATTTACAATTTAGCAAAAAAAGATGGTATGTTTGGTTTGACTTACGGCCATAGAGAAAGATGCGTAGGAGAGGCCAACGGATCTGCAGACACTCCGATTCCCAAAAGGACTGCCTTCCTCGTCACAGATGGCAGGGACCAGAATAAGCATAAGGTTCCCCAAATTGCCTACATGCATGCATGATGATGAGTCATGTTAGATTTCAGGAATTCTCCTTGATTAGATATATATTTTGAGGAATATGAATGTTACCTGAGGCACATGTAGCAATTATGAGGCCATGAAGTTGAGGCTTGGGGTTTAGCAGCTTGACCACCACCCATCCAAGAATGCCTCCAACTAGAAAGGTGATTCCAACATTTATGGGCATGAACCACCTGAAAACAAAAATCACATATATTAAGCCACAAGGTCCATCTCTCACAGCCAGGGGTGGGGTAGTGTTTACCATGAAATGATATCCTGCAATGTCACGGTCTGGGCAAGGTTGGCAAACATGATGCAGGGGGTGAAGACCACGAAGACGAGCTGCATAGGGGTTTTGGTTGTTAGTGATAATTAAGATACGCATGCATGGTCGTCATAAAAAGGGAAGAGATGGAGAAGTTACCTTGTTCACGGATCTTCGGGTGTCAGCGGAGAGAAGAGAGCAATAATCGGTAGCCAAGAAAGCGCCAAGGACGCTGATGAGGAGAACTTGGACGATTGGCATTGAAGCCACCTCCAACAACTCTAGGAAACCCATCCCTAATTTGTAATTTCTTCTTTTTCTGGTTTCTTGCAGAAAAAGAGAAGCAGTCAAGGTAAGAAGGTAGAGGTGAATGAAGTTTGGATAGTTCTGGTTGTCTGTGTAGAGAGGGATGGATATATATATATATAAATATGTTAAATCAGATGGAGTGGGTTAATGGGTGTATATTAAATAGGTAAAGGATCGGAGTGGGGGCCCATGAAGAAAGAAGAAGATGAATAGTTCAACTTTTCAATAGGATGAGAAGGCATGCAAGCTAAATGGGAGGTTTTGAAGGACAAGTTGGCTTCTAGTGTTGGTCTCGTATGTATGGTGCACATGGACATCAAAATTAGAAGTTTCAAAGGGACGAGAGACTTTTGGGATCGTCTCATATGTTACTGTTGACAGAATCAAAGCAAGACTCGTCAATGGTCCAATTGCTCCACATAAATATATATATACACAAATTTTTTATGTCTTTCTTTCTACTTGTTTCTTTAATTTGGGATGTATCAACTGGTATGATTTGTCCAACCCAAAAAGGCCTCTAATCAATATTTTAACAAAAGGGTTAAGAACTTACGATAAATCCCCAACCTAACTGTACATGATATTTGAGAAGAGGAGGGAGAAGCTGTCACAAACTAACATTTTTTTCCAAAGTGGCCGATTTTGTCCTTTTTATGATATCAATATAATTGTCTAACATAATATATATATGAAACATCCTTCCAAGTTCCAAGCTTCAGCGATGGCGATGCCAAGTCCACACTACTCATCATCATTCTCTCTACTTTATTACATAAAATCAATAATAAATATGTCAACTGTGATTTCACAAGCCTAGCACATACACACATGGAAAACAGTGTAATTTAATTGGGGTAAAATAATCTAATATAATAAAATTGTGACAGGCTAAAAAATCTTGTGGGAGAAAGCGTCTTTTGCTTGTATAGTTGTATATATGTCTCAGAGAATTACGTATTTTAGCTCAGGATAAGAATAAATTAAAAGAAAGTCAAATATTTATTTAAACAAGAAAAGGCAAAGAATGATGAGACCAGGTTTTGTGGTAGAACAAGTCCGGGAGATAAGATAGTTGCATCATGCATGACTTGGAACTGGCGTGTCTACACAAAGGCATACAAATTACATTGATCTTGGATTTGGATACAGCAAAAGAGAATGCTAGTCCTTCCTTGGGTTAAGTAGTAGATGCTCGGCTTAGAAGAGTCCATCGTAGGCATCATTGGGCCTACATTTGGGCTTGGCCCATTATTTTCCAAATCATTTAGACATGGCGGGGCCCATCCACTAACGGTATATGATGACAAAATAAAGAATGAAGGTTATCATATGAGATGTGACCCAAAAAAAAAGAAAAAAAAGGTTATCATATGAGATTAATTATCCAATTCCACTCCATGGTGTAAATAGAAAACATATATAGGTGAATAAAGAAACGAAAAGAAAGACAAAAAGGTGGTAGGTAGTGGAGCAATATGGCCAAGAATAAGATGATTTTCTATTTTTCTTATATCTGTAAAGTGGCAAGTTGGCATATATTTTAATAAAGCAGAAAGAAGTCATAAAAGCAAAACCAATTTGTCAAGACGAGTGTCTTCTACTACCCTCCGTGCTCTCATAAGCAATTGAATTGTCATTTGTGTTGATAATCCAAAGCCCTCTAGATACTTAGTTTTTGATAGAGCCACACTATTACAAGTTATTTATTTGTTGATTGTAAGGGTTTACGGTTATGGGTAGAGAGACATGAGGTCTTAATTAGTTTGATCATCCTAAGCCCTCCAGTCAAGCAGCATTGATATCTCTTATCACAAAAACATATCACGGACGTTCAAGTCAAGACTGCATTTATTTCTCTTATGTTTTTTTTCCTAGTCTCTTCGTTAGTTGTTGTTTAACGTAATCAAGGACAAAAGGAATCTCCTTGTTTTGGCTACCATGGCCACAAGATGCTTTTTGGACAAAAGGACCACTCTGCTCTTGTGCTCTCTTCTGCTTCCCGGCTGCGTCAGAGCTTCCTCTGCAGGCGCCGGCAATGAGAAACAGCTCACCGAGACTCCCACTTGGGCCGTTGCCCTCGTCTGTACCTTCTTCATCCTTGTCTCCGTTCTCCTCGAGAAGGCTCTTCACAGAGTCGCCACGGTCTGCCCCTTTTCTTGCTTGCCTTCCTTCCGCATGTCTTCTCTTCTAATATGAACTGTGTCTTTCATTCCCAGTGGTTGTGGGAGAAACATAAGAACTCTCTGCTTGAAGCCTTGGAAAAAATAAAGGCCGGTAAGATCAAACACTTGTTTTTTTCCTAGCTACTCTGTCTTTTCTTGAGAAAATTATAAATTCCACACATGTATGAAATGAATGCAGAGCTGATGATTCTAGGATTCATTTCCTTGTTACTTACCTTCGGAGAGCATTACATTGTCAAGATTTGTATCCCTGAAAAGGCTGCTGCAACAATGCTACCTTGTCCTTTTCATGACCAAGACAAGACCCACCGCAGACGTCTAGCTGCCGTCGCCATCTCTTCCACCTGCAAGGAGGTCACCTTTTAACAAACCTTACGCCCTCTCTCTATTCTCTTATCAGTTATCACTGAAAGCTTTGTTTTTCGGCAGGGACATGAACCACTCATACCTGCCAAGGGCTTGCACCAGCTGCACATTCTATTGTTCTTCTTGGCTGCTTTCCATATTCTCTACAGTTTCATCACCATGATGCTCGGCAGGCTCAAGGTACTGTCTTCCTTTTCTCAAAACCCTCTTTTCCTAGCTATTCATCATCTTCTGTAACCGCAGACCCGTGGCTGGAAAAAGTGGGAGCAGGAGACATTCTCTCATGATTACGAGTTTTCAATAGGTCGGTAGGGGACTTTTTCTTTACTAAAACTTGTCTCATAGGTCACTAAATTGACTCTTTTCTATTCATAGATCCATCAAGATTCAGGCTCACTCATGAGACGTCCTTTGTCAGACAACATTCCAGTTTCTGGACAAAAATCCCCTTCTTCTTTTATGTTGTATGGAGCATTTCCTTCTTCTTTACCAATCCCTCATGTTGTTGATGAGATTTTGTGATATGTATGTGACTCTCAACCCTCTCTGATTTACAGGGGTGCTTCCTACAGCAGTTCTTTCGATCTGTTGGGAGAACCGACTACTTGACTCTGCGCCATGGCTTCATAGCTGTAAGGCAAAACTTCAGTTCTCTCTTGTATTTACCTCCTACTTTGGTGATGCTTATGGGTGAGTCTCCTTTAGGCCCATCTAGCTCCTGGAAGAAAGTTCGACTTCCAGAAATACATCAAAAGATCATTGGAAGACGATTTCAAGGTGGTAGTTGGAATAAGGTACATAACGCAAAACACATACATAATGCTAGTGTGATGAGGTTTTTGTCAACATTGCTAATAAAGTTTTGCTCTGCAGTCCACTTCTGTGGGCATCTTTTGTGATTTTCTTACTGCTGAATGTTAATGGTGAGTCAGCTTTGCATTTGCTTGCTTTACCGAACCATTGGCTATTACTGAACTGAAAACAATTCTCCCTTCCGTTTTTAGGCTGGGAAACATTGTTTTGGGCGTCAATCCTGCCTGTACTTGTAAGACAGTTATGCTCTTAAGAGAATCTTCTACTGTGCTTGCCAGGGGTTTGCAAGTCTTATTCTCTTACAACTCTTGCAGATCATTTTAGCTGTCGGTACAAAGCTTCAAGCGATCCTAACACGAATGGCTCTGGAGATCACGGATAGACACGCAGTTGTTCAAGGGATACCTCTTGTGCATGGTTCAGACAAATACTTTTGGTTTAATCGCCCTCAGCTGCTGCTCCATCTTCTCCACTTCGCCTTGTTTCAGGTACTTGCGTTGTTTTTAGTTTCAAACACATTCAGCATTGCATGCTATGCTTGTGTCTTTAGCTTCTGTGTGTGTAATGACTCTTCTTTTTTTTTTTTTTTTGTAGAATGCTTTCCAGATAACATACTTCTTCTGGATCTGGGTAACTGACCTTTTATGTCCAACTCGGTAGTTTTTGCCTTTTGGCCGATGTATTCTCTTCTATATCTTCAGTGATGGTAATGACTGATACATTTCGTTAATTTGGCATGCAGTATTCCTTTGGGCTAAGATCTTGCTTCCACAAGGATTTCAAACTTGTCATTGTAAAACTCTGTCTTGGGTAAAGCTTCTTCTTCACTAACCATTATTGGAGAAACCATTCAATAGATCACTCTTGGAACAATTCTAAGGAGCTGGTTATATTTGCAGCGTAGGAGCTTTGATTTTGTGCAGCTACATCACGCTTCCATTGTACGCACTGGTTGCTCAGGTACATTATCCTAATTCCAGCCTTCACTATCTGTTAGTCTACAAAGCTATATACAGTAGCAAGGAACCAAGCAACAAACTAATGTTGTTGATGTGGGTAGATGGGTTCACACATGAAGAAAACTGTGTTTGATGAGCAAATGGCAAAAGCGTTGAAGAAATGGCACATGGCAGTGAAGAAGAAGAAAGGCAAAGCGAGAAAGCCACCAACAGAGACCCTTGGTGGTTCTGGCAGTGTCAGGACCTCCTCTACTTCAGCTTTTTACGCCTCTGGAGCCACTCTACTCCGCTCCAAGACCACCGGTCACTCAACAGCCTCTTACATGAGTAATTATGAAGACCAAAACATGTCTGATATTGAAGCTGAGCCGTTATCTCCTGCACCTATTGAGGGGCATGCTATCGTCAGGGTTGGAGATCAGACCACAGAGAAGGAATATACTGGAGATATTAGTCCTGCAAACCAATTCTCCTTTGTGACGCCTGTTCGTCCTAATGATATAGATTAATATTTGAAACGAGTGCAGAGCACCTTGCCAAGTGTAATTTGTAACCAACTAGGACGTCTGTTTAAAGCTGTATTCTAGAGCTCCAAGACTCCATTACATATATATAGAATACCAAAGAAGCAATGAGATCCATAACGTGTCGGCCCAGATACATAAGATAGCTTACTGGCTTCACATTACATAGTGCAACTGAGATTAAAGTTGTATAAAGGAAGACAAAACTGTGGTTCCTTACTTGATAGACATGGGCTCACTCAGATTCTTCCTCGTCATCACTGTCCCCTCCAAACATGGAAGCCATTTTCATCGCTAGATTTGCAGCTATTTCCCTCCTCTGGAAATCAGGCATCAATCGCAAGTTGTCACGGATGTTCCCAATTTCTGACATCAACTGTTCCACGTCTTCAAACTCATAACATTTGTCGTTTTCTGTAGGTTTTTCATCTGTTACCACTGCTCTGTCAGTCTCATTATGCGGCTCCATCCTTGACCCTGAAGGCCGTAGCTCGTCATCCACAACTTCCTTCAGTTTCACCATATTATTTTCTACCTGGAGGTTTTCCTGTGAAGTGGATCCACCAGCATCTGCATGCGAATGCATTTCACTTGCAGAAACCCATCTTTCCTCGATATTCTCCCATGGATCAGCTGAGCCTGCTGATAGAACTTCATACTCCAATTCATATTCAGATTCTTCTTCTGACAACTCTGAGAATGAGGAAATGTAAGCTCCAATCAACATGAGTCCAAGGGGAAACCTTACTATACATGGGAAAAGAAAAAATGGAAGGAACAAATAACCTTCCCCATAAGGTAACATGGGTTCATTTATCTTATCACCCGATTTAAGAATCATTCCAGGCCACATATGTGCCGAAAGAGCACCAAATAGACGTTCAACCCCTTGAGAATCCCCATCGACTGATAAACCTACAAGGATCGACCCCTGAGTCTCATTAATGCTAGAGACGAATACATATCCTCTTCTCATTATTACCCACTGCATTTTCACTCATAAATGTGGAACTCTTTACAAGTTGAGTATAGCCTATTTTTCATATTGTGGAAACAAGGAGTAAAAACTTGCGTATTGCAGCACCCCTGGCTACTGCATCAATAAGAAGAAGGAAGGACTGTCTGTAAAACATAGAACTTACACTTGTCAAAATGAGGATTAGAGGCACAAGCCTCAATGAACTCAATACTATTCTGAGAGCACCACTCTAGACATGTTCCCCTGATATCCAATGATGCATCTTCACTTCCTAACAAGCTGATCCCTTCACTTTCGGAGATCCCAAACTCGTCAGTGTCTGTAGAGGACTCTGTTGCCTTCAAAAGACGTCTTCTATATTGCTCATGAGCTACGTGATGAGGGACAAGATCTACTTTGTTCCCAATGCACAACAATATATCAAAACTGTTGATGTCAGTATGAGAAACCCAGTCTTGAAGAGCCACAAGAGTTGACAGCTGCAAAGAACGGGTAAAAGGGTTATGCGGATGACAAGGAGTCACACTCACAGGGGTATCAATGGGCAAACCTGACTCAGGTCGAAGACCATAACTAACGCCACCAGTGGATGGGACTGAGGGAGACTGGGCAGAGAGTAGGCATCGCAAATATGTGATATCCATACAGAAACATCCGCAGTGTAATACTTGGTGTCAATCGTCCAGCTGCCAAGAAAGTTGAAACAAGCGTAAGAAATTCTTCATGAAATTCTTCAGTCATTAGAGATGTGTGCATACCCATGAACTTGTGTTTGAGATGATGACTCCGATGAATCCTCAAAATCCACGGAAAGGAGTCCTGTGAATCAAAGGAAACCCTAGATTAGAGCAAAACAAATCAGAAATTAACAGAAATCGGATCCAAAGCGTACGAGAGAGGAGGGTGCGCTTGCCGACGCCGGAGGATCCGACGACAAAAATTCCCGGCCGGCTTTCCATCATTGTCGCCTAAAGCTCTCCGCCTGTGATCCAATTCTGATTAAACTTGAGCTCGAGTGAGAAGCCAAAGCCCAATCAATCAACAATGCCAAGTGTAGATATTTACAAATTCTGAATATTTTTATTATACCCAACACAAAAGGACCAATCACCAATGAAATGAAGGCCCAATAGAATGAGAATAAAATGGCCCAAAACGATGGATACAAATCCATTAAAGACCAACCTTGAAGACGCTAGAGATATGTACATGGCACAGTTATCTGCACAAACATTTTTTTTTCTTTTTATTTATTATAAAGGGTCAATTTGTCGAGTGACGATATTGGGCCATTATATTAAAAATATAGCTACGTGTTATAAATCATAGTGGATTGTCATAACCGGTTCTGGTCTAGTATAGTCCGGTCCGGACCATCTATACTTAGTCATAGGGCAATTTCCTTTTCTCTTTAGGAAAAGGAAAGTAATTTCCTTTTCTCTTAGGAAAAGGAAACTTTCTTTCATCACATGTATTGATCCTTATATAAAGGATACTTGATTAATGAAAGAATATACGAATTTCCCCATTCTCTTTCTCTCTATTTTACAACACGTTATCAGCACGATTGTTTCTAAATCCCTAAGCTAAAAACCCTAAAATCCGATTCTCATTAAAAAAACCCTAATTTCCGATTTTCTCACCCACCATCAACAAATCCGAACAAAGCTCAGCTCGATCTCAACAAGAAAAGTTCATACAGCCTAGTAAGGTTACGGCGAACTAGAAGCATCCTTCACAATCCATTCAAACAAAATCGGAGGTTAAGGTAAGTAATCTAAAACCTAAAGAACCCTAAATCCTAAATCCTAAATCCTAAATCTGAACCCTAAATCCTAAATCTGAATCATGCTCGCTCTTATTATTATTTGATTGATTGATTGTCTTCATCCTGATCCATAATTGTTCACGTTAAAACCCTAAAGGACCATAAAACCCTAAACCGTAGAAACCCTAAAATCAGAATCATGCTTGTTCTTATTTTTGATCGTTTGATTGCTTTCATCATAATTCATAATTATTCACGTTATGAAAACCTAATTTACATGAAACCCTAATTTTAGCAAAACCCTAAAATCGCTTGAAACCCTAATTCGCATATTTAACCTAAAATCGAATTTAGTTGTGTAACCTAATTGAATTGAATCCGTGTGCTAGTTTGATTGATTTAATTGCCATGATTGATTATTAAACCTGATTAATTATCTTAATACTGAAACTACATCGTCATCTTTCACCTGCATACGCCTTAGCAATTGACCGAACATATTCTATTTAATATCCTGCCATATTAAAACCTGAGCAACATGAACGGTTTAGAATTTGCATGATAGGTTTGCATCATGAACATATAGATATATTATGTTAGATTAATCTTGTTAGAAAATAAGACTTGTTTGATAAGCATCATACATCCGCGGCTTGTTTTGCATTATAAACATGGACTTTAATTTTCATGATATTTAGAAAATAAGATGTATGTTTCAGATGTCGAAAATAAGCAACTTGGATTATGTTGCCCTCAATCTCTCTGGAGACAATTACCTACAGTGGGCGTTGGACACAAAGATAAATTTAAAGTCAAAAGGACTTGGCGAATGTATCACTGCGGGTAATGATGAAAACGAAAAGAATAGATACAGAACAATATCGATCATTCGCCATCATCTTGCTGAGGGTCTCAAAGACCAATACCTAACTATTGAAGATCCTCTGGACCTTTGGAATGAGTTGAAAATAAGATATGACCACCATAGAACGGTGTTGTTACCAAAGGCCAATTATGATTGGAGGAATCTCAGGTTCCAGGACTTCAAGTCCGTGGAAGAATATAACTCGGCCATGTTTAAGATAGTTTCACAATTGAAACTGTGTGGTGAGAAGATAACTGATAATGACATGTTGGAAAAGACTTTTTCCACCTTCCACACAAGCAACGTATTGTTACAACAGCAATACCGTGAAAAAGGTTTTGAGACATACTCAAAGCTTATCTCATGTCTATTACTGGCCGAGCAGAACAATACATTATTAATGAGAAACAGTGAATTGAGACCTCCTGGATCAGCCCCACTTCCTGAAGCAAATGTGGCCACAAATGCAAAGAAAGAATCTGAGAAAGAAACTAACCACGTCCAAAGAGAGTATAGACAAAGTGGCCGTGGACGTGGGGGGAGATGGCAAGGACGTGGCCGTGGCCATTTTCATCCTTACGGCCGAGGTCAAGGCCGAGGCCGCGGGTTCCAAAACGACTTTAACCGCGGAAGAGGTCGAGGTCGCGGGTACCGAACTGATTCTAACCGTGGTATCTCTTCTCAACCACAAAACTCGACCACAAAATCTGTATGCCATCGATGTGGAATGAGCAATCATTGGGCTAAGACATGTCGGACTCCCAGGCATCTAGTTAACCTCTACCAAGAAAGCCTTAAAGGGAAGAATCCAGAAACCCATATGATCCAGCATGATAACGAAGGAGATTTTGCTCATGAGCAAGATGACCAGACAAACTTTGAAACCTCAGATTTACTTAAGTGACCAAGTTGTTTTTCCATCGTCATCAATTTTCTGTTTTATGTTTGCTTTTATGATTTGCATTTACGTTTTCTAGTTTATGTTTTGGATTTTGCTATTATTTTGAACTTAATGAAAAAAGGGTGTTATTTTAAAGTCTCTAAGATGTGTTTATTATTTTGAAGAATGAATGATGATATGGATGTGTTCGTTGTGGACAGTGGGTCAAGCCACACGATTCTAAAAGACAAAAGATATTTCATTGATCTTACACTTAAAAGGGCAAATGTGACCACCATTGCGGGTATAGCAAATATGATTGAAGGGCACGGCCAGGCCCATGTTTTGTTACCTAAGGGCACGCATCTAGAAATTTCTGATGCATTATATTCACCCAGCTCAAAGAGAAGCTTATTGAGTTTTAAAGATATCCGAATGAATGGCCTTCATGTTGAAACTAAGGGCGAAGGTAACAAAGAGTTCCTTCAAATATTCGAAATTGCCCAAGGCCATAAGAAAGTCCTAGAGACTATACCTGCCGTTTCTACAGGCCTTTATTGTGCTAAGATCAGTATGATAGAAGCAAATGCCACGGTAAACAAGGCGTTTACCGAGAATTTCACTCTTTGGCACAACCGGCTTGGCCATCCCGGTTCTAACATGATGCGAAAACTATTAACAAATACTAATGGGCACACATTGAAAGAAAGAAGAGTTATCCCAAAGAATCTCACGTGTGAAGCATGTTCACTAGGGAAACTCATTACTAGGCCGTCACCAGTTAAAGTAACTAAGGAAACAATAAACTTTCTGGAAAGAATACAAGGAGACATATGCGGACCAATACACCCACCTTGTGGGACGTTCAGATATTTTATGGTCCTTATTGATGCATCCACGAGATGGTCACATGTCTGCCTGTTGTCAACTAGAAATTTGGCGTTTGCAAGATTACTTGCCCAGATAATACGGTTAAGGGCACACTTTCCAGATTTTCCTTTAAAAACTATACGCCTTGATAATGCTGGTGAATTTACGTCCCCAGCATTTAATGATTATTGTATGTCCATGGGGGTAAGTGTTAAACATTCTGTGGCACATGTACATACACAAAACGGCTTGGCAGAATCATTTATTAAACGCATACAATTAATAGCCAGACCATTGCTTATGAGATCACAACTCCCGGTCTCAGCTTGGGGACATGCGATTTTACATGCAGCAGAGTTAATTCGCATCAGGCCATCTAGTGAACATAAGTATTCCCCATCACAATTGATCAAGGGTCAAGAGCCAGACATATCCCATCTTAAGACATTCGGATGTGCCACTTATGTACCGATTGCACCACCACAGAGAACAAAGATGGGCCCTCAAAGGAGGATGGGGATATATGTTGGATATGATTCTCCCACGATTATTAAGTACCTTGAGCCAACCACGGGTGATCTATTTAAGGCCAGGTACGCGGATTGTCATTTTGACGAATCCACTTATCCAACACTAGGAGGAGATAATAATGAGCTGGTAAAGGAAATTACATGGAATCAAACGTCTTCAACATGGCAAGATCCTCGGACTCAAGAATGCGAATTAGAAGTTCAAAAGATAATACATTTACAAAAGCTAGCTAATCAATTGCCAGATTCCTTTGCTGACCCGAAGAGAGTAACTAAGTCATATATACCAGCTGTTAATGCACCAATTCATATTGATGTCCAAGAGGGACACAATCAAGTTGCTACAGAGTCTCAAACACGATTAAAACGTGGCCGGCCAATAGGTTCCAAAGATAAGAACCCTCGGAAATTAAAGAAAGGTGCTGAATCCGTGGTTAAGGAATCCGAGGTCCAGGGAACCCCAGACATAACCGAACTGATGGTACCAAACAATGAGGCTCGGGACGCCGAGCTTCATGGCCCTGAAGTTCCTGATAACAATGAGATCTCAATAAATTATGTTATGTCCGGAATACAATGGAACAGAAAGTGTGTAGAAATTGATGATATATTTGCATTTAAGGTAGCACTTGAACTTATGGACATAACCGAGGATCCAGAACCCACATCAATATATGAGTGCACTCAGAGTAAAGATTGGACTAAATGGAAAGAAGCTATAAATGTGGAGTTAAATTCATTAAGGAAAAGAGATGTCTTTGGTCCAATAATCCGGACATCCTATGACATTAAACCAGTTGGACATAAATGGGTCTTTGTGAGGAAAAGGAATGAACATGGTGAAATCGTGAGATACAAAGCACGGCTAGTTGCACAAGGATTCTCACAGAGACCAGGAATAGACTATGAGGAGACGTACTCCCCTGTGGTGGATGCTACAACTTTTAGATTCTTAATAAGTCTGGCTATAAGAGAAAATTTGGATTTGCGGCTAATGGACGTAGTGACAGCATACTTATATGGTCCACTGGATAATGAGATATATATGAAAATCCCAGAGGGTATTGAGCTCAAAGATAAGACAAGTTCCCGGGAACAACATTGTATAAGATTGAATAAAGCTCTTTACGGTTTGAAACAGTCAGGTCGGATGTGGTACAATAGACTAAGTGAGTACCTAGTGAAAGAAGGCTATAAGAACGACCCCATCAGTCCGTGTATTTTCATAAAGAAATTTGATAAGGGATTCGTGGTCATTGCTGTGTACGTGGACGACCTGAACATCATGGGAACCTCTAAGGAAATTTCTCAAACAATTGAATATCTTAAGAAAGAATTTGAGATGAAAGACTTAGGAAAAACAAAGTTCTGTTTGGGATTACAACTTGAGTACATTAACAATGGAATCCTTGTGCATCAAATGGCATATACAGAAAAGGTACTCAAGAGATTTAACATGGACCAATCTCACCCATTGTCTAGCCCCATGGTCGTGAGATCTCTTGATCTAAAGAAAGATCTATTTGGTCCTAAGACGGACGATGAAGACGTCCTTGGTCCCGAAATACCATATCTCAGTGCCATAGGAGCTTTAATGTATCTGGCGAGCCACACTAGGCCAGATATATGTTTTGCCGTGAATTTGCTATCTAGATTCAGCTCATGTCCGACCCAAAGGCACTGGAACGGGATTAAACATATTCTTCGTTACCTATCAGGAACGAGAGATTTGGGTCTGTTTTATACTAACCAATCCAAAGACGGTTTAATTGGTTTTGCTGATGCAGGTTACCTTTCGGATCCACACAATGCTCGGTCTCAGACAGGTTATGTTTTTACTCATGGTGGGACGGCCATATCCTGGCGATCTATGAAACAGACCATTGCGGCTACATCATCCAACCATGCGGAGATATTGGCTATTCACGAGGCCAGCCGTGAATGTGTTTGGTTAAGGCTAATGACCCAGCACATAAGAGTTGATTGTGGGATGACCGAAGGAAAGCAGAAACCAACCGTTCTATACGAGGACAACGCAGCATGCATAGCACAGCTTAAGGACGGATACATCAAAGGTAATAGGACGAAGCACATCTTGCCAAAGTTCTTCTTCACACATGATTTGCAGAAAACCGGAGAAGTTCAAGTGCAACAAGTACGGTCAAGTGAAAATTCAGCGGACCTATTCACCAAGTCGCTTCCAACCTCAACGTTGAAGAAGCTAACTCATCAGATTGGAATGCGTCGACTGAAAGACCTTCAGTGAGGTTTCGAACAGGGGGAGTAATACGTGTTGTACTCTTTTTCCTTCACCACGGTTTTATCCCAATTGGGTTTTCCTGGTAAGGTTTTAATGAGGCAACGTCCAAAGCGTGTTACAAGCCCATTCCGGTTATGACATCCAAGGGGGAGTGTTATAAATCATAGTGGATTGTCATAACCGGTTCTGGTCTAGTATAGTCCGGTCCGGACCATCTATACTTAGTCATAGGGCAATTTCCTTTTCTCTTTAGGAAAAGGAAAGTAATTTCCTTTTCTCTTAGGAAAAGGAAACTTTCTTTCATCACATGTATTGATCCTTATATAAAGGATACTTGATTAATGAAAGAATATACGAATTTCCCCATTCTCTTTCTCTCTATTTTACAACACTACGATAATTGTTTATTAAGTAATTAACCATGTAAGTTTATTATTGACGTTTTTTCCCTAATCTTCTCCAGATTCAGCTTCTTCTTCTTCGTTAATAGCTACTCACGTCGCCGACACTGGTGGATTTAATTGGATCTAAAATCTTCGGCGATGAGAACATTGAGTAGAGTATTCAGCCGACATGTATCTGGTTCGGAACTTTTCCGGTGTCGGAGATGGCCATCGTGGACACTCGTATGCGTTCGCCATTTAATAATTTTCTGATTTGGCTTTGACTTATGTAACTCCGGTTTCAATCTCCGTCGTGGATGTAAGAGCTGTTGTCGCTAAAACTGTCTAGAACATGAGATGAAACAATTGGATGGAGAATATTTTTGTCCTAAATACAAAAAATACACCATATATGGTAGCCATTCTTTGTTATGGTTATTTGACTAATTTGAATTTTTTTGTTGGCTATTTCTGCTAAATTAAAAACACTTGCTACAAACATATGTCGGTGTTCTGAAACTCGAAACCGATTGTGTCCATAGATAGATGCGTATCCGAATCCTCTAGTTGAGTCTGAGTTTTCAAAAAGAAATAGAAAACAGCCATTGTTATCAACACAAGAGAAAAATACAAGACAACATCAAGAAAGAATATTACTAGGCTCAACTGATGGCTGAAACTACACACATGAAAACCTGCGTGAAGTTACTACCTGGCGGTAGAGTTGGCTTTGTTGGCCTGTGGCGCTGAGGGAAACACAAAGACACTTGAAGCAACCGCAGATGACTGAAACTCAGCAGAATATCGCACTGATGTCAAAGTTATCTTCGGGAGTTGCTGTTGACCGCAAGTCAGAGGCACTAGCTTATAACTTAAGACGTGTTCTGACTTGGGAAGGACTGAAACCGTGTTGCTGTGAGACCCAGACAGGACAAAACTTTGTGCATCAGCCAGAGCAAACTTTGCTTCTTGGAGCAACTGTGTCTGGTTACAGATTCTAACGGCGTAAGTGAAGGGTTCTCCAAGAATGGCATACGGAGGACAGTTCAAACTCATTACCAGTGGTGATGCCTCCACATTTACTTCAGGAAGTTTGTGCTTTGTTGAAACACATGCCTCTGTTGTGTTTCCTCCCTGCCTTCTCCATTTTAAATGTACCGATCCCAAACCAAGCTTTGGAGTTTTCATTGTTGGTATGACTGTGAAAACCTTTTTGTACTCTTCCCCTGGCGCAAGACTAGCAGATCCTGAGTCATCTCCACACCCACGACTCTGCTGAATCGAACATGATGTTTCCCCTTGCTCATCATCAAATTCAATGGACATGGACACCAGTCTCAGCGCTATCTCCGTGCAATTTTTGGCACTGACAACTAACACGCTCTTTTCATTCAGCGGCAGAGAAGACGTGTCTTCAGAATCAGGGGCTGGCTTGATTCTGTTGAGCAATAGATGATCCCTTCTAAATGGCAACATAAATCGATTGCTAATGAAAAGAGGCATCTTCCCTTCAATTTGCAAGCTCTTGTGTACGTGAACTTTCTGGGCATTGGCTTCACTGCCATGTGGCAAATAACCCAATGACACAAAAAGCATGACAGGCTTGGCCCTATGCCACCTGATTTCTAGTTTGCAGGACCATGATTCCCCTTCCTTCAGGTCCGGAACGGAAACCAACCCAAATGATTGCTGAATTTTCTTTATGTTCCCTGTTTCGGACTCAGATTCATCATTGCCTTCTGCTCCATTAATACCACAGATTTCGACATGATGGCTTTCCAAAGAGAATGGTTCTGCTTCTCTTGGGCTAAACAAACCACCACCACCAACATCGACTAGATTAATCTTCAATTCACCACTGTATACGGCATGACCCTTTGAAGTTACCGCAATAGGCATTGTAAAGTCTTCTCCAACTAGAGCAGGACCAGAGGCACCTAGACTGACGTCCACCTGTGGTTCAGGTTCTTCAACTTGAGTAGCTTTCTGGCCAAAGACTGCAAGAACTGGGTCCTTTATTGGCAGAGATTCCACACAATTCTCATGCTTCCAGACAGGCAATTCCTCCATTGCAGCAGGACTTTCGGCCCTTGAACAGATCGTGAAAAGAGGCCCTAATTTCGCAAGAACTGAAAGACACTCAAGCTTGCCGCTTTGCTCTGCAGATGAAAAAAGGAATGCGAGAAAAGTTAGGTAACGAATAAGCTGCAATATGTGGAAGTGTCCGAGATACAAACAACACCCTTATAATCAAATCACACTAACCAGACTTAATAGCATATGTCAACCTTAACCAATTATTCGGCACAAGCACCAGCGACGGCTCATTCTCTACTTGGCTAACACTTGGCACAGTGTTAGACGCAGAAGCCCAAGGAGGCCTCTGGGAATTCCTGACGACAAAATTGCACTTAGATTGATTGAACTGAACTTCTAGATGATCTATTTCGACTGGAAGAGGTAGATGAGAAAGCAGTGACACTGTAATAGAGCACAAAGCACCAGGCTTGATCATTTGCTCGTGAAAAGAAACCGAAGCTAGTAGAACAGGTCTTAGAGGACTGACGAGATCAATCTCAAGATGAAGAGGACTATCACTGGGTAATGTGAACCCACTTTCTCTCGTAGATGATATCAGCTCGGCTTCACAACCAACAAGAGTGAAAACTTCTCGATGTATACTTTCTCTTCCTGAAATAGTTGCAGGACCGCCAGGACCATATTTTTTGTTTCCCAAGTTCCCAGAATCGTCATAAGATGTTACAGGTAGTGCAACCATTTCAAGGGACAACTCAACAAAATCTTTAAAGGCACCAAGATTTCTTGAACACTCTCGCAGGTAACCCAGCACCTCCCAGAGCAAAGTTACCCAACCTTCTTGTCTGTACAAGTTTGCAGCAATAACGAAAAAGAATTTTGCGTTGCTGGGATCAGCCAAACCAAAGTACTCACGGGCTAATTCAAAGGCACAAAGAGCAGCCATCCTCCGGGCTTTAAGGTTGGTAAACAATTCAAACGATTTCTTCAGCCGAGCAATAATTTCAAAGGAATCTTGAACTCTCTTTGCTTCTGAAATTGTATACCGTGTGTACTCCTCATCTGTTATACTGCAAAAAACAAAATCATATTGTAATGGGGGTAGCAGAGTTAAAAAAAAATTACACAGATCTGCAAGTGAATTATGAACAACTTACGAGTGAAGTGTAAAAGCTTCGCCCTTCTCAAGTAACTGAGCAAACTGACCCGCATAGACTGAAGGAGTAATGGACTCAGAGCTGCTATCAATCTCTCGAGCTGTTTCGGACATTGACAGCAACAATTCCAGGGCAGATTTCTTATCCTTCAAGTAATGAGCAGCTAACTGTATAGAGGAAGTTTTCTCAGGGAATAAGAGCATATTATACTTTCGACATAGTGTGTACTAGGCACAGAATGAACTCAGAAAATTTTGAGAAAAAATAACAAATGTAATGGACGAAATATCCAGCATTTTCTTTGAGGTAGGTGTTTTAATTTATATAGTACTGTTTTAAGAAAATGATTAATACACACAGAAACATTTAACAACAAATGCAGCACCAAGTGTAGATTATGTTCCGACTACGAGTTAGGTGGAGAAAAGTTAACTGACCTGATAATAATAGGCAGGATAAAACTCAAATTCAGTCAAAGATATTTCTGCAGTTCCTTGGTTTAAGGATGAAAAGCTCTGAACAGTTGCTGAGCTTGTCTCCAACAACTCAGCGAAGACAAGAAACTGCCTACTCATCCATTCCCAATGGAGAAATATAAAGTCTGTGGATCCAACAACCTTCTCATATGATGCTTTATGTTGATGAAACCATGTCACTGCTTCTATGAGCTTTCCACCGTGCAACAAGAGCGTTGATATCTTGAAATGCAATTGCTCAGCTATGGTCTTGATCTCGACCAAGCGTTGTATTGCAGGCAACCTAGTTGATGTCCCGATCATCTGTTTGCATAAACAAAATTGCTCGTCTTATGCACCAAAAGCAACTTCTTAACTAGAATCAGAACAGATTAGTGTGACAGAAGGGTGGGAAGAAAATACGAAATAAATAGTGATGAAAAGGACCTCGTGCAAGGAATGGTACGCGTCTTCATAAAACTTCAATGCTTCACCCCAATCTCTACGAAACTCTGCATATACAGCGACCTAGCAGTCATGGCATGAATGAGCCTTTCTTTTCTCAGATACATTGAAACAAAATGATTAGACGTAACAGATGTAATGAAAAAGCTTACTTTGAAACAGTAGCGAACATTCAAATCAAGAGAACTGGAACTCCTTTTCTCAATTCGACTTTTGATCCTCCTTCCTTCTTCTCTGTAATAGGCAAGCGCTAACTCTGCAAATGCAGAAGCGATTCTGCAAACATATTGCGTTGAGAGGCACTGAAGGAAAAGCCCCTTGTTCTAGGTGCAAGATAGAAAACAAGGAAAGAGGAGAGAAACATGCCTGGAGAGAGAGAGGGTGAGTTCAGAGTCTATGCTGGAATTGAAGAAGAGCACGTACTTAGAGTCTAACTCTGCCCGCTTTCGCAATGCCACCAGACGATCTTCGCTAATTTCCTCTAGAACAAGTCGGGAAAGAGTGAGCCGAGAGGATATTCGTAGAAATGAAGAAAAAGCGAATCGGAAAAAGCGCTACCATGGGGAGAAGATTGGACCACGATCACCACTAGTTTGATGTTTTTGGGACGGATTACGGATCTGGCAATGGAGATCGCAGTATTAATCTGAGGTTTTGAAACAAGGGAGGGGGGAAACAAGGAAACAAATAAGGGAGATGAGGAAGTACTTGAGGCTGTCGAGATCGGAGCAGACCTGTAGCCATTGAGTTGGATCGCCGAGGATGTGATGCGAGGGAAAGAAGGCGGCGACAAGGGCAGGGACCTTGGTGCGATGCTTAAGCAACCAGTCCCGTTTCAAGATGCCACTGCATCTGGAAGGAGCGGGAGAAGAAGAATCGGAGACGCTGAGAGGATCTCGGAAGGAGGAGGTTCGGCTGATTTGATCATCATGAGCAAGGAGGAGAGAGAGATGGGACAAGTCGGGGAAGGCCAGAGCGTTGATGGGAGGCTGCTGGGAGTGGAGATGCTTAGTAATTGACGCGTGAAGGTCAGAGTATCCGAAGAGAGCCACCAGACTCACCGGCGGCGTCCTGAGCTCTTCCGGGTATTCCTCCATGTCGCCGGCAAGTGTCTCACGGGCGTTGTATCGAGGAAGCAAAAGGAAAGATCTAAAACACTTCGTGGGCTTTTGACGGGCCTCGATTAGGGAACTGCCAAATGTGATTTAAAACTTTTGTGGTTATTTTTTCAGGCCCATGAAAACCTCACCTGCTTTAAAACGCGTTGCGACGAATTCATTCAAAAAATGCAGTCAAATGTGCTCATGGACCAATAAAAAAGAGAATTAGGGACTTTACAGAAGAAGGGGGATATTATTTATGATTGTGTTAAAAAATTACAAGAATAATTGGAAAACGAATGAGAAGCGGTCAAGTGGAGGAGCGGTTGATGAAGTCGATGCAGTCAGCAATTGCATCGGCGTAGAAAGAGTTGGAGGGTCGTAGAGATGTGTAGTAAAGACGGTCTTCTCTGACCATCGGCCGCCTCCTCCAGCACCAGCTCCTCAGTAGTCTGAAGAAACCTCTCACTCTCGCACGCAATCTCTTCGTCTTCGGGCTCAACCTGATTCCTCTGCCACTCGGCCATCGTCTCCTTACTCCTTCCATCGTTTGCTAATGCGTGTCTCAATCGCTGATCGTCTTTGGCAGAGGTTATAGTATAACAATTTTTATATCGAGAAGCGAAGACTTTCATAGGTTGGGTTGTTGAGAATTTGAAAACTTTTATAAAACTAGAGACTTTATTGAATGGTTCATCTGCTTCCCACGTGTCACCCATGAAAGGAAAATTGGTTTCAAAAAAAAAAAAAAAAAAACATTAGGCTTCCGTTGTAAACATGTATAGCGTGGTCGTTAAATCTGATGGGCAAAGACGTTAATGTCCTCATGTTTAAGAGCCCATCGAAACAAAGCCCATTCATTATACAAAATAACAATACCAAAATATCCACTCTAAGGCCCAACAGTTCTAGTTTCTGCGAGAAGATATTTTATGTAGCCACTAAAAAGCACGGCGGTGAATCCCGTTCACTAAAAAGCACGGTGGTGAATCCCGTTGATGCTCATCTGAGCCAAGAAACAGATGGCAGTCGAAATGGATACTCACTCTCAGGTCTGGTCTCCTCCTTTCCCTTTTTTCCTGCGACCTGACGACGATCGATCAATTCTTCCCTCTCTGAATTGAATTGAATTGAAATTGATTGATCACAGGTTTTGGTGGAAGAGAAATCGAGTGTCAGAATCTTGACACTAAACAGACCCAAGCAGCTCAATGCTCTCTCCTTCCCCATGGTATTCATTCAATTTTTCCCTTCTTATTTGTTCTTCTCTTCTTCCTTTATCGTTTTTGAAACAATCAGTCTTCTCTAGATCTCTCGGTTGCTGCAACTGTTCCTTGCATACGAAGAGGACCCTAGTGTGAAACTTGTCATCCTAAAGGTAATAAATCACTCTATCCTTTTCTCTTCCGTTTCCCCACATTGAATAACTTTGCCGCAGGGTCAGGGTAGAGCCTTTTGTGCTGGTGGCGACGTTGCAGCTGTTGTTCGTCACATCCAACAAGGTAACTGGAGACTCGGTGCCAAGCTCTTCTCAGATGAATACATGCTCAACTATGTTATGGCCACCTATAGCAAACCTCAGGTTTTAGTCTATCACATTCTACATGTATCAATAAATAAGCTCATTGATTCGTAATCAGTACTGTTTTTTTTTTTAAATTATAGGTTTCCATCTTGAATGGTATTGTCATGGGAGGCGGAGCTGGTGTCTCTGTCCATGGTCGATTTCGTATTGCAACTGAGAACACGGTATTCTTTCCTGAAACATGTTCATGGATCACAAATACATCGCTCTCTAATATGCTCACATCTCTTGATTTTCTCCAAGGTTTTTGCCATGCCTGAGACGGCGCTTGGGCTCTTTCCAGATATAGGCGCTTCCTACTTCTTGTCAAGGCTCCCTGGATTTTTTGGTAACTAAAGTCATTTGTTTTTGCATGTCCTTCAAGCCCACAAAAGTTTGAGGCTATCTACCTCTCTCATCTTTCCTGTCTTCTTGTTCAGGAGAGTATGTTGGCCTCACAGGAGCTCGGTTAGATGGCCCTGAAATGCTTGCTTGTGGTCTTGCAACTCATTTTGTGCCTTCAACGGTATGGCCTTCTTCTGCTTACGTCTTTAGAGTTCCCCATTGCCGGCATGTTAGCAACTTGACATGCTAAAGACGAGAATGCCATTATTTGCTTCCTTTTCTTAACTATGGACTTTGACAGCTGGTGATGCAAAACTTTTGTGGAATTTAAGTTGAACAATGGGCATACGAATACTCCGCAAGAACTTGGTTTTCTGTTTGGCATTTTTCTTAGTGAGAAGTTTTTCTTGCCAAGGACAGTTTGAGGTGTACGTCTCTGGAGTAGTCTTGTTCAGCGTGCTAATTTTCTCTGACGTGATGGTTTGTGTTGACTGTTATAACTTATCAGTGTCCAGTCCATAACCAAACTCGTGGCCTGTAAATTTTCATAACGTCTCTGTTTCCCCCGACATTCTAAATGACTTTTACACTTCAGATGTTTTATAGCTAGTAGTGTCGAGCACTATTTGCTTGGCCTAGGCTTTTGACTTAGTAAGGTTACTCCTTGTCACAGAGGTTGACGGCATTAGAAGCAGATCTTTGCAGAGTTGGTTCAAGTGATCCAACCTTTGCCTCAACAATTCTCGATGCATACACTCAGCATCCGCAGCTGAAGCAGCAGAGTGCTTACCACAGGCAAGTGATATTTGATTTTATCTCTTTACTCTTTCTACTTGTGCCGAAGTATCTGAATATCGTTTATCATGCCAAAATCGCATGAATTCTCATGTGCTAAAACATTTTCTCTGTTATTGATCATGATTACATTACATGTTTTAAGAATTTCAACCTTGTATTGGTGTCAGCTTTCAATTGCTTCTTACATAATCCATTTCTCATCAGATCTTCAACGGGAAATTTGTGCGGATCATACAGTACAGAGAACAGCTGTTTCTTACCTTTTCGTTTGTTTCTTTGCGCAGGTTAGATGTTATTGACAGGTGCTTCTCGAGGAGAACAGTCGAAGAAATTATATCTGCACTAGTAAGGTTTTCATTTATATATAGGATATGTTGACTTGCGATCCTGGGTTACATTTGACTCTACCATCACATGTGTTGGTTAGGAGAGAGAGGCCAGTCAAGAAGCAGATGATTGGATCTCAGCTAGCATTCGAGCATTGAAGAAGGGTTCACCAGCGAGCCTTAAAATCTCTCTTAGATCGGTTAGTGTTGCAGAATGCTTAAATGTGTGAATTGGGCAAAGAGAGCATCACATGTAATGATGGGAAAGAGCTGACTGTGTACCTATTTCAGATAAGAGAAGGACGATTGCAGGGGGTGGGGCAGTGTCTTATCCGAGAGTATAGAATGGTGTGTCATGTGATGAAGGGAGAAATAAGCAAAGATTTTGTGGAGGTTTTGTCAGCTTTCTCGATTGTATCATGCTCAAACTTTTCTTGTTGTTATTACAACTGTGAGTCTTACTTATGCAGGGGTGCAGGGCCATATTGGTAGACAAAGATAAGAACCCAAAGGTTTAACAAATGTCTCCATTTAGTATCTGTGGTTATGTGACAGTGTTGGTTGATATGATGCCGTATGCTGAAATGACAGTGGGAGCCGCGGCGACTGGAGGACATGAAGGATACAATGGTAGAGCAGTACTTGAAGAGAGTGGAGGAAGAGGAGGATCTAAAGCTTCCGCCAAGGAAAAACTTGCCTGCTTTTGCTATCGCCAAGTTGTGAAGTGGAGAAGGTGATGGAGCACTATGGTCGTCTGTCTGAAAAAGTAAAATGTAGCAAAGTTTGTGTTGAATCGGCCTTGCAAACATAATGAATGCATAATGCAAAACCAAAAAGAAAAAGAAAAGATTATTGTAATAGTGAGATGACACCAAAGCATAGATGCTAAGAAAGATTTGTTGTAAATGTGGTGGTGTTGGAGGCACAACCATGGCCAAGGGGACGTGGAGGCACGTCTCTTTTGTTTATCATTCATTTATTTGGTTTTCATCAACCAACACAGATGATGATTTGATGATTAATTTGATTCATCTTCTTCAACTAAAAAAAAAAAAAAAAAAAACTTTGTCTGAATCGTGAAGAATTGAATGGGCTCTTAAAAATCTCCCCGTGACTCTCGCTTCTCTCTCTCTCTCTTTCCCCCACATTTCTGGGCAATTTGTGTTTCAGATCTATAATCTCTCTGGGAAATGGAGGGCCAACGAGGCAGTAATTCTTCACTGAGCTCTGGCAATGGCAACGAAGTCGCCGCCGACGTTTCTTCTTGCTTTTATGTTCCCAACCCCTCCGGGACCGACTTCGATGCCGAATCGTCGTCGTCTCTTCCTCCTCTGTAAGCCTTCTTTGCTCTTCCTTCTCCTTGTTCATTTTCCTCTCACTCTAGTCACTACTGAATTGTGAATTTTCGAACATTGTCGTATGTATAGCTCTCCAGCTCCTCAAGTGGCCTTGTCGATTCCTGCAGACCTTGCTGCAGCCATTCCCCTCATCGATCGCTTCCAGGTTGAAGCTTTTCTGCGGCTTATGCAGAAGCAAATCCAGTCTGCTGGGAAGCGTGGCTTCTTCTATTCCAAAAAGTCATCGGGCTCTAACGTCCGCGAGCGCTTCACTTTCGAGGATATGCTTTGCTTTCAGAAGGTCTTTATTGTTCAGCTTCTCCTTTTACCTTTCTTTCTGTTCCAGTTCCACTAACAATCCAGTCCATTCCATTGACTTTGTGTGTGTTCTTACTTCTTAACATCAATGTTCAGGATCCCATCCCCACATCCCTCCTCAAGATAAACAGCGATCTCGTCAGCCGTGCTACCAAGTTGTTTCATCTCATCTTGAAGTATATGGGCGTTGATTCTTCTGATCGCTCAACGCCACCCAGTTTAGATGAACGCATTGAGCTTGTTGGAAAGCTCTTCAAGAAGACTTTGAAGCGTGTTGAACTCAGGGACGAACTCTTTGCCCAAATCTCCAAGCAGACTAGACATAATCCTGACAGGTTTGTTTTCCCCTCCCAACTACTTATGTGCATATGACTTCTTACCATCTTTCTTACTTTTGGCATAATGTCAGGCAATACTTGATCAAAGCTTGGGAATTGATGTACTTATGTGCGTCCTCAATGCCTCCTAGCAAAGATATTGGTGGCTATCTATCTGAGTATATTCATAATGTGGCACACGATGCAACAATTGAACCGGAGGCTCAGGTTCTTGCCGTAAATACTTTAAAGGCATTAAAACGCTCTATCAAGGCTGGTCCTAGGCATACCACACCTGGACGTGAAGAAATTGAAGCCCTTTTGACTGGAAGAAAGCTCACAACCATAGTCTTCTTTCTCGATGAAACTTTTGAAGAAATATCATATGACATGGCTACAACAGTGTCTGATGCTGTTGAGGTATCTTCGTGACTTCTTTATCATTATTTAGTTTCCTTCCATTCCACAGCTAGCTGGTCATATTTTTGTCCAAGCAGTAAAATTATTAATGCTTTCATTCTAACTAAGCTCGTTCAAGCATTTTGTTGGCATATGTCCCTTTGTTTTTGGTTAAACTTATCTCACTGCATTGACATATCCGTGTCAGGAGCTAGCTGGGACAATTAAACTATCAGCTTTCTCAAGCTTCAGTTTGTTTGAATGTCGTAAAGTTGTTTCAAGTTCAAAATCATCTGATCCCGGAAATGGTATGCTTTTCAAATGAATGATCTGTTTTTTTTTAAAGTAATACTACATTATTGATTGTTTCTCTATCTGTCACTTGCAGAGGAATATATAGGATTGGATGATAACAAGTATATTGGAGATCTCCTCGCAGAATTCAAAGCTATAAAGGATAGAAATAAAGGAGAGATTCTACATTGCAAACTGGTATTTAAAAAAAAGTTATTCCGAGAGTCTGATGAAGCTGTAACAGATCTGATGTTTGTGCAACTATCCTATGTACAAGTGAGTCTTTTGTTCACTAGTGACATATTTATTTTCACATGAATACTTTCCTTTCCTTGCTGACACACATACATGCAGCTGCAACATGACTATTTGCTAGGAAACTATCCTGTTGGAAGGGACGATGCTGCTCAGCTTTGTGCCTTGCAAATTCTTGTTGGGATCGGGTTTGTCAATAGTCCGGAGTCATGCATGTTAGTATTCTAAACCTCTTAATTATTAGAATTGTATCTTCATTTTTGCTTAAGGTAAGCTGCTGATTTTTTTTCTTTTTTTTTGCTTTGTCTAGCACTTAATGATGCTTTTTTTGTCTAATGTTTCATTTACAATGTCCCGTTTATAATGTTATTTTCTTTCTCATTGGGTCACATACCAGTGATTGGACATCACTCCTTGAGCGGTTTTTGCCGAGACAAATAGCAATAACCCGAGCAAAGCGTGAATGGGAACTGGATATCCTTGCTCGCTACCGTTCAATGGTAGGAATGACCCCATGCATTTTATTTAGTTTGATCTATCCCTTTTCGGATACCTTTGCCAAATACAATCCCATTGAAGTGATAGCATCCTAAAGTGATATTTTGTATTTGTGTTTGTGGTATTGTAGGAGAACGTGACCAAAGATGATGCAAGACAACAATTTCTACGGATATTGAAGGCATTGCCATATGGGAATTCAGTGTTTTTTAGTGTTCGAAAGATAGATGATCCGATTGGCCTTTTACCGGGACGAATCATTTTGGGTATCAATAAACGTGGGGTCAGTGTCACAATAAATGCTATGTCACAATATATATATTTTTTCTTATATTGTTTTTTGAATTGAAATGTATTTTGTTAGGTTGAATTTGTTTGCTTTTTTTGTAGGTTCACTTTTTCCGACCAGTTCCTAAAGAATATTTGCACTCAGCTGAATTACGTGACATAATGCAATTTGGTAGCAGTAACACTGCTGTCTTTTTCAAAATGAGAGTAGCTGGGGTTCTTCATATATTCCAGTTTGAGACAAAACAGGTTCAAACATTCATTATTGTGGATTATTATAATTATGAAGCAATTCATAGAGGTGAACTAACGTTGTATTGTTTATAGGGAGAAGAAATATGTGTTGCTTTACAAACACATATAAATGATGTTATGTTGCGTCGTTACTCCAAAGCTCGATCTGCTGCCAATAGCTTGGTTAATGGAGATATATCATGCACTTCGAAACCGCAAAATATTGAAGTGTATGAAAAACGTGTGCAAGATTTGTCTAAGGCTTTTGATGAGTCTCAGAAGAAGGTTGATAAGGTAAACATTGTAACAGATTTCATGTTTCTTGGCCATCTGAAATTTAATTTACAGAGGGAAGGTCGATATTTGTTGGAAAACATGAAAACGCATATTATGGTTGAATATTTCATAGTTGTTTTTATGATTGGCAGTTGTGAGATATTCCAGTACATATCACCTCCTCCTTGCTATTTTCATGTTATTGTAGGTAGAATGTTATTTCCTGAGCTCTTTATTTTGTAGATGAATGCTAATGAACTATTACCATGTTTATGTTGTGGTGTAGTTGATGGATGAACTGCAAGAGAAAAATCAGCAAGAAGTTACTCTGCGTGAAGAGTTAGAAGCTACACGCAATAGTTTGGTGCTTGAGAGGAAAAAAATGTTGGAGGTTACCTTAGACCGTGATAAATTTAAGTCGTTGTGTGACGAGAAGGAGACAACTATTCAAGTTAGTTATAACATAACTCTTCTCTTCCTTTTGGTGCTTGGTTGGAGTTATTTATTTATTTATTCATTCGTTATATGTTGTAGACCATGATGTCCGAACTGCGAGAAATGGAAGCAAGGTTGGCAAAGTCAGGCAACCCAAAATCAAGTAAAGAGACAAAAACAGAATTAACTGAAATGAATAATCAGGTGAATGTCATGTCTTTAAATGTAATTCATAGTCGGTGTGCTTTAATCATTGAGTACCTATGTTCTTTGTGAGGAATTCTATTTTTCTGCAACAATGAAATTTATGTCAGATTCTATACAAGATCCAAAACGAGTTAGAAGTTCGGAACAAGGAATTGCACATTGCAGTTGAAAATTCAAAGAGGTTGTTGAGTGATAACAAGATATTAGAGCAGAGTATTTTCAATATTGAAAAGAAGAAAACAGAAGAGGTGAATTCTATGTATTACTATTAGATTTATAACTGATTTCAAATTTAGATATAGCAAATACTTGCGTATTGTTGACTCTTCGATATATCAGGTTGAAATTCATCAAAAGAGATATGAACAAGAAAGAAAAGCGTTAAAGCTTCGAGTTTCTGAACTTGAAAATAAGCTAGAAGTCCTTACTCAAGACTTGGACAGTGCTGAGTCTACGATTGAAAGTAAGAATTCCAACATGCTGCTATTGCAGAATAATTTGAAAGAACTTGAGGAGTTAAGAGAAATGAAAGAGGTATTGGTACTCTTTAGTCCTCTCGCATTAATTCGTTTTTGTTTGAATGGTGATAGTGTATTTTCATGATTGTTAAATAAAATTAGTGCTGAAGTGTTTACATTCCAATTCCATGTTCTTAGGATATTGACAGAAAGAATGAGCAAACAGCTGCCATTTTAAAGATGCAAGGAGCCCAACTTGCTGAGCTAGAAATTCTTTATAAGGAAGAACAAGTTCTAAGGAAAAGATATTATAATACCATAGAAGGTAACATGATGTTTAACAATGGGATTAACTCTAATATTCTGGAATTTTCTTATATTAGTTTTGTTTGTATTTATAATAGATATGAAGGGCAAGATAAGAGTTTATTGTCGAATAAGACCTCTAAATGAAAAAGAGAGTTTAGAGAGGGAAAAACAAATGTTGGCAACTGTGGATGAATTTACCGTCGAGCATCCATGGAAAGACGACAAGAGAAAGCAACACATATATGATCGTGTATTTGACATGCGTGCTAGCCAAGATGATGTATTTGAAGACACAAAGGTATTGTTACATAACACTCTTCGTCTACCTTTTATTTTTTGTTATTTTGTTGCTGAGACTAATATATTTTTCTTTAACAGTATTTGGTGCAGTCGGCTGTAGATGGATATAACGTTTGCATCTTTGCATATGGTCAAACTGGGTCTGGAAAAACTTTCACAATATATGGGCATGAAAAAAATCCTGGACTCACGCCTCGAGCTACAAAGGAACTTTTCAAAATATTAAAGCGAGATAGCAACCGATTTTCCTTTTCTCTAAAGGTAATCTGTTATCCTAATATACATTGTGATACAATATTTTGGCGCCAAATGATTACAAAAATTATGTAGGCGTACATGGTGGAACTTTACCAAGATACACTTGTTGACCTTCTGTTACCAAAAAATGCAAGGCGCTTAAAACTAGAGATTAAAAAAGATTCTAAGGTAATGTGACATTAATATATTTATATCTTAAATGGTTTTTATGCATAAGTTTGATCTCATGTGTAAATTATGTTCTCAGGGTATGGTCTTTGTAGAGAATGTGACAACTATTTCTATATCAACTTTGGAGGAATTGCGAATAATTATTGAAAGGGGATCTGAGCGACGACATGTTTCTGGAACAAATATGAATGAAGAAAGTTCTAGGTCTCACTTAATACTTTCTGTTGTTATTGAAAGTATTGATCTTCAAACACAATCTGCTGCGAGGGGCAAGGTGACAAAATTCACAATGTCGTTTTTTATGACTCATTATCTACCTTCACAATAGCATTAAGGGCTTTCAATGAAATAGGAGTTTCTTGGTCCACCATACTTAAAAAGAAAATATATAGTAATATCTATCTTGTCCAAGAGAAAAATAGTTGATCGTCATCATTCATATTGCTCAAATCGTCAGTTTGGTACACTATGTTGAATCTTAGGCTGGTTCCACATTATCGAACCATTTGTAACAAGGATGAATTCCAATATTATTTGATAATGGGTAACTCTTCGTGGATAGTAGGAGAAGTGGTTATTTACATGGTGGTACCTTCTATAATATTCTAATTCTCTAGTTGTTAATTTGCAGTTGAGTTTTGTGGATCTTGCTGGTTCTGAGAGGGTAAAAAAGTCCGGCTCTGCTGGTTGCCAACTCAAAGAAGCTCAAAGTATCAACAAATCACTTTCTGCATTAGGTGATGTTATTGGTGCTTTATCTTCTGGCAACCAGCACATTCCTTACAGGAATCACAAGCTAACAATGTTGATGAGTGATTCATTGGGCGGCAATGCTAAGACGTTAATGTTTGTTACTGTGTCTCCAGCCGAATCAAATTTGGACGAGACATATAATTCTCTTCTGTAAGTCATGAATTGCCATATATATATATATATAATGCCGTATATAAGTACCATTGCAATTTGCATATATACCGCAAATATAATTACTAAATAGGCAAATTGTTAATATGGATTTTAAACTAAACTTGTGAGATAATGCATTCATATTTGTTCTTCTTTGACCACGTGCAGATATGCATCGCGAGTGAGAACGATTGTGAATGATCCTAGCAAACATATTTCATCGAAAGAGATGGTGCGATTGAAAAAGTTGGTAACATATTGGAAAGAGCAAGCTGGTAAAAAAAGCGAGGAAGAAGACTTGGTGGATATCGAGGAAGATCGAACACCAAGAGATGAGACAGATAGTTAAAGAATTTTAACATGGAATTCTGAGTAGGTGAAATGGAGACGATAGTATCACTGGTTTTCACCATTCTTTTTGTAGGAAGTTCCTACTCTGAAGTAGAGTCTCTATTAAAGAGTAATGTTATGTATCAAACTTAATCTCTTTCGATGAGATCTTCATTAGAGGGTGACCAAATCGTAGATAATACCACACAAAGCCGGGGAGAACAAACAAGAACGAAAGTAAAACAGGCAAAGGATAACACTGAATGTCAGGAATCGACGCCATTTATTTCTAATTTATTGAAAACAATCGAAATCTTATTGGTGTAAAAACATGAACAAATCTTCCCATGAGATTTTTATAAAATTTTAGAAGTTTGAGTTTATTTAAAACAAGATGGGTGAACACATTTACATAGCGAGGATTCATTTATCCATGAGTTTTTCATATTTAATCGGATTTAAAATTGTTTAAACGTAAAAATTCGAGTTTGAGTTTGTGTCGTGTACTATTGATTTCATGCTATTTTAGTAGTTGCATTTATCGATTTTATTGGCTCCACTAGGGGTGGGTATAAGACGGGTACCCTGAATATTTGGACTACTTGTTACCCGACCCGACCTTACCGGGTATTTGATAAACAATATCCTTACCCAATCCGCAAAAAGCAGTACCCTATACAACGGGTACCCGGCAAAAATTCGTTGACCCGCCGGGTACCCGACCCTTTACCCTTATCCGCCCAATTGCAATATAGTTTATCTATAATTAAAGTTAAGCAACTTATATACCAAAGAAATGAAAGAGTTATTTAGAAAAATGAAAAAAATCTCTTAATAGACAACATATAGTTTATAAAATATAATATTATAAACTTCAAAACTTAAAACTTGTAATCTCCAAAATTATCGATGACAATTCAAAAACACAAAAGATTGACTTTGTGAGTATTTATACTATGCTATATATAATACAATTTATTTTATAACTAAGTTTATCAAATATTAGTGATATAAAATGCTAGTATTTACGGATAGGATAGCAAATTGAGTACGAAGACGGGTAGTGAAAAAAAAAATGATACTCTCTACCCGACCCTTACCCGCGGGTATCAAAATTATAGTACACTTTACCCGACTCGAACATTACGGGTACCCTATTTTTCGAGACGAGTACGAGCCAGGTAACGGGTAAACGACGGATAACGGGTATCTGTGCCCAGCCCTAGGCTCCACATTAGAGTTGTTAGTGAGATTTAGTTGCCTTTTAATCACTAAAGTCAATATCATTGTAGTCAGAATTGGGGAATAATGAACATTTTTCAACAAACAAGATTTGGAATTGCAATTTGTATGACATGTTTCATACTAAACTGATCAAAGAGAGTTACTAAATTTTTACTTCCCTCTTGTTAGAGTGGTGCATTCTTTGTTTACTCGTTGGTGCCTAATGGCATCTCTGTTACTCCCTCGGGGGTCGATAATTTCAGAAGTGTTAAAAAAAAAAAAAATCTCACCAAGATATCGAGCTTTCCACATTGGGTTTTCACACACTCAGCAAGAGAAGTGATACTATCACGATCCGACACTGAAAGAAGCCAAAACACATCAGGCTTTGATCAGCAAATCCAAGCTCTTTCTTCAATGTCTCAATAGCTTCATGTCCTCTCTCAACTCTAAACCTAAACTATTTAAACAATTTGGTAAAGTAAATAGGTTTCTAAAGAAGCCAAAACTCAAAATGTTAATTTTTTAAAAAATTATCTAAAATTCAAAAAGTGTTATTCCACGAATTCTTAAAAACTAGTATGTTTTGGTGTTGTTACCGGAAATAGATGAAATGTGTTCAAATTGGAATGTAAACGATTTAAACAACTTGGAAAGTTAAATGAGTCTTTAAAGAAGCCAAAATTCAACAACGTTATTTTTTTTGGAAAGTTATCAAAAACTCAAAGGTATGTCCACAAATTCTTAAAAACTAGTACGTTTTGATGTTGTTACTGGAAATAGATGAAATGTGTTCCAATTTGAATATAAACTATATGAATCACTTGGTAAGATAAATGAGTTTCTAAAGAAGCTAAAAATTTAAAATGTTAATTTTTTGGAAATTTATCCAAAATTCAAAGATGTTAGTCCACGAATTCTTAAAAACTAATACGTTTTGATGTTGTTACGGAAAATGGATGAAATGTGTTCAAATTAAAATCTAAACTATTTAAACAACTTTGTAAGGTAAATGAGTCTCTAACGAAACCGAAATTCAAAAATGTTAATTTTTTGGAAAATTATCAAAAACTCAAAGGTGTTCGTCCACAGATTCTTAAAAACTAGTACGTTTTGATGTTGTTACCGAAAATGGATGAAATGTGTTCAAATTTAGTTACTAAATTATTTGAACGAATTGGTAAGGTAAATAAGTCTCTAAAGAAGCCAAAATTCAAAAATGTTAATTTTTCGAAAAATTATCCAAAATTCAAAGGTGTTAGTCCACAAATTCTTAAAAACTAGTACGTTTTGATGTTGTTACCGAAAATGGATGAAATGTGTTCAAATTAGAATCTAAACTATTTGAACGATTTGGTAAGGCAAATAGATCTCTAAAGAAACCAAAATTCAAAAATGTTAATTTTTTGAAAAATTATCCAAAATTCAAAGTTGTAGTCCACGAATTCTTAAAAACTAGTACGGTTTGATGTTGTTACCGAAAATGGATGAAATATGTTCAAATTAGAATATAAACTATTTGAACGACTTGGTAAGGTAAATGGATCTCTAAAGAAGCCAAAATTCAAAAATGTTAACTTTCCAAAATTCAAAAGTGTTAGTCCACGAATTCTTACAAACTAGTACGTTTTGATGTGTTACCGAAAATGTATGAAATATGTTCAAATTAGAATCTAAAATATTTGAACGACTTGGTAAAGTAAATGAGTCTCTAAAGAAGCCAAAATTCAAAAATGTTATTGTTTGAAAATTATCCAAAATTCAAAGGTGTTAGTCCACTAATTCTTAAAAACTAGTACGTTTTGATGTTGTAACGGGAAATGGATGAAATGTGTTCAAATTGGAATCTAAACTATTTGAATCACTTGGTAAGGTAAATGGATCTCTAAAGAAGCCAAAATTCAAATTTTTTAATTTTTTGGAAAATTATCCAAAACTCAAAGGTGTTAGTTTACGAATTCTTAAAAACTAGTATGTTTTGATATTGTTACCAAAAATAGATGAAATGTGTTCATATTAGAATCAAACTATTTGAACGACTTGGTAAGGTAAATAGGTCTGTAAAGAAGTCAAAATTCAAAAATATTAATTTTTTTGTAAAATTATCCAAAATTCAAAGGTGTTAGTCCCACAAATTCTTAAGAACTAGTACGTTTTGCTGTTGTTACCGAAAATGGATGAAATGTGTTCAAATTAAAATCTAAACTATTTGAACGACTTGGTAAGGTAAATGGGTGTCTAAAGATGCCAAAATTCAAAAATATTAATTTTTTTGGAAAATTATCCAAAATTCAAAAGTGTTAATCCACAAATTCTTAAAATCTAATATGTTTTGATGTTGTTATGGGAAATGGATGAAATGTGTTCAAATTGGAATATAAACTATTTAATCAACATTGTAAGGTAAATGAGTCTCTAAAAGCTAAAATTCAAAAATTGTTAAGTTTTTGGAAAATTATCCAAAACTCAAAGGTGTTAAGTCAACTAATTCTTAAAAATTAGTACGTTTTGCTGTTGTTACCGAAAATGGATGAAATATGTTCAAATTAGAATCTAAACTATTGGACGACTTGGTAAGGTAAATGGGTCTCTAGAGATTTCAAAATTCAAAAATGTTTATTTTTTTGGAAAATTATCCAAAATTCAAAGGTATTAGTATACAAATTCTTAAAAACTAATACGCTTTGATGTTGTTATGGGAAATGGATGAAATGTGTTCAAATTGGAATCTAAACTATTTAAACAACATTGTAAGGTAAACGAGTCTTTAAAGAAGCCAAAATTCAAAAATTGTTAAGTTTTAGAAAAATTATCCAAAACTCAAAGGTGTAGTTCACAGATTCTTAAAAACTAGTACGTTTTGATGTTGTTACCGAAAATTGATGAAATGTGCTCAAATTAGAATCTAAACTATTTGATCGACTTGGTAAGGTAAATGAGTCTTTAAAGAAGCCAAAATTCAAAAATTGTTAAGTTTTAGAAAAATTATCCAAAACTCAAAGGTGTAGTCCACGAATTCTTAAAAATTAGTACGTTTTGATGTTGTTACCGAAAATGGATGAAATGTGTTCAAATTAGAATATAAACTATTTGAACGACTTGGTAAGGTAAATGGGTCTCTAAAGAAGCCAAAATTTAAAAACGTTAATTTATTGAAAAATTATCCAAAATTCAAAGGTGTTATTCAATAGATTCTTAAAAACTAATACGTTTTGACGTTGTAACGGGAAATAGATGAAATGTGTTCAAATTGGAATCTAAACTATTTAAATGACTTGGTAAAATAAATGGATCTCTAAAGAAGCCAAAATTCAAAATTGTTAATTTTTTAAAAAATTATCCAAAACTCAAAGGTAGTCCACGAATTCTTATAAACTAGTACGTTTTGATATTGTTACCAAAAATGGATGAAATGTCTTCATATTAGAATCTAAACTATTTGAACAACTTGGTAAGGTAAATGGGTCAGTAAAGAAGGCAAAATTCAAAAGTGTTAATTTTTTTGGAAAATTATCCAAAATTTAAAGTTGTTAGTGCACAAATTCTTAAAAGCTAATACGTTTTGATGTTGTTATGAGAAATAGAAAAAATGTATTCAAATTAGAATCTAAACTATTTAAACAACATTGTAAGGTAAATATGTCTCTAAAAGCCAAAATTCAAAAATTGTTAAGTTTTTGGAAAATTATCCAAAACTCAAAGGTGTTATTATTAAAAACTAGTACGTTTTGCTGTTGTTACCGAAAATAGATGAAATGTGTTCAAATTAGAATCTAAACTATTTGAACGACTTGGTAAGTTAAATGGGTTTCTAAATAAGCCAAATTTCAAAAATATTAATTTTTTAAAAATCATCCTAAATTCAAAGGTGTAGTCCACGAATTCTTAAAATATAATATGTTCTGATGTTGTTACGGGAAATAGATTAAATGTGATCAAATTGGAATATAAACTATTTAAATAACTTTGTAAGGTAAATGGATCTCTAAAGAAGGTAAAATTCAAAAATGATAATTTTTTGGAAATTTATCCAAAACTCAAAGGTGTTATTTCACATATTTTTAAAAACTTGTACGTTTAGATGTTGTTACGGAAAATGGATGAAATGTGTTCAAATTAGAATCTAAACTATTTGAACGACTTGGTAAGGTAAATGGATCTCTAAAGAACCCAAAATTCAAAAATGTTAAGTTTTTGAAAATTTATCCAAAATTCAAAGGTGTTAGTTCTCGAATTCTTAAAAACTAGTACGTTTTGATGTTGTTACCGAATATGGATGAAATGTGATCAAATTAGAATCTAACCTATTTAATACAATTTGTTAAGGTAAATGTGTATTTAAAGAAGCTAAAATTCAAAAATAATAGTTTGTTGAAAAATTATTCAAAACTCAAAGATGTGTTAATCCGCGAATTTTTAAAACTAACGTTTTGATGTTGTTAGTGGAAATTGATGAAATGTGTTTAAATTGGAATGTTAACTATTTTGACCGTACTCTATGGCAAAAGAGATTCTAATGAAGTAAAGGAGATCTAAAAATTTCCAAAAGCCAAAGCTATATTTCATTTCTAAACATATAAATAGAAATAAATGACATATTTGAAAACAATACAAAAATGCACATATGAAGAAAATTATAAACAATATTGTATAAACAATACACGACACACACAAAAATGGTAATCGCGTAGATAAAAAGAGTTATAGAAAAATAAGGATATAAAACAAATCAAGGCATAATGGGCAAAGTATAACATGGGCAAAATTATTGTTCACATATTACTATTCATCAGGAATACTTTTCACCGACTCAATTTACTCTTCATAGCTCAATCACTATTCATCGACTCGATCACTATTCATCGGTTCACATCATTATTCATCGGGTCGCTTTAATACTATTCATCAGCTCGGCTTCAATACTATACATCGGCTCGGCTTCGGTACTATTCATAAGATCGGCTTCAATACTATTCATCGGCTCGGCTCAAGTTCTATTCATCGGCTCACTTGAATACTATTCATCGGCTCGGCTCGTATTCTATTCATCGACTCAGCTCGAATACTATTCATCAGCTTGGCTCGGAAACAATTCATCGGCACGCTCGAAAACTATTCATCGACTCGGCTCGGCTCGAATACTGTTC
Source organism: Arabis hirsuta (assembly GCA_964056655.1). Lineage (NCBI taxonomy): Eukaryota > Viridiplantae > Streptophyta > Magnoliopsida > Brassicales > Brassicaceae > Arabis > Arabis hirsuta. The sequence continues at coordinate 47,408,494 of OZ053299.1, forward strand.
ATCGACTCGGCTCTAATACTATTCATCGGTTTAGGGTTTAGTGTTTAGGGTTTAGATGATTTTCATCCATTTTTTCGTAACAAGATCAAAACGTACTAATTTTTAAGAAATCGTGGATTAAAAAATTAACATTTTTGAATTTTTGCTTCTTTAGAGATCCATTTACCTTACAAAATTGTTAAAATAATTTAGATTCCAATTTGAATATATTTCATCCATTTTCCCGTAACAAAATCAAAACGTACTAATTTTTAAGAGTTTTGGATAATTTTCCAAAAAATTAACATTTTTGAATTTTGGCTTATTTAGAGACCCATTTACCTTACAAAGTTGTTTAAATAATTTATATTCTAATTTGAACACATTTCATCCATTTCTCCGTAATAACATCAAAACGTAGTAATTTTTAAGAAATCGTGGAATAACACTTTTAAATTTTGGATAATTTTCTAAAAATTAACATTTTTGAATTTTGGCTTCTTTAAAGACCCATTTACTTTACAAAATTGTTAAAATATATTAGATTCTAATTTGAATATGTTTCATCCATTTGCCCGTAACAACATCAAAACGTACTAATTTTTAAGAATTCGTGGACTAACACCTTTGAGTTTTGGATAATTTTTCAAAAAATTAACATTTTTGAATTTTGGCTTCTTTAGAGACCCATTTACCTTACAAAGTTGTTTAAATAATTTATATTCCAGTTTGAACACATTTCATCCATTTCCCCGTAACAACATCAAAACGTACTAATTTTTAAGAAATCGTGGACTAACTCCTTTGAATTTTAGATAATTTTCCAAAAAATTAACATTTTTGAATTTTGGCTTCTTTAGAGACGCAGTTACCTTACAAAGTTTTTTAAATATTTTAGATTCCAATTTGAACACATTTCATCCATTTCTCCGTAACAACATCAAAACGTACTAATTTTTAAGAATTCGTGGACTAACTTTTTTGAATTTTAGATAATTTTCCAAAAAAATATCGTTTTTGAACTTTGGCTTCTCTAGAAAACTATTTTACCTTACAAAGTTGTGTAAGTAGTTTATATTCCAATTTGAACACATTTCATCCATTTTCCTGTAACAACATCAAAACGTAATAATTTTTAAAATTTCGTCGACACACCTTTGAGTTTTGGATAATTTTCCAAAAAATTGTCATTTTTGAATTTTGGCTTCTTTAGAGACCCATTTACCTTACAAAGTTGTTTAAATAATTTATATTGCAATTTGGACACATTTCATCCATTTGCCCGTAACAACATCAAAACGTACTAATTTTTAAGAATTTGTGGATTAACACCTTTGAGTTTTGGATAATTTTCCAAAAAATTAACATTTTTGAATTTTGGTTTCTTTAGAGACCCATTTACCTTACAAAGTTGTTTAAATAGTTTATATTCCAATTTGAACACATTTCATCTATTTCTCCGTAACAACATTCAAAACGTACTAATTTTTAAGAATTCGTGGACTAATTCTTTTAAATTTTAGATAACCTATTTACCTTACCAAGTTGTTTAAATGAGGCTTTTTTGCTAATTAAGTTATTCCCTTCCACGGATATGCTTTTTTACCCTGGCGTGATTTGTTTTCTATGGCTGCCAAAAATATTAGTTGGGCTTTTTTGTTTGGGCCGAGTTGTCTTTGGGCCGTATAGGTGGCCCAGAAAACTTATTTGGCCCATACTAATTAAATTGTGGCTATATAAATTAAATAAAATTCTGGGTATTAAAACATGGTTTAACCGCGGTTTGGATACGGGTTTAACGCGGTTTGGCACGCATCCCTAAGTGATTTTATGTCGGTTATCATGCCAAACCGTGTCTAAACCGTATCCGACCCATGTACGATCCGGGTTTGACCCGTGTTGACTTTTCCCAAACCGTGTTGACGTTTTTTTTTTCCCTCGGGGAAAGCCTCGCCGGTGAGCTTTTCTTTCGGTTGTGTCTCGTCTTCTCTTCCCCCTTATAAAACACCATTCTTCTTCCCTTCATTCTCAACATCATCATCATCGCATTCCGATTTCAACAAATTCAGATCCAAATCTTCTTCTTTTCCGACGATCTCAACCACTACCATGGCCGGAATCAAAGTTCACGGAGTCCCAATGTCCACCGCCACCATGCGCGTCCTCGCCGCTCTTTACGAGAAGGAACTCGATTTCGATCTCATCCCCGTCGATATGAGAGCCGGTGCTCACAAGCAAGAGCCCTTCCTCTCCCTCAACGTAACTCCCCCATCTTCTCTCTCTCTCTTCAAATAAGCTTTTATTTCCTTTAGACCTCACCATTCTCATGCTTAATTTGTTTCAGCCTTTCGGTCAAATCCCAGCTCTCGAAGATGGTGATTTGACGCTTTTCGGTGAGTGTTTTTGTGTGTCTTCCTCAAAAGAAACAAAACCAGATCTTGTGATTTTGATTGTTTTTTTCCAATGATTACTCCACTTTTTACATGGTCTTAAGTCAAAAGTAGTGGATAACAATATTGAATCATGAATTTTTATGTTATAGATTGCTGAAATAAACATTTGGTGAATTTGCGGAGTCGAGAGCCATCGCAGAATACATAGCAGAGGAATACAGTGAGAAAGGCGAGAAGCTTCTCTGTCCAGGCTGCAAGAAAGTGAAAGCAGCTACAAAAGTATGGCTTCAAGTCGAAGGTCAACAGTTCGACCCAATCGCTTCCAAGTTAGCCTTCGAGCGTGTCTTCAAGGGAATGTTTGGGAAAACCACTGACCCTGCAGCTGTTGAAGAGCTCGAAGGGAAGCTCGTCAAGGTCTTGGATATCTACGAGGCCAGGCTTGGCAAATCTGAGTTCTTGGCTTGTGATTGCTTCACTTTGGCTGATCTTAACCATCTTCCAGCGATTCATTACTTGATGGGTACTGACTCCAAGAAGCTCTTTGAGTCTCGCCCTAAGGTTGGCGAGTGGGTTAAGAAGATCACTGCAAGGCCAGCTTGGGCTAAGGTTGTGCAACTTCAGAAGAAGCAGTGAGTGTGCTAAGGTTGAAGAAAACTTGTCTCTAGCATTTGTGCGTAATAAATACGAGTCCTTGTGTCTTTGATGGTTTATGTATTTGTGTTTTCAGTATTTGTTATATCATCATGAACTTTTGGCTCAAGCATTTTCATGCGATTAGTTATTATACAATAAACGGACTTTAAGCCGGATCGGCTTCACCGTAAATGTAAACATTACATTACGAAGAGGAAGAGGAAGAGGAAGAAGAAGAAGAAAAAGAGAAGTTGCACTGCAATTGTGCAATGCCTTGGGAGCCAAGGAAGGTGTCGTTGTTGCCCTTGAGAAAAGCAGAGTACCAGTGAGCAGAGAGTTTTGGAGATCTCTTGAGATGAGGATCGCTGAAATTCACAAAGTACATTCCAAAAACTAGCCTCGTATCCGATAAGTAACTCGTACAAATCCATGAATGACCATACGAAGTAGCCTCTCATGTCTGATCCATTCCTACAAATAGTTATGTCTTTTCTTCTTTAACTAACCGATCAGAGAAGAGAAGATGCAGTAAGAAACACTTTACTTACCTAACGGCATTGAGCACAGCTCCAATGTAAGCATCCAAGAACTCAATTCTTGGTGTGTCCTCCAGTTGCAGCTGCAAATCTCGGTCTATCGGTTTACCTATTCGTTCGCATTGGCAAGAGAGTTGAGCAAACTAAGACACAAACAAGAGAGAGAGAGAGACCATTCTCAAGAATGTAGACAGGAGGATTGCCAAAGCTCTGCTTAATATCCTCCAGGACACCTTCCATAGCCCACGGAGCAACGGCATACTAGTTCAGACAAAAACAAAACAAGTAAGAAAGACTTAAACAGTATAAAGAACAATAAAGGCATCTGAACTTGGTAGCCTCAACAGAAACTCGTACCTCCCAATCGACTGTACTCCCAAGCAGTAAAACGAAGAAGAAGAAGAACGAAGAGATGATCAGCAAAAAACAAAATATGAGCATAGAAAAGCAAAGGGTTTGTTTTGTTATCTATAAAAAAATGATTCCTACTTGTCATAGATACGCCCACGTCTGTGTTGAAATCCTGAACTATACATATTAAAACTAAATATGACAATGGTATTTGATTCACATAATATAAGGCTACAACATCAGAGAAACCTACCACCCATTGATGTTGCTTGGTCCTCAGTTGCAAACTTCTCGGACGGAGTATTCTTTCCCTGGCTAGACTATTCTGCATCACGGTCTCTGGTTTCTCATAGTTTCCGTAATCAGTTGCAAAACTTTCATTACTATTTTGATTGGGCATCTCCGGAATTGTTACTTTTTTCTGATCGAGGAAAGCATGTAGATGGTCATCTACTTCACTTTGTAGGCCAAAAGGCAAAACCACCTTATGAATCGACGACACCATGAAAATAAACAAAGCATTAAACATGTACGAATTGACAACTTAACTATTTAAGAAACTCCAATACGAAAATCGTAAAACAAGTAAGCAACTTATCTATCTATAAACTCCCTATCTTGGTAAACAAAAGCTACACACAGAAGAAACATATAGAGAACACAAGGATCAATTAAACTTATCATCAAGATCAGGTCTATAATTTGGCAAAGGAACTTTGCTAATGACAACAATCTTCGAATACTGACGGCTGCAAACAACAAAAACGCGTCTCTAAAGATCTTCCAGATGAAAAAAGGCAAACATTTTCACTTCATTACATAACAAAAAACTTCACCTGTGTAATCCCATTCTAGTAGCCATTGCAGAGATATGATCAAAATCACCCCGATTTTTCCTCTCCCTTGACACAACTTCTGGGTCTTCTTTGTTCCGTAGAAGCATAGTAAGTTAAATTTCCATTGATCAATGTTATCAAGAGTCGAACCCGCCTTAAGAAAAAGACAATCAACAGTTAAGCAAGCACATCAAAACCAAAACAAAAATCTCAAATTTACCAAAAAATTTCAAATTTTTACCATTTGTTGAGACTAAGAAGAAGACCCAATATCACGGTCAGACTCATCACTAGATTCATACTCATTGTAAGCAATTCTTCCATAACCAGAGCTTTGCTTCTGAAAATAAGGTAAATTTGAAGTTCTCCACTGTAACCCAAGAGTCGAAGAAGAAGAACCATCGCCACGACCTGCCCTCACAGACAAGACCCTCCGACAATGAAGAGACCTAACTACAGACGATGGTCTTAACAACAATTTAGGGCTCCGATAAAGCTGAACTGAATTATGTTGAATAAACATGGAAGCAGCACCAACGAGGGCGTTAGGTCTGATATGTCCTCGGAAAATTGCAGAGTAATAAGGCATTTTTGCTCGAGCGTTTTAGAACATCTGAAAGATTGGTATAAAGAGAAGACATTTATCAGACCCAAAGACGAGATTTTTCTTCTGTGAAGTGAAAAACAGAGAGAGAAAAAAATGGGTGTTTGAGTTTTTGATGGTAAAGGTGAGGTTTTTCTGAGGCTGCATAGGTGCCACAACCCTTTCAAATGACGGCCACGACCGAAAAAGAAGAAGACGACGACCTATTAGTTGGGCTTTTTTTGTTTGGGCCGAGTAGTCTTTCGACCGTTTTTATGGTGTACACAAAGACTGCATCCCGTTTTAATCGGTGTAAACGACACGTCGTTCGAGTCTTCGCATGAAAAAGAGGAAAATATAGCCTCTCTATACATTCTGGGTTCATAATAGGCGGCCCAAAAAACTTATTTGGCCCATACTAATTAAATTGTAGCTCTACAAATTGAATAAAATTCCGGCTATTGAGACACGGTTTAACCGCGGTTTGGACACGGGTTTAACGCGGTTTGGCACGCATCCCTAGGTGATTTTATGTCGGTTATCATGCCAACCGTGTCTAACCCGTGTCCGACCCGTGTACGATCCGCGTTTGACCCGTGTTCACTTTTTATTTTATTCCCTAACCGTGTTGACTTTTTTTTCCCTTAGAAAAAACGACAGGCACGGGGGAAAGCCTAGCCGGTGAGCTTCTCTTCTGGTTGTCGTCACCTGCTAGGGTTTCTTCTAAACTCGTAAGCTTGTTTTAAACAAGAATCAATTTCGAATAGATGATGAATCCAATATCAAATTCAAATTCATTTCTCTTCAAACTTTCATCCAAAAATTCGATGTGAGAATCCGTACCGATTTGCTTTGACAAAGTGCTTTGGCTTTCTCGACAACCCTAGAAATCAGAGGATGCTTCAAATCGGTATCAACATAAGGCACAACCTCCGCAGTTCCTAACAAAATCCCCAAAATGAAACAGAACCCTAGAAGAAGAACAAGTGTGTCTCTCTGTCTCAGGTAAAATTCGAAATCAAAGAACGTACCGGGACCGGCGAGACGGCGTTAGGTTTGGCGTGGACGATGAAGAGCTTGAAGGGATAATTAGGAGCGTAAAGAGCGTAAGGAGCGAAGAAACGATCGAGAGTCCACTCCAATGCGTAAACGCTCTGGTCGCTT